>CM062820.1:539452058-540652058 GCA_031772625.1 Pinus tabuliformis | reverse complement strand
TTCAAAAGACAGCGTGGGACTAGCAGCAGTCAGGCTTTCAGCATCGAGGTGTATCCATTGGATACTTATCCAGTTTTGGGTGTTTTCAGTTGCTTCTCTCAGCAACTGAGTTGCAGTATGGATGCAGTGTTAACATTGGTAGTGCTAGCAACATAGCAGATGCAACATATGAGAGGGAGTTGTAGTATAGTTTTAGCATCAGCAGTGGCGGTGTCAAAGGCAACAGTACAGTAGTAGCAGTAGTGCAGTATTTGGTGGACAGCATGTCAGACATCAGCGACGTAGAGGATGATGCTTTAGAGTCAGAGCAATATGCAATAGCAGTATATTGCTAGAGCACATTCCTCGCTAAGAGGGAGTGTTGATTTGGGGTAGCATCGGACGTGCTCTAGGCCTCAAATTTTGCAGGAAGGCTTGGGCACGTGCATTCCAAAGAACCTAGAAACTGCTTTGGGAAATTCCACCCATAGACGATTATATTAAAATACTTAATATTTTTAATGGAGTTCCTAAGTCTAAACTTAGGAAAATTAAAATATTAATGGGTATTAATCTAATTGTGGGTGAATCTTCTAGATAAAGATGAAGGTCAAATCAAAATGATTTGAGCCTTTGATTAGGAGTTAATCTAGGTTGTTGGTTGTCCAACAGGAAGATATAAGAAGGGGCTTAAGGTTCATTTGGAAAATACACCAGGAGATCAAGAAATCGAATTTATGAAGTGAGAAGTTCTCAGGAGGAAATTTTGATCGAAGAGATCTTTTGCAGTAGAAGGGCAGGGACAGTGATTCAAAGGAAGATTTCTAGATCCGGAGACACAATAGCAAGAGGTTGAGTTATTCCCAGTGCAGGAATGCATGAGTGTAGGAACTCACGAGTGCAAGAACACGCGAGTGCAGGGACTCGTGAGTGCAGGAATGCGCGAGTGCAAGAACGCGAGTGCAGGAACGTGCAAGTGCAGGAACACGCAAGTGCAGGAACACGCAAGTAGGAACGCGAGTGCAAGCAACACGAGTGTCGGGGTTGCCTAGGGAATATCTCTGCCAAAGTTTCTTGTTGTTTGGATTGCCAGTTGGGCATCCATAGATGTACTCAGATTTCACTGCTGCATAATAAAATAAAACCCTCACTGTTGCACTAGCTTTCCCACATTGGGTTTTTTCAGGGACATTTGTCCAAAAATAATGGTGTCCTATGTGTTTGTATTTCCTTGATCAGTTTCTATGTTTTAGAATCATATTTAATTTGGTGTAGGCTGCATCAGTAATTTACTTCAATATTTGAAGAAGAAATCTGAAATAATTTTGTATTTAATTTACGATCTAGGTTAAGTAGATTCAATTGGTTGCAATAGAATTCCTGAGATTGTTAGATCTAGGAATTTTCACATGGCCAAGTTGTGAAGGGTCAAATTTTGAAGGTTAGAACCAAGGGAAACCCTTTCTGGGTTTGGGCAAGGAGCACTTTCCTAATTTTATAGAATTTTCTGGGCACTTAGAGTGGGCAAATCAGGGGGTAACGTCAGGCAACAATGCAGTTTTGGAGCAACAACGCAGTATTATGGAGAAGCTTGCTATTGTAGTTGTTGAGCTTTCTTGTATTCATCACCTGGTGCTTGTAGCTTTCCTTGTGCAAGACCAGGTGCATTTTATCCAACTCATTTGTACCACAACAACTATTATTCATAAAATCTTGGCCAGTTTGTGGATTTGGAGAAATTTCTGGTTTATGTGTATGCATTTATGAAAATTTCTGTGTTGCTGTCTTTGCATGTCTTTGTTATCATTGTAAAATTTCCATTTGGAATATTATAGTGGTATCAGAGCATGTTCTTGGCTAGGGTGGGAAACAAGAGCAGGTGATGCCATCGAGATACCAAAGACTGGTTTTCCATAGAGGCCGTGGTAAAGGCAGAGGCAGGGGTCGTGGTAGAGAAGAGGGCCCAGACCCATTCTCAAACACCGAAGTGGAAAATATTAGAGGTAGGATGGACAACCATGAAGAGAATGAGTAGCCTAGGCAGAGGAACACATACCGGGTCTTAGAAGAGCTGCTAAGGACAAACCAACAGATGATGAGGCAAGGGCAGTTGATGATGGACATGATGCAGCAGGTGATGACCCTGCGAATGGGTGGAAGGCCAGAGGGAGAACCTCAAGGTGATGGGGGTTCTAGAGATGGAGGAGGCAGTCATACCTATTAGCTCTCACACACCCCACAACGTGGGCAAGCTGGTCCTCCCACTATGCCTCATTTCGTGGAGGAGGCTAAGCCAGAGGGAGTGCCGGACCATGTTGCGGAATTGGTACATTCTGTTGCTTCAGGCATTGATGAGTGTGAGGGGTTGGATGACCGGATCAAGAGGGTGATGTCCTTTTATATTCTCCTCAAGGAGAGGTGCACTATTGGGGCTGGAGGCCACTATAGGGGTGGAGCATCCAACTAGGATGTGCAAAGGATAGCAGGGAAGGTCACACTTCCAAACTTCGATGGGTTAGGGAAGAGCTCAGCCAGAGCATGGATACAAAAACTTGATACATACTTCCACTTGAATCCCATGAGGGAAGCTAATGCCATATGTTTCGCCACCCTTCACTTGGAAGGGGATGCACAGGACTGGTGGTAATGCAGATTGATCTCGTTGGGGCACCTTCACATCACCACTTACATGGAGTTCACTAGGAGGTTGTTGGAGAGATTTGAGAGGAAGGATCCAAAGCTGCATTTCAGAGAGCTGGCCCACTTGAGACAAATTGGCAGCACAGTGGTCTACATTACAGAGTTCTAGAGACTCGCAGTGATGGTGACAGATATTTCAGAGGCATGACTGGTCATGTTGTTTGTGGAGGGGCTTGCTGAGCCTCTACGTGGTTGGGTGAGAGCTTACAAGCCCGCATCACTATAGGATGCCATTTCTAGGACCCAGGACATGATTGATGCAGGGCCCAAGAACGGGCCTTTGTTCCCATGAGACCCACAACCCCACAAGGGAATAGAGATGTGAGGCCACCACAGAGAGATGGAGGATGTGGCTAGTTAGATGATGACACACGGAGGGACCTCAAGAGGAGGAGGTTGTGTTTCACGTGCCAAGAGCCTTGGGCACCGAGGCACAAGTGCACCAAGGGCAAAGCCCATTTCATTGAGGTGTTCTTAGATAGTGAGCTTGAGGAGGAGGAGGTCGAGACAGTAGAGGAGCCGGGAGATGAGGGAGGACCATCATCAGGAGGGCCACCACCACCACCTAGAGGAGGGTTGTTTGCCCCAACCGGGGGAGTCCTTGCTTCACTTCAGGGTGTGCCGAAGTATTTGACACTCAGGATCAGGGGGACCATACAAGGGCAACGTGTGTCAGTCCTGGTTGATAGTGGGGCCACCCACAATTTCATTGATGCCCAGATGGTGGAGCGTAGGGGCATCCAGACAACTACATTTGAGGGGTTCTCAATTTTGGTACTCGGAGACCGGACCATGTAGTGTACTAAGTATGTCCCCGGCTAACCTTGAAGATGGGGAACTACTCACTCACTGATCATTTCTTTGTGGTTGATGTCCCAGACACCAATGTGGTGTTGGGTGTCCAGTGGTTGTATGCATTGGGGAAGGTCACTATTGATTGGCAAAAGCTAGAGATGGAGTTCAAGGGGCCAGATGGGAAGCCTGTATTGCTGAGGGGAATGCACTCTTATCCCCCTCAGATAGTTTCAACCCACCGGATGGAGGCAAATTTACGACATGGAGATGTGGAGTGGGCAGTTGAGTTGCAATTTTTGAGTTAGGGACATGGGCACAGGCTACACACCCAGATATACTAGCCTTATTGGAGAGGCACCAAGGGTTTTTTGGGGATGTTCCACCAGGTAGACCGCCAAACCGTGGATTTGAGCACACCATTGAGCTAGAGGAGGGGGTGAACGCAGTCATCACCACCCCTTATAGGCACCCAAAGGCCTATAAGGATGAGATAGAGCAGGCCATTCAAGAGTTGTTGAGATTGGGACACATCAGGCCTAGCTCGAGCCCATTTGCTTCTTCCGTGGTGCTGGTGAAGAAGAAAGATGGGACGCTGCACATGTGTATTGACTACTGGGATATCAATAAGAAGACCTTGAAGAACAGATACCCCATTGCACATATAGATGAGTTGATGGACGAACTAAATACTTCTAAGATAGATCTGCGTTTGGGGTATCACCAGATCCGCATGAGGGAGCAGGATATCTCGAATATTGCTTTTCGCTGCCATTATGGATATTTCGAGTTCTTGGTGATACCCTTTGGGCTAACCAACACTTCAGCTACATTCTAGTCTTATATGAACCACGTGTTTCGTGGGTAGCTGAGACTCTTTGTCCTGGTTTTCTTCGATGACATACTCATTCACAACAGGACTTGGGAGGAGCACCTTCAACATTTGGAGGAAGTACTTTGCATACTTGAGGAGCAACAACTATATGCAAAGACGTCGAAATGTGAGTTTGGACTAACGGAGATGTTGTACCTGGGGCATGTGATTGGGGAAGATGGAGTGAAGGTGCATCAGGAGAAGATTCGAGCTATACTGGATTGGCCCACACCCAGGAACGTGACGGAGTTGAGGGGGTTCCTGGGCATTTGTACATATTACAGGAGATTTGTGAGAGGATTCTCACAGCTTGCAGCACCTCTTACGGATTTGATGAAGAGGGGAGCTTTTGAGTGGATGTAGGTGGCAGAGGAGGCTTTTGAGTGCCTCAAGAGGGTCATGAGCAGCTGCTTGGTCTTAGCCTTGCCGGATTTCACATGGCCCTTTGTGCTGGAGTGTGATGCCTCCGGTGAAGGGGTTGGGGCCATTTTGACACGGGGGCCATCCTATTGCGTTTGAGAGCAGGAAACTGCTGCCTCATGAGCGGTTGTACTCCGTGTACGACAAGGAGATGTTGGTAGTGATGCATGCACTGGCCAAATTCAGATAGTATCTAGTGGGAAGCTGGTTCAAAGTGAACACTGATCACAACAGTCTTTGATTCCTCCTTGAGCAACAATCATTAGAGGAGAGGCAACAAAAATGGGTGAGTAAGCTCCAGGCTTACGATTTTGAGATTGAGTATGTGAAGGGCAAACACAATGTGGTAGCAGATGCCCTCTCTAGGAGACCAACAACGTTGTCTTTGATGGATGTCATGCAAGATTGGAAGGCTCAACTATTGGTTGAGTACTCCAAGGACATGCAGGCTTGTGATATTTTGGATGGCACACACCGAGATGACCGATTTCGGGTGATGGACAATGTGATTTACTACAAGGATCAGATCTAATTGGTGCCAAGATCTTAGCTGAAGGAGAGGATCATGCAGGCAGCCCATGCTTCTCCACTAGCAGAGCACCGAGGCTTCCTCAAGACATACCATGCTGTCAAGGAGAGATTCTCTTGGCGGGAGCTCAAGGGAGATGTTTTGAAGCACGTGAGGGAGTGCGTGGATTGCCAGAGAAACAAGGTGGAGTTGACCCACCTGGCTGGTTTGCTATAGCCGCTTCCCATTCTAGAGAGGAAGTGGGAGAGCATATCCATGGACTTCATCACCGGGCTTCCAACTGTGCAGGGGCAGGACTGCATCTATGTGGTGGTCGACAGATTGACCAAGTTTGCCCACTTCTTTTCTATTTCATTGAGATCTTCAGCCTCCCAGGTGGCTGAGTTGTTCTTTCGGGAGGTTTTCTGGTTGCATGGTCTTCCCAAGACCATTGTGAGTGACAGGGACAACAAATTTATGGGGGCTTTTTGGCAGGAGTTGTTTCGGCTAGTGGGGACAGAGCTTACACCCAACACTAGCTATCACCCCCAAACTGATGGGCAGACAAAGATTGTGAACAAATGGTTGGAAGGGTACTTGCGCAACTACGTGACTGGGCAGCAGAGAGCGTGGGTCAAGTGGCTACATCTCAGGGAGTTCTGCTACAACACAACTTATCATATGTCCATTGGTATGTCCCCTTTCCAAGCTCTTTATGGGTACGATGCTCTTACTTTTTCTGACATGGTGTTTGGAGATAGCAGGGCCCCGGGGGCCAAGGACTGGGTTCAAGAGAGCCAGGAGATTCTCCGGGCTCTCAAGAACAATTTGCAGGTGGCCCAAAATCAACAAAATATATTAAGCATAGGGTGGAGAGACAGTTCAAAGTAGGGGACATGGTCTACCTACGCTTGCAGCCATACAGACAGTCTTCACTCAAGCAGAAGGGTGCAGAAAAACTGCGGCCATGCTTCTATGGGCCTTATCGGGTGGTCAGGAGGGTAGGTGAGGTGGCCTATGAGTTGGAGCTACCTTCAGAGAGCCGAATTCACAACGTGCCCCTTTTCTTATGCTTGAAAAAGGCATTGGGACAGTAGGTCATAATAGCAACTGATTTTCCTTCATTGGATGATGAGGAGAGCCAGATTCACAACGTGTTCCTTGTCTCATGCCTGAAAAAGGCATTGGGATAGTAGGTCATAGCAGCAAATGAGTTGTCTTCATTGGATGATGAAGGGCATTTGATTTTGACACCAGAGCTCATTTTAGAGACCTGGGAGAGGAAGTTGAGAAATAGGGTGGTCAGGGAGCTTTTGGTCAAGTGGAAAGATTTATTGGAGGAGGACGCTACATGGGAGGATTTACAGCCTCCAGTTTACAGTTGCTTGGGGTTAAGCAACATCTGGGAGGGGAGGACTGTAATGTTCCTTCCTAAATTTTCCTAATGTTTGGAAAATAAAATTTTGACAATTTTGATTAATACTAGCTCAAGGAAAATTTTTGTGGAAAACATAGGAGAAATACTTTATTTGCATGCTAGTGGAATATGGGACCCACATGAAGTACGCACTTGGGAAAGAAGGAATTCGAATTCCTTGAGGCAAATCGAATTGGTGGAGGGATCCACAAGGAATGCATGGCTAGCTATTATAAAAGGAAGGAATGAGGGAGCAATAAGGGTCTTTTGTCTAATTGAAAATCGAATTTGCCTTAGCTGTTCACTCGAGCCAATATTGTGTTGTTTAGCACAAGAGCTTCCCAAGGAGAGAAGCTCAACCTTTCTTCGGTGGACTTCGAGTGCCACCCAAGGAAGGCTTTCTCGGTCCCACGCATTTCTGGCGTAGAGTATGCAGTGTGGGAGCCACTACTGTGCAGAGGGAGAAGTGACTTGCTATTTGTGGAGCAGTGTTGTCGGGAAATTGACCGGAGAAGCTATAGGGGTGTTCTTTCATCATTTTCAGGAGCATGGAGGGCAGCTATAGCCAATAGGACCAACCTACACGCAGTTCTCACTTCCTCATACGCAGGACTGCGTCATCTCCTCCATGACTGCGCAGTCACTGAAGTGAGACAATTTAGGGTGGCATCATCCAGGGGAGTTTGGAGCTGGGGTGCTGGGAAATCATTTGGAGGGCCATTTGAGTGTGAAAATTCCTACTTTGAAGGAACCCCTACTGCAGCAAATTTGAATCTACTTCAACTACTTGATTTCTAAATTACATTCATCAAGATATTCTTCTGAATATTGAAGCAAATTACTTCTGCAGCCTACAGTAATTAAATATTTGATCTCATGAAACAGAAAACAGAACAAAGAACAAGATACATAGGAGACTTATTCTTGGACACAATAGACCCTGGAAAAACCCAATGTGGGAAAATCGGTGTAGCAGTTCTGAGGATTTTTTATTATGCAGGAGAAATATCTGAATACAAATCTAGGATGCTCATCTAGCAATCCTTACAGAGAAACTGGCGGAAAATCTGAGTGAGTTTTACCTCACTTCACCCGACAGAATTTTGGCTGATTCGGCACAAGATTGGGTAATCCCGACTATTTTTGCGCTGGCTCTGCATCACCTTCTCTACCCTCTGCGTCAGCTCTCCAGACTATTCCGGCAACTCTGGATTCTACGTGACATGCATCGTTTTTGTGTCAGCGCCCTCGGCTACTACGTTGCCTCTGCGTAAGCTCTCCATGCTGTTTCGGTAGTTCTCGACAGTTCTAGCTTTTGCCCTCTGCATCAGCTTTCCTGACTATTCTGACAGTTCCGAGCAGTTTCGACTTTTGTGTGATAGGCAGCGTTTCTGCTCTGCTGGTTCTCTCCGCTTCTCTGTCTGTATTCTCCGAAAAGTCCTTCTCCTAGATTCTCACTGCCCCTCTGCTGTAGAATGATCACTTAATTCGAAATCCTTAGCAAACCCTGCCCTAGGAATCAAATTCTTGATCAATTCGTTCTCTCCATGTGTGCTTCCAAATTAACCCCAAGTCTCCATTTTATACTTTTCTTGTTGAGTCTTCAACGGCCGAGATTAAGTCTCTAATCAATGTCTAAGATTAAAATATGACTTGATCTGCCTTCTAGATCATTCTCACCCATATTTTGATTAATACCCATTAATATTTTAATTTTCCTAAATACCTGCTTCCTTACAATATGCAATCAATTCCTTAGAAGTGTATTCTCCACCATTGTTAGACCTTAGAGTTTTTATCTTTCTTTCAGTTAGGGTTTCCACTTCGGACCTAAACTCCTTGAAATTATCAAATACTTCATCTTTTGTTTTGAGAAGGTAGAGCCATGTCTTTCTAGAATGGTCATCAATGAATGTTACATAGTAGAGATGACCTTTAAGTGATTTGTCAGACACAGGCCCACATACATCAGAATGGATGACGTCTAATATCTATTTAGACCTAGTTTCACTATTCAGAAATGGCTTTCTTGTATGTTTTCCCAAAGAGCATCCCTTGCACACACCTTCATGATCTAACTTCATATGGGGGATACCATGAACCAATTGACTAAGAGTAGGGATGACCATATAATGTAGATGACCATACCTCCTATGTGTAAGACCCAGATTATTAATTTAGCCAATCCAGACATTAAAATTTGATAACCAAATTTAACTAGAATGCAGAAATGTAAGACCCATATTATTAATTTAGCTAATCCTGACAGTGAAATTTGATAACTGAAATTAAATAGAATGCAAAAGAATACCTGAAAAGGTTTTGGACTGTGGTTGTTCTCGACACTGCAGTTACCAAACCGCCTTTGTACCTCCCAGCCTATCTGGGGTCTACCTGTATGGTCCCTAGACCCAAAAGACAAATCTTTGGCGCCGTGCCCAAAATTCCAAAATAATTAGGCTCAATGCCTCACTCAACTAGAATTTTTTGTCCTTCTCTGCAAGATTCACCCTTAAACCTCCTCCCAGTTTCTCAAAATTCTTCCTAACTTTCTCAAAAAATTGCCCTCCTCTTATGGTCTTCTTCCTTCCCTTATATCCTCAACTCTACCGCCTCTA
This sequence comes from Pinus tabuliformis, assembly GCA_031772625.1. Lineage (NCBI taxonomy): Eukaryota > Viridiplantae > Streptophyta > Pinopsida > Pinales > Pinaceae > Pinus > Pinus tabuliformis. The sequence goes on along the minus strand of CM062820.1, from coordinate 540,642,750 downwards.
CCTCCTCACTGTCAGCTTGCTTCCTCCACCATTTCTCTTTACTGCTTGCTGTCCACTTCCTTCTAATTTTCTTAACTCCTCTCTTCCTTTTAGATAGAGGCAGTGGTCCCTTTATTTAGATTTTGATGATATTGGTATTAAATTAAGTCTCAATTAATTAACTTGATTCCTTTATAGTTTTAATAAAGATTGATCTATGTTAATATTTAAATAAATGATTTAATTTAATTTAATTTAATATAATTTAAATAAAATTTCATATATATATATATATTTTTTATTATCTTTATCCTATATATATATATATATATGTTTAAGTTAAAAGATTACTCATATATATATATATATCACATATATATATATATATATATATATCACACACACACATATATATATATATATATATATAAGAATGGTATACATATCAGGACTCCACTTGATATATTTATCATATTTTTATGAGATGGGAATTAATTTTGATAATCACTTCATTAACCTAACTTAAACATTTCCCAGTATTATCCAATATGTATACTAGTGCAATACATGCGGGCCCATGCATATGTAGCTCTCATATGGATGCCCGGTATGTATGCTAATATTCGTATTTTGTTTGTAATTGTCGGTGCGTCATTACACTATGCCATAGCTCAATGGGACTGATTTCCATATGAACCAAAGCTTGAGGAAGTGGTGTAATGACTCTATGTTGTTAGGAAGCCTGGCATGAAGATGGCTCCTTTGATAGTCTATGAAGTTGTTTATTTTCTCCTATCATGTGTCTTGATTCTCCACTATCAATGATCCATGCATTTTCATCATTAAGAGAACCTGTAAGAGCAACCAAGAATCCTTGACTTTTGACCTTGTTGAATAAGTAATGGATGACCTTCTTTATCCAGCTTTCAGCAGTGTTGATACCCATTCTTATGTAGTTCATCAAAGAGGGAGAATCCATGCCAACAAAGTGATCTTCAACTTTTCCTAACCTTAGCTCTGATACCATGTTGGAGAATCAATGCAAATATATTAGGGTTTGATTTTCCTTACTTGATAATTACTTGTGAGTTATGTTGTCTTCTTTTACTTCTTTATTATCTTATCTTTCATCAAGCAATTACCATATTATGTGTGCATGAAGATCACAAAACAATAGACACAAGATGTAGGCACTATGCCATGGAAAAATTCCCCTCGAGGGGAAAACCCAATAAAAAATTCTCTTCCTTTCAATAGTATTCTTTGAGACTCTTCACCCTAGACAAAGACCAAACCTTCTCTCCACACCAAATCAGCCTCCTAGATCTTCAACCTCTTTCCAGCAACACTTCCTTCCCAACAACTTCGACTATGCAACAACTTCCGGCATCAGGCAGTAGCAAAACTTGGAAGACTTCAATCTCCCAAACTAGGGCACGAAACAAAGAGAGGCTCCAAAATTTCAATTTTCTTCTTCTCCTTAGACTTGACCTAATTCGCGCTTCCTTTTGCTTCCTTAGACCTTGCTGACCACTGGAGTGGCACCTGATGATTATATGAAAGACTCCATGCCGAAGGATGATCCAGAGGACACTTGTACCATCAGATATCATTAGCCAACATAGTTTTTTAAATTCTACTTCTATTTTCTCATCATCTTTTTTGTACTTAAATTCCACACCCTACGGGGAATTGTAATAAGTGATACTAGTAAGGATGAGTTTTGAACTTGTAACAAGCCTAGGATATTGGGACTCGATCAACAAATGAGTACACCTTGGAGTGTTTTTTTTATTCGGTTAATTATCCCTTATTTTTCAGAGGCGGATAATTTTCTAGGTTTTTTCACTCACGTTTTACCCCAAAGCCGGGGTGACGGTTTGAAGGTTGAGCTCTGTTGTCGCGCGGATTGACACGACAACCCTCAGACCGGGGGCTGTCACTCTGATCCCCGATCCCTCCGTTTAAGCCTGTCTCCCGCGGCTAAGGGGGGTAGTCCCTGTGAGATGATGAGACCAACTGTCGACCAGTTGGGTGGGAGACACGAGACACGATTAAGATAAGCACTAAAATGATTTAATTAATTTAGCAGACCAGTGCCTTAAGAGATTATAGTTAAGATGATTACTTGTTAGATGATATAGAAACGTAAATCGTGAACAACAATCATTTGTCATCGAAAGGTATCAGCTAAATCACATGACCAAAACGATATCTGGCAACTGAAAATTTTGAAGAGATAAATGCCTTAAAACACCACGAGAATCGCAAATCATTAACCAGATATCAATTTCGTATCTCGACTTGAAAATTCAGCATGAAAGATATAACATGAAAACCACTGAAACTGGCAAAAATAATTTTCCACAATTTTTTTTTTTTATTTTTTTATTTTTTCAATTTTTTTTTATTTTTTTTTTAAAACAAAAGTTAAAAAATAAAATCTAAAAATAATCTAAAACTAAACTAATAAAACTAAGCCTAAAATCTTTTTATTTTATTTATTTATTTTATTTTATTTTATTTATTTATATTTTATATTTTATATTTTTTTTTTAAACAAAAATTTTAAAATAATATCTATCCTAAAACAAAAATTAAAATCTTAAATCTAAAACTTTAAATAAAACTAAATCTAAACAATTTTTACAAATAAATCCCTTTTTTATATTTTTTTATTTTTCAATATTGTAAAAAGTGAAAATTAAAAAATCTAAAAATTTAAAATTTAAAATCTATTCTAAAACCAAAAGTCTAAAACATAAAATTTAAATCTATATAAAACTATACAAATATTTAATCGAAAGTCTAAAAGCTTAAATAAAATCTTTTTATTATTATTTCCTTTTTTATTTTTTATTTAAAATACAATTAAACAAACCCTAAGCTACACTAAAAGGAAATAATTTAAAATCGAATTACAAAAATTAAAATCGTAACCATAAACTAAGGACTAAAAACAAAAAATCTAAACAAAACTATACGAATTTAAATCTAATTATAAACAATAACTACAAACTATACGCTAAAACAATTTAAAATCTAAACGAAATCTACACTACCATATGACTAAATAACCTACGTCCAAATACAAAATACGCATCGAAGGATTGAAACGAAACAAAAACACAAGACGTAACCCTAGCCGATGATCATAAAACGCAGATTCGATTTACCTGCCGAGCAAAGGAGAAGGATCAATGGTTACCTGACGATACATTTACCTGCGGCTCTGAATTGCCCCTATGCTGCTGCGTAGATCGTAAACCCCAGCTGCTCGATCACGTCAAAGGCTCTTGTTCGTTTTGATGGTGGACGTAGCTGGTATTTGAACGTTTTTGAAACCCCCCAATGCATGGAAATACACACTGTTGGTTTTACTTGGGACGGCGGCAGAAGAAATTGCTTCGTGACTTGCTTGTCTCAGTCGACGGAAATGTTCACGCGGGGATATGCCAGTTTCTCGGATTCATTCTTGGCGTATCGATTTAGTTCTAATTTTGCTGAGCACTGAAGATTGCAGAATTGTTTCTCTCGCTGCTGACGGGGTTATGGACCTGCACATAAACTCTAACACGAAGACGCATTTCCTCACAGATGCAGGGTGATTCAATGGCGTGAGAATGATTTGCGTAACAGGGTTTCCAAGAGCTGATGAATGCCAGAATTCAAAAAATCGTGACCCTAGCTCGGACCAAAAAATTTCTAACACAGGCAAAAGAAAATATGGTGATACGCAGAGCCTCTTAGATGTTCACCAAAGGATATACTTTAATTCAGATACCAGATTGCAGAAATGTGCAATACGATTAAAACAGTAAAAAATTGTTTAGCTGTTACCATGAAATTTCGATACCGTTCATAAATCGATGGATTACCCTGATGACCACACGCAGAGACGTAGATTGTTTCCGAGATTTAATGCGTAAATGCCACCATCTATTCACTCGAATGCTGGGAGCTGATGTAAATACTTCGCTGCTTGGACCTGGCTTGGCCCTCAGATCGATACCTGGTGTTTGCTTCTGCCACCTGAAATCACCCAAAAATAATACATACATAAAACCAAAATCAAAACCCTAAATAAAACTGACCTAAGCAAAACTAAAATCGAAACCCTAGATCAGAAAATTTTGAAACCCTAAAACAGCTGATTTAATGTACAGATTTTGCCCCTTAATAGCCAGATTCGGCAATAAGCACGGAAACATTTTAAAGAAACGAAAATTTCAGTTTTGTCACTGTGAAGAACTTCAGAAAATTTCTCATGCAAATCAGAAAATAAGCCGAATGATAGACCCAGGATCAAATCCAACTGGGCTCAGCAAAAAATGCTTGCGAGAGTTGGCTGGTTCAGCCAAGAACTTCCCCAACGCCCACAAAATTCCTTCAGAAAATGTTTTCTGCACAGCTCAGAACAACCATCAGTAAAGAGGGCAAAGACGCTGCTAGATCTCAGAGAGTAATGGAGATACCTGCCATTACTTCAGAAACCCTAACAACACCCAAACCCTAGCAAGTGAACAAGATACCTGTGCTCACAATACTCTACAAGAAGCTATTATTAACGGCTGAAAATAACATATGCAGAAAATTAAACAATCTCACAGCATTTTAAGAGAGTAACACCAGCAAGATATGGACCCCAAAGTCTTCTTTTATTAACCAGAAACAGATTTACAAGAGAGCTTCTTCAGTATCAGACTCACAGATCCAATGATCTGAAATGACCACGTAAGACCCTATATAAAGGAAATGATCCCAACGGCTAGTTCGAATGATCCATGTAGAAATGATCTCGACCGTTGATGAGGATCAAGACATCTCTTGATCTCATTCGTCGATTTATTCACTTAAAATATTATTATTTTATTTTATTTTTTTAAATTTTTAAATTTTTTATTATTTTTTATTTATTTCATTTTTTTAAATTTTTAAATTTTTTATTATTTATTATTTTATTTTATTTTTTTAAATTTTTAAATTTTTAAATTTCTTAATTTTTATTTATTTTATTTCATTTTTTTAAATGGATCATCGAACTAAGCCTTTGGAAACATCACCTAGGACCTAGGACTTAGGACTCACGAGGGGATTTAAAACATTTTCAACCCTCAAGACACATTTCATGATGACTTTTTACAATTTACATCTCAAGGGGACAAACCCACTTAATACAGACCCTCACAAAACACCCAGTTCTGCGACACAACTATAATCTAGCAGATCAACACACTAGGATTCTCCTAAAGTTCTAATGACAAAATCCATCCCGGCTTTGGAGTCAGGTTTGAAGGAAAACTCTGCCGATCCATGGATCGGTGAGACGAAAAACCTTCCGGGACGTAGATTACCACTAGAAAGTTAGGTCTGCCTAGGCAATACACATACACGACTCATGTCTGCTAAGATTATTTACAATTCATACATGCAGACTGGGTTTACAATCAAAATGATCAAGCTGCTGATGACTGCAGGATGGCACGGAAACGCTGATCAGGTGCTGCCCCTTTTTGCAAAGAAAAGGGGGATGTACTGCATGGGTAGTTGACCGGTAGAGGTCAACATCTGGCTCTACTTGGGGACACGCTGCTGCTTGCAGGAATGTGAGAATCCAGAATCTGCATCCATACAACACAAAAATAAGTAGCGTCCATCCAAAATCATCATATACATTAAGCACAATAAAGATAAAAGCTCTTCATTTATTAACTATCTAAAGCAGAAACGAAAATGCGGAAAAAACAAGGAGTAGGGTTAGAAATACGATACAAAGGATGCCCTACGGCATCAGATGTGTTCAATATAGTGCATACTGAGCATTTGCCTGCTTTCAGGCAAATCTGTCGGCTGCTTGTCGGATGTACCATGTCCAATTCTGCATAAGGTAGGACTTTTTCCTATCCGAAAATCAAGCTGCTCACGGCCATCTGATGCGTCAAATCTTCTTCTCTTTTTCTTTCTCTTACGCTTTTTCTTTCTGGCAGGTTCAATTACTAATGATCTGGTACTTTCTGTTTCAAAACTATCAGATGAAGTATGCGTGATATGTCTTTCTTTAGCCCGCATCTGATCTTTATCATTCTTAAGTCTGTCTGGATCACCTTCAATTAACCATCTTTCAATCGAATCAATAACCTCCTCATAATAAGATGGAGCTCGTTGTAGCACATGAGAAGGCTCCTGATCTATTGATGTCACCTGGTTTCTTTCATCTTCCAATTGCTGAAACCTTTGAACCTGTATTTTAAATGCATCTATCTGACTAGAGTGTTCAACCTTTATAGCGCTGATTTGTCTGGCATGGTGTTCTTGCATATCTTTTATTACTTTAACATTTCCTTCCTTTATGTTCATCAAGCAATGCTGTATGGAATTTATTTCTTCTCTGTGATTTGCTTGCATGTCAGCCAACTGATTATTATGATTGAATGTCATGATAGTCATTTCCTCATCCATAGTGAATAACTTATTTTGCATAGAGTCAATTTCCCTATCATGATCAGCTTTCATGGTCACCATATTTTCCTCTAATACTGACATCTTGCTTTGCATGATTCTAATTTCTGTTTCATAATTAGTTTTTATGGCCTCAATTTCCTTAGCATGCTGATTTTGCGTGACCTCAATCTCCCTATTACGTTTTTCCAGGTGGGTGCATAAAGTTTTCACATCATTGACATAATTAGTTTGATTGATTTCCATATTTCTTACCAACATCATTAGATCTCGTAAAATTTGCTTTTGCTCTTCCCTTTCATTGTCATTTGTCCCTGATTTTTCACTATCATGAACTTGATCTGCAATATTTCCGGTGGATGACACATTCTGACATGATGAATCGTCTTGGGATCTTTCAGCTGGACCGCTTATCAAATTACTTTCATTCTGTTGCACAATTTTAGAGGTAGAAGGCAAGCTGACCGGATAACAATATCTATCTTCAAAAGCATTGATAATATCAACCAAAGAAGTGAAAGAATCCTTAGGAAAATTGTTAAACCAATTCAAAGCATCATCTTCTAAAGAAAGGACAAATAGACGCATTTTGATATCGCCATGATTAAACTGAGGGGGTCTGCAATATATGGTCATGATGCGAATAAACAAGTCAATATGCCTTTTAGCAGTGATTGGATCACCATCTGAAAAAATAGGTAATTCAGGAAGGGCCTCCTCCGGAAAATCATGGAGACGGTGAGTAAAACGACATGGTTTACATGAATAATCCATGATGAATAATAAGGGATGAGATGGATGATAGAACTAGATCTATGCTCAAGAAAATCAAAAGATGAAAGGAGTGGAGTCGCCACTTGAACAATAAATCTGATTCTAAGATCCAAGAAGTAATCAACAAACAGATATGCGGGAGGCTAAGTCACCTGACACGAGGATTCGGGACACGTAGGATTCGGGATTCGTGGTGTCGGATTTGGGAAACGCTGACCCCGGAACAAGACACGGTTAGGACACGTTATATATTATTTTATTAAAATATATATATATATATATATATATATATATATATATTTAAAATATATATATATATATATATATATATCTTAAAAATTAGTTATTAGCATATTTCTTACACAAATTTTAATTAATGATACAAATTTATTGATTTCAAACATAGATCTTCATCTATAGCTATTAGCATGCATAGTACATACAAAATTCAAATAAATGTCAGTGGTACTGGTCACATAAATGAGTTACTAATGAAATTTCCCTATGCCAAGTGTGCCAAATAATTAGAAAATTTTCAGTACTTTCTGAGCTGTACTGGAGCACTTTGAAACAAACAGTGAAAATTATAATAAGGTTATGCCACTGTCATATTAGATTTATGCACATTGCAGATGTGAGGGGTTTTTATGTTGATTTAAGTTTGATTTTCTCACTGTTATGAAACTAATAGGACAGCTGTAGCAAAATGATGAAGTAGGAAACATTAGGAGATCAAACCCTGGAGGCTCAACCACTAGAAGTCTAGAACCCACTTGCACGAGAACCTAACTTCAATGCTTCTGCAAACCCACCAGGGATCAGCTCAAGAAACAAACATTTGCTGAAGCCTGACAGTGACTGATATGAAAGAAAAGGAAGAAGATAAAGCAAAACAGTCATTGCCAGAGAGCTTTTGCACAACTCCCAGTCTCAGAGTCATTGATGTATATCAGTATTAGCTTCCAATTTGGAAACAGTGGTCTTGTTGGTCTATACAGAAGCAGTGAATGCGAATGAAAACAACGAACTTAAACCCCTAAAAACGAATCCGAAACCAAAAATCGTTCCAAAAATCGTGACACGTTCCAAATTTTTCTGACACGCTCATGACACGACGTACCCGGATATGACACGACGAGTCATGGAAATATGACACGTGTCAGGACAGAATCGTGTCCGATTCGGGATTCGTCCAGGGGTTAGGACGAATCCGGTTTCATAGGCGGCAGGCTTTTTGTCTGGAAAAAATAAGAAAATGGAGTCGCCACCTAAACAAGAAACGAACCCAAGAGATGCTGCTGATATGGGATGAAAAGATGCCAAAAATATTGAATCTGCCAGCTCAAATGAGAAGATGAATGTCGATGAAAATCCAGGAACAGAAAAACTCTGTCCCCGGCAACGGCGCCAAAAAATGTTGGCGTTGCCGGGCCAAATGAAGAGATAAGAAATGAGAAAAATGATTTGTCGTTTGAAACACCGAGAAAAAGTATCCCCGGCAACGGCGCCGAAAAATGTTGGCGCGCGGATTGACACGACAACCCTCAGACCGGGGGCTGTCACTCTGATCCCCGATCCCTCCGTTTAAGCCTGTCTCCCGCGGCTAAGGGGGATAGTCCCTGTGAGATGATGAGACCAATTGTCGACCAGTTGGGTGGGAGACACGAGACACGATTAAGATAAGCACTAAAATGATTTAATTAATTTAGCAGACCAGTGCCTTAAGAGATTATAGTTAAGATGATTACTTGTTAGATGATATAGAAACGTAAATCGTGAACAACAATCATTTGTCATCGAAAGGTATCAGCTAAATCACATGACCAAAACGATATCCGGCAACTGAAAATTTTGAAGTGATAAATGCCTTAAAACACCACGAGAATCGCAAATCATTAACCAGATATCAATTTCGTATCTCGACTTGAAAATTCAGCATGAAAGATATAACATGAAAACCACTGAAACTGGCAAAAATAATTTTCCACAATTTTTATTTTTTTTATTTTTTCAATTTTTTATTTAAAAAAAAAAAAACAAAAGTTAAAAAATAAAATCTAAAAATAATCTAAAACTAAACTAATAAAACTAAGCCTAAAATCTTTTTATTTTTTATTTTTTATTATTTTTTTATTTTATTTTATTTATTTATATTTTTTATTTTATTTTTTAAACAAAAATTTTAAAAAAATATCTATCCTAAAACAAAAATTAAAATCTTAAATCTAAAACTTTAAATAAAACTAAATCTAAACAATTTTTACAAATAAATCCCTTTTTTATATTTTTTTATTTTTCAATATTGTAAAAAGTGAAAATTAAAAAATCTAAAAATTTAAAATTTAAAATCTATTCTAAAACCAAAAGTCTAAAACATAAAATTTAAATCTATATAAAACTATACAAATATTTAATCTAAAGTCTAAAAGCTTAAATAAAATCTTTTTATTATTATTTCCTTTTTTATTTTTTATTTAAAATACAATTAAACAAACCCTAAGCTACACTAAAAGGAAATAATTTAAAATCGAATTACAAAAATTAAAATCGTAACCATAACTAAACTAAGGACTAAAAACAAAAAATCTAAACAAAACTATACGAATTTAAATCTAATTATAAACAATAACTACAAACTATACGCTAAAACAATTTAAAATCTAAACAAAATCTACACTACCATATGACTAAATAACCTACGTCTAAATACAAAATACGCATCGAAGGATTGAAACGAAACAAAAACACAAGACGTAACCCTAGCCGATGACCATAAAACGCAGATTCGATTTACCTGCCGAGCAAAGGAGAAGGATCAATGGTTACCTGACGATACATTTACCTGCGGCTCTGAATTGCCCCTATGCTATTGCGTAGATCGTAAACCTCAGCTGCTCGATCACGTCAAAGGTTCTTGTTCGTTTTGATGGTGGACGTAGCTGGTATTTGAACGTTTTTTGAAACCCCCCAACGCATGGAAATACACACTGTTGGTTTTACTTGGGACGGCGACAAAAGAAATTTCTTCGTGACTTGCTTGTCTCAGTCGACGGAAATGTTCACGCGGGGATATGCCAGTTTCTCAGATTCATTCTTGGCGTATCGATTTAGTTCTAATTTTGCTGAGCACTGAAGATTGCAGAATTGTTTCTCTCGCTGCTGACGGGGTTATGGACCTGCACATAAACTCTAACACGATGACGCATTTCCTCACAGATGCAGGGTGATTCAATGGCGTGAGAATGATTTGCGTAACAGGGGTTCCAAGAGCTGATGAATGCCAGAATTCAAAAAAAATCGTGACCCTAGCTCGGACCAAAAAATTTCTAACACAGGCAAAAGAAAAATATGGTGATACGCAGAGCCTCTTAGATGTTCACCAAAGGATATACTTTAATTCAGATACCAGATTGTAGAAATATGCAATACGATTAAAACAATAAAAAATTGTTTAGCTGTTACCATGAAATTTCGATACCGTTCATAAATCGATGGATTACCCTGATGACCACACGCAGAGACGTAGATTGTTTCCAAGATTTTAATGCGTAAATGCCACCATCTATTCACTCGAATGCTGGGAGCTGATGTAAATACTTCGCTGCTTGGACCTGGCTTGGCCCTCAGATCAATATCTGGTGTTTGCTTCTGCCACCTGAAATCACCCAAAAATAATACATACATAAAACCAAAATCAAAACCCTAAATAAAACTGACCTAAGCAAAACTAAAATCGAAACCCTAGATCAGAAAATTTTGAAACCCTAAAACAGCTGATTTAATGTACAGATTTTGCCCCTTAATAGCCAGATTCGGCAATAAGCATGGAAACATTTTAAAGAAACGAAAATTTCAGATTTGTCACTGTGAAGAACTTTAGAAAATTTCTCATGCAAATCAGAAAATAAGCCGAATGATAGACCCAGGATCAAATCCAACTGGGCTCAGCAAAAAATGCTTGCGGGAGTTGGCTGGTTCAGCCAAGAACTTCCCCGAACGCCCACAAAATTCCTTCAGAAAATGTTTTCTGCACAGCTCAGAACAACCATCAGTAAAGAGGGCAAAGACGCTGTTAGATCTCAGAGAGTAATGGAGATACCTGCCATTACTTCAGAAACCCTAACAGCACCCAAACCCTAGCAAGTGAACAAGATCCCTGTGCTCACAATACTCTACAAGAAGCTATTATTAACGACTGAAAATAACATATGCAGAAAATTAAACAATCTCACAGCATTTTAAGAGAGTAACACCAGCAAGATATGGACCCCAAAGTCTTCTTTTATTAACCAGAAACAGATTTACAAGAGAGCTTCTTCAGTATCAGACTCACAGATCCAATGATCTGAAATGACCACGTAAGACCTTATATAAAGGAAATGATCCCAACGGCTAGTTCGAATGATCCATGTAGAAATGATCTCGACCGTTGATGAGGATCAAGACATCTCTTGATCTCATCCGTCGATTTATTCACTTAAAATATTATTATTTTATTTTATTTTTTTAAATTTTTAAATTTCTTAATTTTTATTTATTTTATTATTTTATTTCATTTTTTTAAATGGATCATCGAACTAAGCCTTTGGAAACATCACCTAGGACCTAGGACTTAGGACTCACGAGGGGATTTAAAACATTTTCAACCCTCAAGACACATTTCATGATGACTTTTTACAATTTACATCTCAAGGGGACAAACCCACTTAATATAGACCCTCACAAAACACCCAGTTCTGCGACACAACTATAATCTAGCAGATCAACACACTAGGATTCTCCTAAAGTTCTAATGACAAAATCCATCTCGGCTTTGGAGTCAGGTTTGAAGGAAAACTCTGCCGATCCGTGGATCGGTGAGACAAAAAACCTTCCGGGACATAGATTACCACTAGAAAGTTAGGTCTGCCTAGGCAATACACATACACGACTCATGTCTACTAAGATTATTTACAATTCATACATGCAGACTGGGTTTACAATCAAAATGATCAAGCTGCTGATGACTGTAGGATGGCACGGAAACGCTGATCAGGTGCTGCCCCTTTTTGCAAAGAAAAGGGGGATGTACTGCATGGGTAGTTGACCGGTAGAGGTCAACAAGCTCCTAACACATCTTAATGTCTAGAGTCGATGTATATTACCATACTAGATCACACAAAAAATTTCGTGGAATTTGGTTAGGTTTAGGTAGTTATTTTTTAATATTTTAGATTTTTTGCACTGTGGAAATTGCTAATAAAATTATACTTGTAATGTAGTAAGTGATGTCTAGAGAAGTTGTATGGGGTATGAGTAATGAAATATGCACCTCTCACCCTCAAATTTCTACTATGACACACTTTGATGGGTTAAATGAACTCTCAAAACCCACTTTTCCTAAGTTTAGTGGGAAATCTGGTAATTAATTAAGCCAGAAAGTAAATAAATCGAGAAAAATAAATATCCACACATGCTAAATGTTGTGGAAATGAGGTGGAAAATTATGGGGGAGTTAAAGTGAAGTCTCAAGGTGATGTGGACTCCTAAAAACAAGGAAAGGACGTGTGTAGGAATTTATAGAGTAAGTTCCTTAGATAGAAGACCAAAGGAAACCGCTCACAAACAGATCACAGATCAATACGCCAGTATTCTTGACGTGGTTAAAACCATCAAAGAGGGAAACAGTGCATGGCTTGAGCCAACGTGGCCACCTCAGGCAATTTATTAATAAAAGAAAGAAAATTTACATAAGCTTCTTTCATGAACGATCACCTTACAAATGACCCTCCATGCTCTTTAAATAAAAATCATGGACCAATCGGGTGTTAAGCCATGGATCAAGTGTCGGTAATACCGAGAAGAGAATGAACGGTCGGATCACTTCATGTCTAGACCATATCGTGACCGTCGGATTGTAAGTTACAAAAGTACATAGTAAAGAAACACACTTTACCTAACTCTACATTAGACCAAGTTATACTTTAATATTTCCTATGTGTCGGAATATCCTAACATCCCCCCTTAAGAACAACTTGGGATAGGATTGAAGGATGTACAAATATGACACAATAGGAGAAGGAAGGAGGCATTAGAGCCTATCCCCCTAAGTGAAAACTTCCTGAACTCCAACCATAAATCGAAGTTTAATAAACTTCGCCTCTGTGAGAGCCTTTGTAAAGGTGTCTGCAACTTGGTCATTGGTTGAACAATATTGCACTTCAAGAACATGGTCATGAATGAGCTTTTTGATGAAGTGCATGTGTAGTTGAATGTGTTTTCTACGCTGATGTTGGACTGGATCTTTGCATAGTTGAATGGAACTTTGATTATTACACCAAAGTGTAGTCGGATGCTGCTGCCAAAAGTCAAACTCTGACAGGATCTAATGAAGCCACTGGGCTTCCTTACTAGCTTCTACGACACCACAATACTCTGCTTCCGCTGAAGAAAGAGAAATGTCACTTTGTTTCTTGCAAGCCCATGTAATAGGTCCAGAACCAAGAGTGAAGACATAACCTGCAGTAGACTTCTGATCATTAGGGTCACCAACCTAATCGGAATCAGTGAAACCAACCAATAGAGGAGATGCTTTTGCACTTTAATGAATCCCAAACTGAAGTGTACATCGAACATAACGAAGTATTATTTTAGTTGCTTTCCAATGACTTTCATGTGGGTTTTGCATAAACTGAGCAATAAGGACAACAACAAAGGAAAGGTCAGGACGTGTATGGGTTAGATACAAAAGTTTTCCTACAAGCTGACGGTATAAGGTAGCATCAACTTCAAGGGAAGTACAAGTGACAGAAAGTTTGGCTCCAGACTGAAAGGGAGAAGGGGCTGGCTTACAGTCTTCCATGTGAAAGTGGCGTAGAATATCAAAGGCATACTTGGACTAGGAAAGGAAAATGCCTTCCTTGGATTGCAAGACTTGAAGACCAAGAAAATAATGCAAGTGTCCTAAGTCTGTCATTTCAAACTGCTTTTTAAGGCTGGACTTGACATGGTTTATAAGGTTGGGATCACTACCAGTAAGGATAAGATCATCAACATAAAGAACAAGAATGATAAGAGACTTACCCACTTCTTGTTGTAGACAGTATTGTCAGAATGACACCTGGAAAAGCCAGTATCTAAAAGAAAGCTATCCATTTTGGCATACCAAGCCCGTGGGGCTTGCTTGCGACCATAAAGGAATTTCTTACGCCGACATACAAGGCTGGAGTTTATTTGTATAAAGCTAGGAGGTTGTTCCATATAGATTTCTTTATGTAAGTCCCCATGCAAGAAGGCAGATTTAACATCCATCTGATGGACTTCCCATTTGAAAGAGGAAACAAGGGAAAGAACAAGGCAGATAGAGTTCATTTTGGCAATAGGGGAGAAGGTTTTAGTATAGTCAATGCTTTCAACTTGTGAAAAACCCTTAGCAACAAGATGAGCTTTATGTTTGTCAACTTTTCCACTTGGTCCAAACTTGGTTCTGTAAATCCATTTGCATCTAACAAGTTTTCGTCCCTTTGGAAGAGGAACAAGATCCCCATGTATCATTTGCCAATAATGAACGATATTCTTCATTCATAGCTGCGTCCCAATCTGGATGGCCTGTAGCTTTTGCAAAGGTGTTAGGATCATAATTCGCTGAAGCTTGAGCCAGTAAAGAAGAGGCTCTATCGAATTGAGAATGTGTATGTTGCTGATCTGTAGGATCACTTGCAAGAGCACCTGCTGCATCCCGAGTAGCACGAACCCATTTTGGAAGTTGAGGAGCTGAAGGAGGACCCTGAGAAGATGGGGGAGGATTGTCATCCTCGTTGTTATCATCTGAAGAAGAAATATTTTCAGAAGTAAAAGGGATAGAGAGAGGTGGCACATCTGCCGAAATAGGCTCGTAGGCCGATATATTTTCAACAAACTTTACATCTCTTTTAGTGATAACATTTTTGGACTTAGGTCAAAGAAGTCTATATCCTTTTATATCTTCAGAATATCCAACAAAAATACATTTTTCACTCTTAGGTTCTAAGGCTTTATGTTTCTCATTGGGAATATGGGCCCATGCTTCACTTCCAAAAACACGAAAGTGACTTACATCTGGTTTAATTGAGCTCCATGCTTCTTCTGGAGTGATATTCTTTAAAAATTTAGTAGGAGTGCGATTTACTATGTAATTTGCATAGTTAATTGCTCCTGCCCAAAAATTAAGATTAAGTCCTTTAGATTGAAGCATACAATTAGCCATTTCCTTTAAGGTGTGATTCTTTCTTTCAGCTACACCGTTTTGTTGTGGAGTATATGGAACAGTATGTTGCATTTGAATTCTATGCTCAGTGCAAAAGTTGATGAATTTATTGTTAACATATTCTCTGCCATTATCAGATCTTAGGTTATGAATTTGATGTCCAAATTGTTTCTCAACAAAGGCCTTAAAGGCCAAGAACATGTTAAATACTTCACTCTCGAGTTTTAAGAAGTATACCCAAGTGCGTCTGGAGAAATCATCAACGAAAGTTAAGAAATACTTGTAGCCAGAGAATGAAACAGTTGGAAGTGGACCACATAAATCACTATGCACAAGCTGTAAAGGGACTGAGGCATGCCAAGAGGCACGTTTTTGAAAACTATCCTGATGATGTTTTCTGAGTACACATCCGGGACAAACTACCATCTGTGCAAGATACCATAGGAAGACCTGTCACCACATTTTCTTTACATAGGTTTTGAAGGGAGCAATAGTTTAAGTGACCAAATCGATCATGCCAAAGTTTGCTCACTTCATCATTATGAGCAACAAATACCGAGGGAAGAGTTGATGACCCAAAGTTGTTAAACTTATACAACCTTATAGAATCATCAACAATGCAGAAGCTAAAATCTGTGTAGGATCTCTTAGTTCCTTAATTACAACATCATGAGGTGAAAATTCAACGATTTTACCTTCACCTGAATGATTTATCTGATATACAAATAGAAGGTTGTAGGATAAGGTAGGAACACATAATACATCATTAAATTGACCATTGTCTAGATGAATAGTTCCAGTTCCTACAACACTAAGAGATCTATCATCACCAACATATATATTTTTGGTGTTACAATCATTTAAAGAAGGAAACATGGCTTTGTTTTTGGCCATGTGATAAGAAGCTCCAGAATCAATAAGCCACTCATGAGAATGAGAAGAAGAAGATACATTTAGTGCATAACCAGACCGAGATTGTTGACAACCACATGCAGAAAGTGCTATTCCAGAATATGAAGTGGAAGTTGAAGAATGTTCCAAATGGATGTTATGCTTCTTCATCGCTGCTTCCAAAGCTTCCATCTTCCTAAAGCATTTGGATT
Organism: Pinus tabuliformis; assembly: GCA_031772625.1. Classification (NCBI taxonomy): domain Eukaryota; kingdom Viridiplantae; phylum Streptophyta; class Pinopsida; order Pinales; family Pinaceae; genus Pinus; species Pinus tabuliformis. The sequence continues at coordinate 540,626,211 of CM062820.1, read as the reverse complement.
CTAAGTGGTTATCTCGATTACAAAAGTTGCAATGTCTATCAGTCTTCTTCCCTTTGTTTTTATTTGCTTTATCATTTTGTTGAATTGATTTTTCATTTTGTTGAGACTGAAAGTGCTTAGGACCCTTGTTTGGTTTAGGACCATTCTTTTTAGGATACTGCTTCTTAAGATGCTTTCTTAGAAGAGTTTCCAAGATTAAGAAGACCAAGATGTAAGAGTTTTTTTTGTTCTCTTATTAAAGAATCACAAAAGTCATCAAAAGAGGGGAACTTGTAGGCTTGTCCTTGAGAAATAAAGGCTTCTCTAGTAGAATGGAAGGTGGAAACAAACACAGAGTAGGATGGTCCCAACTTACTAAGAATGGAATAGATAAGGCTACCATCTCCTTTCTTAACCTTAACACCTTCCAAGAGAAGTCTAAGGGTCTTGAACTTGGGCAAAAAATCTTCAATGGAAGAAAAATTATTGGGGTCCAACATAAGCAACTCATTTTCTAGTTAATGGGCTCTAATTTCATTTTTAAATCCAAAAACTTTATTGAGTTGTTTCATTGCTTCATGAGGGGTATCAAGTTCTGTGATATGAAATCTAAGGTCTGGAGACATAGACATCCCTATCAACCCACTTGCTTGATCTTGCTTATTTTTTCATTTGATTGCCTTATCTTTATCTTTAGGTTTAGACTTTTGGCCTGAGGCTATTCTATAAAGACCTTTACTTCTAAGTAGATCCTCCATGTAGGACACCCATTGGAAGTAGTTGGTGTTGTCACAAATAACTTGTCATGGACTTTCCATTTTAACATAAATTGAAGTTGTAGATGTTGAAATTAAGTGTTCCAATAGAAAGATTTAGAAAAATTAGGCCGAAAAAAAAAACGGCTTCTGGATGAAGAAGTTATGGCTTTTTGAAGAAATGTTGTTGAAGATGCCGACGAAGTACATGAGTGTGTGGAAGTGAATGATAATGTGATATTTCAAAAAAATCCCCCCTCCCCCCTCTTCCAAACTTAATCTAATTAGCTCACTTAATTTTTTTTTAAGTGACCCACTTTTATAAATAAGCAAAAGTCACTTTTACAATGGTACTTTATGAGTTACTCACTGAGTTACTAAATTGTAACTTAAATAAAAGATAAAGAGACTTTAGAATTATAAGTGACTCACTTTTTATAATGGGTAAGAACACTTCTACATAAATTAACTTTAAAACATAAGTTATATGTGTTTTTTGAAAAAGTAACTCAACAAAAAAAAGGACTTGAACCTAAGACCTCTATTCTCATAAAGTAACTTTGTATCAAGTGAGCAAGTTTAAAAGGTTAGTAATTTTTGGAAAAGAGGAAGGGGTTTTTTTTTTTAGTCGCTGAATCTTTGGGGTGCATGGTTACTTGAAAAAACCCTTTTTGCCTACAAAACAAAAAACCACACAACCCAACATGGACATGCTAAAAAAACAAACCTTATGGCTTGAAGTTAGCTTTCGCTGGGAACTAAATATTTTACTCAATATTTTTGATTTTTCGAGATCACACTAAGGCACGACAGAAAAGAGCATACGTATGAGAAAATACCTTCCTTTTTGTTTTTGATTTGCCCAGATCGCACGGAGTCGCAGGGCAAAGAGGATATGCAAAAATGAAATGTATAGATCTGGTAATAAAAAACATAGAGCTAAATAAACCGAAATAAACAGAGAGATGAATAACTAAAATTGCAAATAAAGATTGTATACCTCCATATCTAAAAATGACATAGCTAGGCCTGCCGGAAACATTTTTGCGTGAAACCAAAGGGGTTCCTCACTGGAACAGATCCTCCTAATACAATAAAACAGTCCTCTCGACCCGAAAGCAGTCAGAAACAGTAGATCTAGGAAACAACAGTCCAATGCAGTTGTACCAGCTTTGGATTTGGATCACCAACAGATGCGACTCTCAAATAGTTCTGATACCATGTAACAATTTACAGGGTAAGTTCCTCAGATAGAACACCAAAGGACACCACTCATAAACAGATCACAGATCAATACACCAATATTCTTGACTTGGTTAAAACCCTCAAAGAGGGAAACAGTCCACAGCCTGAGTCAACATGGCCACTTTAGGCAATTTATTAATAAAGAAAAAAAAATTACATAAGCTTCTCTCATGAAAAGTCACCCTACAAATGATCCTCCATGCTCTTTAAATAGAGATCATGGACCAATTGGGTGTTGAGCCATAGATCAAGTGTCGGTAATACCGAGAAGAGAATGAACCGTCGGATTACTTCATGTCTAGAACATATCGTGACCGTCGGATTGTAAGTTACAAAAGTACATAGTAAATAAACACACTTTACCTAACTCTACACTAGACCAAGTTATACTTAACTATTTCCTATGTGTGGGAATATCCTAGCAACATGCTCAAATAAAATTGAATTTTGGGCATTAAAGGAGAAAGCTGCTTACTTGGAAATTCGAATTTGTGAAGTTAATGCACATTTGGGAGGATTTGGGAAAATATTTGGTGGAGATTTTTGTGGGGAATTGTCCCCACATGGGTTACCACTCATATACACTTGTCATTCTATCATAAAATTCTAATTTGGCACATGAGGGAAGAAAAAATGATGTCGACTTGCCAGAATTCAATTTTTACACTTGGCATTGGAGCTCCATTCAACAAATTCGAATTTTTCTTTGGGATTGTCACCTCATGCCACTTGTTTAATCACTTATACATTGGGATTGACTCCAATGCCATTTATCATTATCATTCTTCATTGGGATTTCCTCCCAACTCTCTATATAATAGAGCCATGGGCTCTCATATTGTATCATGTAATAAGCTATTAAACTTGAGGAAACTATGTCATTTTGTACTTGCATACTTTCTTAATACAAATCAAGACTTTTGGGCTATCTCAGTGATGTTTTCTTGGCGTTATGAGGTGATGTCCTTTCAAACTATTGCTATTGTGTTTAATTTATTTCTCATATTAAATGAATATTAGTTTATGCTTGCCATCTTGCTTGGATTGATGTGTGCAAGCTATCTTGCACATATCATTGATTTAGAGTAGTATTTTAGGGATACGCGTGCAACTTCATTTTAGGAGGAATGCTTGGTATATCTTATTCATTATATTGCTCTAATCTTGTGCAAACTAATACGTGTTCAAGTGTGTGGGAAAGATCTTTTGTATTGTGTGCAGGAATCCATTTGGAAGTGGGGAAATCACAATTAGATCAACTCATTCCTAGAATCACAGCGATCCAAAATTCAGCCATTTTTTTGCTCAAAGTTTTCAATCCAACGAAGAGAAAAAGGGAGTTTTCTTGATCTATAGCTACTTGAGCATCTATTTAAAATTCAAAATACTTCTTTGATTTTAGTTCTTTCAAAGTTATATCTCCTATTCAAGAGTCATTTTTAAAAGGTAGGCAAGTATGGGGGTTCACTCCTATTACTTGAGCTAGTACTTTGTAAATTAAATTTTAAGTTTAGTTTTGGTGTCTTTTTCCTAAATTTACACTGACAATTGGTATTTTTTGTGTTTTGAGTTGAAATTTCTAAGTCTAATTCGTTAGCAATTTTATTTGTATTCTTTGGTTCATTTCGCCTACTTGTTTAAACATTAACAAGTTATTTAACCATATAAATATTGAAATAAACACAATACAGTCTCAACCATCTACAGATCAGCAACTGAAAGAAATAAAGAAACACACAAGGGACACCGTTATATTTGGACAAACGTCCCCGGAAAAATCCAACTTGGGAAAACCGGTGCAACAGTTCTGAGGGTTTTTATTATTAACCAGCTATTTTCTAAGTATAGTGGGTGCCAAACTGGCTCAACCGACAGAGATAAAAATACGATAGCAATACCTTTCTTCGGAAGTAGATATTCAGAAAGTTTGCTCCATGAAATCCCTCTCCAGCACAATCTGAAGCTCAGTGTCAGCCCTCCTGGCCTCTACGTCAGCCTGAAACCCTATGCGTCAACCCTTTGAGGCTCTACGCAGCCTCTCTGGCTCTCTGCATCACTCCTGTAGCCTTTGTGTGGATGACGCAGGCCCTTTTGGCTCTGCGCAGTCTCTGCTGCTTCTGCGTGGCTCCCTCTGGCTCTGCGTCTACCTCTCTCTGCTTCTGTGCTGGTCTCTCAACACTGCCTCTGCCTCTTTGCCTCGTACTCACTGCCCCTCGCTGCAACTGATCACTGATTCGATTTCTCTTAGCAAACCCCGCTCTAGAAAATCAAATGACTGATCACTCTGGTGTGTTCTCCAACTGACCCTCAAGCCTCCTCTTATACTTTTCCTATTGGTCCTTCAACGACTGAGATTAAATCTCTAATCAACGACTAAGATTAGATTTAGCTTGATCCATGTCCTTTAGAACCTTCTAATTCAGTTTTATATTAATACTCATTAATATTTTATTTTTCCTAAGTTTAAACTTACGAACTCCATTAAAAATATTAATTATTTTAATATCTCCTAAACTTGGTAGAATCTACCCAAACCATTCTGGGTCTTGGAGATTTCATGTGTTTTAGCCTCTCCACCAATTTTCATGGCTAAAGCACATCCGATGCTACCCCGAATCAACACTCCCTCTTAGCGAGGACTGTGCTCTAGTAATATTCCACACTGAGCATCACCCTGATTATATGGCATCGGTACCTATGCTGATGCTAGGCCTTCCCGCCCAACGTCCTCTACACTGCTGCATCTTGTACTGCTGCCCATGGCTCTGCCACTGCCACTGCTACATCCATATGGCAGCTCCTTCTGCATCCGTGCTACTGCTAGTCCTTTCTCCCAACACTGCATCTGCATTGTAACCCCCTCTCATCATGCTGCATCGTGCTACTGCTATTGCCACTGCACTGCAACTCAGTTACTGAGAAGTAAGTAACTGATCCACCCAACAACTGACATCCATATCAGGCTAGAAACACTCCTGATGTTGAAGCTCCCTCTACCACTATCTCGTGTTCCCTCTGCAATCTCTGCGCTGCTGCAACAACTCCCTGGCAATATGTTGGACCACATGATCCTTGACCTTGTCAAGGGTTATGCATTTCGCTTTGGCCATCGCATCCTCATACCTCTCGTTTTCAGCTGGGTCCACTAGGATAGCCACGGTTCTCAAAGCGAACGCCTTGATGCGATATCTATCTAGAACAGATAGGATTCTGGCCTTCTAGATCACAAAGTTAGACGCCCCGTCCAGCCTGTCCTGATCCCTCTGTCCATTCATGGCCATCCCTCTGCTCTTCTTTTCGACTCCTCTGAGTCTCTCTACTTCCCTTTGGAAGTTCTCTCTTCGACTCCCACCAAGTCTCTCTACTTCCCTCTGGAAGTTCTCTCTTCAACTCCCTCTAAGTCTTGATTTCCCTCCTGGAAATCCTCCTACCAACCGTGGAGTCGCACCTCTCCTGATCTCCTATGCACCTGCAACATTGATATGTATTTCTTGGCTAGAAATCTGCTAGGTAGCGACGCCCTCTACCATGGTTTTGCCCCGTTAGGCACTGTTCTGTCTCGGTAGCAACAACACCCCACTAGCTTCACTCTCTCGCAACCTGCCCCCAACTTCTTATGCCCCAGCAACTGAAGGACTAAGCCTCTAGGCTCCGCGCAATCCCGACACTGGTTGAATGGCTCAACTAGCCAATTTCATCATCCCACCTGGTCTTTGTGTGACTCTGCGTGAGCCTCTTCTGCCCTCCTCAACCTCCGTGCTGGCCTCTCTCTGGCTCGAACTGATGACGCAGTCCATCTACGTCAACCCTTCTCTACTGCTTTCTGCTAAGAAAAACTTCTGTCACTCAGGACAACTGTCTCTGCTACAAATACTCTGATTTAGTTGGTGCCTTCGGCTCTCCTGTAATATCCCTTTTCAGGGATATCCCTCAAACACAAGCAAACCCCAACCAGAGATGGATTGGGAGGGCGTTCACCAGATGTGTCACCTTTGAAAAAAGGACGAGATCTGGAGGCTACTTGGCCCTTTCCAGACTCTGTCTAAGAGTATAGGAGAAAAAAACACAAGTGGTATAGTAGCCAAGAAGCTCCAAGAGATAAAAATAACAGTAGTACAACATACAATAATGTATACATGGAATATAAGCAGATACTCAAGAGATGCAGAGAGAAATGCTCAGCCATTTTATTATACTGAGTAATGGACAAAGTACAAGAGGTGATCAGAAAGATAGCACCTTGACTTGCACAAGGCAAGTGAAGAAATACACTAAGAATGGTAAGGAAATGGCCACTCTCTGAACTGCGTCCAAGCTGCCGGAGAACTACTGTGCTACTACTACTACTGGAATCAAGTGAGGATTTGGGGCTGTTCCCCTCCTCAGAAAATGCTGAAACTCTAGAATTAGCCTTTGCTCAATAAACCCAGAAAAGCCCAGAAAGTTTTTCTATGCTATCCCTCAAGGCTCTGCGCTGCCACTGAAGAGAATCCTCGAAAACTCTGCCCGAGACTCTGCCAAAATCCTCTAATATGCAAGGGCTGATCCCTTGCTCAATCTCCAAGCTCAAATCCTCCACATAAGCCCAATCCGGAGCTCCTACCAAAAGAGACCGTGTCCTCCTCTCTCAAGACTGCGCACTCATCAAAATGCTCAGCTCCTCCTCAACTTCAAAGATCGATCCTTCGAAAAAAGCCTAATGAAACTACCTTGCTCGAGTAGGCACTCGAAGTACCCCGGGGCTAAGGGTGAGATCTCCGAACGGAGACACTCGATGCACTAAACAGTGCTGCAGATAGGCTAAACAACCAGCGTGCTCTAAGTCGAAGTGACTAGCTCAAATGTAACATAATCGAATGCCAAAATGAGGAGGCTCCTCTCTCCTTTATAGTGTTGGCCTCTCTCAAAATCCTAAGGCCCACCTCCTCCAACGTAGCCTCTCTCTTGCCACATGCTCCTCTCCATCTGCGCAGTCCCTCCAAGTGTCTACGTGGTCCTTTGGCCCCCTTGGCTCCCCTTTTAAGTTACAACGTTGTGCTAGTAGAGAGTGACTTTATTCAAAAAGTGAGTTATGCCCCCCTTTCCTCACCTTTTTATTTATAAATAACTATAGAAGGCAAAATTGAGCAAAATCGAATATTCCAATTAGCCATGGCTAATTAGGAATATTACAGTCTCCCCCGGCAAAATGTTGCTTGTTCTCAAGCAACTGAAGTGATGGATGCTGCAAAATTTTCTCACTCTCCCAAGTGGCATCCTCATCCGGTAAATTCTTCCACCTCACCAAGAATTCCCGGACCGTCCTGCTTCGCAGCTGCCTCTCCCTGGTATCAATAATAGCCTCTGGCTGCAACACCAAATGCCCCTCATCATCCGTGGGTGGTAGCTCATCTGTCACTGTCACCTGTTGCCCCAATGCCTTCTTTAGGCATGATACATGAAAAACATTATGAATCTTGCTGCCTTGGGGCAACTCCAACTCATACGCAACCTGTCCAATCCTGCGTATCACCCTGTATGGCTCATAAAAGCGGGGCTTGAGCTTCTCAGCCCCCTTTTGCTTCAGTGACGACTGTCGGTATGGCTGTAATCGTAGGTAGACCAAGTCCCCTACCTCAAACTGTCTCTCCACTCGACCCCTGTCAGCATACAACTTCTGTTAGTTCTGCGCTGTAGGCATATTATCCTTGAGAGCTTGGAGAATATCCTGACTCTCTTGGATCCAAATCTTGGCTCTCGGAGCCTTGCTAGCATCAAACATCACGTCAGCAAAAGATAAAGGATGATACCCATACAAAGCATAGAATGGTGACATACCAATGGACATGTGATGTGTAGTATTGTAGCAGTACTCCCCCAGATGCAGCCACTTCAGCCATGCTCGCTGCTGCCCACTGACATAGTTACGCAAGCAGCCCTCTAGCCACTTGTTAACTATCTTTGTCTACCCGTCTGTCTATGGGTGATAACTGGTACTCGGTGTCAACTCCGTCCCCACCAACTGGAAAAGCTCCTGCCAAAACCTACCCATGTAACGGCTATCCCTGTCATTGATGATGGTCTTAGGAAGACCATGTAGCCTGAAGACCTCTCTGAAGAACAGCTCGGCCACCTGCGCTACTGTGTAGTGTGCGGTTATGGCAAAAAAATGTGCGTACTTTGTTAGTCGATCAACGACGACAAAGATACAATCCTTGCCTTGTACCATGGGCAACCTTGTGATGAAGTCCATCGAAATACACTCCCATTTCCCCTCTGGAATGGGAAGAGGCTACAATAATCTTGCGGGATGGCTCATCTCCCCCTTGTTCCTCTCGCAAATATCGCACTCTCGGATATGCTAGAGTACGTCCTCCTTGAGGCCCTTCCATGAGAACCTCTCTCTAATGGCCCTGTAGGTTTTGGTAAATCCCTGATGGCCGGCCAATGGTGAATCATGTGATGCCTGAAGTATCTTCTTCTTGAGCTGAGATCCCTCAGTCAAGAAGATTCGGTCCCTGTAGTAGATGATCTCATCGACCACCCTGTACCTGTCATCCGCCACCTGCCCATCCAGAACCTCACATGCAAATCTGTCCTTTGAGTACTCTACTAAGAGTCCAGCCCTCCAGTCTGTGTCCAAGCTCATAAGAGACAACGTGGCTGGTCTACGTGAAAGGGCATCTGCTACCACGTTGTTCTTACCCTTGACATACTCAATGTCAAAGTCATACGCTTGGATCTTACTGATCCACTTTTGCTGCCTCTTCTGTAGCTATTTCTGCTCCAAAAAGAACCTGAGGTTGTTATGGTCAGTCCTCACCCTGAACCTATTACCCACTAAATACTGCCGGAACTTGGCCAATGCATGCATAATGGCTAGCATCTCCTTGTCGTATATAGAATACAACCTCTCGTGTGGAAGGAGCTTCCGGCTCTCAAAGGCTATAGGGTGACCTCCCTGCATCAAACACTACGCCGATCCCCTCTCCCGATGCATCACACTCCAAAACAAATGGCTGCGAAAAATCCGGCAATGCAAGCACTGGGCAGCTGCTCATAACTTCCTTGAGCCTGTCAAAGGCTCGCTGCACTGTTTCCGACCAACTGAATGCTCCTTTCCTCGTCAGATCTGTCAGGGGTGCAGCAAGCTGTGAGAAACTCTTGACGAACTTTCGGTAGTAAGTACAAATGCCAATGAATCCCCGAAGTTCTATCACGTTCCTCGGCTCCGACCAATCTCTGATGGCCCTAATCTTCTCCTCGTGGACTCTCACTCCATCCACCCCTATGATGTGTCCCAAGTACAACATCTCCGTCAACCCAAACTCACACTTGGAGAGCTTGGCATAGAACTGCTGCTCCTCCAAGATGCGCAACGCTGTCTCAATGTGCTGGAGATGCTCCTCCCAAGTCCTGCTGTAAATGAGGATATCATCAAAGAACATCAATACAAACTTCCTTAAGTGACTGCGGAAGATGTGATTCATGCAGGACTGGAACGTAGCTGGGGTGTTGGTTAGCTCGAAGAGCATCACCAAAAACTCAAAGTGCCCATAGTGAAAACAAAAGGCAGTCTTGGGAATGTCGTGCTCCCTCATGCGAATCTGATGGTACCCAGATTTGAAATCAATCTTTGAGAAGAACTGTGCTCCTCTCAACTCATCCATCAACTCATCGATCCTGGGTATGGGGTACCTGTTCTTCAATGTCTTCTTGTTCAGGGCCCTGTATTCAATGCACATCCTCAATGTGTTGTCCTTCTTCTTCACCAACACCACGGAAGAAGCAAAAGGACTCATGCTCGGCCGAATGTGCCCAAGAGCCAGCAACTCTTGAATGGCCTGCTCAATCTCATCCCGATAGGCCTTGGGATGCCTATAGGGGGTAGTAATCACTGCTTATATGCCCTGCTTAAGCTCAATGGTGTGCTGAAACCCCCGGTCTAGTGGCTGTCTCGACGGAATCTCCCCAAACACTGTGGCATACTAGTCAAGGATGGGCTGTATCTCTGGGTGCACCGTCTGCCCTGTTGTCCCTGCCTCTGATGCACGCAGCTCCACTGCCCACACTATGTCTCCCTTCCGGAAGACTGCCTCCATCCGATGAGCCGAAATAGTTTGAGGCGGATATGTGTGTTGTCCTCGTATCTTCTGATGCCTCCTTTTCTTCTCATCATCCCACTCCATCTTTAGGGACTTCCAATCTGTCGTGACCTTCCCTAGAGTGATAAGCCACTGAACACCCAGTATCATGTTGGTGTCCGGAATATTGACCACAAAAAAATGGTCAGTCAGTGTGTAGGTGCCCATTGTCACTAATAACTCTGGGACATAACGGGCACAAACCATGGTCTGATCTCCTGGGACCAAAACTTAAAATCCATCGAAGCTCTCTGTCTGTGTACCTCTCCGCTCAACCATCTGTGCATCGATGAAGTTGTGGGTTGCTCCACTATCAACCAAAACTGATACTCGCTGGCCACGTACTGTCCCCCATACGCGCAGCGTCAAATACTTGGGAACTCCTCGCAATGCTGCAAGGGCCCCTCCGGTAGGTGCAAAAGCTACACCACCTGTTGCTGGCGGTGGAGGTGGCAAAGGATCCTGCGTGGCATGACTATCTCCTGCCTCCACATCATCCTCCTCATCCTCTTCCCCACTGCTCTTGGAGAAGACTTCAATAAAATGTGCTTTGCCAGCAGCACATCTATGTCTCGGTGCCCACGACTCCTGACAGGTAAAGCACAACCGCTTCTTCTTCAGCTCCCTCCTGGCATCATCATCAATCTATGCTTGTTCTGGATTCCCCTTTGGAGGTGAAATCCTCACATCCTTCCCCTTAGGCTAGAAAGCCTGTCTCTGGGGGTAAGGTCCGGGTCCTAGGTAAGGCATCCTGTAAGTCCCGGGTCCTGCTAATAGCATCCTGGAGTGTGGCTGGTCTAGTGGATTTGACTATTCCCCGAAGTGGCTCTGCTAACCCCTCAACAAACATGTAGATCCTCCGTGCCGCGGATAGATCTGGCACCATCATTGAAACACTCAAGAAGTCTGCAATGTAGGTCTTTCGGCCCTCGATCTGTTTGAGCCTCGTCAGCTGAACAAAGCGCTGTTCCAGATCCCTTCGGTCAAACCTCTGTATCAATCTCGTGGTGAACTCGACATATGTCGTCACTGTGGAGTGTTCGAGTGTAACCATGCCACGGAACCACCAGTCCTGGGCCTCACCATCCAAATGTAATGTCGCCACCTTGATGGCCTCTGTCTCCGACATTTGGTTAAGCTAGAAATAGATGTCCAACTTCTCCACCCAAGACTTTGCTGAACTATTTGATGAACCATCAAACGTAGGCAAGTGGAATCTACTCGCTGTGCGGTGGGTGTCTCCATCATGATAATGCCAGTATCCTCTGTGATGGTCGCGGGGTCTACTATCCCGCTGGAGCTAAACAAAGTCTCTGAATGAGAGAGCATCCCTGAACTCCTGCCCATAGGCCTGGTACTCTGCAAAATAATCGCCCATATGACCGAGCTCTGCCTCCTGTTGCGCTCCGGCCCCTGTGTCTGCTCCTAGGAAAGTGGGCATGGTAAAGCGTGTAGGGGCATGTGAGGCCATCTGCTGAGTAGTATCACGCTGAGTGGCACCCTGCTATGGCAAATGGTGGGATGTACCCGATCCCTCACCAACCTGGAAAACCCGTGGGTTCTCACGCTGTCTAGCCTCCACCGTCGTGAATCTCTGCCCCATCACCTCGATCTGCCTCGATAGAACCTGCACTGATTTGAGGAGCATGTCCACAAATCTCTTCCTGTCCTCATCTACCGTCGAATCCTCCTACTCTGCGTCCACCACAGGCTCCTCATGTTCTGTGTCCACCACCTGAACATAGTCTCCCTCTCCGTACGTGTTCTCCAACCTACGCTCAATATCTTTGTATTTCCTATCTCTATAACAGATGTAGGGCTTCTCCCTCGGTGTCATAGACTGCTAGCTCCACAGGCTGAGCCAGATCTATGCTCTGATACCACTGCAATATCCCTTTTCAGGGATATCCCTCAAACATAAGCAAACTCCAACCAAAGATGGACTGGGAGGGCATTCACCAGATATGTCGCCTCTGAAAAGAGGACGAGATCTGGAGGCTACCTGGTCCTTTCCAGACTCTGTCTAAGAGTATAGGAGAAAAACACACAAGTGGTATAGTAGCTAGGAAGCTCCAAGAGATAAAAATAACAGTAGTGCAACATATAATAATGTATACATGGAATATAAGCAGATACTCAAGAAATGCAGAGAGAAATGCTAAGCCATTTTATTATACTAAGTAATGGACAGAGTACAAGAGGTGATCAGAAAGATAGCACCTCGACTTGCACAAGGCAAGTGAAGAAATACACTTAGAATGGTAAGGAAATGGCCACTCTCTGAGCTGCGTCCAAGCTGCCGGAGAACTGTTGTGCTGCTGCTACTGCTGGAATCAAGTGAGGATTCGGGGTTGTTCCCCTCAGAAAATGTTGAAACTCTGGAATCAGCCTCTGCTCAATAACACCAGAAAAGCCTCGAAAGCTTTTCTAAAATAGCTGACCCTCGAAAATCACCCCCTTGAGGATCTACGCTATTCCTCAAGGCTTTGCGCTACCACTGAAGAGAATCCTCCAAAACTTTGCCCGAGACTCTACCAAAATCCTCTAATATGCAAGGGCTGATCCCTTGCTCAATCTCCAAGCTCAAATTGTCCACATAAACCCAATCCAGAGCTCCTACCAAAAGAGACTGCGTCCTCCTCTCTCAAGACTGCGCAGTCATCAAAACGCTCAGCTCCTCAACTCCAAAGACCGATCCTCCGACAAAAGACTGATGAAACTACCTTGCTCGAGCAGGCACTCGAAGTCCCCTGGGGCTAAGGGTGAGATCTCCGAACGGAGACACTCGATGCACTAAACAGTGCTGCAGACAGGCTAAACAACCAGTGTGCTCTAAGTCGAAGTGACTAGCTCAAATGCAACATAATCGAATGCCAAAATGAGGAGGCTCCTCTCTCCTTTATAGCGTTGGCCTCTCTCAAAACCCTAAGGCCCACCTCCTCCAACGTAGCCTCTCTCTTGCCACGTGCTCCTCTCCATCTGCGCAGTCCCTCCAAGTGTCTACGTGGGCCCCCTTCTCTACGTGGTCCTTTGGCCCCCTTGGCTTCCCTTTTAAGTTACAACGTTGTGCTACTAGGGAGTGACTTTATTCAAAAAGTGAGTTATGTCCCCCTTTCCTCACCTTTTTATTTATAAATAACTATAGAAGGCAAAATTGAGCAAAATCGAATATTCCAATTAGCCATGGCTAATTAGGAATATTACATCTCCTGTGATCTGCAATGCTCTGATACCATGTTGAAATTTCCAAGTCTAACCCGTTAGAAATTTTATCTGTATTCTTTGGTTTATTTCGCCTACTTGTTTAAACATTAACAAGTTATTTAACCATATAAATACTGAAATAAACACAATACAGTCTCAACCATCTACAGATCAACAGCTGAAAGAAATAGACAAACACACAAGGGACACCGTTATTTTTGGACAAACATCCCTGGAAAAACCCAACTTGGGAAAATCGGTGCAGCAGTTCTGAGGGTTTTTATTATTAAGAAGCTCTTTTCTGAGTACATTGGGTGCCAAACTGGCTCATCCTACAGAGATAAAAATCCGACAACAATACCTTTCTTCGGAAGAAAATATTCGGAATGTCTGCTCCACGAAATCCCTCTCCAGCACAATTTGAAGCTCAGCGTCAGCCCTCTTGGCCTCTGCGTCAGCTTGAAACCCTCTGCGTCAGCCCTCTTGGCCTCTGCGTTAGCTTGAAACCCTCTGCGTCAGCCCTCTGAGGCTCTGTGCAGCCTCTCTGGCTCTCTGCGTCACTCCTGCAGCGTCTGCGTGGATGACGTAGGCACTTCTGGCTCTGCGCAATCTCTGTTACCTTTGTGTGACTCCCTATGGCTCTGCGTCTACCTCTCTCTGCTACTGCGCTGGTCTCTCGGCACTGTCTCTGCCTCTCTGCCTCGTACTCACTGCCCCTTGTTGCAACTGATCACTGATTCGATTTCTCTTAGCAAACCCCGCTCTAGAAAATCGAATGATTGATCACTATGGTGTGTTCTCCAATTGACCCTCAAGCCTCCTCTTATACTTTTCTTGTTGGTCCTTTAATGACCGAGATTAAATCCCTAATCAACTGCTAAGATTAGATTTGACTTGATCCATGTCCTTTAGAACCTTCTAACCCAGTTTTATATTAATACCCATTAATATTTTATTTTTCCTAAGTTTAGACTTAGGAACTCTATTAAAAATATTAATTATTTTAATATATCGTAAACCGGGTAGAATCTGCCCAAACCATTTCTAGGTCTTGAAGATCTCATGTGCTTTAGCCTCTCCACCAATTTTCATGGCTATCGCACATCTGATGCTACCCCAAATAAACATTTTGTAGCCCATGGGCTTGATGATTGGGCAACAAGGAGCTTGAGGAGAAGCTTTGGAAAACTACTCACTGGTGTGTATGCAAGACCCCCTCATGCTATCCAAAGACTGATTTCTAGGGAGTCCATAAACACTTGGGAAAGAGTTGCAAACTCATCGAAGCCGTGGGTCTTTTGAGCCTTGTGAATCCCTTTTGGAGAGTTTTTTTTCCATCTTCAAGTTTGTTGTTGCTATATTTTTTGGGGAGAGAGTCTAGCTTTGTTAGAGTCTCATCTTTGTAAAAATCTCTTTTGTATTGTGAGCTGCCCTCTTAAAGGCATTTTTACCCGCTTTAAGCGCTAATAAAAGATATAAAAATTGTTGGAGGGAGTTTGAGATTTTTCCCATGGCATCTCCCTTCCTCATTTAGAGGATGGATTCTTGTGGGTGGCCTAATCTTGCTTTTAGTTTTTTTTAGCTTTCTAGCTTTTAATTTAATATTATGCATGCTTAAAATCAACACATTTCACTCTACATGCAAATTTTACTAATCTTGTATTTAAATTCCCACATGCATATGCTCTCAAGTTTTGCAAACTATTTCTTTTTGAAGCATTTGCATTTGCATTAGTTTAATTTGAGAAATTAACACAATTTGCACTTTATCTAGGCATTTTACTATAGGAAGGCCCCAAGCCTCATTAAAACTTATCTCCAACTTAAGTTGGTTGAATAGACTTTTAGGGACCCTCTACCTCTATTGACTCCTCATTGTGAGATCCAAACATTTGGGCGAAGATGAGGTCTGAGGACTAGAGTTCAATTGTAACTTTGTTTTAGCACTAACTAATAAAATAAACCAAGAACTCATTCCATTATATTTGATTTTTTTGCAAAGTTCTTAAATTTCTTGCTATCTTGATGGTTTAAAGTCTCACATGCATTTCTTATTTCAAGAGGCACTTTGGATGCAAGCATTGTAATTCCTTTTAATTTTGCAACAAGTTTAATTTTTCTTATACTTGGAAATTGACTCATCTTGTGTTTTAATTATTGTCATAAATGGTTGATTTCACTTTCAAGTACTATTATTTTGGGTTGCAAACTTAATTGCATATTGTCATCTTGGTCTAACATTTGAGTTATTTTTGTATCTTTTTGAGCAAGATAGTTTCCATGCTTTGATTTGTAGACTTATCCATCTTGAAAGCATTTAGGATATCTTGTGCTAACAATTTATTGTTTCAGTTTTCAGGATTATTTTGGCTTTCCATTTGAAAGCATTTCACTTCATTCTAAGCAAATACAATTTCATTTCTTAAAGAGCAATATTTTGAAGGCACTAGTTGTTTATGTATTGTATTTATGGTTATTGCTCATATCAGTTTTGCTTATAAATCTTAATTAAATAATCTATTTAACTCTAACAATTCTCCTAGAAACTCACATCTTTTTAACTTAACTTTTCATTAGGGACCACGCCCCTTAGCTAACCTAGGAGATAGCTCAAACAGAGAGAGTCAGGATTAGTTTGGCAACCCCTTCTCTTAGTTCCCTGCCACCAACCACCCCTTGTGGGGTTGAAGGCTTTTCTCACTGACTTTTAGGTAGGTGTAGGTGGCAGGGTTAATAGACCCACTTCGTACTTCTCCAACTTCCTTAGGGATATCAAACTAGCTTGAGATGAGATGCTCCTAATGAATTCAACTTCCTTCTATTTATAGGCTCCAAGCGAGGTTGAATTGATGTCCTTAGGCCGACTTAATCTTTTCTAATCTGACTTGGTGTGGAGGTTACATAAATTATATTTGGCTCAATAGTAAACTTTTTTACATGATTCAAAAGCCCAAGAAGGGTCTCTTTGAATGTACAATGACTCTATAAACTCAATATTAATCCTAGGAGTCTACAATGGGGACTTTGACTAATATACTGATGACCCAAGCATGAAACCCATGTTTTAATAAGTCATTGATACAGTAAATAAAAATCTTTTCTTTATTCTTTTGACAAGTACATTTTACGATGACTCAAATACATTAATGAAGACCAAACCTAGTTACATTTTCCAACACCCTTATGATGCAGTCAGGATGGACTTCCAAGGTTGGTGGCAGCGAATTTACAGGAGCGAGATTACATCATCAGAGGACTCAAAGGGTTTTGGAGGAGTTTTATGGGGTCTGATGGAGTGTTGATTTGGGGTAGCATTGGATGTGCTCTAGCCTCGAAAATTGGTGGAGAGGCTAAGGCATATGAGATCTCCAATACCCAGAAATGGTTTGGGCAGATTCTAAACAGTTTGGGAGATATTAAAATAATTATTGTTTTTAATGGAGTTCGTAAGTCTAAACTTAAGGAAAATAAAATATTACTGGGAATTAATATAAAACTGTGTTAAAAGCGTCCAAAAATCATGGATCAAGCCAGAGTTAATCTTAGTCGTTGATTAGGGACTTAATCTCAGCTGTTGAATTGTCAACGAGAAAAGTATAAGAGGAGGCTTGAGGGTCACTTGGAGAATACACCGAGTTGATCAAGATTTCGACTTTCTGGGGCTCGGTTTGCTGAGGAAGTCGAGAGAGTGATCAGAGTTGTAGCTGAGGGGCAGTGAATACAGAAGCAGAGAGGTAGAGTTAGCACTAGGAGGATCAATGAAGTAGTTGAGAGTGAGGGATGCAGAACCAGCCAGGGGTTCACGCAGAGCCAGCCAGGGCTGATGCAGAGCCAGGAGCTGTGCAGTGCCTTAGGGCCAGCGTGGGTGACGCAGAGGGCTAGAGGGCTGATGTAGTGCCTCCAGAGGCTGATGCAGGCCAAGTCAGAGTGACGCTGGGCAAACGCTAGGCCAGATAGGGCTGATGTTGTCCCTAGAGGCTGACGCTGGGGTTTCGTGGGGTAAATTCGCGTTGTGAAGCTACTAGAGTGATTATCTAGGGTTTCAACAGAAACATTTGTCTTCGATTGAGAGGTACTACTGCCGAGATTATTTTTTGTTGGGTGAGCCAGTTTTGGCACCCATATTGTATTTAGAAGCTACATAATAATAAAACCCTTAGATAGTTGCACTGGTTTTCCCACATTGGGTTTTTCCGGGGACATTGGTCCAAAAAAAATGGTGTCACTTGTGTGCTTGTTTTCTTTCCTTCAGTTGATGATCTGTAATGTGTTGAGCATGTACTTGTATTTATTTCCAGTATTTACATGGTAAATAACTTGTTAATTAACAGAACAAGTAGGTAGAAATAAATCAGTAAAGTACATGAAGGGTTTCTAACAGTTAGATTTAGAAATTCCAACATGGTATCGGAGCGTGGTTGTAGATCATAGGAGAACTGAGGACATCAGCTGAGCAGAGCAGCAGTAGTAGAAAATAGTTGTCCCGAGTGACAAAAGCTGTTCCTAGTAGAGTAGCAGCAAGGAAGGGGTGACGCAGTGCCTGCGTCATCAAGATTGAGCCAGGAAGAGGCCAGCGTAGAGACTGAGGAGGGCAGAAAAGGTTCACGTAGAGCCACGCAGAGACCGAGAGGGTTGACGTTGTTGGCTAGGGGAGCATTTCAGCCTATGCCTGATTGCGCACAGCCTAGGAGCTCTAACCTTCAGTTTGCTGGGGTTTAGGAAGCTGTGGGTAAGTTGCAGAGTGGAGCTAGTGGGGTATTGTAGTCAAAACAATATCTAACAGGGCAAGGCTAAGGAGGAGGGAGTTGCTACCAAGGATTTCTAGCCGAGAAATCCGGATCAATGGTGCAGCTGCACAAACGATTGGAGTGGGGGCATCTCGACATTGGCAGAAGGGTTTCCAGGAGGGAAATCGTGGCTCAGAGGGAGTCATACCAAGAAATTCCAGGAGGGAAGTAGAGGAGCAGCGAGATGGCAATGAACGGGGTAAGAGACTAGGACAGGCTAGACAGAGCCTCAAACTTCGTAGTCTGGAAGGCCAGAATCTTATCCCTTCTAGATAGGAATTGTGTCAAGAACTTCGCCTTGAGGACGATAGCGATCCCAATTGACCGAGCTGATAACGACAAGTACGAGGATGCAATGGCGAGGGCCAAGAGCATCATTCTTGACGGGGTCAAGGACCATGTAGTACCACATATTGTCGAAAAGGACACGATAAATGAGATGTGAGAGGCCCTAAAGAAATTGTACCAGCATACTTCTGTGCAGAGAAGGATGTTACTAGAAAATCAGCTGTAGTCATACCAGATGCAGAAGGAAGAACAGATCGACCCCTTCCTCGATCGATTGAAGGAGATCTGGGATCAACTGACTTCCATAAGATCCACGCCGGATCAAAATTGATGGTGAGAACAACCCTGAACGCAGTCTCAGAAGACTGGGAGGTGTTTTTTCAGAGCATATTGAGCAGGGCAACCCTTCCAAATTGGGAGGAAATATGGGTGGCTCTTCGCTAATTAGAGATCAGAACGCTGAGCAAGGCGGGAAGCAACGACAAGGGGATCAAAATCAAGGAGGAGGAGGAGGTGGATATTGCCCTAGCATTTGAGGGAAAGTAGGAGAAACAAAAGAAAAAGGACCTCTCCAAGGTCAAATGCTTCCACTATGGGGAACTGGGTCATTATGCGACCCAGTGTCCAAGGAACAAGAGCAAGGGTAAGGCCTTCGAGACCAAGGCTACGCCAGAAAGGGCAGAGAAGGAAGTGGAGACAAATGATGACTGTTGCATGAGTGCTCACATGCCACTTGAGCGGGAGTGGGGAGACATCAAGCTGTAGTTAGACGAACTACAGGCGGTGAGGGGCAGGATTCTCGAGGTACCCAACCTCTTGGATTAGACCTTGCTACGGGAGCCCCGAAGAGGAGTAGCAGTATTGGCGATGTCATCTATGGGTCTTTTTCCCTTTTTTCTTGCAAAGATAATGTGTTATTCACTTATTTATTTATATATATACATTTATATAACACATTATCTTTCCAAGAAAAAGGGGAAAAAGATCCATAGTATGGATGCAACAATGGCAGTGGTAGGGCCATGGGTAGCAGTACATGATGCAGTAGTATAGAGGATGTTGGGCAGCATGCCTAGCATCAGCACAGGGACCGATGTCAGATGATCAGAGTGAGGCTCAGTGAGGAGTATTACTAGAGCACAGTCCTCGCTAAGAGGGAGTGTTGATTTGGGGTAGCATCGGATGTGCTCTAGCCGCAAAAATTGGTGGAGAGGCTAAGGCACATGAGATCTCCAATACCCAAAAATGGTTTGGGCATATTCTAAATAGTTTGGGAGATATTAAAATAGTTAATATTTTAATGGAGTCCCTAAGTCTAAACTTAGGGAAAATAAAATATTAATGTGAATTAATATAAAATTGTGTTAGAAGGGTCCAAAAGTCATGGATCAAGCCAAAGTTAATCTTAGTCGTTGATTAGGGACTTAATCTCGGCTGTTGAATTATCAACGAGAAAAGTATAAGAGGAGGCTTGAGGGTCACTTGGAGAATACACCGAGTTGATCAAGATTTCGACTTTCTAGGGCTAGGTTTGCTGAGGAAGTCGAGAGAGTGATCAGAGTTGCCGCTGAGGGGCCGTGAATACAGAAACAGAGAGGCAGAGATAGCACCAAGAGGATCAACGCAGTAGCAGAGAGTGAGGGAAGCAGAACCAGATAGGGGTTCACGCAGAGCCAACCAGGGTTGACGCAGAGGCAGCAAGGAGTTGCGTAGTGCCTCAGAGGGCCAACGTGGGTGACGCAGAGGGTCAAAGGGCTGACGCAGTGCATCCAGAGGTTGACACAAGCCGAGCCAGAGTGACGTTGGGCAAATGCTGGGCCAGAAAGGGCCGACGTTGTCCCTAGAGGCTGACACTGGGGTTTTGTGGGGCAGATTGGAGCTGTGAAGCTACCAGGGTGATTATCCGAGGTTTTAGGTAGAACATCCGTCTCCAATTGAGAGTTACTACTACCGAGATTATTCTCTATTGGTTGAGCTAGTTTTGGCACCCAGATTGTATTCAGAAACTGCATAATAATAAAACCCTCAGATAGTTTCACCGGTTTTCCCGCATTGGGTTTTTTCGGGGACATTGGTCCAAAAACAACGGTGTCACTTGTGTGCTTGTTTTGTTTCCTTCAGTTGATGATATGAAATGTGTTGAGCATGTACTTGTATTTATTTCCAATATTTACATGGTAAATAACTTGTTAATTAACAGAACAAGTAGGTAGGAATAAATCATTAAAGTACATGAAGGGTTTCTAACAATTAGACTTAGAAATTCCAAGATGGAGTTTGCTTACTGTATTTCACCATTGGGGGCAGTTCTGCACAGTTCGTTCTTGGTTCCATTGCATTCTGACAATTCCTGTAAAATGAAGTTATTTTTAGTATATTCTAATTGTATACACTAAGATGTTGTTGAGAACGGGTTATTTGGAGAAAAACCTTAGTGTAATAGCTCGTTGGAACCAAAATGAGATCCACAAGATGTGATGGTGAAAAGTGATCTTCGATGGCCGGGGAAATCGTGAAGGCAAATTTACCATTTTCCTGGATTAAAAGTGACGTTAATTACTCAATTAAATAAAAAGGGGAAAATGTTTAATTGAATAAAAGGCCAGAAGGGGAAAAGTAACTTAGATAAAATAAATAAAAGTCATTTAAAAGGGAGAGGCTTCTAGGGAAGGAACAAAATAATAAAATAAAATGCTTCTAGAACACCAAAGAGCATTCCATCCAATCTTTAAAAGGAGGGAGAGCTAATCATTTGGGACATCTTAGATTTGAGCATTTTTCTATGGAGAGGTTTTGGGAACATGGTAATCAACTTCAGAAGCCCCAAGATGAAAACCCTTGTGTTTCCTTATACGTGTTGGATGAAACCCCAACATTCTCTGAGGACATTTCATCTAGAAGTCTCACGGAGCGTCATCAGTGAGCAAATCTAGAGCATCGCCGTGGATCAAGAATGGAGATCATTCAGCTCTTCAATCAGAGCTTCATCTTCAGTTTTAGTTTAGATTCAGTTTGCAGTTGTTATTTGAGATCATACCTTGTCAGCCATTGTACGACTATTGTATTGGCATATCTATATTAATAAAATAAGGCTGAAGATTTGTTGCATTTGTCTCATATTATAATTGCCGTGTTTTGTCTTAATTTGCCAGAATAGCAACAATTATTGATTTCTGGGTTTTTATGTTATCAATTTCTCTAGCGTAAATTGATGAATTTTCATGCTATTTTTGAATAAAAATTAACAACATAATTTTCTGAAGAAAATTTCCGTAATATAACACTACAATTAAAATGGGATATTACAGTTTCATGTGCCTTGAGCTCAACAATATATATTGTTGGAAAACCTTTCTCCTTGCCTTGACCTTTGGCCATCCCAACACTCAACTTACCAAACAAGCCCTAGGTCTTGTGCTTCATTCTATAGGCCTCTACAAAGAAAGAAAATTGCCTCCTTTTGAAGCGCTGAGCCTAAATTGTGCTTTTCTTGTAGATGCCCTCATTGTTTCACCTCATTGTTTCACCTTGTACCTTAACTTCATAACACCCATTAGGTGATCTTCTCACATATTGGGACTCCTCCCATTGGTGAAAATTTGTAAAGAGCAGAGGGTTTTGGTTGTGGTGATAGTGGCCCACTACCCCATTGTTGTCTCTTGGTCTAATAATAGCCTTGTAGGGTACCCCTCTCCAAGGCCTGCTAGATTTTGTGCCAACAATATTAATTTGAGGAAAGTGGTCAGGGAGAAAGCAACTTTCATGTTTATTCTTAATAGGGTTACTACGAAGGTAAACTTTTGAAACAAAATAATAGTTACTCTACAACAAGTTTGATTAGGCCTTGTATCCTGTTAGTGTCGGTCTTGAGCCCTCCATCAGTGATCAATAGCTCTTTGCATATGCATAGGTAGGTGTCTCATTAGTGTCAGTTTTGCATCCCGCTAGGCATGCCATAAAACTGAATGGAGGGCTGGTCTTTGTTCCCTTCTTGGCTTTGCTGGATCAGGTCATACCACAATGAAATTGAGTCATGTTTATTTTTGTCTAGAGGTCCCAGGTCTTAGGTCTAGGGTTTTGAGTCAAAATCACTGCAAGGTCATGAGTTCAAGTTCAGTGAGTGCCCAGCAAGCCAGAAGGAGGTATGTACATATGTTTCATTGTTATTTTCATCAGCTACAGGTCATTTGATGCCTTGCATTTAAAAACCCTGTTTTTAAGTTCAAGGTCATGAGAAATTTGTAAAAATAAAGAAATTTTCAAAAGTTTTCAAAAGTGCCGGCAACAACCCTGGTTCATTCGCCACAGTCCATCAGATGGTCAACCTGCAAAAAGAACGGAGTCAAACGCCTCAAAAAGCTAATTTCAGGACAAAATCAACTCAAAAACAGTGTTAAAAAGAATGCAAAAGTGAAAACATTATAAAGTGGGTTTTTCAAGTTAATTTTTTCAAATGTGAGCATATAAAGGCCAATTCCCTCTCAAAAGAGACTCATTGTGCATTTGAAGGCAAGAAAACACAAGGAGAGAGGCAAGAGGGCGAATTTGATAAGTTTCAGCAGTTTTCAGGCTTTTTGAGGGTGCGCGACCACTCCACCAGGGTGCGCGACCACCTGGGAGGTGCGCGACCACTCCAGCGCCAATTCTCTTTGTTAAATTGGTCGGGCGCGACCACTCGAGCGAGGCGCGACCACTCGAGACTGGTGCGCGACCACTCGGCCAGTTTGCTCCAGAACGCATCAAAACTTCAAAACTTTTTGTGATTGCTCGTGAATTCTCTGAGGTAGGCCTCCTTTGCATTGCTAATAATTGTGCCATGGATTCAATGGATGATTATGGTCATTTTTATCATGAGAAATTAATGAAAAGATAGGTTAAGTGATTGTTTGTTTTGCAAGCATTATGCTAGGGTTATTGTTTGTTCTTCAAGGTTTTTTATTCCTTTATTTCCCTCCATGGTTTCCCATCATTATGCACAAATGTCAGAGTGTTAATTTATTCAATCTCATTTGCAAGTAATGCTAAACCCCAATTCACTTTCCTAAAAAACCAATTCCTCCCTAAAACCCTATTCAAATCCTAATTTCTCCCATACAAACTTACCCAAACCCTAGTACTATGTCATACAACAAATATATATGTAAATTGCACAGCAAAAGAATGAAAACAAATATAGTAAAAAGAAAAGAAAATGATGACAAGGCATGCTTATAATCACACAAAAACAGAATAAAAAATATAACTTGCATAGCCTTATAAAAAACAAAAGAAAAATGTCATCTTGCTGTAAATATCAAAGGTGAGAAGCTGTGTGAAAATCATGACAAAGTTTATCAAATGTACCAGCTGCTAGCTATCAAAAAGGAACAGTTTGCTGTGCTAGGGTTTGCACAAGGGCATGATACATCTCCCTAATCCCAAAACTCTGTTTTTCTACCCTTCCCTTCACCAAAACCCTAATTCAATTGCTCTATCTCTTCCTAAAAGTCCCTATGCAATTGAAATCCCTTTCCCTTTGTCAAAGCATGTAAATGAAACCTTATTTCACCTATGACAAAAAGCATTCATGAAGCTGCCAGCATTGTTAAAGGAACTGCTGTTATAAAGTATAGTTGGCAGAGATTGTTAATGTGTTCCCCAGTCCCAAAATCCGAATTTCCTTTCTCCCTCCATCTCCCTAATACCCTTGATACAAAATATCCCTTTTCCCTTTCAAACTGTCATAAAAAACCCTTCCCCTCCCCTATGATCAAATACCCAAAACCCCTGTTTTCCATTAGCATCAAATGGCCATTTTTACATGTAAAAAAAAAAAACAGAGTATGCTCATGAAAGGCTTTCAAAGACAAAATAAAAGGGAGCAGCCTGTTAATTGCTTGTGGTTGATGCTACCTCATACCCTGATGATCATACCCTCATTCCTTCCATGATGAAAATTTATATTGTCCTTTCCCTTGGTGATCATAACATCTATTTTCCCTAATAAAGTATTTATTTGCAAATGATGAGAGATAGAATGATATATTTGACATTATGTGATTATTTCCTTCAAAGTTCCCTGTTGTTTATATATATTTTCCCTTTCCTTATGTAAATTCCCTCCCCTAACATTTCCCTCATGATTTTTCCCCTTGAAAACAACATACTTCTCAGCATTTTTGCAGGCAGGGCAGCAGTCATCTTGGCTTATTTGTTCCACCTTGCTCAATAACATCATGTCAACCACTGAGACTAATGAGCAAGGTGATGACCGATCTTCATCCACAGAGGTTGAGACACAGCGGAGGCCTCGTAAGGGTGGCAAGGGTGGTCACCACAAGAGAGAAGAGCCCACATCCTTGGCAGAGTTGCAGGCTTGCCCATTGGCAGTGACTGGCTTTCAGTACATGTCATGCTATCAGTTTTGCGAGAGGCTTGCACAGATTCAGCATCATAGGGAGCTGGCCCGGTTATTTGTTTTACACCTTCATGACGGGCAGGTCACCCTTGCAGGGGTGAATTTTGTGTTTTCTCCAGAGGCTATTTCACTGGCTACCGGGATACCCAATGTGGGTGAGGTGTGGCCAAAGCGCAAGTGGCTGGATTTTGTTTACTTTGAGCCATATGTCAGGCCAACATACATACACAACTTGTCAGGGAACTTTCCTTTCAGATTCCTCCGAGAGGAGTATGCTCCGATCATGCGGCTTATTATGCATTACTTCACATGTGAGGGAAGGTTTTCACGAGTCTTTGCTTGTCACATTCGCCTGTTGATGCACTTTACCCGAGTGAGGATGATGAACATCCCGGTTTACTTCTTCCAGGATATTCAGAGGATGGTGTCCGTGTTTCAGAGGCAGTCCCCAGCTCAGCAGCTCAGGAGCTTGTGTCATCATGGTCTCATCCAGCTGGTTGTTTCCCATCAGCTGAGCCAGCAGGGCATTTCTTGGGCAGATTTTATCTCCCGTGAGTTCTTCACACAGCCACAGCCAGAGCCAGAGGTCATTCATGAGGTGGGAGGTCCATCACACCAGCTCGAGATTATTGTTCCGAGACATGTGGTTTCTTCACCTCGGGTCACCTATCAGAGAGGTCCTAGGACCTTATTTGCAGCAGCTCGACGAGTATTTTCTCCACAGCAGGTGGAAGGGGTCTCGTCATCTTCTTCAGATCAGCAAGTGTTATCTCCACACCAGGTGGAAGGGGCCTCGCATTCTTCATCAGCAGAGGCAGTACGGGAGGGCAAGCAGCCCATGATTGAGGATGAGAGAGCTGGTGATACACATGATGATTTCATTGGTCGTGATGCCCGCTCTCCTTCTTCAGATTTTTATGAGATTATCAGGCAGAGAGAGGAGGAGAACCTCGTATTGTAGCAAAAGCTCCAAATGGCTCAATGGACCATCACTTATCTAGAACAGCGCACCAAACAATTAGAAGAAGAAAAAGAACTTGATGAGCTATGGAGGATCCGCAATGATCGAACTTTGAACCGTAGGAGGCCCGGTGACCCATTGCCTGCTGACCGGGAGTCCATGCTTATCAGTGTGAATGCACACTTGGAGAGATTGTTGGAGAAGGCAAATCGTGACAAAGAGCTGCTACGCAACATGAAAACACACTATTGGGCAAGATTGCATGTTTGCAAGGCTAAAATGAAAATTCTCCAAAGGACGCTGTCAGAGGCCCAGAAGAAGAAGAAAAGGACAAACCCACTCTGTATCTTGGCTGAGGCATCCCTCACTCACCATGGTACTCATTAGCCTTCATCCAGCAGCAAAATCAAAAAATTTTGAGAGTTTTGGGGCATTTTGGAAATTTTTTGGAAATTTACAGGTTTTTGCCTGTGGAGTGGTCTCACCCCCCGCGCGACCACTCGTGAGGATTGCTCGGAATTGCAAAAAGTTGACATTTTTGGAAAGGGTATGCAAAGACTAAAATTACCTATACTTGGGAGAAGCCTGATTTTGAGATTTGAGCCTCCAAAAGCTCAAAATACATCAAAATTTTGACTTTCTGCCCACTTTTTGAGTTGCAGAAAGTGACCTTGGGAGAATTGACTTTTGAGGGGTCAAATCAACTCCAAATCCAGAAATTCCACTTGGGATGGAAAGTAGACAGACCAAGCTTTCCAATGAGCCATCTTGCACCTGATTTGGACCAGTGGAACCCACTCAAAAGTTGCTACAAAGGGGCGCGACCACTCGAGCAGGGGGCGCGACCACTCGAGCTGAATTTGGCAGTTTTGACTTTTCAGGCCAGAAAACACTGTTTTCACCTTGGTTGATGATTTTTACTTGTAGATGATGGATGAATGTATAATTTTCATGGCACATTGATAGATTTTATCTCTCTTTACCCTTCTAGAAGCTTCCTTGATGTAAAAAGTGAATAATTAATGCATGGATGAGTTAGCTAAGTAATAGAGGCAAGTTGTTTGACTACCTATTATCTAGTGCTTAGTTTAGAATCAGTTCAAACTGCTCCTAGGAAGCTGAGCTCGACCCCTAGAGGTGGGGAAAGGAGTTAGATGGTCTATATTATGCCTTCTCTTGCTCATTTTCATGGTTGGACTCTTGTGGGAGAAGTATTATTGCATATTGTACATCTATTACTGCAATTTAAGGAAAAGGAAGGCCAGGGTTTTGCAGACATCATTGTGGATTCTTGTGTTGATGGTGTGTTCTCTACATGTTATTGTAAGTGTGTTTATGTGTTCCATCTCTTTCTTTGCTGCTAATTGAACAGATGAAGTGATAAAGTTTGAATTCATGCATGCCATGCTCAGCTTTTAATTTTGTTCAATATCTATGTTTTCCACTGTCTAAAGAGAATTCAAAGTTGTTGTTTGCCCTCTTTAGCTCCTCCTCTATCATTCCTGATCATCCATCTCAGATTAAGGCATCAGCACTCATTCCTACCTTGCCCCAAAGATCCCCCTGCGAAAACTGAGCCCAATCCCCGCACCCTGAATTGCACTCCCTCCAATTGCCACCAAAAATCCCAAAAATCTTTAAATCAACCTCCCTTATCAATTTACTAGCCTAAAATCTTTATCCCTAATTGGTCAGCTTATCATATTGAAAGATCTACCGAATCTGACCCGAGAGAGCCTTCTCATACCTCGTAGGGCTAGCTACGAGGTGAAATGGTTTGATGTAGCCTTGAGAGTTTGTCTATCTCAGCCTAGGTGAATTCCAAGCGCTAACATATCCAAATCCTAATACCTGGTACACAAAACACTAGGAGTTTCTATTCAAGAATTATCTTGATTTCATTGTTACAATATTAAACTAAATAGTTTTAAAAAGGCAACCAAATAGAGAAGTGGTAGTCTAGACACCTTTGCCTAGTAATTGGTGTCCTTGCAACAACCTGGACGACTTATTCAATTGCTTCCCATAGCTATGCCATCATTTTCCATCCAGATTATAGCCTAATTTTTCTAGGTTACAAATCCCACAATTACTAGTCATTCTTAAATACACACACACATCAATCAAATGGCATCCAAATAGAGAAGTGTTAGTCTAGACACCTTTGCCTACTAATTGGTGTCCTTGCAACAACCTGGATGACTTATTCAATTGCTTCCCATAGCTATGCCATCATTTTCCATCCAGATTATAGCCTAATTTTTCTAGGTTACAATCCCACAATTACTAGTCATTCTTAAATAAACACACACATCAATCATAAGTTGTAAAGGCACCTCCTTTGGTAGTGAAAGTAACTCAGATGGTCTTCTGTAGTAGTACATCTAGGCATCTGTTCAATTGCATTGTATTGTGTCCTATAGAACCTGGCAAGGGCACATCCAAGTTCTTAACGAGGAGGTGCTCACTCTTGAGTTATAGAGGGAGAGCATGCACCTGCCTATTAGCCTTAGATAAGGCATGCGCCACTACCAGCTAATCTTTAGAGGCATCTGGCACTAGTTAAAGATAGAGGGATTCAAAATAAAAATAGATCTCAGTTCAGCTTTATTTTTAGTAAATTCTATTTCTGAGCCTGACTTAGGATAAAGCAAATTCTATATCTGAGTTTGAGTCACATTCAAACCTATTTTTGTAAACCCTAGTACGCCATTCGCAGATCCATAAGAGAAAGGGCTGAGGGATGCACTGTGGATTATTCACTGCGTCTTGAGCCTAGCAGCTAGCATTGTAGGGGTATTTTCTTGCAGCAGACCTTCATGTTTAGAATTATCAAAAGCAATGACAGGCTTTGTTTGTTGTTTATTGAATCATGTTCATTGCTTTTCTATAGTATATGTTTATACTACATAGATTCTAGCATTTATTAGAGCCATTCTAATAGATTCTTAGTTTTGCTGTTTTTTCAGTTTCCTGTGGGAATTGTATTACAACATAGTGAAAGGAGTGTGTAAGGTAGTTTGCCTCAGAAGGGTGCTTTCAAACATGAGTATGTCGTAGATAGAGCTAACATCCCTACTTTGTGACAATCCAGGAGTGCTCAAACTAGCCAAGAATCTTGTCTTCCATGAGCGTACCCTAAGTCACATGGTTTGAGTTCAAGTTCGGGTTCGGCAATGATTATGTTTGGTTCAAGTTTGAATTTATTGATGAGGTTCACCATTAGTTTAGTCTATATACCTTTGCTCTCTATATATATACATTATTAACGTTAAAATAAAATATAGCATAAAATAGTAAGTCAACATCAGTAAAAATAAAAAATTGCTATCATGGACTTGGAAACATCAAGGATAGATTACAAACTTGAGCTATGACATGAACTTGAGCTTGGACTTGGTCAAAATGGCCATGAGGTTTGTTGGGGTTCGCCAAATCTCAATTTTTACTTTTGAACCTCAAGGCTGAAGTTCAGCGAACCTTGTGACAGATAGTGTACCAAGCATGTTGACGTACATTGCCACTTCATTGGACGGCTTGTAGAGGATGGAGCTATTTTTGGATAAGCTTGGTGTACTTAGTAAATGGCCATTAAGAGAGGGTGTTAAATTAAATATCAGATTATAATGGTCAATTAGATATTACGCAGGTATTAATAAAGTCACTTCCACTTTAGGTTATTTTGTGCTTTTATGTTTCATTTCATTTTAGTGTGTTTCTTCGTCTGCTCCACATTCATAAAGTGGATTGAATTGACTATGTTGATTTGGGGTAACATAGGATGTGCTCTAGGCTTAAAATTTTGCAGGGAGGCTTGGGCACATGTATTCCAAAGAACCTAGAAAGCGTTCGGGGAAATTCCACCAAGAAATGATTTTATTAAAATAAAAAATATTTTTTAATGGGACTCTAACTCTAAACTTAGGAAATAAAAATATTAATGGGTATTAATCTAATGTGGGTGTCACTTCTAGAAGAAGACGAGGATCAAGCTAAAATGATCTTCGCCATTGATTAGCTTTTAATCTGGGCCGTTGAATGTCAACGAGAAGATTATTTAAGAGAGATTGAGGGTCATTTGGAAAACACACTGAGAGATCAAGAGATCGAATTTCTGAAGTGAGAAGTTCTTAGGAGGAAGTTATGATCGAGGAGATTTCTTGCAATTGAGGGGCAGGGATAGCATCTAGAGAGAGATTTTCTCAGCCAGAGAATCATCAACAAAGAGAGGTAGAGAGTGATCCAGTAGCCTAGACGCAAAGGCTGAAGCAGGGCCACGAAGGGCCATGCAGAGGTAGCGTAGAGGGTGAGAGAGAGTCCAAGATTTTGTTGGGGAGAGTCAGTTTCAGAAGCTAGGAGCTGGGGTGTGAGATCGGGAGGCTGAGAACAGAGACTTCGGGCAACAAATTGATCAGCAGATTGGATGATGTTGTGCCTAGAGAGGTTGATGCAGGGACTTCGTGAGGATTACGCGGAGGCAACGTAGGGCTTGCCAGAGGCACTTCATTCAGTATCCGGATCAAACGGGATTTTCTCAGTGATTGTGTGAGGTAATCTCACAAATCTTTCTACTAGTATTTTTCTCTCTGCAACTGAATAACCCGAGAGGTCTTCAAAGATGTATTCAGAATTTGCTACTGCTTAATAATAATAAACCCTCAGATCTGTTGCACTAGTTTTCCCGCATTGGGTTTTTCCGGGGACATTTGTCCAAAAATAATGGTGTCTATTGTGTTGTATTTTCTTTCTTGCTCAATATCTTGTTTCTGCATAATATTTAATTAAGTGAAGGCTGCAGTGTATGTAGTACAATATTTGTCGTAGGAAACTGCAAATAATTTGTTCAAAGGAATTTAACAAATAGGAGTAATATCATCAGTTGCTGTAGTAGGGGTTCCTGTTGTGGAATTTTCACAGACTAGCTTGTAATCCTTTATAAGAAAGGTTATGCTTGTTCATTATTAATGCAATCTTGGTTTTCTTTGTGTTCATGTTATCATTAGAAAAAATAGGTCATACAATAATTAGTTGCAAAACTTGTGTCAATGACCTTTTTAAAGGAAAAATTAGTTATCAATGAACGTAACCATTGCTGGAGATCCACTGGATATTGATAATGGTTCTGAAGGACTGGCACTGTTTGCATTTTAAGAAGCGCATGCCTTGAAGACAGGTGGTGATGCAGTGGAGGAGAGATCACTGTTCAATACTTTGTGATGCTTGTGAATTGGAGAACTGTATTTCGTAGGGGTTATGAGACATTCATGAAGGGGATCACTGTTATAATTCAGGGGAGATATGGGATCTTGAAGTTTGGTACCATACCTTTACTGAGGTTATGATACCTTTGATGTGCAAATGATGTCCAATGATGTTGGGAACTTGGAATACAGTTAGGAGACTATACCTTTCAAAGGAATGGGGAGCAGCTTGAAGGAGTCTTATTGGTTCAAGGATTGTTTTCAGAGAAGAGGTGTTTGAAGAATGCTTTATTCTGTTATTTTTGGTTTGCAGTAAATGTGTTTGCAGTCAGTGTGTTTACTTTTAGTGAGTTTTCTTTTCTTGTTTGTACTATAAGCCTTAAGAGAGGAAGTTAGAATATAAGGCTTACATGTGTAATAAAGTTCCCTTAGTGACTTAAGCTACAAAAGAGTTTGCAGTTGTTATTAGCATTTAGGGTTTGGACAAATAAGACACCTCTTGAACTCTATATAAGAGAGGCAGATCTCGTTGAAATAGTAGGGAGTATTTTCCTAAATAAAATTATGTTATGGTGTGTATATGTCTCAACTCTTTTAGGATTTTGGCATTTTGTATTCAAGCTCATTGTGTTATATTTTCTTCCATTTTGTTGACACATCTTCAGCTAAATACTTTGAAATGTTGTATACAGGTATGCATTTGTCAGTGATGTCAAGAATCCGATGGCTGTTGAGCGTATTCACCGGTATGCTAGACTTTGAATTCTTTCATGTTGTGAACTTGTAGATATCCAGTGCTAGTCTTTGTTCTTTAGAGATGACGAGGGCATTTGCACTAGAACAAGTTACTTCTCAACCAGACTGGAATTCACTATTAGGCAAAGAACCATGAAAGATTAAGTAGAGCAAGTTGAAATAATATATCAGTCTTTCATGTTGCTTGCAGAATAAAAGGCATGGATACAAAAAAGGTGACTCTATGCATATTTATTCTTAGGTATCACAATAAAATAGGCCATAGAAATGAAGTAAGGTATGTCTGACTTTTTTCTTTTTGTTAACTTTCAACACTGTTTTCTTCTTATTTGACTGTGTTGTTGCTGACAGCCTCTTAGTATATTATGCCACTCCTTCCGAGATATAGACACCTATACAACGGGCCTTCCATGTGGTAACAGCCAAGGTCAAGCCAATATCTTCCGTGCTGCTCGTCAATGCCTACCAGGACCTGTAATATTTACCTTAATCCCTATCTTAGGCTCTTCAGTTTTTCCAAATTGTTATGAATATATTTGATTGCAGGTGTGCCTGATGCTGTCATTTTCCTATTAATGCAGTACACTTTTGTATTACCAGCAAGCAAAGAATTGCCGAAACAATGTGTGAAATCTGGGACTTCTAGGGCTAAACATGTTTCTCGAAAGTGTGTTGGGGTTCGGATTCCTAATGATGCTATATGCCAAACTATCTTAGAAAAGCTGGATGGACCCTTGCTTTGCTCAAGGTTTTTCACTGGATCCGAGTCCAGATTCACTCTTTATAATCTTAGCTCAGATGTTGATATAGACAGAATCAAGAAAGCCAATTATTCTTTTTAGAATGTATAACACTGTCCAAATTATGGCCTATAAGTTTAGCTAACAGTGCTCTTGTAATACTTGGTTCAGTGTAAGGACTGCAGATGATGAATGGATTATTGATCCTGTAGTCATTGCTGACATTTATGGTGCAAGCATGGGCCAGGAGGTATGGATGCAGAGATAAGATGATTTGCTTGAACTTCAAACCTTCACAATAACATAATTAAATTAAAAGTAGCATTCTGATGAACTTCAAGTCATTATGTACTTCTTGCAGTTTGGACCAGTTGTTTCAACTTGTATTTTTCTTGCATCCAGGATGGGTTTAAAGACACAAATTCCCCAATTTAGTTGTTAATGTGTTTTGATATCTCTCTTGAATGTGTGCTGTAGTTCTGACTGGATTTGTAGATGCTGCAGATTAAAATGTTTGTTTACTATGTAGTGGATATTGTCACTTAGATTTTATTGTTGCCTGGAATATATTCTTTGAATTGGATCCATTATGGTAATCACATCCATTTAGAAAGTTAACGTACCAATTTTATGTTCACTTTCTTTTAAAGTTATTTTAAATGTGTGCGGTAGTCCCGATTGACTTTATAGATGCTTTACTTCAATGTTTATTTAGTGGATATTCCCATTAACATTATTTTGTTTTTTGGAGCATATTCTTAAAGTTCAGAATTGGGTCAATTTTGGTAGTCATATCATCGGTTTTTATCTCTGTAGAAATTTTAGTTGTTATTATATCTCTAGAGATCAACAGATTGGCTAAATTTCAGACTTTTAATCCCTGTAAATAGTGCACACTTAACCCCACTGTTTGATTTATTTCATGTTTGATCTGAGGCTTAGGCTTCTGCACGATGCTAATTTCAGGGTGTAGACTTTATTGTTGATGGTGGTGTTCGTGTGGCGGATCCATCCACTGTGGTTGATATGACAGGAAGTGAGCCTATACTACTACGGAAAGGAAAGGTACAGTAAATGAAATAGGAGCTTGCAGGCTGTGTTTTGCATTAACAGTTCTCTTACATTAGTGGATATGTTCTTCTTTGAGTGGAAGATTACACTAATTATGTGAAAGGTAGCATGGTATATGTGCCAGTGTCATGACAAACTGCAAACTAACAACCTTCCTTTTCAATATATACCAAGTTCTGGAAGCTAATTTCTTTCTTTGTTGCATTGTAGCTATGGAATCCTCAGAGCAGATACAGAATATCTAAATTATGCTTATCTTATTTATTTATAAATCTGGAGCTCTTTTAAAATGGATTTACATATTCATTTCCATGTTTCAATGAGGGGCAGTCATGAAAAAAGATACTTTGTTCACTGCATACGCATGCTCATTAAAACATTTCATGGTCCTAATGCCCCTTCTTGCAAGCCCTTCATTCATTTAGTAGAAAAGATCCCTATCATGTTGTTGCATTAGCATTGCACAAGCCTTCCATGGTTGAAGTTTGATGACTAAAAAGTTTCCTGCCATCCCAACCTGGTTTTAATTTCACCTTATCACTCCCATTCAGTTAAATGCCTTTTTCCATAAACATACATTCGACATATAGAATTCTGGAAATGAAATTTTCAGATTAAAACACATGGAACTGTCAACACATGCTGAAAATAAATATGGACATAGATAGACCAGAAACACACATAAAAATACCCCAGATTTTTGGTTAACTTAGGCCCAGACAAAACCCATTCAATCTTCTCCGGGGAAAACCTGTTAGAGAGCTCTTCAAATTTATTTGTCTTTCAAGTTCAGGAAAAATACATTTGCAGACAAAACAAAACAACAAAATACAACTTATTTCTTCAGCCAAAAACTCCTTGAAATTGTTGCCCACTTTGCCTCAATTTCCGTGCCCACTTGACGCTGAAAATATGTACTGTACGGATATGACTGTAGGGACTGTACGATTTTTTTCAAAAACTTCTCTTGAACGACGTGCAACTCACATCATTCAATGTTGTTCGTACTATACGTTCTGCTGTCTTCTATGCCTCGATTCTATGCCTAATTTTGCCCAGAAACCACTCCTTCAACTTGTTGCAACAAATTTCTCCTTCAAAACTTTTCTCTAGCTCTCAGCCTCCTCTCTCCAATCTGTTCATGAAGAATGAATGCAATATCTCTTTTCTTTTCCCCCTTTTGTTTCCCTAAATGACTTTTGGGCAACCCTAAGATCTAATGACTCAGATTCATTTAGATCAAGGGATGAGAATAAATGTGCATTTAATTCTCACTTTCTATTTTTTAACTCACCCATTAAATAAAGTACCCACATTGTAATTTATGTCTAAAGTCACCTTTCGCTTTATAATTTAACATCGATTTTACCACTTGTTGACCACTACGTGTCAACTACCCATAGCAGTACACCCCCTTTTTTCGCAAAAGGGATAGCTCTTGATTGACGTGTCCATGCCATTCGACTATCATTATTAGCCCGATCATGTTATGTTGTAAACCCAGTCTGCATGTGTAAATTGTAAATAATCTTAGCAGATCTGAGTCATGTATGTAAATTGCCTAGGCAAACCTAAATTTTCTAGTGATAATCTACGTTCCGAAAGGCTTTTTGTCTCACCGATCCATGATTGGCAGAGTTTTCCTTCAGCCTAACCCCAAAGCCAGAATGAATTGTCATTAGAATCTTAAGTGAATCCTAGTGTGCTTCGAGTCTATGTAAAAGTAATTTGGAAATAATTCTAACTATTTGGTTAGGTTGTTACAAATTGCTTGATCTGCTAGATTATATTTGTGTCGCAGAACTGTGTGGTTTATGAGGGTCTATGTCAAATGGTTTTTCTCCCTTGAGATGTAAAATTGTAAAAGTCATGATGTAAAGTGTCTTGAGGGTTAGAAAATGTTTTATCCCCTCATAAGTCCTAAGTCATAGGTCCTAGGTGATTTTTCCAAAAGGCTAAGTTCGAGGATCCAAAAATAAATAATAAAAAATAACAAAATAATAAAAAATTAAAAAATTAAAAAATATTTTTTTTTTTTTTGAAAAATAAAATAAAATAATAATAAGTCAAAATTTTGAGTAAATAAATGCAGAATTTTATATTTTTTAATATATTAAAATGCATTTAAAAATCCGACGGATGAGATTAAAAGAGATTTTGATCCTCATCGACGGTCGAGGTCATTTTGACATGGATCACTGGAACTAGTTGTTGGGAAATTTTCCTTTAAATAGGGTGTCAGGGGTCATTTGAGATCAGATTCGATCTTAGAGTGGTGTGCTAAAGAAAGCTCTCTTGTACTCATTTTTTGTTCAATAAAGAAAAGACTTTGGGGTTGAAAATCTCGCTGGTGTTACTCTGTAATATCCCTTTTCAGGGATATCCCTCAAACGTAAGCAAACTCCAACCAGAGATGGACTGGGAGGGCGTTCACCAGATATGTTGCCTATGAAAATAGGACGAGATCTGGAGGCTACTGGGCCCCTTCCAGACTTTGTCTAAGAGTATAGGAGAAAAACACACAAGTGGTATGGTAGCCGGGAAGCTCCAAGAGATAAAAATAACAATAGTGCAACATACAATAATATATACATGGAATATAAGCAGATACTGAAGAAATGCAGAGAGAAATGCTAAGTCATTTTATTATACTGAGTAATGGATAGAGTACAAGAGGTGATAAAAAAGATAGCACCTCGACTTGCACAAGGCAAGTGAAGAAATACACTCAGAATGGTAAGGAAATGGCCACTCTCTGAACTGCGTTCACGCTGTCAGAGAACTGTTGTGCTGCTGCTACTGTTGGAATCAAGTGAGGATTCGGGGCTGTTCCCCTCAGAAAATGCTGAAACTCTGGAATTAGCCTCTGCTCAATAACCCCAGAAAAGCCCAGAAAGCTTTTCTAAAATAGCTGACCC
Source organism: Pinus tabuliformis (assembly GCA_031772625.1). Taxonomy (NCBI): domain Eukaryota; kingdom Viridiplantae; phylum Streptophyta; class Pinopsida; order Pinales; family Pinaceae; genus Pinus; species Pinus tabuliformis. The sequence continues at coordinate 540,589,786 of CM062820.1, read as the reverse complement.
CCGAAAATCACCCCCTTGAGGATCTACGCTATCCCTCAAGGCTCTGCGCTGCCATTGAAGAGAATCCTCCAAAACTCTCTCCGAGACTCTGCCAAAATCCTCTAATATGCAAGGGCTGATCCCTTGCTCAATCTCCAAGCTCAAATCCTCCACATAAACCCAATCCGGAGCTCCTACCAAAAGAGACTGCGTCCTCCTCTCTCAAGACTGCACAGTCATCAAAATGCTCAGCTCCTCCTCAACTCCAAAGATCGATCCTTCGGCAAAAGACTAATGAAACTACCTTTCCTGAGCAGGCACTCGAAGTCCCCCGGGGCTAAGGGTGAGATCTCCGAACAGAGACACTCGATACACTAAACAGTGCTGCAGACAGGCTAAACAACTAGCGTGCTCTAAGTCGAAGTGACTAGCTCAAATGCAACATAATCGAATGCCAAAATGAGGAGGCTCCTCTCTCCTTTATAGCATTGGCCTCTCTCAAAACCCTAAGGCCCACCTCCTCCAACGTAGCCTCTCTCTTGCCACGTGCTCCTCTCCATTTGCACAGTACCTCCAAGTGTCTACGTGGGCCTTTGGCCCCCTTGGCTCCCCTTTTAAGTTACAACGTTGTGCTACTAGAGAGTGACTTTATTCAAAAAGTGAGTTATGTCCCCCTTTCCTCATCTTTTTATTTATAAATAACTATAGAAGGCAAAATTGAGCAAAATCAAATATTCCAATTAGCCATGGCTAATTAGGAATATTACAGTCTCCCCCGGCAAAATGTTGCTTGTCCTCAAGCAACTGAAGTGATGGATGCTGCAAAATTTTCTCACTCTCCCAAGTGGCATCCTCATCTGGTAAATTCTTCCACCTCACCAAGAATTCCCGGACCGTCCTGCTTTGTAGCTTCCTCTCCCTGGTATCAATAATAGCCTCTGGCTGCAACACCAAATGCCCCTCATCATCCGTGGGTGGTAGCTCATCTGTCACTGTCACCTGCTGCCCCAATGCCTTCTTCAGGCATGATACTTGAAAAATGTTATGAATCTTGCTGCCTTGGGGCAGCTCCAACTCATACGCAACCTGTCCAATCCTGCATATCACCCTGTATGGCCTATAAAAGCAGGGCTTGAGCTTCTCAGCCCCCTTATGCTTTAGTGACGACTGTCGGTATGGCTGTAATAGTAGGTAGACCAAGTCCCCTACCTCAAACTATCTCTCCACTCGACCCCTGTCAGCATATAGTTTTTGCTGGTTCTGCGTTGTAGCCATATTATCCTTGAGAGCTCGGAGAATATCCTGACTCTCTTGGATCCAAATCTTGGCTCTCAGAGCCTTGCTAGCACCAAACATCACGTTAGCAAAAGATAAAAGGATGATATCCTTACAAAGCATAGAATGGTGACATACCAATGGACATGTGGTGTGTAGTGTTGTAGCAGTACTCCCCCAGTACAGCCACTTCAGCCATGCTCGCTGCTGCCCACTGACATGGTTACGCAAGTAGCCCTCCAGCCACTTGTTAACTATCTCTGTCTGCCCGTCCGTCTGTGGGTGATAACTGGTACTCGGTGTCAACTTCGTCCCCACCAACTGGAAAAGCTCCTGCCAAAACCCACCCATGAAACGACTGTCCTTGTCACTGATGATGGTCTTAGGAAGACCATGTAGCCTGAAGACCTCTCTGAAGAACAACTCGGCCACCTGCGCTACTGTGTAGTGTGCGGATATGGCGAAAAAATGTGCGTACTTTGTCAGTCGATCAATGACAACAAAGATACAATCCTTGCCCTATACCATGGGCAACCCTGTGATGAAGTCCATCGAAATACACTCCCATTTCCTCTCCGGAATGGGAAGAGGATGCAATAATCCTGTGGGATGGCTCATCTCCCCCTTGTTCCTCTGGCAAATATCGCACTCCCGGATATGCTGGAGTACGTCCTCCTTGAGGCCCTTACATGAGAACCTCTCTCTAATGGCCCTGTAGGTTTTGGTAAACACCTAATGGCCGGCCAACAGTGAATCATGTGATGCCTAAAGTATCTTCTTCTTGAGTTGAGATCTCTCAGTTAAGAAGATCCTGTCCCTGTAGTAGATGATCTCATCGACCACCCTGTACCTGTCATTTGCCACCTGCCCATCCAGAACCTCACATGCAAATCTGTCCTTGGAGTACTCTACTAAGAGTCGAGCCCTCCAGTCTGTGTCCAAGCTCATAAGAGACAACATGGCTAGTCTACGTGAAAGGGCATCTGCTACCACGTTGTTCTTACCTTTGACATACTCAATGTCAAAGTCATACACTTGGATCTTAGTAATCCACTTCTGCTACCTCTCCTGTAGCTGTCTCTGCTCCAAAAAGAACCTGAGGTTGTTGTGATCAGTCCTCACCCTGAACCTGTTACCCACTAAATATTGTCGGAACTTGGCCAATGCATGCATAATGGTCAGCATCTCCTTATCGTATATAGAATACAACCTCTCGTGTGGAAGGATCTTCCGGCTCTCAAAGGCTATAGGGTGACCTCCTTGCATCAACACTGCGCCGATCCCCTCTCCCGACGCATCACACTCCAAAACAAATGACTGCGAAAAATCTGGCAATGCAAGCACTGGGAAACTGCTCATAACCTCCTTGAGCCTGTCAAAGGCTCGCTGCGCTGTATCCAACCAACTGAATGCCCCCTTCCTCATCAGATTTGTCAGGGGTGCAGCAAGCTGTGAGAAACTCTTGACGAACTTCCGGTAGTAAGTACAAATGCCAATGAATCCCCAAAGTTTTGTCATGTTCCTCAGCTCCAGCCAATCTCTGATGGCCTTGATCTTCTCTTCGTGGACTCTCACTCCATCCACCCCTATGATGTGTCCCAAGTACAACATCTCCGTCAACCCAAACTCACACTTGGAGAGCTTGGCATAGAATTGCTGCTCCTCCAAGATGCGCAACATTGTCTCAATGCGCTGGAGATGCTCCTCCCAAGTCCTGTTGTAAATGAGGATATCATCAAAGAACACCAACACAAACTTCCTTAAGTGACTGCGGAAGATGTGATTCATGCAAGACTGGAATGTAGCTGGGGCGTTGGATAGCTCGAAGGGCATCACCAAAAACTCAAAGTGCCCATAGTGACACCTGAAGGTGGTCTTGGGAATGTCCGCTCCCTCACGCGAATCTGATGGTACCCAGATCTCAAATCAATCTTTGAGAAGAACTGTGCTCCTCTCAACTCATCCATCAACTCATCAATCCTGAGTATGGGGTACCTGTTCTTCAATGTCTTCTTGTTCAGGGCACTGTAGTCTATGCACATCCTCAATGTGTTGTCCTTCTTCTTCACCAACACCACGGAAGAAGCAAAAGGACTTGTGCTCGGCCGAATGTGCCCAGGAGCCAGCAACTCTTGAATGGCCCGCTCAATCTCATCTCGATAGGCCTTGGGATGCCTATAAGGGGTAGTAATCACTGCCTGTATGCCCTGCTCAAGCTCAGTGGTGTGCTGAAACCCCCGGTTCGGTGGCTGTCCCGACGGAATCTCCCCAAACACTGTGGCATACTGGTCAAGGATAGACTGTATCTCTGGGTGCACTGTCTGCCCTATAGTCCCTGCCTCTGATGCACGCAGCTCCACTGCCCACTCTACGTCTCCCTTCCGGAACACTGCCTCCATCTGATGAGCCGAAACAGTCTGAGGCGGATATGTGTGTTGTCCCCGTATCTTCTCATGCCTCCCTGTCTTCTCATCATCCCGCTCCATCTCTAGGGCCTTCCAATCTGTCGTGAACTTCCCTAGAGTGATAAGCCACTGAACACCCAATATCATGTTGGTGTCCAGAATATTGACCATGAAAAAGTGGCCAGTCAGTGTGTAGGTGCCCATCGTCACTGATAACTCTGGGACATAATGGGCACACACCATGGTCTGAACTCCTAGAACCAAAACTAAAAATCCATCGAAGCTCTCTGACTGTATACTTCTCCGCTCGACCATCTGTGCATCGATGAAGTTGTGGGTTGCCCCACTGTCAACCAAAACTGATACTCGTTGGCCACGTACTGTCCCCTGTACGCGCAACATCAAATACTTGGGAACGCCTCGCAATGCTGCAAGGGCCCCTCTGGTAGGTGCAAAAGCTGCACCACTTGCTGCTGGTGGTGGAGTTGGCAAAGGATCCTACGCGGCACGACTATCTCTTGCATCCACATCATCCTCCTCATCCTCTTCCCCGCTGCTCTCGAAGAAGACCTCAATAAAATGTGCTTTTCCAGCAGCACATCTATGTTCTGGTGCCCACAGCTCCTGACAGGTAAAGCACAACCGCTTCTTCTTCAGCTCCCTCCTGGCATCATCATAAATCTGTGCTCATCCTGGATTCCCTTTTGGAGGCAGAATCCTCACATCCTTCCCCTTAGGCTGGAAAGCCTGTCTCTGGGGGTAAGGTGTCCGAGTCCTGGGTAAGGCATCCTGTAAGTCCCAGGTCCTGCTAATAGCATCCTGGAGTGTGGCTGGTCTAGTGGATCTGACTAGACCCTGAAGTGGCTCTGCTAACCCCTCAACAAACATGTATATCCTCCGTGCCGTGGATAGATCTGGCACCATCACTGAAACCTTCAAGAAGTCTGCAATGTAGGTCTTTGGGCTCCCAGTCTGTTTGAACCTCGTCAGCTGAACAAAGTGCTGTTCTGGATCCCTCTGGTCAAACCTCTCTATCAATCTCCTGGTGAACTCGACATATGTCGTCACTGTGGAGTGTCCGAGTGTAACCATCCCATGGAACCACCAGTCCTGGGCCTCACCATCCAAATGTAATGTTGCCACCTTGATGGCCTCTGTCTCCGACATCTGGTTAAGCTGGAAATAGATGTCCAGCTTCTCCACCCAAGACTTTGTTGAACTGTTTGATGAACCATCAAACGTAGGCAAGTGGAATCTACTATCTGTGCGATGGGTGTCTCCATCATGATAATGTCGGTATCCTCTGTGATGGTCGCGGGGTCTACTATCTCGCTGGAGCTGAACAAAGTCTCTGAATGAGAGAGCATACCTGAACTCCTGCCCATAGGCCTGGTACTTTGCAAAATAATCGCCCATATGTCCGGGCTCTGCCTCCTGCTAGGCTCTGACCCCCGTGTCTGCTCCTAGGAAAGTGGGCATGGTAGAGTGCGTAGGGGCATGTGAGGCCATCTGTTGAGTAGTATCACGCTGAGTGGCACCCTGCTCTGGCAAATGGTGGGATGTACCCGATCCCTCACCAACCTGGAAAACCCGTGGGTTCTCACGCTGTCTAGCCTCCACCGCCGTGAATCTCTACCCCATCACCTCAATCTGCCTCGATAGATCCTGCACTGATTTGAGGAGCATGTCCGCAAATCTCTTCCCATCCTCATCTGCCATCGGATCCTCCTGCTCTGCGTCCACCACAGGCTCCTCCTGTTCTGTGTTCACCACAGGCTCCTCCTGTTCTGTGTCCACCACCCGAACACAGTCTCCCTCTCCATAGGTGTTCTCCAACCTACGCTCAATATCTTTGTATTTCCTACCTCTGTAACAGATGTAGGGCTTCTCCCTCGGTGTCATAAACTGCTAGCTCCACAGGCTGAGCCAGATCTATGCTCTGATACCACTGTAATATCCTTTTTCAGGGATATCCCTCAAACACAAGCAAACTCCATCTAAAGATGGATTGGGAGGGTGTTCACCAGATATGTCACCTCTGAAAAAAGGACGAGATCTAGAGGCTACTTGGCCCTTTCCAGACTCTGTCTAAGAGTATAGGAGAGAAACACACAAGTGGTATAGTAGCCGGGAAGCTCCAAGAGATAAAAATAATAGTAGTGCAACATACAATAATGTATACATGGAATATAAGCAGATACTCAAGAAATGCAGAGAGAAATGTTAAGCCATTTTATTATACTGAGTAATGGACAGAGTACAAGAGGTGATCAGAAAGATAACACCTTGACTTGCACAAGGCAAGTGAAGAAATACACTCAGAATGGTAAGGAAATGGCCACTCTCTGAGCCGCGTCCAAGCTGTCGGAGAACTGTTGTGTTGCTGCTACTGCTGGAATCAAGTGAGGATTCGGGGCTGCTCCCCTCATCAGAAAATGCTGAAACTCTGGAATCAGCCTCTGCTCAATAGCACCAGAAAAGCCCAGAAAGCTTTTCTAAAATAGTTGACCCTCGAAAATCACCCCCTTGAGGATCTACGCTATCCCTCAAGGCTCTGCGCTGCCACTGAAGAGAATCCTCCAAAACTATGTCCGAGACTCTGCCAAAATCCTCTAATATGCAAGGGCTGATCCCTTGTTCAATCTCCAAGCTCAAATCCTCCACATAAACCCAATCCAGAGCTCCTACCAAAAGAGACTGCGTCCTCCTCTCTCAAGACTACGCAGTCATCAAAATGCTCAGCTCCTCCTCAACTCCAAAGATCGATCCTTCGGCAAAAGACTGATGAAACTACCTTGCTCAAGCAAGCACTCGAAGTCCCCCCAGGGCTAAGGGTGAGATCTCTGAACGGAGACACTTGATGCACTAAACAGTGCTGCAGACAGGCTAAATAGCCAACGTGCTCTAAGTCGAAGTGACTAGCTCAAATGCAACATAATCGAATGCCAAAATGAGGAGGCTCCTCTCTCCTTTATAGCATTGGCCTCTCTCAAAACCCTAAGGCCCACCTCCTCCAACGTAGCCTCTCTCTTGCCACGTGCTCCTCTCCATCTGCGCAGTCCCTCCAAGTGTCTACGTGGGCTCCCTTCTCTACGTGGTCCTTTGGCCCCCTTGGCTCCCCTTTTAAGTTACAACGTTGTGCTACTAGGGAGTGACTTTATTCAAAAAGTGAGTTATGTCCCCCTTTCCTCACCTTTTTATTTATAAATAAATATAGAAGGCAAAATTGAACAAAATCGAATATTCCAATTAGCCATGGCTAATTAGGAATACTACATACTCTTCTGGAAATGCTGTAAGATGTTTTATTTTTCTGCATAATTTTATTTTCAGCCATTGATAATAGCTTGATGAAGATTGATTTAGGCACAGGTATCTTGTCTGATCTCTGGGGTTTGAATGATAGTTTAATTTCTGAATATAATGGCAAGTATCTCCATTTGATCTAAATTTTGTTGTTGTTTTCTCCCTCTATGTTAATGGTTGATTTAAGCTATGCATGATATCCTTAATTTTAAGCTTACCGGGCGTTAGGTGAAGTTCTCGGCTGAACCAGCCAACTCCCATATTGCGTTTTCTGAAAGAGCCCAACCAGTTTTCATCCCGGGTTTATCATTTGAAATTTTTTTTATGAATGCATGAAGGGTTTTTTGAAGCATCTCACATCAAATTTAAAATTCTGAAAATATTTCTGTGGATTATTGATAAATTTGGCTGCTTAGAGTCATTAATCTTTAAATACTGTAATTATTTCGCTGATTTATGGTTTTTCAGTTTTGTTTCTTGCACATATTATTTTTGGGTGTTCCGTTTTTTGCCATTGCAGATATAGGTTTTGAGAAATTTTTCAAGGTTTCCATCAGGCAATCTGGAGTAGAAAAGATTTAAAATTTCAATCAAGTTTTTGGGCTACGGGTCTGCTACCTGTGTTTTCATTTTTCACTATTGCCTGGGGTTTCATTTTAAAAAAAAAATTCCGAAGTACATGTATGAAATCTGTTTTCTGGAATTCGTATATTCTTCTAAGGGTTTCAGGATTGTTTTTATCGTTTTGGCAGATTTATAAATTTTTTCTTGCTACTGTAGCCACCCCCAAATCCTTGCGTCCATTGCTGCCATAGCTCCAGCTCCCCTTCGCTGCACCAAAACCTGCGAACAAATCCTGCCATCCTCCTCAACTTGCAACCATCCCCATTACGCTCACTCCAAACCCTCTCCACGCAGTCAATTTCTCCGTCCAGCTCATTCTACCCACAACTCTCAACCTCACCTCACATCCCTCTTCCTCCATCTGCGTGATCACTTGCTGTCATTGATCAACCCTATCCTCTGCGGCTCTCTACACAGCACTTTTCCATTAATTCGCAGTTGCAAACTCATCACTGTTTGCTATCATCAATACGCTGCCCAACATTCATTAAACCAATCTAAACTTCCTCGCTGTTTGCAGACCCTCACCCATCTGTTATCCAACGCCTCGACGTCATTTCTTTGGGCTGCCATTGCCTCCATCTTCATGCGTATCTCCTTAGCCGCTGCCGCCAGTATTCCTCACACCTGCAAACACAGTTCCATCGCGCTATCCTCATTTCCTTGCTGCAAGTCGAAAACCGTCCACGCTATTCTCTCTCTACCTGTCGAACTCTCCAGACCTGCACACAATAAACACTCAAAACAAATTTCAATTTCAATTTTTTTTACGTTGTAAATGTAATATGCTTTAGTTTTAGTTCTATTTTCATATGTATATGCGATTAGAGTTAGATCTTGTTTATATATATAAAGTATGTTTTAATATATAAAAAATAAAAAAAAAAAAACGTAAAAAATTTCGAGTTTCATTTTTTCTATTAGGTGTTAGCTTTAGATTTAAATTTTGTTTTTGGTCCTAGTTTAGCCTAGGTTTTGATTTTAGATATTTAGATTTTAGTTTTAGTTTTAACATTGGATATAAATGATTTTAGTTTTGTTTTTTTTTAACTTGAAAAAAATTTAAAAATAAAAAATCGATTTTCGTTTGTTTTTAATATTAGCTTTAGTTTCAGGTTTAGTGTTGTTTTATTTTTTAATAAATCTCATATAATAAATATATATATATATATATAAATAAATCCATAAAATTTAAATCTTCCATTTTGATTTTTAAAATTTAAAAATAAAAAAAGGTTTAGATTAGACTTTAGTTTAGATTTAAATTTTATTTTTGTTTTATTTTGATTTTTAGCTTAGAATTTTTATTTAAAAAAAAAAAATTAAAAATTCTAAGAAAAAAAGACTAATTAAATTTTGAAAATTCTTTTTAAAGTCTTTTTCTGTTATGGTTAAATGAGCCTAAATGTTTATATCTGGAGATTAACTATTTGAATCTAGTTAGCATTTAAATTTTATGGTTGTTTTAAGCATTTAATCTTTAAAAATTTAATTGCTGGATCATTATTAAAGCGTTGTGCATTTATTGAACATCTTGCATCGCTTGGGATATTTCGATGATAAATGATTGTTTTACAAGGTTCATATTTCTTCACCATTTAATCATTAACTCCATAAGGCACTAGTACATTAATTTCTAAAATCAATCAATTGCCTTGCTGTGTCTCCCAACCCAACTGGTCCACAGTTGGTCTTCCTTTGTCCCATAGGGTCTACCCCCCTTAGCGTCGGGAGACGGCTTAAATGGAGAGATCGGGGATTAGGGTGATAAGCCCCAGTCTGAGCGATGTCGTGACAATTTGTGCGACAACACCACTTATAAAATCACTTTCACTTTATAAAGTCACACTTCGGAAAATAATTATTTTGGACACTTTTCCCTAGGTAGAGACTAACCCATGGGAAACCACTTGCCCAAGGTACATTAAAAATCAACACTCCCTCTTATCAAGGAAAGTGTTTTTCACCACACCCATCTTGTCCCTGAAAAGGACATGCTTGCCTCTTGGCAAGGACTTCGTGAGAACATCGACCACCTGCTCATTTGTTGATATATACTCCAGCTTCACTGCCCCCTTCTGAACATAGTCCCTAATGAAATGGTATCTGATGTCAATGTGTTTTGACCTGTCATGAAACACTGGATTCTACGTGAGTTTAATGCAACTCTGATTATCATAGTGAATAACCATTGATCTCAACTCTTGATCAAATAGGCCATACAACAACTTGCAAAGCCAAATGGCCTCACAACTAGCCTGGCTAGCAACCATATACTCAGCCTCAGAAGCTCAAAGCAACTGACTTTTGCTTTCGACTAAACCACGACACAACTGCTGAACCCAATCCGAAGCAACACCTTGAAGTGTTTTTCCTGTTAGAAGCACACCCAGCCCAATCTGAATCTGTGTAACCTACCAACCTCACTCCATCTCCCCGCCTATAGTCCAGACCATAATCAACAATCCCCTGCACGTAGCAAAGAATGTGCTTTGCAGCTACCTAGTGCACCCTCCTGGGCTCAACCATGAACTGGCTAAGTGTGTTCACTGCAAAGCATATATTTGGCCTAGTGTTGACTAGATACATCAAGGACCCAATAAGCTGCCTATATAATGTGGGATCCACGAAACTGGAATTTGAAGCATGAAGCTTCTTCCAATTGGTGATCATAGGTGTAGACATGGGTTTATAGTCTGCCATGTGAAATCTACTGAACACATCCACAACGCATTGCCTCTGCCCCAAAAAGATATGTCCCTCCTCCTACTACACCTCAAGCCCCAAAAAGTAATGCATCAGCCCAATGTCCTTCATCTCGAACTCCATAGCAAGATCCTCCTTGCAACCACTAATCAGTCTCTCTGCCCCAGTAATGAACAATTCATCAACATACAACACAAGGATGAGCGAATCATCCCCTACAACAATGTAGTATAGGTTCGGATCTGTATCACTCTTCATGAAACCCATCTGCTGCAAGTAAGTATCAATCCTCGAATACCAAGCTCTCGGAGCTTGCTTAACTCCGTAGAGTGCTCACCTCAACCGGCATACATGGCTCTCTCGCCCAAGTACCTCAAAGCCCTGTGGCTGCTCAACATACACCTTCTTTATAACTCTGTTCAGAAATGCGATCTTCACATCCATCTGATGGATCTGCCAACCCATTTCTGCAACAATAGAAATAAGAGATTGGATAGAAGTGTACCAAGCTATGGAAGCGAAGGTCTCATCATAGTCAACTTCCTCTATCTGTGAGAACCCTCTAGCCACAAACGTCGCCTTGCACTTCTCAATGCTGCCATCCGCAACATGCTTGATCTTGTAGAGCCACATAGAAGTCACAACTAACTTGCCTTCAGGCCTGGGCACCACTTCCCAAACATTGTTCTTAATGATAGATGCATACTCCTCCACCATGTTGATTTGGGGTAGCATCGGATGTGCTCTAGCCATGAAATTTGGTGGAGAGGCTAAGGCACATGAGATCTCCAATACCCAGAAGGGGTTTGGACAGATTCTAAAGAGTTTGGGAGATATTAAAATAATTAATATTTTTAATGGAGTCCCTAAGTCTAAACTTAGGGAAATTAAAATATTAATGTGAATTAATATAAAATTGTGTTAGAATGATCCAAAAGTCATGGCTCAAGCTAGATCTAATCTTAGCCGTTGATTAGGGACTTAATCTTGGTCGTTGATTTGTCAACGAGAAAAGTATAAGAGGAGGCTTGAGGGTCACTTGGAGAACACACCAAGAGATCAAGATTTTGATTTTCTGGGGCTGGGTTTGTTGAGAAAGTTGAGAGAATGACTTGGAGTTGCAGTTGAGGGGCAGTGAATACAGAAGCAGAGAGGCAGAGATAGTGCCGAGAGGATCAGCACAACAGTCGGGAAAGCTGACGCAGAGGGCAGAACCCAGAACTGCCGGGAACAACCGGAACTACCGGAACAACTAGGAAAGTTGACGCAGAGGGCAGAAGCCGAAACTGCCGAGAACTGTTGGAGCTGCCAAGAACTGCTGGGAAAGCTGACACAGAGGGCAGAAGAGGCTGATGCAGTCCCTAGAGGCTAATGTTGGGGTTTTTCGTGGGGCAGATTGGAGCTAAGGAGTTGCTGGAGTGTTTATCTGGGGTTTTAGCTGGAGCATCTGTCTCCAAAGGAGAGGTACTACTGCCGAGATTTTTCTCTGTTGGGTGAGCCGGATTTGGCACCCAGATTATATTCTGAAACTGCTTAATAAATCAAACCCTCAGAGAGCTGTACCTGTTTTCCCGCATTGGGTTTTTCTGGGGACATTAGTCCAAAAATAACAGTGTCATTTGTGTGCTTGTTTATGTTTCCTTCGGTTGATGATCTGTAATGTGTTGAGCATGTACTTGTGTTTATTTTCAGTATTTACATGGTAAATAACTTGTTAATTAATCAGAACATGTAGGAAGGAATAAATCAGAAAGTACATGGAGGGTTTCTAACTGTTAGACTTGGAAACTTCAACATGGTATCAGAGCGTGGTTGCTTATCATAGGAGAACTGAGGACATCAACCCAGCAGAGCAGCAACAACAAAAAACAACTGTCTCGAGTGACAAAAACTATTGGTAGCAGCAAAACAATAAGGAAGGGGTGACGCAGTGCCTGCGTCATCAAGTTCAGGCCAAGAAGAGGCTGCGCAGAGTCTGAGGGAGGTAAAGACAGGCTCATGCAGAGCCATGCAGAGGCCAGGAGGGTTGACGCAATTGGCTTAGGGAGCTAGTTTTTTGGTGCTGGGACTATGCAGAACCTAGGAGCTCTCACTTTCAGGTTGTTGGGGTTTAGGAGGCTGTGGATAAGTTGCAGAGTGGAGATGGTGGGGTATTGTTGTTAGAATAGTACCTAACAGGGCAAGGCCAAGGAGGAGGGAGTTGCTACCGAGGGTTTCTAGCCGAGAAATCCGGATCCGTGGTGCGGTGCACAGACGATTAGAGTAGGGGGCATCTCGACATTGGCAGAAGGATTTCTATGAGGGAAATTGAGGCTCAGAAGGAGTCACATCAAGAACATCCAGGAGGGAAGTAGAAGAGTACCGGAATGGCACTACATGGAATAAGAGACCAAGAAAGACTAGACGGAGCCTCAAACTTCGTAGTCTGGAAGGCCAAAATCTTATCCGTACTTGACAGAAATCGTGTCAAGCATTTCGCCTTGAAGACATTAGTGGTCCCAGTTGACCCAACTGATAATGACAGGTATGAGGAAGCAATGGCAAGGGCCAAGAGTGTCATTCTTGACGGGGTCAAGGATCATATAGTACCACATATTGCCGAGAAGAATATGGCACGAGAGATGTGGGAGGCCCTGACCAAGTTGTATCAGCATACTTCCGTGTAGAGGAAGATGCTCCTAGAAAATCAGTTGTGGTCATACCAGATGTAGAAGGGAGAACAGATCGATACCTTCCTCGGTCAATTGAAGGAGATCCGAGATCAGATGACTTCCATAGGAGCCACACTAGATCCAGAGTTCATGGTGAGAACAACCCTGAATGCAGTCTTAGAAGACTGGGAGGTATTTGTCCAGAGCATACTAGGCAGGGTGACCCTTCCAGATTGGGAGGAAATATGGGTAGCTTTTTGCCAAGAAGAGATCAGAAGGGTGACCAAGACGGGAAGCAACAACAAGGGGATCAGAATCAAGGAGGAGGAGGAGGTGGATGCTGCCCTAGCATCTAAGTGTAAGCAAGAAAAGCGGAAGAAGGACCTCTCCAACGTCAAATGCTTCCACTGTGGGGAGCTGGGTCATTATGCGACCCAGTTTCTGAGGAAGAAGAGCAAGGGAGAGGCTTTCGAGACCAAGGCAGCACTAGAAAGAGTAGAGAAGGAAGTGGAGACAGATGATGACTGTGCCATGAGTGCGCACACACCACTTGAGCGAAAGTGGGGAGACATCGAGCTGTAGTCAAGAGGACTACAGAAGATGAGGGGTAGGATCCTCGAGGTACCCAACCTCTTGGATTATACCTGGCTATGGGAGCCCCAAAGAGGACTGGCAGATGTCGGTAGAGACGGATGAGGATGGAGTGGCAGAGAGATCTACAGTGCAAGATTCCCAAGACAGCGCAAGGCTAGCAGGCTGCAACAGTGCGAGAGGCACGGGAGTGTTGCACCAGTGCAGGATGGCACAGAGAGGTGTGCAACGGTGATAGATGCAAGGAGTTGTTGCAACAGCGCAAAGATCAGAGAGGGAGCACTTGTCAGCAACAGAGGGAGCTTTAGCATCGAGAGTGTCTCTAGCTTGACAGAGATGTCAGAGTTGGGAGATTAGTTACTTAGTTCTCAGTAATTGAGTTGCAGTGTAGCAGTTAGTAGTGGCGGTGCTATGGGCAGCACGATGCAGCATGATGAGAGGGGATGCAGTGCAAACGCAGTAGTGGCAGGGCCATGGGCAGTAGCACGGATGCAGAGAGTTGTCGTACATATGCATCAATGGCAGTGGTAGAGCCATGGGTGGCAATATGAGATGCAACAATACAGATGATGGGCAGTAGGCTTAGCATCAAGGACCGATGCCAGATGATCAGAGTAATACTCAATAAGGAGTATTGCTAGAGCCACTGTTGATAATATCGGCGATATTCGGAAATATCGCGATATTTTCGGCAAAACGATATATCGCCGAGAAAATATCGCGATATTTTCAAAATATCGGCAAATATCGGAAAATATCGGCAAAATATCACGATATTTTGAAAATATCGGCAAAATATCGGCTATATTTTAAAATTTGAAAAAAATATTTTTTATGCTTGCCGATATTTGCCGATATTTTGCCGATATTTTTGCCGATATTGCCGATAAGATATTTTTTGGACCCTCGCCGATATTTTGCCGATACCGATATTTTCAACACTGGCTAGAAGAGCACAGTCCTCGCTAAGAGAGAGTGTTGATTTGGGGTAGCATCATATGTGCTCTAGCCATGAAATTTGGTGGAGAGGCTAAGGCATGTGAGATCTCCAATACCCAGAAAGGGTTTGGGCAAATTCTAAACAGTTTGGGAGATATCAAAATAATTAATATTTTTAATGGAGTCCCTAAGTCTAAACTTAGGGAAATTAAAATATTAATGTGAATTAATATAAAACTGTGTTAGAATGATCCAAAAGTCATGGATCAAGCTAGATCTAATCTTAGCTGTTGATTAGGGACTTAATCTCGGCCATTGATTGGTCAACGAGAAAAGTATAAGAGGAGGCTTGAGGGTCACTTGGAGAACACACCAAGAGATCAAGATTTCGACTTTCTGGGACTGGGTTTGCCGAGAAAGTTGAGAGAGTGATTTGGAGTTGCAGTTGAGGGGTAGTGAATACAGAAGCAGAGAGGCAGATATAGTGCCGAGAAGATCAGCGCAGCAGCCAGGAAAGCTGATGCAGAGGGCAGAAGTCGAAACTGCTGGGAACAACTGGCACTGCTAGGAACTGCCAAAACAGCTGGGAAAGCTGACGCAGAGGGAAGAAGTCGGAACTGCTGGGAACAACCGAAATAGCCGGGAAAACTGACATAGAGGGAAGAAGCTGGAACTGCCGAGAAATGCTGGAACTACCGGGAACTGCTGAAACTGTCGGGAAAGCTGACGCAGAGGGTAGAAGTTGGAAATGATGGAACAACCAAACTGCCGAGAACTACCAGGAAAGCTGACGCAGAGGGCAAAAGAGGTTGACGCAGTCCCTAGAGGCTTACGTTGGGGTTTTTCGTGGGGTAGATTGGAGCTGAGGAGTTGCCGGAGTGTTTATTCGGGTTTCAGCGGGAGCATCTGTCTCTGAAGGAGAGGTACTATTGCCGAGATTTTTCTCTGTTGGGTGAGCCGAACTTGACACCCAGATTGTATTTTGAAACTGCTTAATAAATCAAACCCTTAGATCGCTGCATCGGTTTTCTCGCATTAGGTTTTTCTGGGGACACTAGTCCAAAAATAACGGTGTCATTTGTGTGCTTGTTTCTGTTTCCTTCAGTTGATGATCTGTAGTGTGTTGAGCATGTACTTGTGTTTATTTTCAATATTTACATGGTAAATAACTTGCTAATTAATCAGAACAATTAGGAAGGAATAAATCAGAAAGTACATAAAGGGTTTCTAATTGTTAGACTTAGAAACTTCAACACACCATAGCCTCTCTCCATAACTCCTGGCTGGCAGTCTCCTCATAGCTAGTAGGCTCAGAGTCAACAATGCTGGTAGCCTTGGCTACATAATTGCAAAACCGCTCAGGTGTCACACTCTCCCTATTCACCCTCTTTGGAGGATCAACGAACTCCGATTCCTTCGAGGTGTCTTGAAGCCACTTGGGCCTCCTCTTCCTTGCAGAAGCTTCCCCATAGGGAACCTCATCCTCTGCCCCCTAGTCTGGTGAACTTGAAGGTTTGCCAACTGACCTTGATGTGCATGTACCAACACCTATCCTCGAAGAACTTGTACTAGCACTTGTGCCTGTGTCAGTTGAAGTGCCATGTGAACTCTGTACCAGTGGACTCCTTAAAGAAGTGCTCGATGAACTTGCCACTGGTGCCCCAGATGTCACTGACACTAAAGTACCTCATGTACCAGTCGATCCAAAACCTTGAGGTCCTGCTCCCTATACCTGACCTCCCCGCTGAGGAGAAGTTTATGACTCTCTCTCATCATACTCCCGTGATCTCCGACAGGCCCTCTCCTCCTCGAACTTCACATCCCTCCTAATCACTAGTCTTCATTTAGAAGGAATGAAGATCTGAGAGGCCTTCGAAGTCTCGCTGTAACCCATAAAGATACCCTACTCTGCCATGGGTTCCAGCTTCGTTCTCTGCTCCTTGGGGATATAAGAATACATGAGACATCCAAAGATACAAAGATGTCCCACATGAGGCTTCTCTCCAGTGAAAGCTTCCTCCGGAGTCATATTCCCCAATACTCTGTGAGGACTCCTGTTTTGAAGATAAACAATAGTATCGCAAGCCTCAACCCACAAAAATAAAGGCAATCCCTGATCATGAATCATCGCTCTAGCAGCCCCAACATTAGCTTTTTTCTTCTTTTCAGACACCCCATTCTGTTGGGGGTTGTAAGGAACAATGAACTCTCTTCTAATGCCCTCCTATGCACAGAAGTCAGAAAGCCCACCATTGGTGTACTTACCACCATTATTTGACCTCAAGACCCGAATCTTCCTACCTGTTTGCTTTTCCACAAGAGCTTTGAACTCTTTAAAGCGACTGAAGACCTCACCCTTGGTCTTCAGGAAATATATCCAAGTCCTCCTAGAGTAGTCATCAATGAATATAACATAATACTCATAACCTCCCAAAGACACATGAGACATACGACTACCAACATCAGTATGAATCAAGTCTAGTATACCTGTAGATCTGCTGTCGCTTGTTGGGAATGGTAACTTGGTGTACTCGCACAAAGCACGCCCTCTGCAGACCTCATAATGCTTGACACTGAAATTAGGAACTCCACTAGTGATCCCCATCAATAATCTCAAAACTCCATGATGCATATGCGCCATCCTTCGGTGCCATAACTTACACAAGTCTCTACTGTTGTTGGTACTAGTGTGAGTGCTACCAGATGTGCTTGTCACCAATGCTTCTGCGGACTGAAAACTAAACCTATATAGTTTCCCAGAGTGGACTCCAATCACTTTGGACAAAGTGATGGAAGCTCCCCTGGGATGCATCAATACCTGCCCTCCTGAGAAAGTGACGTCAAACCCCTTCTCTTCCATAGCAGACACTGAAATCAAGTTCTTCTTCATCCTTGGAACATACAAAACATCCATGGCCTTCAAAGGAGGCAAAGACTCCCTCTCAAAGGTCACAATCCCCACACCAACAGCTCTCACAGTGCGGTCATCTCCTAGTACAATCTCAATATCAAGTGCCCTCTCTGCAAGCTCTGAAAATAACTCCCATGCACTTGTCATATGGCGGGAAGCCCTGCTGTCTATGTACCACACATCGGATGATGTACTCCAACTAGATGGAGAAGTAATAAATGCAAAGTTCTAGGCAAACTGTGAAGCAAACTGCTCCACCTCTGTTGAAGCTGCATTACCCTTCTTCCTCTTGTTCTTCCTCTCAAGACACGTAGCAGCATAGTGTCCCATCTTTTGACATGCCCAACATTTGACTTTGGACATATCTGTATCATTCTTCTTCTTCTTCTCTTTTCCCTTAGCCCCATTTGATGAGGCCCCTTTCTTGGCCTTCCTTGGCCTTCCCTTTGTTCTTCCCCCTAGATGTTAAGGCTACATCCTCCTCATCTGCGATCTTCACCCCACCACTGCCAGTCTTCCGTATCTCATGCTGCACACAAGCATCCTAGAATCTGTCCCAATTGGGAAGATTCTTCTTAGAGGTAACAACATCTCCAAAGACCTCCCAATACTTAGGAAGTCTCGCTACAACTATCTTGACTAACTCTGTGGGTGCAATTGCCTCACCAATAGTAGTCAAATCATCACTTGTTTGAACTTGCTAAGATAATGAACTATACTTTCAGCGTTTGTCATCCTAATGTTCTTCAATTGTTCTTTGAGTACCATCTTCTGGCTCTCATTGGTACTCTGATAGAGAGTGGTTAGAGCTCTCCACATCTGATATGCATATGTGTTTTCTCTCACCTGAGGAACCACATGATCCTTCAGACTGTCCATCAAAATCCTTTTGCCTTTGCATTATTTTTTGTGAATTCAGCAAGTTCATCTGCAACAATAGTATGCATATGTGTTTTCTCTCACCTGAGGAACCACATGATCCTTCAGACTGTCCATCAAAATCCTTTTGCCTTTGCATTATTTTTTGTGAATTCAGCAAGTTCATCTGCAACAATAGGAGGTACAACCACTTGCTACAGTATGTCCCAAACTGTTGCCTCTTCAAACACTGTCTGAATTATGTCCTTCCAAATGGCATAGTTGGATATCCCATCCAGTCTGTTTTCTATCCTTAAGAACATGGCCATGACTGCTGTCCAAAATTTACAAAACCAAGAAAATGGAGAAATGAACTTTTCAACACACCTTGCTATCCCAAAAGCTCAGTCTGTGTGAAATTTCACCTTGCTGTCCCAAAATATCAGTTTGCTATCCAAAAATTCAGTTTGTTGTCCAAACCACTATTTGCTGTCCCAAACTACTATATGCTATTCAAACTGCAATTTTCAGCCTGTACCTCTGATACCATGTTGAAATTTGATGACTATAAAGTTTCCTGCAATCCCAACCCGGTTTTAATTTCACCTTATCACTACCGTTCAATTAAAACATACATTCGATATGTAGAATTCTGGAAATGAAATTTTCAGATTAAAATACATGGGACTGTCAACACATGCTGAAAATAAATATGGACATAAACAGACCAACAACACACATAAAAATACACAGATTTTTGGTCAACTTAGACCCAGGCAAAACCCCTTCAATCTTCTTCGGGGAAAACCTGTTAGAGAGCTCTTCAAATTTATTTATCTTTCAAGTTCAAGAAAAATACATTTGCAGACAAAACAAAATAGAAAAACACGACTTATCTCTTCAGCCCAAAACTCCTTGAAAACCGTGCCCACTTTGCCTCGATTTCTGTGCCCACTTGAAGCTGAAAATTTGTACTGTACAGATACGATTGTATAGACTATACTGTACGAATTCCGTACGACTGTATGGATTTTTTTTCTTTTCAAAAACTTCTCTCGAACGGCATGCAACTCACATCATTCAATGTTGTTCATACTATACCTTCTGTTGTTGAAGTTTCTAAGTTTACTTAATTTAAAAACCCTTCATGCACTTTTTCTGATTTATTCCTACCTACTTGTTAAATTTTATTTAACAAGTTATTTACAAAGTAAATAATGAAAATAAACACGAGTGCATGCTCAACATATTACAGATCAACAACTAAAAGAAACAAGAACAAATACACCACATGACACCATTATTTTTGGACCAATGTCCCCGGAAAAACCTAATGCAGGAAAACTGGTGCAACTATCTGAGGGTTTTCTTATTAAACAATATCAAAGTACAATCTGGGTGCCGTAACTGGCCTACCCAACAGAGAATTTCCTTAGCAACTATACCTCACAGTTTGAGAGAAATCTCCTAGCTGAAACCCTGAAAAACCCTTCCGGCAGCTCCTCAGCACAAAACTTCTCTTGCAACCTTAGAGTCTGCCCAATCTGGACTGCGTCAGCCCCTCTTTGTCTCACGTTGGCCCTGCGTCAGCCCTAGGAGGTCCTGCGTCAGTTCTGGGAGCTTCTGCATCAGCTGCGCTGGCCCCTCTGGTGCTCTGCACAGCACTTGGCTGCCTCTGCGTGGCCCTGCTGGCTCTGCGTCACTTTCCTTGGCTGTTGCGCTGCTCTCTCGACACAATCTCTGCCTTCTCTATTCCTCTGTACTCAATGCCCCTCAGCTGCTCTTCCGATCACTGATTCTATCTATCTTACTAACGTTGCTCTAGAGAATAAAATGATTGATCATCTGGTGTATTCTCCAAGTGACCCTCAAGCTTCCTCTTATACTTTTCCTGTTGACATCTCAACGGCCGAGATTAAGTCCCTAATCAACGGCTAAGATTAGATCTAGCTTGATCCATGTGTTTTGGACCACTCTAACACAGATTCATATTAATACACATTAATATTTTAGTTTCCCTAAGTTTAGACTTAGGGACTCCATTAAAAATATTAATTATTATAATATCTTTTGATCTGTTTAGAATCTGCCCAAACCCTTTGTGGGTATTGGAGATCTCATGTGGCCCAACCTGTCCACCAAATTTCGTGGCTAGAGCACATCCGATGCTACCCCAAATCAACACTCCCTCTTAGCGAGGTCGTGCTCTAGCAATACTCCTCACTGAGTATTACTCTGATCATCCGGCATCAATACCTGTGTTGATGATAGGCCTTCCTGCCCGACATCCTCTGCACTGCTGCCTCCTGTACTGCTGCCCATGGTTCTCCCACTGCCACTGTTGCATCTATACGACAGCTCCCTCTGCATCCGTGCTGCTGTTGGTCCTTCCTCCCAACACTGCATCTGCACTGCAACTCCCTTTGCATCTGTGCTGTTGCTGGTCTTTTCTCCCAACACTGCATCTGCACTGCACCTACTCTCATCATGTTGCATCACGCTGCCCACTGTTGCACTAAACTCAGTTATTGAGAAGCAAGTAACTGATCTCCCAACTGACCTCCCTGTTGGGCTAGAAATACCCACTGATGCTGAAGCTCCCTTTGCTGCTGACAAGTGCTCCCTCTCTCTGACCTCTGCGCTGCTGCAACAACTCCCTGCATCTCACATCGTTTCACACCTCTCTGTGCCTTCCTGCACTGGTGCAACACTCCTGTGCCTCTTGCACTGCCGCAGCCTGCTAGCTTTGCGCTGTCTTGGTACTCTTGCACAGTAGCTCTCTCTGCCGCTCCATCCGCATTTGTCTCTACCCACTCAGCCAGTCCTGCTACTCCTCGTCGGGGCTCCCGTAGCAAGGTCTAATCCAAGAGGCTAGGTACCTTGAGGATCTTGCCCCTCATCACTTGTAGTCCACTTGACTACAGCTCGATGTCTTCCCACTTCCGCTCAAGTGGTGTGTGTGCACTCATGGCACAGTCATCATCTATCAAAACTTCCTTCTATTCGCGTGCTGGCGCTGTATTAGTCTCGGAAGACTCTCCCTTACTCTTCTTCCTTGGACACTGGGTCACATAATGACCCATCTCCCGATAGTGGAAGCACTTGATCTTGGAGAGATCTTTCTTCTTTCACTTCTCCTGCTTTCACTCAGATGCTAGGGCCACATCCTCCTCCTCCTGCTTGACCTTGATCCCTTTGCTGCTTCTACATGTCTTTGACTACCATCTGATCTCTTCTTGGCGAAGAGTTGCCCACATCTCATCCCAAGGTAGGAGAGTCCCTCTACCTAGGATGTTTTGGACAAACACTTCCCACTCTTTTGAGACAACATTCAGGGTTGTCCTCACCATAAGCTCCTGATCCGGTGTTGCTCCTATAGCAGTCAACTGATCTCGAATCTCATTCAGTCCTCCGAGGAAGGAGTCAATCAATTGACCCTTCATCTGATACGACCTTATTTGATTCTCGAGCAACATTCTTCTTTGCACAGAAGTATGCTAGTACAGGTTCTTGAGAGCCTCCCATATCTCAACTGTCGTTTCCTTCTTGGCTATATATGGTACCACACTGATCCAAAATGGATCTTGGATAGACTTCTAAGCCTAAAATGTTCCTCATAGAGGAAAATGAAAGTCAAGGGCTGCTCCTGAAGGCTGAATCTACTTAAGGCAAAGGCAGAAGGACTCCCCCGACTACGACCTCCGACTTATCGCATTAGAGATAGGCCCGCATGCGATATCAGGACCCCAGGCACTGCATATGCCAATTGCGATTTGCAATTGGAGCCGATAGCGATGATCGGAGATATCGACAATAGGCGGATCGACAAATCGATGTCGACGTGGTCCATGGCATATGGAAAGACCCCCGGGGCTGTTGTGATAGCGACATGCGATGTGTGATGTTGATTGTCGGATCGAGGAGCGGAATCAACGGTCTAGATTTAATCGGCGATCAGGAGATCGGTGATCCCTGATACCAAAGGGCCAATGCACTGCGATATGCCGATATGCGACTTGCGAAAAAGGGTAGACTCGATGGAGTTTATAAGCATGATTTCATAATATTTGAAATCCGGAAATTTGGATTTTCAATGTATTTCCCGTGTAAATGGGTTTTTGGCCATTTGGCCATGCGACGATGCGTTTGCGATATTGCGATGGATGGCAGACCCAATAGGGATTATGAGTGCGATTTCGTAGATTTTGAAGTCTGGATTTCGCGCCCAATAGTGTATTTTCTGTATATCTCTGTGTATTGGAATTTTGTTCCATTTTCGGGTTTTGCCTGAAGAAAGGCCCCGATTCCTTTGTAACCGCCCTTGATCATTATGCCACGCTACAAGCGGGCGTTTTGTAACAATGATGCGTTTGTAACACACAGAGCCACAAAGCCAGATGGCCAAGCGCAGAGCCAAAGAGCCAGATGGCCAGACGCAGACCCGCAGGGAGCAAAAGAAATGCAGAGGCAGAGGAATGATTGCACAAAGAGGAACGGATGGAAGCCGCAGCGTCGAAGGATTCCTCATAAAAGCCGGAGAGCACGATTGACAGAGGGAGCGCACCAAAAATGTAGCAGCAGAGAAGTGAGCTTTCCCTTTAGGGAGCTCACAGCTGCGCAGAGCTAGAGTTCAAGATAGTTGCGCAGAACCAGAGTGTCGATAACAGCAGAGAGTCAAGAGCCAAAGAGAGAGAGCTCAATTGACAGCAACGAGTTGTTGCTGAAGGTTGCTAAGGGATGCTTGGAGGTTGAGTGGTCCATTGATGCACGCAGAGGCTGAGAGAAGCTCGTGAGAGCCAGAGCCAGAGCCGAGAGCGAGAGCATCAGAGCCGCAGAGCCAGAGTGTTTGATAGAGGCATAGCCACCAGCGGTTGGAGGCAGAGCCTTAGAGCCACAGAGCTTAAAGCAGACTTCTAAGAGCCATGATACGATAGTGAAACTGCAGAACAGCAAAGGGTCGAAATGATCAATCTGTTGCTGGTGTCCAGAGTGGGTTGAAGACAGAAGAAGGCTTTCCAGAGACAGTGAGAGAATTCTGAGGTAGTTGGTGCAAGCTAGAACAAGATTGCTTAGAGCGCTGATTGAAGGAGTCAAGTCCAGAGAAGCCTAGATCTATCTGCAGAGTATGGACAACCAGCGGGATAAGATGGTATTTCTAAACCCATAAGTTCAGTGTAAACCAATGGAGTTGAGCGTGGAGCTTGTAAAAGAGTTTATGCCATAATCCTAGAGAGCCTAGTTGAGTTGACTAGAGCTCAAGGAGACATAGCCCAAGAGTTTTGGGTGAATTCCATATTATATTGGTGTCTTATGTGTTGCTTATTTGCTATTCTATTTACTGTTATAGGTATTTTATATCAGCATAAGCAAGTGAACTTAAAGCACATTGATAGTTAAAAACAAACACCAGCATACACCTATTTTCAAGCACTTTTTAATTCCGCAATTGGTTAATCGTAAGGTCTTGGAAATATTTAAGCTTTGGAAGTGGGAGAGGTTCTTGTAAGCTTGACAAGAAGCTTTTAGTGCCCCATTTTCAGATCAAGTGGAATCAGAGCTTGAGATTGATTAACCCCACCTTCAGGAAGGTGATATCAAAGCTGATTATAACAAAGCAAGTGGTATCAGATTAGAATGCTTGATTGATAGAGCAAAGATTGCTTGTCTGAAAGGTGTTTAAATAGTCAGAGGTTGATTGTATGCTTGTTTGCAGACTGACTATTGTGTGAGTTTGCAAAGGTGAAGCAAAAGCTATTGTTAGCTAAGTCCAAAAGAGGACAAGAAGGAAGAAGGGCTGAAGACATTCTTCTTATACCAAAGGACCTCAAAGCAATCCTTGAAGCACAAGAGGGCTTCTACCTCAAGAGTGTGAAGATTTTATTCTTGGGGAATGCAATGGTGTGAAGCATACCTTGCAGAAAGAAGGTGTATATCAGCATACACTTGAAACAGACAATTATGGAAACTCTGAAAGCCTTGAAGAGATTGATGGTGTTCCAAGGGGAGCCACTTCTTCAATCAATTCACCTCCTCGTGAAGGCAATAAAGGTGAAAAAGAAAGGTATAAATCTAATTCTAACCATATTCCTTTTGATTATGTAAAGCATGATAAATTTCCATATAGGTATGGGAAAAGAATTGCATGTTCCTTTTGTGGTTTGGATAACCATAATGTTTCTAGATGTTGGAAGAGAATGGCCACATACAGGAAACTTTTGAAGGAAAGGAAGCAAGAAGCCAAAGGTCCATTGGACAAGGCAAATCATGCTGTCAAGAGGATGCACATGTAGTGCACTTACTGCCATAAGCAAGGACATCTTGCTGCAGAATGTTGGACTCTGAATCCAACAATGCTTCCACGAAACTTGAAGAAGGTCGAAAGAGAAAATGGCGGAAATGGAAAAGAAGTTTCCATGATTGATGTAATATTCCTAATTAGCCATGGCTAATTGGAATATTCGATTTTGTTCAATTTTTGCCTTCTATAGTTATTTGTAAATAAAAAGTGAGGAAGGGGGACATAACTCACTTTTAGAATAAAAAGTCACTTCCTAGTAGCACAACGTTGTGACTTAAAGGGGAGCCAAGGGGGCCAAAGGGGGACGCAGAAATGGAGCCCACACAGACACATGGAGGAACTGTGCAGGAGGGAGGAAACACGTGGCAAGAGGGGAATCACGTAGGAGGAGGTGAGCCTTGGGATTGAGAGAGGCAAAGGTTATAAAAGAGAGAGGAGCCCCCTCATTTTCATTCATTTCGGTTATGAGCATTGGTGATAGTCATTTCGATTTAGAGCACGTTGGATGTTTAGCTAGTTTGCGACACTGTTTAGTGCATTGAGTGTCTCCATTCAGAGATCTCACCCTTAGCCCCAGGGGACTTCGAGTGCCTGCTCAGGCAAGGTATTTCCATTGGCATTCCAACAATAGTTTCATCAGCGTTTTAGTAGTAGTTTCATCAGCGTTTTGGAGGACTGCGCAGCACTGGGAGGAGGACGCAGTTCTTTTTGGCAGGAGTCTGGGTTGAGGGTTTGCAGGAGGATTTGTGCTGAGAGATAGAGCAGGGGATCAACTCTTGCATCTTGGGGAGTTTTGGCAGGAGTTTCAGGCAGTTTTCTGGAGGTTTTCATTCAGTAGCAGCGCAGAGCATTGAGGGACTGCGCAGAACCCCAAGGGGGTGATTTTGGGGGTCGGCCATTTCAGAAAAGCTTCCTGGGTTTTTCTGGGTTTCTCGAGTAGAGTCCGATTCTAGAGTTTCATCCTTTTCTGAGGAGGGGAGGAGCCCCAAATCCTCATTTGATTTCTAGCAGCAGCAACACGACAGTTCTCTAGCAGAGTGGACGCAGTTCAAAGATAGGCCATTCCTTGCTATTCTAAGTGTATTGCTTCACTTGCCTGGTTCAAGTCGAGGTGCCATCTTCTTGATCACCTCCTGTACTCATTCTATTACTCAGTATAATAAAATGGCTCAGCATTCTCTCTGCATTTCTTGAGTATGTGCTTATGGTTATATTGTTATATGTTGCATCATTGTTATTTGTATATCTTGAGCATTCTTGGCTATTATACCACTTGTGTGTTCACGTATACTCTTAGACAGAGTCTGGAAAGGGCCAGGTAGCCTCTGGATCTCATTCTCTTTCTAGAGATGACATATCTGGTAAATGCCCTCCCAGTCCATCTCTGGTTGGAGTTGCTTGTATTTGGGGAATATTCCTGGTAAGGGATATTACAATTGATGTGTTTTAGGATGATTCACATGTTGATGCTGATGTGCAGACAAAGGTAGCACCTTTGAAGTGGATTGGTAAGAAATGGTTAGACTTCTTATTCAATTAAGATTGCATGTCTTTTTGCATCTATTTTCATTTATTTGTTAATAGAATGCAACTTGCAGGATTTTACCAAGAAGGTGAATAGAAAAGCTGAGTAGGAGACTCATTTTATTGCTGCAACATTATGTTCATTTTAGCTTCGAAAGTACAATGTTCTTAAGCCAAAGTTGAAGGATGAAATGCATGCCTGAGAATGATGTGCATGAACACAGGGATGTTGATGATTTCCTTGTTTTTGAACATGTGTGTGTGATTAACTTGAAGGGTTGATTGCTTTGTTGTAAACATGCATGTAATATTGACTTGAGAAAAGTTGATTTGGTCTCCAAGATGGAAATAATGATGAAGTGTTTCATCTTTTGAAAAGAATCCTTGAGATCTTTTCTACATGCTTGACTTGAAGGGTCATTTGTTTTAAAGGCATGTTTTGTGGGCTTGTTATCTAGTCCATCATTTGTATGCAGATGTAAGACATGGAGGTGTTCACAAGATGTGAAAATCTGTTTCTTTTGTTGAAGTAGGAGTTTAGGCCATCCAGTTGTTGTCTGTATTTTTGTTGTTGTTAACAGTTGTTGTTGACAGCTTGTCAAACAAGTACAAATAAAAATTTTGTGAAGCAGATGTAACTTCACATTTGTTTGAGCCACCTTGGATCAAGGATCAAGGATCAAGGAAGAGAAGTTCAAACTACCTTCTTTGACCATCTCAGCAGGAGTTTTGCATGAAGTCAAGGAGGAAAACAGTGCTTCCCAAGAGGACCAGTACATCCAGGAAGGAGAGTGGTCAAAGGCTTTGGTTCAGAGGCACTATGCAAGGCAAGTGTATGAAGGCTGAAAGAAAAGGGTGCTGTTACTCTCATTTACTATTCAGATTAGTATATCAGTCTTTTGGAGACCAAAAGTTCTTTTAGTGGGAAGGCGTGATCCAAAATGGATCTTGGATAGACTTCTAAGTCTAAAATGTTCCTCAGAGAGGAAAATGAAAGTCAAGGGTTGCTCCTGGAAAGAGTCCCATTGCGTAGATCTTTTCATTCTGAATCTACTGCAATTTGAATGCACTAAAATGGACTTCGGGTGAAGAAGTTATTGTAGAAAGAAGGTTGCCTTTGTCTTTTGAAAAATGAGGCATTTCTTCTGAAAATGGCATAAATGGCTCCTTAAGGAAAATCGCATCGCAAATGTGCAAAGGGGTGGACTTAAGGCAAAGGCGGAAGGACTCCCCCGACTATCGCTGACTTATCGCATCGGAGATAGGCCCGCATGCGATATCGAGACCCCAGGCACTGTGATATGCCGATTGCGATTTGCAATTGGAGCCGATAGCGATGATTAGAGATATCGACGATCGATGGATCGACGTCGGTGTGGTCCATGGCATATGGAAAGACCCCCGGGGCCGTTGCGATAGCGACATGCGATGTGCGATGTCGACCGTCGGATCGAGGAGTAGAATCAATGATCGAGATTTAATCGGTGATCGGGAGATCGGTGATCCTCGATACCAAAGGGCCAATGCACTGTGATATGCCGATATGCGATTTGTGAAAAAGGGCAAACCCAATGGAGTTTATAAGCGCGATTTCATAATATTTGAAATTCGGAAATTCGGATTTTCAATGTATTTCCCGTCTAAATGGGTTTTTGGCCATTTGGCCATGCGACGATGCGATTGTGATATTGCGATGGATGGCGGATCCGATAGGGATTATGAACGCAATTTCATAGATTTTGAAGTTCGGATTTTATGCCCGTTAGTGTATTTCTGGTATATTTCTATGTATTGGAATTTTGTTCCATTTTCGGGTTTTCACCTGAAGAAATGTCCCGATTCCTTTGTAACTGCCGCTGATCATTGTGCCATGCTACAAGCGGGCGTTTTGTAACAATGATGCGTTTGTAATGCACAGAGCCACAGAGCCAAAGAGCCGGAGGGCTAGACGCAGAGCTGTAGGGAGTAGAGGAAACACAAGGCAGAGGAATAATTGCACAAAGAGGAACGGATGGAAGCCACAGCGTTGAAGGATTCCTCACAAAAGCTGGAGAGCACGATTGACAGAGAGAGCACACCAAAAATGTAGCAGCGGAGAAGCGAGTTCTCCCTTCAGGGAGCTCACAGCTGTGCAGAGCCAGAGCTCAAGATAGCTGCGCAGAACCAGAGGGTCGATAGCAGT
Source organism: Pinus tabuliformis (assembly GCA_031772625.1). Taxonomy (NCBI): domain Eukaryota; kingdom Viridiplantae; phylum Streptophyta; class Pinopsida; order Pinales; family Pinaceae; genus Pinus; species Pinus tabuliformis. The sequence goes on along the minus strand of CM062820.1, from coordinate 540,561,537 downwards.
AGAGAGTCGAGAGCCAGAGAGAGAGAGCTCAATTGACAGCAGCGAGTTGTTGTTGAAGGTTCCTGGAACGTTGCTAAGGGATGCTTGGAGGTCGAGCGAGCCGTCGATGCACGCAGAGGCTGAGAGAAGCTCGTGAGAGCCAGAGCCAGAGCTAGAGCCAAGAGCGAGAGCACCAGAGCGGCAGAGCCATAGTGTTTGACAGAGGCATAGCCACCAGCAGTTGGAGGCAGAGCCTCAAAGCCACAGAGCTCAAAGCAGACTTCTAAGAGCCATGATGCCATAGTGAAGCTACAGAACAACAAAGGGTCGAAATGATCAAGCTGTTGCTAGTGTCCAAAGTGCGCTGAATACAGAAGAAGGCATTCCAGAGACAGGGAGAGAATTCTGAGGGAGTTGGTGCAAGCTAGAGCAAGATCACATAGAGCGCTGATTGAAGGAGTCAAGTCCAGAGAAGCCTAGATTTGTTTGTAGAGTATGGACAGCCAACAGGATAAGATGGTATTTCTAAACCCATAGGTTCAGTGTAAACCAATGGAGTTGAGCGTGGAGCTTGTAAAATAATTTATGCCATAATCCCAGAGAGCCTAGTTGAGTTGACTAGAGCTCAAGGAGACGTAGCCCAAGAGTTTTGGGTGAACTCCATATTATATTGGTGTCTCATGTGTTGCATATTTGTTGTTCTATTTGTTGTTATATGTATTTTATATCAGCATAAGAAAGTGAACTTAAAGCACATTAACAGTTAAAAACAAACACCAACATACACCTATTTTCAAGCACTTTTTAATTCCGCAATTGGTTAATCATAATGTCTTGGAAATATTTAAGCTTTGGAAGTGGGAGAGGTTCTTGTAAGCTTGACAAGAAGCCTTTAGTGCCCCATTTTCAGATCACACATGATCCTTGACCCCGTCAAGGATAATGCACTTGGCCCTCGCCATCGCCTCTTCGTACTTGTCGTTATGATTGGGGTCAACTGGGATAGTTATAACCTTCAAGGCGATGTTCTTGACACGATTCCTATCAAGCACTGATAAGATTCTGGCCTTCCAGACTGCGAAGTTCGATGCTCCGTCCAGTCTATCCTGGTCTCTTACCCCGTGCAGTGCCATGACGCTCCTCTACTTCCCTCTTGGAAGTTCTTTGTTCGACTCCTCCTAGTCTCTACTTCCCGTCTGGAAGTTCTCTTTTGGACTCCCTCTGAGTCTTGATTTCCCTCTTGGAAATCCTTCTGCCGTTTGTCAAGATGCCCCCTACTTTGATCGTCTTGTGCAATTGCACTGCTGATCTAGGTTCCTCGGCCAGAAACCTTCAGTAACAACTCCTCTAGCTCTGCTCTGTCAGGTACTGTTCTGACTACAGTACCTCACCAGCTCCACTCTGCAACATTCCTGCAGCCTTCTAGATCCCAACAACTGCTTCTCTATGAACTGCGTCAGCCCCTCTCTATGAACCGCGTCAGCCCCTCTCTGCCTCACGCTGCCTATGCGTCACCCTGGATGGGTCTGCGTCAGCCCTGGGATACCCTGTGTCAACCCTCTGGCCCTCTACGTTAGCAACGCTGGCCTCTTTGAGACTCTGCACAGTTCTCAACTTCTTTTGCGTGGCTCTGGCTGGCTTTGTGTCATACTTCCTTGGCTTCTACGCTGCTAGAAACACCTTCGGTCACCTCGGGGCAGCTGTTTTCTGCTACTATTGCTCCGCTCGGCTGATGTCTTTTAGTCCTCCTGTGATCTGCAATCGTGCTCTGATACCATGTTGAAGTTTCTAAGTTTACTTAATTTAGAAACTCTTCATGCACTTTTTCTGATTTATTCCTACCTACTTGTTAATTTTTCTTTAACAAGTTATTTACAAAGTAAATACTGAAAATAAACACCAGTGCATGCTCAACATATTACATATTAGCAACTAAAAGAAACAAGAACAAACACACCACATGACACCATTATTTTTGGACCAATGTCCCCGGAAAAACCCAATGCGGGAAAACCGATGCAGCTATCTGAGGGTTTTCTTATTAAGCAATATCAGAGTACAATCTGGGTGCCGTAACTGGCCTACCCAACAAAGAATTTACTTAGCAACTATACCTCACAGTTTGAGAGAAATTTCTTGGCTGAAACCCTGGAAAACCCTTCCGGCAGCTCCTCAGCACAAAACTGCTCTTGCAACCCCAGCGTCTGCACAATCTGGACTGCGTCTGCCCCTGTCTATCTCATGCTGGCTCTACGTCAGCCTTTCTGAATGGTAGTTAAATTTCTGAATATGATGGCAGGTATCTCCATTAGATCTGGATTTTATTGTCGTTTTCTCCCTCTTTGTTAATGGTTGAATTAAGCTGTGCAGGAAAATCTTGATTTCGAAGATCAATGGACGTTTGGGGAAGTTCTTGGCTGAACCAGCCAACTCCCGAGAAGCATTTTCTGAAGAGCCCAGCTAGTTTTGATCCTGGGCTTATCATTAGAAGTTTTCTTGTGAATGCATGAAGGGTTTTCTGAAACACCTCATATTAAACTGAAAATTTTGAAAATATTTTTGTCGTATACTGACAAATCTGGCTATTTAGAGCCTTTAAATTTTGAATATTGTAATTGTTTAGCTGGTTTTTGGGGTTTTTAGTTTTGTTTTTTTCATATTTTGTTTTTGGGTGTTTGTTTTCGTCATTACAGGTTGCATATCTAAAGGTGAGCTTCAATCTTGAAGCCAGATCTAGGCCCTAGAGGGTAAGATCTGGCCTCAGAACTAGTTTTTTGCAGGTGTATAGTTCTGCTGCCCGGGGTTTCATTTTTGCAGGAAAATTTTTCGATTTTTTTTTTTTTTTAAGATTACTGCCAAACCCTCTTCTTAGCAATCTGCTAAACCATGCAGTCCATCTTTCGCTGCCCACCATATCACGTCGCTTTTCCTATCCACATCCATCACTGTCAAACCCGCACCCTTCTCCATCCTGTGTGCTAACTCTATGCTCCTCTACTTGTTCGTTCCATTTTTTGACCGCTGCCATTCTGCATTTGTCCCATCTCTCTGTCCTTCCCACGCTCCAACCTGCAAGGAAAATTGAATTTTTTCTCCATGCTATCGCTCCTTGGCAGCCTATGCTCCTCACGTCTTCTTTCCACTCCACACCAAACCTGCAACAAATTCTACCCTTGCAACCCTATCCATCGACCCCTCCGCTCACGCCACTCCACAGTGCCTGCGGCCTTGACTTGCGTCCTCTGCTCCAGCGTTTTGCCTTCCTCGCCATCTCTCACGCAGTCTTCCACCTGCACACGCGCTTTTTTTTCTCATCGAGCTGCTGCCACTACCCACGTCGTCCCCTCGCTCGACCTCCTCCCTTTTATCAATCCTGCGCTCCCCTGCACATCAAACAATGAAACATAAAATAATCGAAATGTCTTTTGATTTACGTATATTCGTTTAGGGTTTAGTCTAGTTTATGTGTATCGATTAATTTGCTTTTGATTTATTAAGTTGGTACATAGTTTCATTTTTATTTAGTTTAGGTTTAGTTATATTTTAGTTTATTTTCTTTTTCATTTAGTTTAGGTTTCATAAAAATTTTCATTTTTTTGTTTTCATTTAGATTTAGATTTTGTTTGTTTTGACTTCTAATAAAAGTAAAAAAAATCAAAATTCACATCTAGTCTTAGCATATTTACCTAAGAAATTGTCACGTTTATAATTTTGGTGTATTTTTGTGCTAAGGCTAAGCTTTGAAAGAAAAGGTTTTTATGGTATCAATATTTTATCATTTTACTATAGTTAAAAGTGCTTAAATTTTTTATCTAGAGTTTAACTATTGGAAGACGATAAATTTTCCTAAGTTTGGAATTTCAAGCATAATCATTTTTAAATTCTGGGTTCTTAGCTTTTAAATTTCGTGGTTATTCAAAGTATTCGATTTCTTTAGAAATTTAATTGCTAGAACATTGTTAAAGTATTGTGCATCTGATGAATATCTTGCATCTATCTTTCGTTATTGCTTGATTGTATTAATGCTCATTGTATGCTAGACATTTTAGTGAGTATTTTCATGCAATTGTTAAAAAGGTTTGTTTACATTTCTATTTCCTAAGCAGTAGCAAGCCAATTCATCAGTTTTCACTTCATAGGCATTGGTCTTAAACATTTAAAAAATTCAATCAAATTTTAAATATCGATCAAGTGCTTGTTTCCCCGTTGTGTCTCCCAAGCCAGCTGATTCCCAGTTGGTCTTCCTTATCCCATAGGGTCTACCCCCCTTAGCCTAGGGAGACAGCTTAAACGGAGAGATCGGGGATCAAGGTGACAACCCCCATTCTCAGCGTTGTCGCGGTGCTTAGACACTTTACGTGACAACATTTTTTGGCGTCGTTGCTATGAATAGAGTTTTTTTTGTCCTTGGTTTCCTCGACATTCGTCTCCTTTCTTTCCTCTCATCCTTTCTTGTCTTTGACTCCTTCCTTTTGAGTTTTTCCGTGTTACACTTCTTGTCCAGGTGGTGACTCCACTTCATTTACCTTCTGCAAGGGTGTATACTAGAAGACATCCAAGCAGTTTGGTTAATCCTGCTCCTGATCCTGAAAAGGCTCTCAGAGTACGATTACACAAGCTCTCTTTTCGTACACTTCTTGTTAACCTCGGACAAGAAGCCCTCTCTGATATCCACTTTCTTTTCACTGGCCCGGTCGAGCACGACATCATGGACATATTCTCCCCATGAACTTTGCTAACATTCAGGGTTATCCCAATGATATTCCTAAGCATGGGATGGAAAAATTGCCTATCTTTCAGGGCAATAATGCAATTAGCGCTAGTTCTCATCTAAAATTCTTTAGTTCATGGCTGGGTAAGTATGCAAGGGCTGCTGATTTTAATCATGAAGATGTTAGAATGATCCTTTTTGTTCTAACCTTGGAGGGCGATGCTTTAGATTGGTTTATGGAAAAGCCTCAGGATTCATTTGATTCCTTGTAATCGATTGTTAATGCCTTTAAGGAAAAATATGGAGATAAGAGAGAAGGAAGACACCTCGTGAAAGCTATCCGCATAATCAAAAAGAGAGAGAATGAAACCGCAGAAGAATTTAACAAAAGGTTTAATGATATTATTAAGGAATTACCTCAAGATTTTAAACCTAGCGACAAATCTCTTCGAGAATTTTATATTGATGCTTTTAGCCCTGAGCCTTCCTATGAGTTGAGACGCGATAAACTTCCTGATTAGAGGGATTGTCAAGCCTTAGCAGTAGAGCTTGAAAAGGAAAAGGTAGCATCTGGGAAGTCTAAGATCCCAGGTTTTGATAGGGCTGCAACAAAATTAAAAGAACCTAAAGGAAAAGCGGTTCAAGAACCTGATAGTGAGCTTGTTCAGAAATTGCTCCAAAAGATTGAGAGCATGGAAATTAATCAAGTGAAATTAACATCTAACCATGCTAAGGAAATAGCTACTTTGTAGAATAGGTTGGTCCAAATGGAAAGAGCGCAAACGCAAAATTTCCAACCTAGAAATAATAATAATAATCAAAATAATAATTGGCAAAAGAAGGGTCAATCTAGTGAGCAGAGACCTCCTAATCCGTTTACTAATTTGGTTGATGACGTTTTGCCTTACTGTCTGGCTTGTGATGCTCTTCATGAGGAGGCTACTTGACCCATCATTAGAAGAATTTTGGATAATGGAATGTTTGGGGCAGGTGATCAAATAAATGTAGTGGTTAAAGAGTTTCCTTTGTCCATGAATGACTGGATGGAGGTTAAGGAAAATAGTCGAGATGTTATGTATCCCTCGTCAGCTTTTGGTATAAATAATCTTGAAAATGAAGATGATATTTTGGCTAAGTTATATGGCGAAAAACCTGTCTAGAGCAAATAATGGAAATTGCTAGAGACAAAGGTTTAACTTATTAGAGAAGGGATAAAGATCAGAGCGGGAATCCAATTCCCCCTCGAACCTTTAACCCAGGTTTAAACTCTGGATTAGATGTCGATTTGGGAAGTTGGTTTAATAATGCGAAAATCTGGGTTCCTGTCTCTGAGATTGTGAAAATCCCTTCCCAAAGAGATAAGTTACTAAAAGCTATTCAAGGTCCTCAAGCAAATATTTCTCAACAGAAGATCCCAGAAGTTGATTTTCACGATGCTCCCATATATTTGCAAAGTTTAGACTCGGATAACAAAGATCATCAGCCTTTCTTTATCACTTTGATGGTTAATGGATATAAATTGAATAATTGCATGCTGGATTCTAGTGCATCAGCTTGTGTCATGACCAAGAGGGTCATGGAACAACTTAATTTAAGAGTTTCTAGGCCTTACTACAATATATGTGCCATGGATTCTATGAAGATTGAAGTTCATGGTTTGATCAAAGATTTACAAGTTCATTTATCAGTTTACCTTGACATTATGATTGTTATGGACATTGTTGTTGTTGATGTGCCTGATGATTGGGGTATGGTTTTATCCAGAAAATGGGCCTCTAATCTAGGAGGGAGTATTCAAATGAATTGGTCATATGCTATGATTCCTTCTCCTAGAGGTGATGGTTTTGTGATACTTAATAGAGAGCCCGAGAGAAAATTCCATGTCGAAGATCCTAAGAGACCTCATAACGAGTTAATTAAAGAACAATCTGACATTAGGATTTACACTATCATGTCCAATTTCATAGTTCCTCCTGATGATAAGGTTGATAAAAAGATTTGGGATCTCAATGATAAAGTTTGGTACATGTATTTTGATGGTGCATCATCTAGGCATGGTAAAGGTGCAGGGATAGTATTAAAATCTCCCCTTGGTCATATTTTCAAGCTTGCCTATCGATTGGAATTCGAAGCAACCAACAACGTTGCTGAATATGAAGCTTTGTTGTTGGGTCCTTAGTTGGCAAAGGCTTTAAGAGTTAAGTTTCTTAGCATTAAGGGGGATTCTGACTTAATTATCATGCAACTTAAAAATAAATTTACATGTAAAAATCAAAGGTTAAGGAATTATCGAAATGTTGTATAGGATACTATGGAACACTTTGATGCCCTTGACCTTGAAGCTAACCCAAGAGAGCATAATAGTTCGGCAGATGAGCTTGCCGTCGTTGCTTCTACTTTGCAGTTATCTGATGAGCTAATTAAAGATAAGATTAAAATGGAAGTTATATTTAGATCTTCTGTTCCAGATAACTTTGAGCATTGGCAAGTCTTTAATGATGAAAAGCAAGTGATTCGTTTCCTTGATAATTTGGAAGTGTTTGAAATTTTTTGGATAGATTCCAAGGAGGATGGATCCGATGATCATGAAGATATCATAAATCCTACTCCTAGGAATGTGGTTGCTTTAGAACAACACTTTGATCGGCATGATGCCACAAAGTTGAAAGAGGAAAATAAAATGGATCCAGGTGAATACATCGAGGTAAACATTGGTACTTATAGGGATCCAAAGATCGTTAAAATTGGTAAGGGTACTAGTGTTGAAGAAAGAAAAAAGTTAACCAATTTACTTCGCGAATATCGAGATATTTTAGCATTCTCTTATGATGAATTGAAATTTGAAAGGTTATAGGGAAGATATCATGGAACATACTATCCCCTTAAAAGATGAAAATGCTAAACCCTTTCGCCAGAAGCTTAGGCAGATTAATCCTAAGTTAGCCCCTTTGGTTCAAAAGGAGCTTTCGAAGATGCTTGTAGCAACAATTATTGCTCAAACTAGACATTCAACATGGTGTTCCAACCTTGGTGATTGTTAGGAAAAAGAACGGTATGATAAGACTTTGTGTTGATTTTTGAAACCTTAATCTAGCATGTAAGAAAGATAATTATCTTTTGCTGAACATGGAAACCATGTTGCAAAGAGTAACTGGTTCTGGAATGATGTCATTACTAGATGGTTTTTCTGGGTATAATCAGGTATGGGTTAAGAAGGAGGATCGTCACAAGACTACATTCACCACACCATGGGGTACTTTCGAATATATTAGAATGCCGTTTGGATTAACCAATGCTGGGGCCACATTTAAAAGGCCTATGGATTATGCCTTCAAGGGCTTAATTGGGAAATTTATTGAAATTTACCAAGATGATCTTACTGTTTTTTAAGGATGGTATTAGTCATATAAGTCATCTTCGGCAAGTTTTTGATAGATGTAGAGAGTATGAGATTTCTTTAAATGCAGCTAAGTCTGTTTTTGGAGTAACTGAAGGGAAATTACTTGGTCATATCATTTCTAAAGATGGAATTAAGATTGATCCTGAAAGAGTTGAGGCTATCCAAAAGATTCCTCTTCCCCATAATCTTAAATCCCTTCAGTCTTTCCTTGGAAAAACAAATTTTCTTAGAAGGTTTATTCCAAATTACACAGAGGTAGCTAAGCCTATTCAGAGTCTTCTGAAGAAAGATGTAAAATTTGTTTGGCAAGAAGACGACAAAAGGGCTTTTCAGGAAATCAAAGGCGCTATTGCAAGAGCCCCTGTTTTAGTTAGTCCCGATTATTCTAAGGATTTCATGATTTTCTATTTCGCTTCTAAAGGTACCATTGCTGATGTCTTTTTGCAGAAAAATAAGGACGGTCACGAGCATCCTATTGCTTTCATGAGTAGAGCGCTTCAAAATTCTGAATTAAAATACAATACCACGGAAAAACAAGCCTATGCCTTAGTCAAATCTCTTAAGCACTTCAAGACTTATGTGGGTTATTCCAAAATCATTGCTTTTGTCCCACATTCTGCGGTTAAAGATATATTAACTCAAACTGATTGCTTAGGGACTCGTGCTAGGTGGGTTACTAAAATACAAGAATATGATTTAGAGATTAGACCCACCAAGTTAGTCAAAGGCCAAGGCTTGGCTCAAATGATGACCGAAGGTAATGAAAAAGCTCTTGGTTTGATTTGTCTTAACGATTCATCTTCACCTGAGTTGCAAAGATTAGGAGAGCATGAGTGGTACAAGGATATTGTCTATTATTTGATAAATCTTACATGTCCTAACCATTTAGTCGCTCATAAGAGAAGGGCTTTTAGATTAAAAGCCACTAAGTATTGCCTCAAGAAGGATGGCCTTAAATGGAGAAATTCTGAGGGCATAGTACTTAGATGTGTTGATGAAATTGAGTCCAAGAAATTAGTTTTTGAGTTTCATTCAGGATTTTGTGGTGGTCATTATGCTGCTAGAACTACTGCCCACAAAATTCTGAGAGTTGATTATTATTGGCCTTCAATTTTTTCTAATGTTCATAAGTTTGTTAGAAGTTGTCAAGCTTATCAACTATTCACTGGGAAATAGAAGCTTGTTGCCTTGCCCTTACAACCTGTCGTTGTGGAGGCACCTTTTTAGCAATGGGGTCTGGACTTCATCGGGAAGTTTCATGAAAATTCTAGCAATGGCTACTCATGGATTTTGACTGCTACAGATTATTTCACTAAATGGGTTGAAGCCATTCCTGCTAAGAATGCCACTGAAAGGATAATTATGGATTTCATTGAAAATAATATCATTACTAGATTTGGTGTCCCTGCTAAAAACACCACTGATAATGCCAAGGCTTTTAGTTCTTCAGAATTTTCATCTTTTTGTTTCAAGTATGGCATTGTCTTATCTCATTCATCAAATTACTATCCTCAGGGTAATGGTCTCGCTGAATCAAGTAATAAAAATCTCATAATCATTATCAAGAATATAGTAGGAGATAATAAGCGGTCTTGGGATGGCAAAATCAAGTATGCTTTATGGGCAGATAGGATTACTAAAAAGAAAGCTACTGGTAAAAGTCCCTTTGAATTAGTTTATGGCTTGGATGTAACCTTACCTGTGCACCTGAAATTGCCAGCTTATCAGCTCCTTCAACATTTTTCTACTAATAAAGATGTTGTTCAAAATAGAATTGATCAGATTGTGGAGTTAGATGAAGCTCGTAGGATGACTTTTGATAATATATGTAAGAGTCAATCCAACATTAAGAAAATCTTTGATAAATCCTCTCGATCTAGATCTTTGTAGGTTGGAGATATGGTACTTCTTTGGGATCGCAAGAATGAAAAACTAGGAAAACACAAGAAATTTGACAGTTTATCGCTGGGACCATACATTATTTGACACATTGCTGGGCCAAACTCATTCCACTTGAGCAGATTGGATGGTGAACCACTTGAGTTACCTGCAAATGGCCAAAATCTCAAGCTATTCTTCAAAGATGATATCTGATGCCATGGGGCATCCTCTGTATTGTATTTTTAACCCTACTCCTTGTCTTTTCAGCATTTTATTTCCGTTTTAGGATTAGATTTACTTTTCATGTTACTAGATAGTTAATAAATGAAGAGCTTATATCTTCCCTGTGCTTAATGTTATATGATGATTTTTGGATGGACGCTAATTATGTTTTGTTGTGTGTTGAATGGATGCAAATACTAGATTCTCACATTCCTACAGTGCATCAACGTGTCCCCAAGTAGAGCTAGATGTTGACCACTGCGTGTCAACGACCCATAGCAGTACATCCCCTTTTTTTCGCAAAAGGGTAGCGCTTGATCGTCGTGTTCATACCATTCGACTATCATTATCAACCCGATCATGTTATTTTGTAAACCCAGTCTGCATTTGTAAATTGAAAATAATCTTAGCAGATCTGTGTCATGCATGTAATTGCCTAGGTAAACCTAATATTCTAGTGATAATCTATGTTTTGGAAGGTTTTTTGTCTCACCGATCCATGATCGGTAGAGTTTTCCTTCAGCCTAACCCCAAAGCCGGAATGGATTTTGTCATTAGAATCTTAGGGGAGTCCTAGTGTGCTAGATCGAGTCTATTTAAAAGTGATTTGGGAATAATCCTAACTATTTGGTTAGGTTATTTTATTACAAATTGCTTGATTTGCTAGGTTATATTTGTGTCGCAGAACTGAGTAGTCTATGAGGGCCTATGTCAAATGTGTTTTCCCCCTTGAGATGTAAAAATCATGATGTAAAGTGTCTTGAGGGCTAGAAAAATATTTTATCCCCTCATAAGTCCTAGGTCTTATGCTTTTTTTTTTTAATTTTCCAAAAGCTAAATTCAAGGGTCCTTTAAAAAATTAAATTTTAAGAGGTCTAGGGACTAAGGTTAAATGATTATTTTGCTAAATTTTAGGCCCTTGGTCCCTTGGGTTAAGTCAAAGTCAAAATTTTGAGGAAATTAATTCAAAAATAAATTTTTGAATTAATTAAAATGCATTTAAATGATAATTTCGAATTTCCTCATTATTTTAATTGCGACGGATGATATTAAAAGATGTTTTGATCCTCATCAACGGTCGAGATCGCTTTGACAAGGATCACTCGAACTAGCTGTTGGGAAATTTTTCTTTAAATAGGGGGTCAGTTGTCATTTGAGATCATTCGATCTGTGAGTCTTGTGCTAAAGAAAGCTCTCTTGTAATCGTTTTTCATGTGCAATAAAGAAAGACTTTGGGGTTAAAATCTTGCTGGTGTTACTCTTCGTGGAAATGTTGTAAGATGTTTTATTTTTATGCATAAATTTAATTTCAGCCATTGATGATAGCTTTATGAAGAGTGATTTTAAACACAGGTATCTTGTTTAGTCACTAGGGTTTGAATGGTAGTTAAATTTCTGAATATGATGGCAGGTATCTCCATTAGATCTAGATTTTATTGTCATTTTCTCCCTCTTTGTTAATGGTTGAATTAAGCTGTGCAGGAAAATCTTGATTTCGAAGATCAACGGGCATTTGGGGAAGTTCTTGGCTAAACTAGCTAACTCCTGAGAAGCATTTTCTGAAGAGCCCAGCTAGTTTTGATCCTGAGCTTATCATTAGAAGTTTTCTTGTGAATGCATGAAGGGTTTGCTGAAGCACCTCATATTAAACCTAAAATTTTGAAAATATTTCTGTGGTATACTGACAAATATGGCTATTTAGAGCTTTTAAATTGTGAATATTGTAATTGTTTAGCTAGTTTTTGGGGTCTTTAGTTTTGTTTTTTGCATATTTTGTTTCTGGGTGTTTGTTTTCGTTATTATAGGTTGTAGATCTAAAAGTGAGCTTCAATCTTGAAGCCAGATCTAGGCCCTGGAGGGTAAGATCTGGCCTCAGAACTAGTTTTTTGCAGGTGTACAGTTTTGCTGCCCGGGGTTTCATTTTTGCAGGAAAAAATTTCGAATTATTATTTTTTTCTAAGATTGCTGCCAAACCCTCTTCTCAGCAATCTGCCAAATGAGACAGCCCATCTTTCACTGCTCGCCATATCACGTCGCTTTTCCTATCCACAGCCATTGCTGTCAAACCTGCACCCTTCTCCATCCTGTGTGCTAACTCTATTCTCCTCTACCTGTTCGTTCCATTTTTTGACCGTTGCCATTCTGCATTTGTCCCATCTCTTTGCCCTTCCCACGCTCCAACCTGCAAGGAAAATTGAATTTTTTCTCCACGCTATCGCCCCTTGGTAGCCTGCGCTCCTTACGTCTTCTTTTCACTCCACGCCAAAACCTGCAACAAATTCTACCCTCGCAGCCCTATCCATCGACCCCTCCGCTCACGCCACTCCACACTGCCCGCGGCCTTGACTTGTGTCCTCTGCTCTAGCGTTCTGCCTTCCTCGCCATCTCTCATGCAGTCTTCCACCTGCACACATGCTTCTTTTTTTCTCATCGAGCTGCTGCCACTACCCACGCTGTCCCCTCGCTCGACCCCCTCCCTTCCATCAACCCTACGCTCACCTGCATATCAAACAATGAAACATAAAATAATCGAATAGTCTTTTGATTTACGTATATTCGTTTAGGGTTTAGTCTAGTTTATGTGTATCGATTAATTTGCTTTCGATTTATTAAGTTAGTATATAGTTTCATTTTTATTTAGTTTAGGTTTAGTTATATATATATATTTTTTTTAATTTTCTTTTTCATTTAGTTTAGGTTTCATAAAAATTTTCATTTTTTTAGTTTTCATTTAGATTTAGATTTTGTTTGTTTTGACTTTAATAAAAGTTAAAAAATAAAAATAAAAAAATCGAAATATTTTGTCACATCTAGTCTTAGCATATTTACCTAAACAATTGTCACGTTTATAATTTTGGTGTATTTTTGTGCTAAGGCTAAGCTTTGAAAGAAAATATTTTTATGGTATCAATATTTTATCATTTTACTATAGTTAAAAGTGCTTAAATTTTTTATCTGGAGTTTAATTATTAAAAGACGATAAATTTTCCTAAGTCTGGAATTTCAAGCATAATCATTTTTAAATTCTGGGTGCTTAGCTTTTAAATTTCGTGGATATTCAAAGTATTCGATTTCTTTAGAAATTTAATTGTTGGAACATTGTTAAAGTATTGTGCATCTGATGAATATCTTGCATCTATCTTTTGTTATTGTTTGATTGTATTAATGCTCATCGTATGCTAGACATTTCAGTGTGTATTTTCAAGCAATTGTTAAAAAGGTTTGTTTACATTTCTATTTCCTAAGCAGTAGCAAGCCAATTACTCAGTTTTCACTTCATAGGCACTGGCCTTAAACATTTAAAAAATTCAATCAAATTTTAAATATTGATCTAGTGCTTGTTTCCCCGTTGTGTCTCCCAAGCCAGCTGGTTCCCAATTGGTCTTCCTTATCCCATAGGGTCTGCCCCCCTTAGCCTAGGGAGACGGCTTAAATGGAGAGATTGGGGATCAGGGTGACAACCCCCACTCTGAGCATTGTCGTGGTGCTTAGACACTCTACGTGACAACAAGACTTATTGACTCCATTAAAAATATTAATGATTTTAATATCTCCTGATCTGTTTAGAATCTGCCCAAACCCTTTCTGGGTATTGAAGATCTCATGTGCCCCAACCTCTCCACCAAATTTTGTGGCTAGAGCATATCCGATGCTACCCCAAATCAAAATTTGTTGTCTTCTATGCTTTGATTTTTGTGCCCAACTTTGCCTAGAAATCACTCCTTTAGCTTGCTGCAACAAATTTTTCCTTCAGAACTTTTCTCCAACTCTCAGCCTCCTCTCTCTAATCTGCTCATAAAAAATGAATGCAGTCTCTCTTTTTTTTCCCCTTTTGTTTCCCTAAATGACTTTTGGGCAACCCTAATATCTAATGGCTCAAATTCATTTAGACCAAGGGATGAGAATAAATGTGCATTTAATTCTCACTTTCTATTTTTTAACTCACCCAATAAATGAAATACCCACATTGTACTTTATGTCTAAAGTCACTTTTCACTTTATAATTTAACATTGACTTTATGACTTATAAAGTCACTTTCACTTTATAAAGTCACACTTGGGAAAATAATTATTTTAGACACTTTTTCCTAGGTAGAGACTAACCCATGGGAAACCACTTGTCCAAGGTACATTAAAAATCAACATCCATGTGGATGGACAAGAGAATTGCCAAATCAATTTTGTGCCAGATATGAACTTTAGGCAAAAGTTGCATTGAAATGCGTTTTTGATTCTTTTATGCTACTTGGTGGTGCTACTACTTACTCTCTCACCTTAGATGCAAAATATTCAATAGGTGAACTGCCAAGTGGAGCTTGGAAGTGATACTACTGTCACCTGGGCACCCTCTTCCCTCACATTAGGATGTCCTGCTATTAATGGAAGGGGGGCTTCCCTATGTCTGTTTAATCCACTGATATATGGCGTTAAAGTATTTGATATGTCTCTCAATGATCCAATCAATAATCTGCTTTTGGATATGTCTCTCAATGATAAATGCATATTTATATTACAGCCTTATATAAATGATTTCAGATGAGGTGAATAATAAGGTTTTTGGTCTTATGGGCAGAAAGTTATCAAGAATAAGTGGGTATATTCCCTGGATCTAATTGGCTGTCAGATAAAATGGTTTATGAGCATGTATAAATCTGCTTATATGACATATTTCTGAGAGCTAAAAATGCAGATTTATGTATTGTTTTAGATCTGGTTTTGGATGTAACAAACATTGAATTTCTAGATTTAAAGAGAGATGTAAAAAAATATAAATTACTATTTTTTTTAGATTTGATCTCCAGCGCAATAATGTCCCTTGAGGGATGTATAAATCTGTCTTTAGAGTGTGTTTGGGAGGATTTAATAAGGAGATTTATACAATCAATTTTAAGTTTAGTTTAGACATCCAAACAAAGACATTACTCGACTCTCTAGGACATATCTGAATTATGATAGACTGCTGTAATTTTGACAACTGTAGAGAAAAAATAGAATAGTTTCTTATTAAATTTTTATGGTGGTTGTAAGGTGGCATCAGTGCCTCCCAAAGCAAAGGGGCATATGGGGTCAGAAAAGACCCCCGGGAGGACAAGTTTAATGAGAAAATGATGGTGGTAACCGTAAAACTCCAACTTGTAGGTTTACTCAAACCTTTTCCTTCTGTCCTATACTTGTAAAATTCATCAAATGGGAGATCACTAGTGAAGACAATCTCCAAGATTACAGGTTTTGTATTGATCATGGACAATTTACTCATGCATTCAACCAAATGTAGAGAGACATACTTTCATGTAAAATATTCAATGGAAAATAGTAATACCAATAAAGAGAAATTGTGTTAGCTGATTTACTGTCCCATGATCACCATCAAAGCAAATTTCTTGAACACAAGAGAGCATGAATATACAAAAGAAATTTTTACAATAATAGTTGCAAGTATGATAACCTGAATAGTAATTGTTATTGAATGAATAAAAAAATGAGATGATTACAATGCCACTCGGAGGGTGTCATAATTAAGTCTTGTTGTCATTCAGATTGTACATGCACTGCGACAACGACTTAGGTCGGGGGATGTCACTCTCATCCCCGACCTCTCCATTCTAGCTATCTCCCAACAACAAGCTATGGGGGGTAGTGCCTAGGTAAGTAGAAATGCAAGACTTGATGGTAACCAACAAGTCTGGGAGACACAATTGAATGGCCTAGAAACTTGGTTGATTTTGGCAAGTTCAAAGGATTAGATTTAATTATCAATGAGACCAGTGCCTTATGCAATCAACTTAATTGCTTTTAGATCAACTAAAGACCAAGTAACCAGATGAACAACTACTGCTTGAATGCTTGACTATCCTATATGCTATTTAAGTTCTAAGAATTAGGTGAAATGCAAGAATCTTGGTTGATTTTAAGTTAGATGCCTATTCTAAATGCAACTTTTTTCTTAACTATTTTAGAACTAGTCTCTAGAGTAGGTTGTGGGGTAGAAGCTAATAGGAAGCAAGCAAAGGCTTGATTAACGATACCTCCCTATGTGTTCTAACCACCCAATGCCTCCGGTGCTGCAGAGACTGTGGCTCTAACGATTGCAAGGTCACCATGTTAACCACTAAAGATGTGATAAGTTCCTCAAGTTAAATTGAGAAAGGGTGGCCCTAAAAGTCTATCAACCAAACTTATGCTTGGAGGTAAGTTATTAGATGCAAGACTAGCTTAAAATGATATTCAAGGTGAATGAGTGTAATTTCTTAAGGTGAGATTGCTTAAATGTTCTTTAAGTACTTAGTTGTGATTTGCTTCAAGTTAATGTGAAAATTTGGAGACCCCAAATTTCTACTGCAGCAATTGATTAAGTTCCCTTCTATTTGTTAATTACTGAACAAATTATTTACTACTTCCTACAACAAATACCGAATCTAATACACTGCAGCCTTCACTAATTAAAATTATATGCCGAAACAAGAAACTGAACAGGAAAGAATTACACAACACATTACACTGTTATTTTTAGACAAATGTCCTCGGAAAAAATCCAATGCGGGAAAACCGGTGCAATAGCTGAGGGTTTGTATTATTAAGCAATAGTTTTCTGAATACAATCTTTGGATGCCTTGCTAGCTATCCATTACAGAGAATCTGACTGGCAGAAGATTGGTGAGCAATACCTCACACTATCACTGGCGATCCGAAACTGATCTAGGCCCTGGATTGCTAGCCCCATGCTGGCTCTGCGCAACTATTGCGTCAACCTACCCAGTTTTGTGTCAACCTCTCTGGGGATCTGCTTCACCTCTTCTCAGATCTCCTGCTATCTGGAGCTTTGTTCCTCTGGCTCTCCGGTCTCACACACCGACTTCTGGCTATGGAACTCGACTTCCTAGTTGAGTTTTAGACTCCCTCTGAAGCTCTGCACTGCCTTTGCATGGCCCTACGTTGCCCAACGTAGCCTCAGCATTGCCTCTTCTGGATCTCTCTCTGTCTCCTCTGTGATGTATTCCCAGATCAGGAAATTCTCCAACCGGAACTATCCCTGCCCCTCACTGCAAGAAATCACTTCGATCTTCTCTCTAGCAACTGTTGCGTCGCCTTCTCTGAGAAATTCGATCTCTTGATCTTTCACTGATGTGTTTTCCAAATGCCCATCAAACCTCCTCTTATAATCTTCTCATTGAGAACCAACGACCCAGATTAGATTCTAATCAATGGCTCAGATTATTTTGGCTTGATCCTCGTCTTCTTCTAGAAGTTTCACCCTCAGTTTGATTAATACTCTTTAATTATTTTAATTTCCTAATTTTAGACTTAGGCAACCATTAAAAATAATTAATTATTTTAATAAAACTGTCTCCAAGTGGAATTTCCCAAAATGATTTCTGGGTATTGTGGAATACATGTGTCCAAGCCTCCCTGCAAATTTTGAGGCTTAGAGCACATTCGATGCTACCAAAAATCAACACTCCCTCTTAGCGAGGAATGTGCTCTAGTAATGCAACCTGTTGAAGCATCACCCTTCTCTGTAACATCTCCCTCTGCACTATTGATGTCTGACATCGCTACCCACCAACTATTGTGTAAATGCTGCATCTGTATTACTACTGACATTGCAACTGCCAACAGTGCATCTGTACTGCAACCCTCATAAGTTCTGCATCTGTGCTGCTGCTGGCATTAACATTGCGAACACTGCATCTGCACTGCAACCTTCTCCAACTGTTGCTGCTATTGCATCAACAACGAAAAAGCATCCAAAATTACTGAACAGGTGTTCAACATGATGCATCCATTGTTGGAGTTATGACTGTTGCTAGTCTTTGCGTTGACCCTCTGAAGCCTTTGCGTTGTTGCTGACTCTGCACTGTGCCAACTGCACTGCTGCCAACTCTACTCTGCGCTGCTCAGTCTCTGGCACTCCTAGCCACTACAACTGTCACTCCGACACTCCTCTGCACCAACTGACACTGGTCCATCCTGTTACTTCTTATCTAGTCTCCCGTAGCAAGGTATTGATCCAAGAGGTGGAGTCCTCAGGGATCCTACCCATCTGTAGTTGTTTCGAGCTACAGTTCTAGATTACCCCAACTCTCCCTTGGAAGTATCTGGGCAACCATGGCAAAGTCTTCCTCCTCAATCTTTGCAGATGTAGCCTTCGGATCATGCTTCTCATCCTTGTTCTTCTTCTTGAGAGGACACTGTGTAGTGTAGTGACCAAGTTCACCACACCGGAAGCACTTGATCTTCAAAACATCTTTCTTCTTCTTCCGCTGCTCCTGCTGCCCCTTAGATGCAAGGGTTGCATTCTCTTCCTCCTCCTTTGGCTTCGTCCCACTGCTGCTGCTGCTACTATCAAGTTTTCACTTGACTAAGTCTCTCCTCATCTCTTCCTGTAGAAGAGTGGCCCTTATTCCTTCCCAATCCGACAATCTCTCTTTGCCCAGGATACTCTGGACAAACACTTGCCATTCTTCTGAAACAGAATTCAAGGCCAACCTCACCATCTCAGTAGGCTAAGGTGTTCACCGCACTGTTGCCAACGAGTCTCAGATCTCCTGAAGCTTCGTAAGGAATAGATCGATGCGTTCCCCCTTCTGCATCTGTGTGGATATCATCTTTTGCTCCAAGTACATCTTCTGCTGCTCGAAAGATCTTTCGTATAACGTGGCCAGTGCTTCTCACGTCTTCGAGGCAGTATCCTTGCTGGCAATGTGACACACTACGTGATCTCTCACTCCATCGAGGATCAATCGCTTGGCCTTTGCCATTTCAGCCTTGTACTTCTTGAGTGGATTTGGATCCGCGGGTACAACTACCACACTGTCGATATAGGTTTTGAGATCGTGTTCATCTAGAAGGTATGAGATCCTTGCCTTCTAGATCACATAGTTGGATGCATCCTCCCACCGATCCTGATCTCGCAACCCATTAGCTGCCATCTCTGCCAACGAAATGTCGAACTACCTCCTCTCTCCTCTGCGTTGTTGTTGGGCTGGCCTATGCACTCCTTGCTGGAGTTAGGAGATCTGCTGCTCCCTGTTGTTGCTCAGCAAATGAGAATTCAGACTTCTTGGCAAGAAGTCCTCTAAGGAAGAATTACCTCAACAATGTCTCTCTTCTTCCTTCTGGTGTTTTTCTGCCAATTGTTGTAGAAAACTGCATCATGCCAGAAAACCTCCTCTTCGTTGAAGCTTTTGTGCTGCTGCCTCTGACACTAGCAAACTTCGATCTGGAAGTCTTATCTCTCCGTCCACTGACTCAGAGAGAGACCTTCCTTGAAAATTTTTCCCTCCTGGCTTGGACTATGCAATCCCTCTGGGGATTCGATTCGCTGCCTATGCAACACTTCGACTTCCCTCCTCATCTTCATCGTTGGGCTCTTTCGGCTCTGCTCTCTTGCTTCACCTACACCTCTGATACCATGTGAAAATCTGGAGACCGTAAATTTCTATTGCAGCAACTGATTAAGTTCCTTCTATTTATTAATTACTGAACAAATTATTTATTGCTTCCCACAACAAATATCGAAACTAATACATTGCAATCTTCACCATTTAAAATTATATGCAGAAACAAGAAACTAAGCAAGAAAGAATTACACAACACATTACACCGTTATTTTTGGACAAATGTTCCCAAAAAAACCCAATGCGGGAAACCGGTGCAACAACTAAGTGTTTGTATTATTAAGCAGTAGTTTTCTGAATACAATCTTTGGATGCCTTGTTGGTTATCCAATATAGAGAATCTGACTAATAGAAGATTAATGAGAAATACCTCACACTATCCCTGGTGATCCAACCTTGATCCAGGCCTTGGATTACTGGCCCCACGCTGGCTCTGCGCAGCTACTGCGTCAGCCTACGTAGTTCTGCGTCAACCTCTTTGGGGATCTGTGTCACCTCTCCCCGGATCTCCTGCTGTCTGGAGCTTCATTCCTCTGGCTCTCGGTTTCACACCCCATCTTCTGGCTCTGGGACCTGAATTCCTAGCGGAGTTTCAGACTCCCTTTGAAGCTCTACACTGCCTTTGCGTGGCCCTACGTTGCCCAACGTAGCCTCCACGCTGCCTCTTCTGGATCTCTCTCTGCCCCCTCTGCGATGTATTCTCGGATTAGGAAATTCTCCAACCGGATCTATCCCTGCCCCTCAGTTCAAGAAATCACTTCGATCTTCTCTTTAGCAATTGTTGCGCTGCCCTCTCTGAGATATTCAATCTCTTGATCTCTCACTGATGTGTTTTCGAAATGCCCATCAAGCCTCTTCTTATGATCTTCTCGTTGAGATCCAATAGCGCAGATTAGATTCTAATCAATGGCTCAAATCATTTTGGCTTGATCCTTGTCTTCTTCTAGAAGTTTCACCCTTAGTTTGATTAATACTCTTTAATTATTTTAATTTCCTAACTTTAGACTTAGGCACCCATTAAAAATAATTAATTATTTTAATAAAACTGTCTCCGGGTGGAATTTCCCAAAACAATTTCTGGGTATTGTGGAATACATGTGTTCAAGCCTCCCTGCAAATTTTGAGGCTTAGAGCACATCCAATGCTACCAAAAATCAACAATTAAGATATCAAGTACTTAACAATGCTTAGAAAGGTAATCTCAACCACAAGAAAAGTGCCAATTTAATAAGTGCAAACAAGAGATCTCCACGATACAATTATTCAAGTGCTTAAGCCAAAATTATCATCCACAAAGATATTAACCAATAAATGATAACAATGATAACGATCAATGAAACTAGAGCACTTATCCACTTAGAACAATTAGCCAATGAGACAAAATGCCAATCATAAGATAGACAACAAGATTATCAATGCTTGATGAGAATATGCCAAGGATTCACAATAACCATAAACAAATCATGGCAAAGCAATTATCCAATGGTTTCTTTTATAAGATTATCAATGTTCTTTGGACACTTCAATGCCAATTATTTAAGAACTTAAGAGAACAAGTTACTTCAATGCCAATTAAATAGAGACAATTAGATCAAGATGCCCCAAGAAACTTAAACCATTCAACAAAATGCAATTTAAGATTTGGTTGCTTTAGTGAGTGAATTTATGTGTAAATTCAGAATTATGGAACTTCACAAAACAACCAATGTTAGTGTTCTTATTCAACTTTACCAATACCAAATATTGCACCTGAAATACTTCGTCAACTTATCAAATTACTTAATGTGAGCAATACTTTTCACAATGGGCGATTAAAGAATGATTCAATGAAGCATGGAAGCAATAAATGAATGTCATGACAGCAGTAAGGAAACCATATGACAGCAGTGGATTGCTTGTGAAATCAGTGAGCTAATTAGTGCCAAATTGTATCATACAATCCCCAAGTGACCCAATTTCTTAAGAGAACTTTAGATAGAGATGCAAACAATCAAAGGAGGCTTATATCACTCTCATAGATCAGATCTTAAAATGTACTTAAAACAGAGATGGCGGTCATTGGAACTTGAAATCTTCCCCAAACAAGTATGCCAAATTGATCCAATTAGTTCCTTAATGTGTGAAGCAATTTATGAATGACTTTTTAGAGCATTTTCATAAGCATTTTATCGTTGTTATGAATTAGTTTACTTGCTGAAGCAAAACAGTGAGGAAACAAGGGTTAGAAGATCAAAACTTTAGTCCTTAGGCTTTGAAGTTCACTAGCCCAACTTGCCCAAATTTTGTCAATGGATGGAACACCTACAAACACTCAAATTTGTGCCAAGTACCTCTGCAAAACACACCAATATTCAGTTTAGAAATCAAATGAGGACCCACAGAGGCAAAAGGGCAAATAGGTTCAAGGGAATGGCTAGGAAGAGGGGGCAACATGTTAGAAAATCAGAAAGGCAGAAAGATTTTCTTGTACTTGATAATTACTTGTGAGATTCTTGTGTTCTTATTAACTTTTATGTTTGTCTTTTATCTTAGTTCATTAAGCAAATACCAAACGAATAGCACGAAGATCAAGGACACTAGATGTAGGCGGACAGCCAGGGGAAAACCCCAATCAAGGGGAAAACTCAGTCAACAACTCTGTCTTCAATAGTTTTCTTGAGATAATTCAAGACTCTTAACTTAGACACAAACTTCCTCCACACCAAGTCAGCCCTTCCTTCCAGCAGCTTCCATATAGCAGCAACAACTGGCAGCAACAACTTTGACCTAACAACAACTTTGACTTGGCAGCAATTGGCAGCAATTAGCTTCGATGCAACAGTATAGACTTCGATCCACTAGTTAACCAAACAACAACTTCGACCCAGTAGTTAGCCCAACAACAATTTCGACCTAGCAGTTAGCCCAACAACAACTTTGACCTTGCAATAGCAATTTCGACCCAGCGACTGGCAGCAGCAGCAACAACTCTAACTTGACAAGAGTGACTTCGATCTCCTAGAGGAATCCACATGAGAGAGAGATAGATAGCCCAGAATTTCGATCTTGACTTTTTCTTTCTTCTCCAACTTCGCACTCCTTTTAGCCTCCTTTTCCAAATTCACACTTTTCCAACTCTTCTTCTTGGATATCAAACTTGAGTGAGAGAGTGTGCTCCAAATGAATTCAAACTGTTTGTATAAATAGGCTTCTAGTGATGTCAAATTACCTTGTTTAAGGCCGACTTGATCTCCTTGAGGCTGACTTGGTGTGGAGGTGACAAATACCTTATTTGACTCAATAATAAACCTTTTTCCATGATTCAAAAGCCCAAGAAGTCCCTTTAAATGGACAATGACTCTAATGACAAAATAAATTCTAGAGGTCCTCAATGGGTGTTGATTTATGTAGCATCGAATGTGCTCTCGCCTCGAGATTTTGCAGAGAGGCCAAGACACATGCATTCTCCAATACCCAGAAATTGTTTGGGAAAATTCCACCTAGAGATGGTTTAATTAAAATAATTAACTTTTTAAAATGGTTCCCTAAGTCTAAACTTAAGAAATCTGGTTAATTAAAGGGTATTAATTAAATAAGGTTTGAATCTTCTAGAAGAAGATGAGGATCAACTCCCAGTTAATGTTAGCCCTTGATTATGTTTTAATCTTGGCCGTTGGTGCTCCAATGAGAGATTATAAGGAGTTTGATGGGCACTTGGAGAACACACTCATGCAGTTCGATTTTGCTAGGAGGTCGATTTCCTGAGTAGCAGCTGTGAGTTGCCGGAAGTGACTTAGTAAAGTCGAAGCAGTGAGAGAGGGGTAGGGATAGTAGACCGGAGGAGAGTTTTCCAGATCTGGGGAGTGCAAGGCAGAGAAGACAGAGAGAGGTTCAGAGAGGCAGTGCAAAGCTTCAGAGGGAGTTCGAGATTCAGTTGGGAAGTCGAGTTCCAGAGCCAAAAGCCGGGATGTGAGACCGAAGGTCTAGAGGAGTGAAGTTCCAGAAAACAAGAGATTAGAGGAGGTGACGCAGACCCCAGAGAGGTTGACGCAGATCTGCGTAGGTTGACGCAAAGGCTGCGCAGAGCTAGCGTGGGGCCAACCATCCAGAGCCTGGATCAGATTTAGATTGCCAGACAATGTGAGATTTTTCCTCACTATCTCCTTGTCAGTTTTTCTCTGTATCAGATTGCCAGTTTAGGCATCTAACGATTTGTACTCAGATTACTACTGCATAAGAAATAAAACCTTTAGCTATTGCTTCGGTTTTCCCACATTGGGTTTTTCCAGGGACATTTGTCCAAAAACAACAGTGCATATGTGTTTGTTTATTTCTCTCCTATGCAATATTTAGTTTCTACAGTATTTTATTTTATGTAGGTTGCAATGTATTTATTTTAATATTTTCCGTAGAAAACCGCAAGTAATTTGTTCAAGTAATTTAACAAGTAGGAGAAATATTATCAGTTTGCTGCAATAGGAATCGGGTCACTGATTTTTCACATGGTATCAAAGGATAGATCGTGAGTAGAAGAGCTCAGTTGCAAAAGGAAGAGGGAATTTGAAATTACTGTCGAGGCAGCAGTTTGAAACCCTAGAGGCAGCGCAGTCCTTGGGCCATGGAGGTCGAGTTTTGAGGAAAGATTGATTTCTCTAAGTGAGTTGACATAGAAATTCAATTTTCTAGATCAAAGCTTTCCAGAGGCAGAAAGGATCAGTGTATTTTTTCCTTGCAGAGCAGATCTTCAGTTGGGACGCAGTTATTTTGTAGTAGTTGCTGGCAGAATAGCGTTAGAAGGAGAGAAGAGCACACTGAGAGAATTCCTTCCTCGGGGAACTTCTAGCACAAAAGTTTGAATTATCCTAGCAGAGCAACAGTAGTTGTGTGCAGAAATTCTCACTCCAGAAAGGAGTGCGAATAGCTGGGCAGCAGCTGCGCAGAGGAGAAGAGGAGGAATTCGACATTTTTCAGAGATGGCATCAACAAGGTTGAGAGATCAAGATCGGTTGGAGGGAGCCTCCAACTATGTGATCTGGAAGGCTAGAATTTCATGCCTTCTAAATGAACACGATCTCAAGACTTATATCGATAGTGTGGTAGCTGTACCTGCAGATGCAAATCCGCTCAAGAAGTACAAGAAGGAGATGGCAAGAGCTAAGAAGTTTATTCTGGATGAGGTTCGAGATCATGTGGTATCCCACATAGCTGGCAAAGATACTGCCCAACAAATGTGGGAGGCATTAGCTACGCTGTACAAAGGATCTTTCGAGCAGCGAAAGATGTACTTGGAGGAGAAATTGAGATGCACGAGGCTGTAGAAAGGGAAGTGTATGGACCCCTTCCTTACGAGGCTTCAAGATGCCCGGGACCAATTGGCTTTAATAGGATCAACACTCGAGTCCTCAGAGTTTGTACGATTAGCGCAGAATAACATTTCTGAAGATTGGCAAGTCTTCGTCTAGAGCATCCTGGGCAGAGAGAAATTACCAGATTGGGAACGTGTATGGGCTGATCTACAATAGGAGGAAATGAGGCGTGATCTGGTGAAGGCCACCATCAGTGGTAGGAGAAGCAGTGTGACGAAGCAGGTGAAGGAAGAGGAGGACGTGGCCCTTGCATCAAAGGGGCAACAGGAGCATCACAAAATAAAGAAGGATATTTCGAAGATCAACTGCTTCAGGTGTGGCGAGCTGGGCCACTACAACTCTCGGTGTTCTCTTAGAAAGAAGGAGAAGGAGGAGAAGTAGGCTCAGCATGATGCATTCGCAGAGATCGACAAGTTGTCGTCCAGACTAGAGGAAGAGTTTGCAATGATTGTCGAGATGCCTCCAGGGGTGAGGTGGGGTGATCTGGAGTTGTAGCCCCAGAGAGCTACAGGATGGGCAGGATCCTTGAGGAGTCCACCTCTTGGATCAAGACCTTGCTATGGGAGCCCATAGTCAGCAGTAGTAGGATGGACCAGTGTCAGTTGGTGTAGTCAGGTGCCAGAGTGACAAACGCAGTAGCTAGTATCATTGGATTCTGAGCAACACAGAGCAGAGTTGGCATAAAATAGAGTCAGTAACAATGCAAAGGCTTCAGTGACAACGCAGAGACTAGTAGCAATCAGAACTCGGACGACGGATGCATCATACTAAACACAGTTGGTTCAGTATTTTGGATGCTTTTCCGTTGCAGATGTTGCAGTTGCAACAACAACAGATGGAGAGAGGGTTGCAATGTAGATGCAGTAGTTGACAATAGTTCAGTAGGGTCAATAGCAACACAGATGCAACTCATATCAGAGTTGCGCAGTAGTTGGTGGGCAGTAGAGCCAGACATCAGCATCGCAATAGGAGATGGTGCAGAGACATAGTGATGCTTCAACATGTTACAACACTAGAGCACATTTCTCGCTGAGAGGGAATGTTTATTTCTATTTCATCGAATGTGCTCTTGCCTCGAGATTTTGCAGAGAGGCTAAGACATGCATTCTCCAATACCCATAAATCGTTTGGGAAAATTTCCACTTAGAGATGGTTTAATTGAAATAATTAACTTTTTAAAATGGTTCCCTAAGTCTAAACATATGAAATATGGTTAATTAAAGGGTATTAATTAAATCAAGTGTGAATCTTCTAGAAGAAGACGAGGATCAACTCCCAATTAATCTTAGTCCTTGATTATGTTTTAATCTTGGCCGCTGGTGCTCCAACAAGAGATTATAAGAAGGAGTTCGATGGGCACTTGGAGGACACACTTATGCAGTTCAATTTTGTTGGGAGGTCGATTTCCTAAGTAGCAGTTGTGAGTTGCTGGAAGTGGTTTAGTAAAGTCGAAGTAGTGAGAGGGGCAAAGATAGTAGACCAGAGGAGAGTTTTCCAGATCTAGGGAGTGCAAGGCAGAGAAGACAGAGAGAGGTTTAGAGAGGCAGTGCAGTGCCACACAGAGGTAGAGCAGAGCTTTAGAGGGAGTCTGAGATTTAGCTGGGAAGTCGAGCTCCAGAGCCAAAAGTTGGGGTGTGAGACTGGAGGGCTAGAGGAGTGAAGTTCTAGACAACAGGAGATTAGAGGAGGAGGTGACACATGAAAAATTCTAACCCGAAATTCTACTGCAGTAATTGATTTATTTCACCTACTTATTTCTCACAATAAGTTATTTACGAAATCCCTTCAGCAAACATTAAAATAAATTCCATTGCAGTTATCACATAATTACACAGATAAAATAACAAGCACAAGAACCAATCACATCAGCACAGTTGTTTTTGGACAATTGTCCATGGAAAAACCCAATGTGGGAAAACTGGTGCAGCAGATAAGGGTTTTATTAATATTCAACAATAATCGCTTTACAAGGAATGATTTTACAAAGAAACTGAGACACTACTGAGAGAAAACACCTGAGACAAGGTACTGGACACTTTCTGACACCTTGGAGACCCTTCTCCCACTTCTGCGTCACCTTTGCATCACACTGCATGGTTCTGCATTCCTCTGCGTCAGCCTGCATGAGGAATGCGTCTTCCCTTTGTGCTGTCTCTCAATACCCCTGCATCACCTCCTCCTTAGTCACTGACTGCTGCTGATGCCCTCCTCTTCCTCCACCCTGCAACTCTCCCTCTGAAATCGATCTCCTTCTCTTTGAGAATCGTTTTTCCTTGAGATACTGAGTATCTGCTGGTGTGTCTCCAAATGATCCTCAAGTCTTCTCTTATACTTTTCCTGTTGATGAATCAACGACCGACATTAAGTCTCTAATCAACGGCTAAGATTAAAACAGACTTGATCCTCGTCTCTTAGAAGCTTCTCACCCTTATCTTTATATATAGGCATCCATTAAAAATATTAATTATTTTAATAACTCCTCATGTGGGTGGAATTTCTCCAAACGATTTTTGGTCTTGGAGATCTCATGTATTCTAGCCCCTTCACAAAATTTTGGAGCTAGAGCACATCCGATGCTACCCAAAATCAACACGCCCTCTTAGAGTGGAATTTGCTCTAGCATTGTTTCCCAATAGAAGCACCACACTGATCCATGGCATCGGTCCTCTGCCCCTCATCTACTGTGCTGCTGCAACCTGTACTTCTGCCCATGACACTGCAACTGTTACTGCTACATCTGTACCACAGTTCCCTCTGAATATGCTGCATCATGCTGCCCATAGCACTGCCATTGCTAACTACTACTCTGTAACTCCTGATACTTATCCATTTCTGTTATTGAAATGGATTCTTCACCATCCCCATCTTCTCCCTGAAATAAACAAACTTTGTTCTTCCTAGAGCCTTGGTGAGGATCTCTGCCACTTGTTCTCTTGTAGGAGTGTACCTCAACTGTACTTCCCCTCGTTGGACACCGTCTCTGACAAGGTGACACCTGATATCAATGTGCTTTGACCGATCATGAAATACTGGATTCTCAGAGAGCTTGATGCAACTTTGATTATCACCCAAAATCCTGGTTGCTTCCATCTTTCTCCTGAATAGATTCTCAAGCAATTTCCTAAGCCATATCGCTTCGCACGAAGCTGTGCTAGCTGCCATATATTCTGCTTCAGCTGAGCTCAGAGCCACAGATTTTTGTTTTCTACTACATCAAGATGTCATTCCCAATCCAATGTTGAAACAGTGCCCAGTTGTACTTTTCTGATCTACTGAACCTCCAGCCCAATCTGCGTCAGTGAACCCACTCAGCCTGCTATCATTGCCTTGGGTGTACAATAGTCCATGTTCGACTATTCCTTGTATATACCTGAGAACATGTTTCACTGCTACCCAGTGCGCTCTCTTGGGTTCCACCATGAACTGACTGAGGGTGTTGACAGCGTAACAAATGTTTGGCTTGGTATTGACCAGATACATCAGGGACCCTATAAGCTGCCTATACAAGGTTGGATCAACATCTTTATCTTCTGATGCATCAATCTTCTTCCAATTAGTGATCATTGGCGTAGCCATAGGTCTACAATCTTGCATCATGAATCTCTTCAAGGTCTCTGTAGCATATATCCCTTGTCCAAAGAAGATCTCACCTTTCTGTTGCCAAACTTCCAACCCCAGGAAATAATGCATCTGTCGCAAATCCTTCATGTCGAATTCTGTGGTTATGTTCTTCTTGCAGTCTTTAATGAGCCTGGATGATCCTATTAGGAAAAGATCATCCACATATAACACCAAGATTAGAGGCTCATTCTCTATGACAAGATAGTAGAGATTAGGATCTCCGTCACTCTTGATGAACCCCATCTTTTGTAAGTAGGCATCAATTCTATTGTACCATGCTCTAGGTGCCTGTTTAAGCCCATACAAGGCTTTCTTTAATCTGCATACATGAGATTTCTTCTCATGTGTCTTAGAACCCTCTGAATGTTCAATGTATACTTCTTCCTCTATCACCCAATTCAAGAATGTCATCTTGACATCCATCTGGTTAATCTCCCACCCCATCTGTGCTGCAAGGGATATCACGGTTCTAATAGAAGTATACCTGGCTACTAGGGTGAAGGTTTCTTCTTAGTCTATCCCTTCCTTTTGAGCATACCCCTTAGCCACAAACTTGGCTTTGTATTTCTCCACACTATTGTCTGCAACATATTTGACTTTGTAGATCCATCTCGAACCTACCATTGACCTGTCCTGAGGCCTAGGAACCACTTCCCAGACATCATTGACCATTATAGAACTGTATTCCTCCACCATAGCATCTACCCATACTTGATGCTGAACAGCCTCCTGGAAACTAGAGGGTTCCCCAACTGGAGCTACTAGGGCCTAGTATATGTTTGATTGTCTTCACTCTCTTTTATCATTCCTGGGTGCACCAATGAAGTCCTTTGCATCCCGTAGAATTTGTCAGAGTTCCCGGCTTGTTCTTCCACTGGTAGTGGGTACATCTATAAACTCTTCCTCTTCTTGAGATTCCTCCTGTTCTGAAGCTTTCCCTTTAGGAGAATTGCTTGTTCTAGATTCTGTTGGTCGAAGTGGTTAGACCAACAGATCGCCTTTTGACTGCTCCTCGAATGGCATTTCTCCGGATTTCCTGAAAGCTCCGTCCTCCATGAACTTTACATCTTGCCGAACTACTACCTTCCTACTCCTTAGAATATAGACTCTATATGCCTTAGCATTCTCGCTATATCCCACAAATATCCTTTCTTAGCAGTTTGATCTAATTTCTTTCTACTTTCCTCAGGTATATGACAAGACGCCAAACTCCCAAATATCCTGAAATGACTGACTTCAATTGTCTTCCCAGTGAAGACCCTTTCTGGAGTGATTTTGCCCAATGCCCTGTGAGGAGTCATGTTCTGGACATAAACTGCCGTGCGGCATGCTCCTTCCCACAAGAATTTGGGCGTATCCTGATCATACAACGTCACCTTAGATGCTTCCAAAATAGTCCTGTTTTTCCTTTCTGCTACTCCATTCTACTCCTGATTGTAGGGAGTTGTCCACTCTCTTCTGATGTCTTCCCTAACACAAAAAACAGTGAAATCCTTGTCAATGTACTCTCCACCATTGTCTGAGTGCAACACTTTTATCTTCTTTCCTGTCAGATTCTCTACTAGAGCCTTGAACTCTTTGAATCGACCAAAAACCTCATCCTTGTTTTTCAGAAAGTATAACAAAGTCTTCCTGGAATGGTCATTGATGAATGTGATGAAGTATTCAACACCACTAAGAGCTTTTGTGGACATAGGTCCACAAATATCTGAGTGTATCAATCCTAGAAAACGCTGCTTTGGCATACTTGCTTAGAGCGCACCCTTTGCATACATCATTTCGTTCGGTACTTAATTCTTGAAATCCTAGTACTGTTTTCTTGAGAATTCTTAGAGCTCCATGGTGGAATTGTCCCATCCTCCTGTGCCATAGTTAATTCAAATCTTTATCTCCATTGTTGCCTATCCGTGCCATTGGAGATTCTAGCCGTAATCTATACAATTTGTTACTTCTGATTCCAATATGGGCCTTCCTTTTCCCACTCGAGTGTTTGACATATACTTTCTCCTTAATGAAGAAAACGTCATAGCCCTTGTTTTGAAGTTGAGATACCGAGCGTAAGTTCATCCCCAATCCTGGCACTTGCAACACATTGGTTGCTCAAAGCCACTCTCCTGCTCTGGTTTGAAAGACTACAGTTTGTCTTCCTACGGGGTTACACTTTGCCTTATTTTCCACAGTGATCTGAAAATTCATCCTTTCTTCCTGATAATTTGAAAAACATTCTCGAATTCTTGTCATATGCTAGGAAGCTCCACTATCTATATATGAAACCTCAGAGGAGGTAGAGCATGCTAGGCAAGCGATTTCTTCTTCCAGTCTGGAAGTTAACATAGAATAATCATGATCCATGTCCTTCATGCTTTCTTTTGGAAATCTATGTGAGTCCCTTTGAGTTGATGCCTCTACATCATGCTCCTAACCCATAGCTGATTCTTCTCTTCTGTTGCCGGATCTCTGCTCTAATACCATCTGAAAATTTCTAACCCGAAATTCTACTGCAATAACTGATTTATTTCACCTACTTATTTCTCACAATAAGTTATTTATTAAATCCCTTCAACGAACATTAAAATAAATTCTACTACAGTTATCACATAATTACACAAAGAAAATAACAAGCACAAGAACCAATCACATCAACGCAGTTGTTTTTGGACAATTCTCCCCGAAAAACGCAATGTCGGAAAATTGGTGTAGCAGTGAGGGTTTTATTAATCTTCAACAACAATTGCTTTACAAGGAATGATTTTATAGAGAAACTGAGACACTACTAAGAGAAAACACCCGAGACAAGGTCCTGGACACTTTCTGACACCTTGGAGACCCTTCTCCCACTTCTGTGTCACCTCTCCGTCACTTTGCGTGGTTTTGCGTCTCTCTGCATTAGCCTGCGTGAGGACTGCATCACAAACTAAGCCCACTCTTTCTGCTGAATCCCCCTGAATGGATTGTTCTTGGCAATGTTGAAAGAAATGTTACTCCATAAAAATCACCTACCCACCAACTGTTTAGCTTCTTCCTTCACCTTTCTTTTAAATGTTGATCTGATAGAAGGTTGTGCACTAGGTGTGGTTCTAGGAACAAAAATTGATGAGGTAGATGTGAGGTTGGCCATTGTGGAAGGTGATGTTGAAGAAACACTCTCACTTCCCCCAACTCCAATTTGACTTCTCACAACTTCCCTATTATCTTTGGCTGCATCTTTATCTTGTAGTGATATGGTGGCAATATAGATAATTTCTAGAGTTGCATCCAGGCAAAGTTCTATATCATGTTCTGGAATTGTGCAGGGTAGAATTTCAATTGGGAGATTCCCCTATCATATGCTTCCCACAAAACTTGCAATTCAAATTTTGTCTATTGAACCCCCTGTTACCCACCACCCATGGGTAGTATCCATAGGAGAAAATTTCTTCTCTTATATGGTCCTCAGCCGGCAACCAACAACCACTAGATAACTCGATATGTCATTATCTCCGCCACCTGAGCTAGCCATATGATTCCTCGCCCATCCCATCTGTTATGATCGTATGTTTGAAGGTGGGCCTTCCAACCCTAAATGTATGGCTTTTCATTGTGTAATTAGGTATATTTGTTTACTTATCATGGACACTTTTGGGCATGGATTGATGGGGGGATTTGGCGGAAAGAGTGAGCTTGGTTTGTACTCTTGTCTCCTGTGTCCAATTTGATGGTTAGCCTGGTATGCTAGTCTCGTGGGGTCTCCTTTATTGGCTATTAGCTTTCGGGGTGGCACTACATGGGAAACCTCGATTTTGGTTGCGTGGTCCCACTTCCCAACACCACATACATCACCCCCCTCCACTCATTATAACCCCATTCACCATATTTCCTATCCAGATCCACAATTGTCAATTGGGTCCATAAGGATTTAGCCATCCCCTCCCTTTGTCCACAACTTGGGTCAGGCTTGGAACGATGCCCAGGAGGTTGATGCAGCCAAAAAAAAGAAGAAAAAGCATAATTTTGTTGCCGTCATCAAGAAATGTACCATAAAATGCAAAAGATGGCTATAAAATGTTGATTTTGGGTAGCATTGGATGTGCTCTAGCTCCGAAATTTTTTGGAGGGGCTAGAACACATGAGATATCTAGAACCCAGAAATCGTTTGGAGAAATTCCACCCAGATGAGGAGTTATTAAAATAATTACTATTTTTAATGGGCTCCTAAGTCTAAACTTCGGAAAATAAAAATATTAAGGGGTATTAATAGGAATATGGGTGAGAAACTTCTAAGTGACAAAGATCAAGTTTGTTTTAATCTTTTAGCTGTTGATTAGTGACTTAATCTTGGCTGTTGATTCATCAAAAGAAAAAGTATAAGAAGAGGCTTGAGGGTCAGTTGGAGTTACACTTGAGAGATTAGTCAGTTTGATCTTTCTAGTGTGTGGTTTGCTGAGAAAATCGAATAGGTGATCTGAGTTGCAGTGAGAGGCAGTTTGGTAGAGGGACGTCAGTCCAACGCTGAGAATACATAGTAGAGAGGCAGAGCAGCACCAGGAGAGACAACACAGAGGGAGAGCTATGACGCAGCATTGCAGTGATGCAGTGTCGCAGTGATACAGTGATGCAGTGACGTAGTGGAGGCTAAGGGGTCTCAGTGACGCAGTGATGCAGTGTCACAGTGATGTAGTGACACAGTGGAAGCTGAGGGGTCTTAGTGACACAGTGAGCAACTCCTAGAGGAGGTGACGTAGTTCCAACGCAGAGCTTGGAGCAACCATTGCTGCCCAGCACTGGGAACAACACAGTCAGTTGTGGGGTTTGTTCATCCAGGTTCTGGCCTAGTTTATTCTTTGTTGGGTGAGCCAAATTTGGCACCCTAGTTGTATTCAAAAATCTGCTTAATAATACAAACCCTCTATATGCTGCACTGGTTTTCCCGCATTGGGTTTTTTCGAGGACGATTGTCCAAAAATAACGGTGTCCCTTGTGTATTTGTCTCGTTCTATTTTCAGTTCATGATCTGTATGTATGTGTAGTCTGCAATAGTGTTTTCATCGCTATTTAAATAATTAAATAACTCGTTGAATGTAAAAACAAGTAGGAGATGATAAACTAGTGATTGCAGTAGGATTTTTGATGTGTAGATTCAGAATTTTTCACATGGTATAGGAGACTGAAGACACCAACCGAGAGATCTAGAGAATTTGCTACAGAGAAGCAGTTGTCCCGAGTGACAACGTTGTTCCAGAGCCAGTGACGCAGTGCAGAAGAAGTGACGCAAAGGCTCACACAGTGCCTGCATCAGCATTCTGAGCCAGGAGAGGTGACGCAGTAGCTGGGAGGAGTCAACGTAATAACTATGTCAACCTTCTAGGCCAACACAAAAGTAGAGAGGGGTAGATCAGGCTCACGCAGAGCCACGTCATCTTTCCAGACTAGGAAGGAGTGACGCAGGGCCAGGAGGAGCTGATCGAGCTCAAGCAGTGATTGCGTAGTGCCAGCGGAACTCAGATTCTTCAGTTGTCGGGGTTGGGGGAGTAGAGAAAATTTGATCTGAGGAGCTGGTGGGACGTTGTTGCTGTTGGTGCAGAACAATGTCTGTGGAGAAAGATCCGAGGTAGAGGGAGTCACTGCCTTGAAAAATTTCTAGCCAGAGAAATCTAGGAGTGATTCGACATTTGGCCAGAGGATTTCTGAGAAGGAAATCAAGACTCAAAGGGAGTCTAGAGGAGCTTGTTCCTTAGAGGATTTCTAGCACCGAAGAAATCTAGATCCGAGTCTTCCTATATTAACAACAGGAGAGGGATAAGAGAACCAATCCTATTTTTTGATCAGAGATGGCAGTCAATGGATTGAGGGATCATGATAGATTGCATGGAGCCTCCAATTTTTTCATTTGGAAGGCCAAGATCCTGGTAATCCTAGACAAGTATTGCATCAAAGGACTATGCCTTGAAAGTGGTTGTTGTTCTAGTCGACACTGATGTGTTAAAGAAGTACAAGAAGGCCTAGGCAAAGGCCAAGTGCATGATCCTAGATGGGGTCAAAGATCATGTAGTACCACACAATGCTAAGAAGGACACAATAAGGGAGATGGGGGAGACATTGATCACCTTGTACTAGGGTACTTCCATTTAGAAAATCACCCGAGGCAGTATCAAATGCAGAAGGAGAGGAGATCGATCCCTTAATCCTCAGGTTGAAAGGGATTCGCGACCAGTTGACTTCCGTGGGGTCTACACCAGATCTTGAGTTCATGGTTAGGACTACCCTAAATGCAGTCACCGAGGACAGGGAGACATATGTCCAAGGCATCTTGGGCAGAGCGACTCTCCCCAGTTGGGAGGAGATGTGGGCAGCTCTTCAACAAGAAGAGATCAGGAGGTTGACCAGGGTAGGGAGTAGCGGCAAAGGGGCCTGGATTAAGGAGGAGGGGGAGGACGATGCAACTCTCGCATCATTGGGACAACAAGGGCAGCAAAAGGGAAAGAAGAAGGATATTTCTAAGGTTAGATGCTTCAAGTGTGGGAACTTGGACATTATGCCACTCAGTACCCTCGGAAGAAGGGCAAGGAGGAGGCTTTTGACTCGAAGGCTGCTCCAGCGAAAGTTGAAAGGGAAGGTGAGGATGACGATTGTGTCATGAGTGCTCATGCGCCTCTAGAGAAGAGGTGGGGTGACATGGAGTTGTAGTCGAGAGGACTACATGAGGGCATGATCCTTGAGGTGCCCAAACTCTTGGATCACATACAGCTACGGGAGCCCTTAACGATAATAGCATAATGATGAGTGTCAATTGGAGCGAGATGTGATGGAGTGACAGTGGCATTCATAGAGTGCCAAATTCTGAGGCATCACAATGGATGTTGTAGCAATGCGAGAGGCAAAGAGCAGTTTGCAACATCGCAGTAACAACAGAGGGTTAGCACAAATTAGCAGCAAAGGTAGCTTCAACATCACGAGGCATCCAGACTGACTAGCATGTCAGTTTTTGGGTGAAGTTTCAGTTTCTTACTTCTCAGCAACTGAGTTACAGTGCAGTAGTTAGCAGTGGTAGTACAATGGGTAGCATGACGCAACATTTTGAGAGGGAGTTGTAGTACAGATGTAGCAGTGGAAGTGGCAGAGTCATGGGCAACAGTACAGGAAGCAACAGTGCAGTGGATGAAGGGCATCAAGCCAAGCATCAGCAGCACAGAGGACTGATGCAGTGGATCAGTGTAGTACTTCTGTTGAGAAGTGTTACTAGAGCATAATCCTCGCTAAGAGGGAGTGTTGACTTTGGGTAGCATCAAATGTGCTCTAGCTCCGAAATTTTGTGGAGGGGCTAGAACGCATGAGATCTCTAGAACCCAGAAATCGTTTGGAGAAATTCCACCAAGATGAGGAATTATTAAAATAATTAATATTTTTAATGGGTTTCTAAGTCTAAACTTAGGAAAATAAAAATATTAATGGGTATTAATAAGAATATGGGTGAGAAACTTCTAAGTGACGAAGATCAAGTCTGTTTTAATATTAGCCATTGATTAGGGACTTAATCTTGGCCGTTGATTCATCAACAGGAAAAGTATAAGAAGAGGCTTGAGGGTTAGTTGGAGATACACTTGAGAGATCAGTCAGTTCAATTTTTTTGGGGTGTATTTTGCTGAGAAAATCGAATAGGTGGTCTGAGTTGCAGTGAGGGGAAATTCGGCAAAGGGACTTTAGTCCAAGGCCGAGAATACATAGCAGAGAGGTAGAGCAACAACAATAGAGACAACGCATAGGGAGAGCTCTAACGCAATGTCGCAGTGATGCAGTGACGCAGTGGAGGCTAAGGGGTCTCAGTGACGCAGTGAGCAGCTCCTAGAGGATGTGATGCAGTTCCAATGTAGAGCTTGGAGTAGCCATCGCTGCCCAACACTGGGAACAACGCAGTCACCTGTGGGGTTTGTTCATCAAGGTGCTGGCCAGGTTTATTCTCTGTTGGGTGAGGCAGATTTGGCACCCTAGTTGTATTCAGAAATCTGCTTAATAATACAAACCCTCTATATGCTACATCGATTGTCCCGCATTAGGTTTTTCTGGGGATGATTGTCCAAAAATAACAGTGTCCCTTGTGTATTTGTCTCTTTCTATTTTCAGTTCATGATCTGTATGTATGTGTAGTCTGAAATAGTGTTTTCATCGCTATTTAAATAGTTAAATAACTTGTTGAATGTAAAAACAAGTAGGAGATGATAAACTAGTGATTGCAGTAGGATTTCTGATGTGTACATTCAGAAATTTTCACAGGACATACACATTTAGCACATGCGAAAAAGCCAAACATGAGCTCTACTCCTATCATTATGGCCATCGCCCTGGTTCCTAGGGTCCCTCATATCGCCCCCTTTCATCATTAAGGAACCCTTGGTTGCCCCAACCCCACCTTAAGGGGAATATCCACTGCTATATCTTACACATCATGCTCTTACCCTCTCGAGCCCCGAGCAGTTATAAAGGAAAAATCAATAAAAAGAAAGTGGCATATGAAGAAAGGTGGAAAAACAAAGGCCGGGGTAACTCATGTACCAAGATTGCTCCCTCCTACATTCATACATCCAAGTGTGGGCTTCCCTTGTAATGTGGAATGCGGCTTGGAGGCTTCCCCTGATGCCCCATTTTGTTCCACCATTATATCACACGCCACCTGCCATTTGATGGATGTACCATGGACTTGTCACCGCCTTGAAGGCTGAAACCACCTAATAGGGTCCTTGGTTAACCTTCTTCTTGAACTTGGAGACAGTTTTTCGTTCTAAAGCCCATTATGGAAGGGTATACCACCATGAAGTGTCCACTTGGTTCTATGATTTGTAAGCTTATTTACTCAATTGCACTAATGATCTTTTGTACTGGAAGGTGAGGGAACGCATTGGATCTTATACAGGATTGCAGGTGGGTCTCTGTGTTGGGCTTGGTCTCCCTATATTGGGTCAAATCCCTGTAGAGGGTTATATTGGCATTTGTAGGGTGAGCGTTGAGAGTCACAAGTCTCCACCATAGTTCAAAGCAGATTTCCATTCCATGGGATCCTTCAGTTCCACCTATTGCTTGCTCATGTTCGACCTTTTGGACGATGATGATGCACTTGGACCACCTTGCCTAGTCGGCTCCACTCTTGCAACACACAGTTGGAAGTTGATCTAGGGTCCAGATGAGGATGTGTCTCATTGCGGGAGACAATGGGAGGACTTGCACCATTCTTCTAACCCTTACATATGGGAGACAAACTTGTTCGATCCATTTGGAGACCCATTATAATGTTTTGTGCCCCCATAGCCACTTGGGGACACCACAAGTTGTTTGCTTGGATACAAGTGGACAACCCCTTGATCACTATGTTTGGAGCTCATTCATTCATCTTGGCACACATTGGACTCCATTAGGCCTCTTCAATGGCCCTTCGACCTATTGTATCTATTATTTTTCCTTATTGAGAGGCTTATTATCGTATTATGGAGCTATCTTGGTGGGATTGTCACCTAAGGGATGTTATTTTTGCAGATTATTTTATTAGTAGGGGCATTATTAGGCCTTATTAGGCAAATCGAACCCCTTAGGGAGGATATATATATTGATGAGATGATCATTTCATTGGATCATCACTTGGATTTGGATCATTGTTTCTTTTGGGAATTTCGCTAGCCTTGTCAATGGATGAATTGGAAGTTTAAATGCATTTCGATGTTTGGAAGGACTTATTTCTTATCTTGGAGCTTCGATTTTTGTCTCTATTGGTGATTGGAAAATTTCGTTATTCTTGTGAGTGACTTTACATTGTTTCTTTTTCATGTATTGCAGTTGTCTAATGTATGAAAGATTTTCGCTCATGAAGTCGGTGTAGCTGCCTTAATGAAATGCAAAATTTGTTCGATCTTGTGTTTGTGAGGACCTTTTATATGTTTATGTTGAGTATAGTGAATGACTATCTTAGGGGTACATGATTGCTCATATTTACCTCAATAAGTCACTAATTGCAGCACCTAAAGAAGTATAAACTTTCCTAGTGACCTAGTTGCTGCATCTAGGCCATGTGAAGTTGCTAGGAGACTCCTTGATTGGGTATAAGTCATCTCTAAGCATTGGATTACATTGAAGGCACTGGTCAGGTCTAGGGTGATAATCAAAATGAAGATTTCTTTCAACTCCCTTTTCTCTTTTCTAAGCCCTAACCTAGAAGGCCATCTAGGGTATCACACGAATTCTA
Source organism: Pinus tabuliformis (assembly GCA_031772625.1). Lineage (NCBI taxonomy): Eukaryota > Viridiplantae > Streptophyta > Pinopsida > Pinales > Pinaceae > Pinus > Pinus tabuliformis. Next base: position 540,522,776 of record CM062820.1, on the reverse strand, counting down.
TTGTAGCTATAAAAAATTGGTGAAAATTGGTTTAGAGCTACGCTGGTGAGTCCTCTTGAGGTCCTCCAAATTTGAGGCTATTTCTACAGTGGAATCTCTAGATATTTCAAGCCCTAGCTCGGGGACAATTTTTTTCCCTAGGTTCCCTTTGTTTAGTGGTTTCATCAAGGATTGTTACATCCAAATTTCAAGTCAAATCTTACCCTTTTGATCATTTTCTCCTCTTTTACTTGGTCAAGTCCATCTATTTGAAGTATTACTCCACACCCTTGACCTTGTTTGGGTCCACTAGGGCTTCTTTGTGGTCCCACACACTTGACATTCAAATTCAACAAGGATTGCTTAGAAACCTTGTCCTTCTAGGATTCTTTGCTTTAAGGCACCTCTTCTCAAGACATACCTCTCAACCGTAGACCCAAGTATCCTCTTAGCCCTTCTTAGAGAGCCTTACATATTGCTTTTAAAGCAAGTAATCTTTTCATATGAGCCTCTCTTGTGAATAGACTTTGGAATCACTTTTTGTCCTATCATTGATCTATCTTTCCTAGTGATTCTTCTCATATCGGGGCTCCTCCCATCATTGAAAGTTTGTAAAGAGCATGGAGCTTTGGCTGAGGTGACACTGGGCTATTGCTCCATTGTTGCCACTTGACCTAGTAGTTTTTTTATAGGAACCCCTTCTAGTTTGAGTGGTAACATTTTGGCACTGTTGCCGAGGACACGAGACGTGTCTTGTTCCCCATACGACAATATTGATATATCATTTTTGGTGAGTTCATTGGAAGAACGATGCCCTAATTCTTCATATAACTTTAGGGTCAATGCTTGTAGGGTGGAGCAAGCATTTCTCTAGGCATCTTTAATTTTTACCTTGGTGGCTCCTTCATAATCTACATGTATATCTCAATAGGATGTATTTCTTTGATGATTTTCCTTCTTTGGACATACTAGCATCCTCGAGCACTCAAATCATGTCATAGGGAGGATGATACGTGGGGTGCCCGTGTTTGATGGTGATCCACTCTCCACAATTGATCATGTAGAAAGATTTATTATGCATACTTCAAGGGAGAAAGTGGTCCACCAGGATGTTCTTACGCTATTGTTTATGAGCTCTGTCCATGGTCATAACTCCTGGTTGCATAATCACGAACCTAGGAGCATCTCATCTATTGAGGAGTTCTTTGATGGCTTTCTTAGACATTTTCAAGTATGCCTTGCATTAAACATTCAAGAGGAAGCCTTCATTGAGCATCATCATGACCTTGGGAATTTAGATGATGAGAAGGAAGGAGGGTCCTCCTTGGCCCACATGACAAAAAAGGGATGAGGGTAATTTTGAAAGCACATGTGATAGGGAGGGTGAGTCTGTAGGAAGTGAAGTTAAGGTTAACCCTACCTTTTCCAAGGGTACTATCTGTTGGACACAGATTGTCATTGATGTCAATATGGCAATATTCAAGAGGAGGAGACAGAGCATATCGGAGCCAAGAGGAGCAAAAGGAGCCAAGAGGAGCGGACCAAGCTAGAGGAGCCACATATATCGGAGGAGTGCCAGAGCAAGAGGAGCCATATCGAAGGAGTGTCAGAGCAAGAGGAGCCATCGGAGGAGCTACAGGAGCAAACAAAATGGACCGAGAGGAGCAGATGGAGCAAGAGGAGCCAAGAGGAGCCATATATATATTATATATTACAAACAAATAGGGCTATCGGAGTCATGTGATTGAAGCCTTGGGAGTCATTTCCTTTTTATACAGACTACTTAAATCATTTTACAAGTGCTATATCGAATATCTCTGTTTACACAGAGAATTCAAAATATTTCCCCTTAGGTGGGACAGTGGCGGAGTTGAAAGAATATTAATTTTGGTCCAGACCCATATCGGGTCCGGAAACCAAATATCGCATCGGAGGAGAGGCCTCGGAACCACCGAAGTGTATGCTCCGAAATCCCGGAGCCAAAGTATTATGAAGTGCAGCGGATAAGGATTTTGGGTCCGAAATCAATATCACATCGAAGGAGTGGAGCCTTTTGCAATCACCGAAGTGTATGCTCCGACAGACCGGAGCCGAACCATTATAAAGGGGAGCATAAAGTAATATCGGGTCCGTAAAGGCCTTTGGGACAGTTAAGTGTAAGCTCCGACTATCCGGAGCCGAAATATTATAAAACAGAGCCTAAAGGAGCATCGGGTCCGCAGACCCATTACATTGCAAATCTGCCGATAGGGAACTACCGATAGGCCGGACCCGAAATCTCTTTAGAAGGGAGCTTAAAGGAGTGTCGGGTCCGCAGACCCTTTGTATTACAAATTCGCCGAGGTGAACTCGCCGAATTAACGGAGCCGAAATTTGAATAGGCTGGATCATGGTGTCGGGTCCGTTGCATCGGAAGAGGTTGTTCTATTGTTTACAGCGAACGTCGATGTTCATCGGACCCGAAACAATATTAAAGGGAGTCTAAAGCCATATCGGGTCCACACCTCATCGGAGGTCAGGCCTTAAGAGTTTTGTTATGGTTGCGAAATCCGGACCCGACGAATTTATGAAAGCAGCCATATAATCCTTGAGATCTGCGTACATTGAGTCAAGCGGTTTTTATGCTAGTTCTGTGTATTGATATTATATGGTTACATATGGCCATGAGGGGTTTTATGGTAATTCCATATATGTCTATAAGTGTGGCGGGTTGATTAAAGCGCTCGGTGATGGTTGATTAAAGGCTCGGTTGGTGGCTTCCGATGGTTGATAAAACGCTCGGGTGGTGGCTTCCGATGGGTGATTAAAACGCTCGGGTGGTGGCTTCCGATGGTTGATTAAAACGCTCGGGTGGTGGCTTCCGATGGGTGATTAAACGCCTCCGATAAAGCCTGTAAGGTATTAACCACAGGTTTTATTTAAGAAAGGGGAGTTTGGGTTTTTCTACTCAGATTTTGGAACACGTGTATAGACAGAAGAAGTAAAGGAATGGAAGCCGAAGTGTCAAGCAATCAAGTGAGGAGGAAGCCAAAGAGCCAGCATGTAAGAGGAAACGAATGGACAGGGGATGGAGCATATAAAAGCAGCAAAAACAAAGAACTGAAGGTGTTGTTGGTGGATGGCATAACTTGAGTATGAGATAGTGGAAGCAACAGAAGAAAAGGGGGCAGCAGAAGTAGTGGAAGCTGAAAAGAGCGCAGCAGCACACCAGTGTATACCAAATAGGTTGGAGCCTCAGAATTGAAAAGGATTGAAGTCCTTGGGAGTTGGTGCTCCTAAGTCCAAGATTGGTGTCTTGGCAAAATAGAGTTGGTGCTCAGGAGGTTGGAGCCTCACCAAAGTCCAAGTTGGAGCTTGGCAACCAATTGTGACATTCTATTTATTGTATTTATTTTACTGCACAGTTATATTAATAAAAGCATTTATTCCTGCTGTTCATTTTGTGTTCTGAACATATATGTTTTAACTAGTAAAACAATAGTGAGAAAAAGAAATACTGATTCACCCCCCTCTCAGTATTTCCAACAATTGGTATCAGAGCAGGCTTCTTCATTCTAGCCTAACAGCTTGAAGAAGGATCAACAACCATGATGAGAAATCATGAAGCATCAGGAAAACCTCCTTTGTTCGATGGCACTAACTTTGGTTTTTGGAAGAAAAGAATGACTTACTATTTAATGTCCCTTGGACCTGAAGTCTGGCATTTTTGTCAAACTGAATACCAAGCGACTTCCACTCTTCCAACAAACCAAGACATGAGGAAAGCCTACATTGCAAATGCAAAGGCCATGAACTCCATCACTAGTGGAATCACTGATTCCGAGTTTACAAAAATCATGCACTGTAACTCTGCCAAAGAAATGTGGGAGAAGCTAGTTAGCTTGTACGATGGAGACTCAAAAGTCAAAAAGGCAAAGCTTCAAACTCACAGAAGACAATTTGAAAGTTTGAAGATGGAAGAGGAAGAAGATATTGCAGCATACCTCCTCCGAGTAGCTGAAGTGGTAAATTCCCTGAAAGGATTGGACGAAAAGGTTGAAGAAAGTACTATTGTACAAAAGGTATTAAGGTCCCTTCTAGACAGATTTGACTCCAAAATAAGTGCTATAGAAGAATCAAAGGATCTTGACACCCTCAAAATGGATGAACTCCATGGAATTCTCATTGCCTAGGAAATGAGGAAAGGTGGACCTAGCTCCAAAGATGCAACATTCAAGGCCTCAAAGTCAAAGAAAGGGAAAGAAAGGAATGACTGTAGTGATGAGTCAGATGTGGAATCCGAATTGGCTCAATATGTACGAAAGCTGAAGAGAGGATCTAAGCTTAAAGGCAAGGATCCTCTTATCTGTTTTAAATGTGGTAAAATAGGTCATTATGCAACAAAATTTCCTCATAAACATGACAGTGATGATGAAAGAAATTCTAAAAGAATGACATACAAAAAGAAAGGGTTCAATAAGAAAAACCTTCTCTCCAAGCAAGATGAGTCTGATGAGGATGAGTTTATGGTCATCAAAAAGAAATCAGATGAGGAAAGCGATCATGATGAAAGCCAAGAAGCATTATTCATGGCACTCACAGATGATGATGACTCGGGGCAAGAAGGAAATGTGGATGAACTGTTAATAAGTGCCATTGAAGAGAACGAGAAACTACGGAACAAAATTATCTCTCTCAAAGTGGAAAACGAGGAAATAAGAAGGAGAGAAGATCTCTTGGAAACAAAGCTTAAGGAAAAAGAAGAGACTTGTGAAGAACGTGAGGCCGAAGTAGTATCTCTGAGAAAGGAGTTGGAGCAAATTAAAAAGGGCTGTAAAAGCTCTCAAATACTTGATACTATTCTGAAAAATCAAAAACCTCAACATGATAAGTCTGGAATAGGTTTCAAGGGAGAATCCTCAAGCACTAAGAATAGTGCGAAAAGCTATGCCGATGCACTTTCCTGCAACCCAAAAGATGAAAAAGTATCTTATCAAAAGTGCATCCCAGATTCCAAGAATCAAGAAAGAGTTATTCCAAAGAAGAATGTGGAGTCGAATCATGGACACTACAGCAAATACAAACCTGTACTCCACCAAGGGGCCATCAAAAATCCAAAGGACGAGGGAGGAGTAATTCTCAGAAAGGAAGGCGAATTAAACCGTGGTTGCTTCAAAACCATATTTCTTGGACACTGTTTTCACTGTAAAAACTTTGGTCACCAAGCTAGACACTGCATGGCTCGCAGAAGTGAAAAGACAACGCAAAAGGACCGAGTAATCAACTCATATGCTCCCAAAAGACAGGGACAAATCAAAACCTTCAATTCATTCGATCCCTTGACTAAATTTGATCTGACTTGCTCTTTTTGCTACAATAATGGACACTATGAACAAAATTGTCCACTCAGAGGAAGAAAGACGAGTAGCAAGATCTTTGCAATGGACAAATGCAGCCTGGCTCTATTTGCGCAAAATAATGGAAACCAGTGGTTTGTGGATAGTGGATGCTCCATACACATGACAGGAGACAGAAGGAAATTTATCTCACTGAGCAAAATGGAAGGGAATGTGTCCTTTGGAAGCGGAACTGGCAAAATTGCAGGAAGAGGAACAGTTACTCTGATCAATGGAAAAGGAAAAGCTCAAGATGCTCTGCTGGTTGACGGACTCAAACACAACCTTCTGAGTGTCAGCCAAATTTTTGATCAACGACATAAGGTTGTCTTCAGCACCAAAGACTGTGAAATAAGGAACTCTGTCTCTGGGAAACTTGTGGCAAAAGGAGTAAGAACACTAGACAATATTTACGTTCTGAACAAGATTCAGGAGAACAAATGCTACTTGAGTCAGGCAGATGAGAGTTCGTTGTGGCACAAGAGACTTGGACATACCAGCTTCGAAAATTTGGTCAATATCAGCGAGATCAAAGCTGTACAAGACATCCCAAGGTTGTCCAAACCAAATCAAGCAGTGTGTGGTCCATGTCAACATGGAAAACAGACCAGAACTAGCCACAAGACAAAGGAACACTATACATCAAAGCCCTTGGAAATCATACATGATGATGTGTGTGGGCCAACTAGAAATCAAGCACTCCAAGGAGAAAGGTACTTTGTATTATTTGTTGATGATTATACTAGAATGATGTGGATATATTTCATAAAGTATAAATCTGAAACTTTTGAGTGTTTTAAGAATCTAAAAGCCCTTGTAGAAAATGAAAAAGATTCAAAAATTAAGTGTCTCAGAACAGACAGAGGAGGAGAATTCACATCAAACGAGTTCAGAGAGTTCTGCAATATTCATGGAATTAAAAGGGAATACTCGGTTGCCAGAACACCTCAGCAAAATGGGGTAGTTGAAAGACGAAACCGAACTGTCCAAGAAATGGCAAGAACCATGCTGTTAGCAGCAGACCTACAACCTAAATTCTGGAGGGAAGCAGTAGGGACAGCTGTCTATACATTGAATCGGACTCAATTGAGACCAAATTGTGACAAAACTCCTTATGAGCTATGGAAAGGGAGACCTGCTTCGGTGAAGTATTTCAAAATATTTGGAAGCAAGTGCTTCATAAAAATAAATGATGGTTCACCTGGAAAATTTGATTCTCGGGTTGATGAGGGGATGTTTCTTGGATATTCACCACGGAGCAAGGCTTACAAGTGCTACAATTTTCGACTGAAGAAAATAGTGGAAAGCATCGATGTAAAGGTTGATGAAGATCTTCCAGAAAAGGAAATTGAAGAACAAGAAGATGACTTTCTCATTGAAGAAGAAGAACCTAAAGAAGAAGAGATAGATGATGAAGAAGAAGAAGAGGAAAGAGAACCACCTCATACCCCTTCAAAGATGAAGTATGTAGAAAGATATCATCCAGAAGAACAAATCATTGGCGATAAAGATGAAGGTGTGCAGACCAGAAGAAGGATAACCACCTCACCCAAGAGAAAAGCCATTGCCCTCCTATCTATGATAGAACCAGAAACATTCACAGAAGCAAGTAAGTATCCTCATTGGGTAAAAGCAATGGAAGAAGAAATGTCACAAATTGAGAAGAACAAGACATGGGAGCTGGTACCTCGTCCAAAGGACAAAAACATAATAGGAACCAAATGGGTGTTCAAAAATAAAATGAATGAGGAAGGACAGGTTATCAGAAACAAGGCAAGACTTGTTTGCAAAGGCTATTCACAAATTGAAGGAGTTGACTTTGAAGAGACATTTGCACCAGTGGCCCGTATGGAAGCTATCAGGATGTTCTTAGCATTTGCTTGCTCGAAAGGATTCAAAATCTATCAAATGGACGTGAAATCAGCATTTCTAATTGGGGAACTCAAGGAGGAAGTCTACATGGAGCAGCCAGAAGGCTTTGATCTGACAGCAGGAAAGGACCTAGTCTGTAAGTTGAAAAAGGCTTTGTATGGGCTGAAACAAGCTCCTAGAGCTTGGTATGCAAGACTGGATAACTATCTCCAACAACAAGGCTTCAAAAAGGGAGTGGCTGGAAGCAATCTATACATAAAGACAGATCAAGGTGAACTATCCCACTTCCTTGGACTTCAAGTATCTCAAACCAGAGCAGGATTGTATATATCTCAAGCCAAATATCTAAAAGACATGCTCAAAAAATATGGAATGGAGGACTGTGCACCCATGAGCACCCCCATGACCACAAACTACAAACTGAGCAAAGATGATGACTCCCCTCAAGTAGATGCAACTCATTACAGGTCAATGATTGGAGCCCTCCTATACTTAACAGCTACACGACCTGACATAATGCAAGCAATAGGAATGGTGGGAAGATTTCAGTCGGCTCCCAAACAATCTCATTTATTAGCTATAAAAAGAATTCTCAGATATTTGAAGGGAACTTCTGATTTTGGTCTCTGGTACCCAAAGAGTTCAACATTGACTGTAACTGCATACACTGATGCTGATTGGGCTGGAAATATAGATGATCGGAAAAGTACTAGTGGAAATGCATTCTTCCTAGGAGACTGTTTGGTATCCTGGCTCAGCAAAAAACAGTCATCCATATCATTATCCACAACCGAAGCCGAGTATATTGCTGCAGCAGACTGTTGTACTCAGATACTATGGATGAAGGAAGCGCTAAAGGATGTAAACATATGTACAGATCAACCAATTACTGTTTATTGTGACAACACTAGTGCTATCAGTCTCAGTAAAAATCCAGTGATGCACTCAAGAACCAAACATATACCAATCAAGTATCATTTCCTACGTGAGCAAGTAGCTAAACAAAATATCGCTCTGGAATATATAAGTACTAAGGAGCAGATAGCTGATATTTTCACTAAACCTCTTCCTCGGGAAGCATTCGAACACCTGCGACAAAAGATGGGAGTTATTTCTTTATCATCGCTCAAGTCTATTCATAAAGATGCAGCAGGACAGGGGGAGCAACTTGACAGGGGGAGTTCATATGCATTCCTTTGCCATTGATGTCAAAAGGGGAGAAGGCAGAAGAATATTGCCATCAATAACAAAGGGGGAGATTGTTGGACACAGATTGTCATTGATGTCAATATGGCAATATTCAAGAGGAGGAGACAGAGCATATCGGAGCCAAGAGGAGCAAAAGGAGCCAAGAGGAGCGGACCAAGCCAGAGGAGCCACATATATCGGAGGAGTGCCAGAGCAAGAGGAGCCATATCGAAGGAGTGTCAGAGCAAGAGGAGCCATCGGAGGAGCTATAGGAGCAAACAGAATGGACCGAGAGGAGCAGATAGAGCAAGAGGAGCCATATATATATTACAAACAAATAGGGCTATCGGAGTCATGTGATTGAAGCCTTGGGAGTCATTTCCTTTTTATACAGACTCCTTAAATCATTTTACAAGGGCTATATCGAATATCTCTGTTTACACAGAGAATTCAAAATATTTCCACTTAGGTGGGATAGTGGCGGAGTTGAAAGAATATTAATTTTGGTCCATACCCATATCGGGTCCGGAAACCAAATATCGCATCGGAGGAGAGGCCTCGGAACCGCCGAAGTGTATACTTCGAAATCCCGGAGCCGAAGTATAATGAAGTGCAGCAGATAAGGATTTCGGGTCCGAAATCAATATCGCATCGGAGGAGTGGAGCCTTTCGCAATCACCGAAGTGTATGCTCCGACAGATCGGAGCCGAACCATTATAAAGGGGAGCATAAAGTAATATTGGGTCCGCAAAGGCCTTTGGGACAGTTAAGTGTAAGCTCCGACTGTCCGGAGCCGAAATATTATAAAACAGAACCTAAAGGAGCATCGGGTTCGCAGACCCATTACATTGCAAATCTGCCGATAGGGAACTGCCGATAGGCCGGACCCGAAATCTCTTTAGAAGGGAGCTTAAAGGAGTGTCGGGTCCGCAGACCCTTTGTATTACAAAGTCGCCGAGGTGAACTCGCCGAATTGACGGAGCCGAAATTTGAATAGGCTGGATCATAAAAGGGTGTCGGGTCCGTCGCATCGGAAGAGGCTGTTCTATTGTTTACAGCGAACGCCGATGTTCATCGGACCCGAAACAATATTAAAGGGAATCTAAAGCCATATCGGGTCCGCACCTCATCGGAGGTCAGGCCTTAAGAGTTTTGTTATGGTTGCGAAATCCGGACCCGCCGAATTTATGAAAGCAGCCATATAATCCTTGAGATCTGCGTACATTGAGTCCAGCGGTTTTTATGCTAGTTCTGTGTATTGATATTATATGGTTACATATGGCCATGAGGGGTTTTATGGTAATTCCATATATGTCTATAAGTGTGGCGAGTTGATTAAAGCGCTCGGTGATGGTTGATTAAAGGCTCGGTTGGTGGCTTCCGATGGTTGATAAAACGCTCGGGTGGTGGCTTCCGATGGGTGATTAAAACGCTCGGGTGGTGGCTTCCGATGGTTGATTAAAACGCTCGGGTGGTGGCTTCCGATGGGTGATTAAACGCCTCCGATAAAGCCTGTAAGGTATTAACCACAGGTTTTATTTAAGAAAGGGGAGTTTCGGTTTTTCTACTCAGATTTTGGAACACGTGTATAGACAGAAGAAGCAAAGGAATGGAAGCCGAAGTGTCAAGCGATCAAGTGAGGAGGAAGCCAAAGAGCCAACATGTAAGAGAAAACGAATGGACAGGGGATGGAGCATATAAAAGCAGCAAAAACAGAGAACTGAAGGTGTTGTTGGTGGATGGCATAACTTGAGTATGAGATAGTGGAAGCAGCAGAAGAAAAGGGGGCAGCAGAAGTAGTGGAAGCTGAAAAGAGCGCAGCAGCACACCAGTGTATACCAAAGACGTTGGAGCCTTAGAATTGAAAAGGATTGAAGTCCTTGGGAGTTGGTGCTCCTAAGTCCAAGATTGGTGTCTTGGCAAAATAGAGTTGGTGCTCAGGAGGTTGGAGCCTCACCAAAGTCCAAGTTGGAGCTTGGCAACCAATTGTGACATTCTATTTATTGTATTTATTTTACTGCACAGTTATATTAATAAAAGAATTTATTTCTGCTGTTCATTTTGTGTTCTGAACATATATGTTTTAACTAGTAAAACAATAGTGAGAAAAAGAAATACTGATTCACCCCCCTCTCAGTGTTTCCAACACTATCTCTAATGATCCACCCTTTGAAGAAGTTGGAGAAGGTGATCCCATAACCCCTTCAAACATTGATATGAATGATTACTTACATATTAAAGAAGGAAAATGGGAGGTTCGTGAGAATCGTTTCGACAAGGACCCTATCTATGACACCAATGACGATGATATCGATAGGATCCATGTCTTTCCTCACAATCCTAGGGTTGTAGTTGAGTCCCATGTGGACCCTTTCCTCAACCCTTCTTGCATTATCACTAATAATGAAGAATCATCCATCTCTCTTAAGTGTGATCATCATGGGCAGCCAACTTGCTGTGTTTGTCCATCTCATCAGTCTCTCTTTCCTACTAATCATGATCATATGGTGGCCATAAAGCACGACATAAATGATAAGGACCATGATGGAGGTGATACGCCTGAGGTTGCCATCCATCAAAAGTTTATGAGCCTGATTGCAGACATATCTATTTCTTGGTTAGAATAAAGGATCTTGTGGAGTAGATTACATTCCTTTGTTCCCTCTTCTCCCATGATCCTCCATGTGTGGGCATTCCATTTTCCCACCTCCTGCCCTGGTAACCCTCCATATGATTGTTCCTATCCTTGCTCTTGGATTTGTTGCATAAGTAATCATTGGGAAAAATATTTTTATATTGATTTGGTGATGTCCTGGTTGCATTGGCTCTATGATTACACTTAGTACTTGTACAATGTAATATGCCTGTTAGAACAAGATGCATTGCATGCTGATTTTTCACATTAAAACTATGATATGATATTATCATGCTAGACTAGGTGCATTTAGATTAAAATTGCATTTAGAATAACTTTTATTTCTTGTTGATTTTATGGCCTAATATTAAGCATGGGTGATCATAAGACACCACAAAAAACATGCTGCCCCATGTGCTTGGTCTTTGATATGTGTAGGTAGCAGGTCTGCGGTCCCAAGAGATTATTGGTGTTCCATGACCTCCCCATTTGAGTACATTTGTGCACTCTTCTGAGAGATGTCCACTCTTCTTCGCGGGTGCAACCTTCGGATCGTGCTTCTCGTCTTTGTCCTTCTTTTTGAGAGTACAATGTGTTGCGTAGTGACCCATTTCATGTAATATTCCTAATTAGCTATGGCTAATTGGAATATTCAATTTTGTTCAATTTTTGCCTTTTATAATTATTTGTCAATAAAAAGTGAGGAAGGGGGAACATAACTCACTTTAGAATAAAAAGTCACTTCCTAGGTAGCACAACGTTGTGACTTAAAGGGGAGCCAAGGGGGCCAAAGGGGGACGCAGAAATGGAGTCCACGCAAACACATGGAGGAACTGCGCAGGAGGAAAAGAACACGTGGCAAGAGGGGAGTCACGCAGGAGGAGGTGAGCCTAGGGATTGTGAGAGGTAGAGGCTATAAAATAGATAGGAACCCCCTCAGTTTGGATCATTTAGTTATGTGCATTTTGAGCTAGTCATTTCGACTTCTGAGCATGCTAGCTGTTTAGCTAGTCTACAACACTGTTTAGTGCATCGAGTGTTTCCGTTCGGCGATCTCACCCTTAGCCTTGGGGGACTTCGAGTGCCTGCTCGGGCAAGGTATTTCCATCAGTATTTCGGCAGTATTTTTATCATCATTTCAGCAGTAGTTTTATCAGCTTTTTGGAGGACTGCGCAACACTTGGAGAGGGACGCAGTTCTTTTGGTTGCAGTGCTGGATTGGGGTTTGCAGGTGGATTTATGCTGGGAGATTGAGCAGGGGTCTAGCTCTTGTCTCATTGGAGGATTTCAGGCAGTGTTTCAGGTAGAGTTTAAATGGGTTTTCTTCAGTGGCAGCGCAGGGCATTGAGAAACTGCGCAGAACCCCAAGAGGGTGTTTTTCGGGGGTCGGCCATTCCAGGAGAGCTTTTTGGGTTTTTCTGGGTTTCTTGAGTAGAGCCCGAATCCAGAGTTTTAGCTTTTTCTAAGGAGGGGAACAACCCCAAATCATCATCTGTTTTCTAGCAGCAGCAGCACAACAACAACAGCATCCACGCAGAGAGGCCATTCTTGTCATTCTGAGAGTATTTCTTCACTTGCCTTGTGCAAGTCGAGGTGCCATATGTTTGATCACCTCTTGTACTCATTTTATTGTTCAGTATAATAAAATGGCTTAGCATTTCTCACTGCATTTTTGTGTATCTGCTTATATTTCCGGTTTACATTATTATATACTGTTCCACTATTATTTTATCACTTCTGGGTTATTATATCATTTGCACATATTTGGTTGGAGTTTTTGCTAGGGTTTTGAGGAATATTCCGGGTTAGGAATATTACATTTCACCACACCTAAAGTATTTGATCTTCGAGACATCCTTCTTCCACCTCCGCTATTCCTGCTGCCCCTTGGATGCAAGGGCTATATTCTCATCCTCCTCCTTGGGCTTCGACCCACTATTGCTGCTTCCATCAAGCTTACACTTGACCAAGTCTCTCCTCAGCTCCTCTTGCTTTAGAGATACCCACATCTCATCCCAATTGGGCAAAGTTGCCCTGTGCAGGATACTCTGGACAAAGACTTGCTACTCATCTAAAATTGAATTGAGGGCCAGTCTAACCAACTTGGACCCTTGAGGTGTAGACCCCACAATTGCTAACTTGTCCTGAGTCTCCTAAAGCATCTTCCGCTACTCGAAAGATCCCTGATACATCGTAGACAATGCATCCCACATCTCTTTAGCAATTCCTCTGCTAGGGATGTGACAGAGTACATGATCCTTCACTCCTTCAAGAATCATCCTCTTGGCCTTTGCTATTTCTCCTTTGTAGTTCTTCAGCTGATCTGGATCAGTGAGTTCAACCACCATGCTATCGACATAGACCTTGAGAAAATGCTCATCTAGAAGGCATGACATCCTTGCCTTCCAGATCACATAGTTTGATGCCCCATCCAACTTGTCCTGATCTCTCAGTGCACTGGCTGCCATCTCTGCCACAAAAATGTCGAATTTCTCCTCTTTGTTTCTTACTCCTGCTACTCAAGCAATAAGAAAACATACTTGTTGGTGGGAAGTCTATTGAGAAAATATTCCCTCATTGTGCTTCTCCTCTCCCTTTTGATGTTTTCTAGCCCAACAAAACGACTTGCAGAAAAACTGCATCCCACTAGCTCTTCTTCACGCTGAGGCTCAGCGCTGCTTCCTCTGCCACGACAAGATTTCGATCTGGAAGCCTTTCTCTTTGTTGGCTCACTAAGAGAGAGACTGCCTTGAAATTCAACCTTCCTGGCTTGGACTGTACAAACCCCTCTGGGGATTCAAATTGCTGCCCCTGCAGCTATTTCGACCTCCTTCTTTGCTCAACGCTAGGTTCTCTAGCACTGTTCTTCTTGTCTCACCTACACTGCTCTGATACCATGTCAAAATTCCTTAAACCCCGGAAATTCCCACTGCAACACTGATGATATTTCTTCTTTTTGTTAGATTTACATGAACAACTTATTTGCGGTTTGCTACAACAAACATCGAAACATATACATTGCATCCTATACCATTTAAATAATAGGCCGAAACAAGAAACTGAGCAATAGAGAAAGATACACACAAATGACAGTTATTTTTGGACAAATGTCCCCGGAAAAATGAAATGTGGGAAAATCGGTGCAATAAATCTGAGGGTTTTTATTATTAAGCTGAAGTATTTCTGAATGCAACTACTGGATGCCCTCCTGACAATCCAGTTGCAGAGAAAATCACTTAGCAGAAGAAACTGGTGAGATTAGCTCACTCTACATTGCAAGTTTCGACTAATCCAGCTGCTGAACCATGAGTTCCCCAGCTACTGCATTGCCCCTATGTGGGCCCTGCGTCAGCCTCTAAAGCCCTGCGTTAGCTTGACTGGGAATCGATTTTCCCTTAGAAGCCTTTTCCAGCCCTCTCGGCTCAGAAACGTCAGCCTCCTTAGCAAACTCGGAGTTTTGCATTGGAGGCCTCTACGATGCTCTGCGTGGGGCCTGTGTGAGCCCTTCCTGGCTCTGCGTCATCCTCTATGGCCTCTGCATTGCCTCCTCTATGTGTCTCTCTGCCTCTCTGCTGAGTATTCTTGGCTCCGGAGAAGATCCTCCAGCCAAAACTCCCTCTGCCCCTCACTACGTGATCGCTACAAATCACTGCGTTGTTGATTTGGGGTAGCATTGGATGTGCTCTAGCCATGAAAATTGGTGGAGAGGCTAAAGCACATGAGATTTCGAAGACCCATAAATGGTTTGGACAGATTGTACCCGGTTTGGGAGATATTAAAATAACTAATAAATATTTTTAATGGAGTTCCTAAGTCTAAACTTAGGAAAAATAAAATATTAATGGGTATTAATATAAAACTGGGTTAGAAGGTTCCAAAAGTCATGGATCAAGCCAAATCTAATCTTAGCTGTTGATTAGAGATTTAATCTCGACTGTTGAAGGACCAACAAGAAAAGTATAAGAGGAGGCTTGAGGGTTAATTGGAGAACACACTAGAGTGATCAATCATTTGATTTGCTAGAGCGGGGTTGCTAAGCAAAGTCGAATCAATGATCAACAGCGAAGGGCAGTGAGTACTGGGCAGAGAGGCAGAGATAGTGCCAAGAGACCAGCATAGAAGTAGTGAGCGAGTGGCAGCAACCAGAGAAGGCCACACAGAGCCTAACAAAGACAATGCAGAGGCCAGAGAGACTTCGTCATCCACGCAGAAGGCTGCAGGAGTGACGCAGAGGGTCCCAGAGGCTGCGTAGTGCCTCAGAGGGCTAACACAGAGAGGTTTGAGGCTGATGCAGAGCAGCAGGAGGTTGATGCAGAGGCCAGAAGGGCCAGCGCAGAGCTTCAGAGTCGCTGGAGAGGGTTTCGTGGAACAGGTTTTCTGAATACCTGTTTCTGAACAGAGAGGTATTGTTGCTGTGTATTTTTCTCTGTTAGGTGAGCCAGTTAGGTACTCAGTTGTACTCAAGGAAATACTGCATAATAATAAACCCTCAGAATAGCTGCACTGGTTTTCCCGCATTGGGTTTTTCAGGGGACATTTGTCCAAAAATAACAATGTCACTTGTGTGTTTGTTTTCTTTCAACTGTTGATCTGTAGATGTTGTCACTGTATTGTGTTTATTTCGGTATTTAAATGTTTTAAATAACTTGTTCGAATTTAAACAAGTTGAAGAAATAAACGAGCAGAATACATAGTAATTTTCTGACGGATAGACTTAGAAAATTCTACATGGTATCAAAGCGTGGTTGCAGATCACAGGAGAGTTGAAGGCATCAGCTATGTAGAGCATTTGCAGCAGAGTCAACTATCCTGAGTGACAGAAGCTGATCCTTGCAGAAGCGACAGAGGAAGGGTTGACACAGAGGGACTGCGTTATCAGTTCGGGCTAGGGAAAGGCTAGCACAGAGGCTGAGGAGGGTAGAGAGAGGCTCACGTAGAGCGACGTAGAGACCAGGAGGTTTGACACAGAGGTTGAGGGAGTTGTTTTTTCCAGTGCTAGGATTGCGCAGAGCCTAGAGGCTCATTCCTTTAGTTGCTAGGGCATAGGAAGCTGTAGGCAGTTTGCGAGAGTGAAGCTGGAAGCTGGTGGGGTAGCGTGGTCAGAACAATACCTAACAAGGCAAAACCAAGGTAGAGGGAGTTGTTGTTGAGGCAAATTTCTAGCCAAGGAATCTGGATCAGTGTTTCGGGTGCACAGACGACCAGAGAGGGACAACTTGACGATTGGTAGAAGGATTTATGTTAATTCGAGGTATGTTCTATGCTTAGAGCAATTTATTTCAATTTTCACAATTAGCTCAATCTCTTTTCTAGATTAGCAATCACATCAGCATTAAAGTAAACTGCAGATAGAACATAAACATAAATCGCAGAGGACAAGCCAAGACCAGAGGACACAAGATGTGGTGCTAGCTAGGGACAAACCCCAATGTGGGGAAACCCTTGATCAATTCTTCTTATATGTTCTTCAATATTTCAACAGAAAGAGAGAGAGAAACAGTATATTTACAACAAAAGTCAACACTTTGACTTATCTAGATAAGAGCATAAATCATCTCTTAAGAAGATGATACATGAGATCAGTTGAAGAGATGCTACTTCAACTGATTCTCCCAGGGGATTCCTTCACCTATCTTTATGCTACATCTTGTCACCATGCTACACCTCATCGTGCTGCACCATGTTGTACCTATCATCACAATGCTGGACCTCATGACCATGCTGTACACTTCATACTGCTGCACCTGATGTTGCACTGCTGTCCGTTGTTGTACCATGCTAGTCACTGCTGTCCTATGAAGCATATAGCTGTCCCACTGTTCATACCAAGTTTGCTTGCTATCCCATGCATTTTTGCAGCGCTATGTAGCCTGTTGTCCCATGCATCTTTGCAGCGTTATGTAACCTGCTGTCCCATGCATCTTTGCTGCACTAGTCACCTTGCTGTCCCATTTACTTCGCTACACTAGTTAGTAGCACCATATAGCCAGTTGTCCTATTTAGCATAATTTTGTCCCACTGTTAGTGACATGGCCATTCCATGTTTTCTTGCTTGCCATGTTGTCCATGCTCTTTGACTTAGCATACCTTTGTTGCTGTCTAATAGCCTTGCCATACTATTGTCCATGACGCTGCACTACTGCACTGCATGACTAGTTAGGGCATCAGCCTACAACCCTTTATCTAGTTGTTGGCTATGGCCTCATACAACAGTTGTTGTAGCTTTTTGCATCCCTCTAGAGTCCAAACCTTCACCACAATGCCCTAAAACAACGTCAATCTGTCCTTAAGCTTTGCGGCCTTACAACCCTTCAATCCAGCCCTTAAACAATACTTATGAAGCCCGAAAACAGATCTATTGCACCTACAACAACTCAGCTTCTCTTCCATAACTGCCACGCTGCTCCTCGACCTCCACACTTGTTGTTCCTCGGCCTAGTTTGCCCTGTTGTTCCTCGGCCTAATTTGCCCAGCAATACACACTAGGAACAACCCTTAACTTACCCTCAAAACTACTCTTTCTCACTACGCAGTCACCACAACCCTTCACGCTGTCTAGGGCAGCCTCTTTCTTGGCTGTGTAGAGGCCAGCGTATAGGCTAGGGCTTCTTCTTGATAGTGTTAGTGCTTAGGCAACATATTTCTTCTTCTAGACTGCGTAGATACTAGGGCTGTCCTCCTTGTAGCGTTAGGGCTTCTCACTTGACTGCGTCCTCTAGATTAGGGCAACATTCTTCTTCTTGACTGCAGCTAGGGCAACATCAATCCTCAAGATGTCTAGGGATTCCACTCCTAGATTTCTCTTCCACTAAAAACCCAAGACAAGTGGAGAGAAATCAAGATAGAAGTGTGTGTGAGAAATGACTCTCAAGTCATCTCCTTTTATACTAAAACGTTGAGCACATGTGGGGTTTATTTGGTTGCTGGCCAATCTTGACGAATTGTCTTATAACACAAATAAATTCCTAACTCCATGAATACTTATCAAAATCGGATGAACTTTAGATCAATCCTACACCTCTCGATGAGAGGGATCCAAGAAAAATATCAGCTGTCATAAACAAGATGACCCGCATGGAGTTTGGCCCCAGTTGCTAATTTTAACAATTTCCAGGAGGGAAATCGGGACTTAGAGGGAGTCCAGCAGAGAACTTCCAGGCGGGAAGTAGAGAGACTCAGCAGGAATCGAAAGGAGAACTTCCAGAGGGAAGTAGAGAGACTTGGAGGAGTCAACAGAAGAGCAGAGAGATGGTCGTGAATGGGTTGAGAGATCAAGACAGGCTAGACGGGGCATCCAACTGTGTGGTTTGGAAGGCCAGGATCTTGTCCATTCTAGATAGACATCGCATCAAGGGCTTTGCCTTGAGAGTAATGGCTATCCCAGTTGACCCGATAGCTAATGAGAAGTATGAGGAGGCAATGGCCAAGGCAAAATGCATCATCCTTGATGGGGTCAAGGATCATGTGGTCTAACATATTGTCGAAAAGGAAATGACAAAGGAGATGTGGGACACCTTGAAGACATTGTACCAGCATACTTTCGTGTAGAAGAAGATGTTATTTGAGAATCAGCTAGATGATACTAGATGCAGAAGGGGGAGCAAATAGATCACTTCCTCGGTTGGTTGAAGGAGATCCGGGACCAACTAACTTCCATAAGAGCCATGACGGATGAAGGGTTGATGGTAAGGACCGCACTTAAAGCAATCTCCGAGGAGTGGGAGACATTTGTCTAGGGGATATCGCGCAGGGCGGATCTTCCATATTGGGAAGAATTGTGGGCGGCTCTTCGTCAAGTGGAGATCAGGTGATTGAGGAAGGTGGGGAGTATTAATAAAGGGGTTAGGATCAAGAAGGAAGAGGAAGAGGATGCGGCTCTGGCATCTGTGGGAAAGCAAGAAAAGAGGAAGAAAAAGGACTTCTCCAAGGTCAAGTGCTTCTACTGGGGAATTGGGTTATTATGCGAACCCGTGTCTGAGGAAGAAGAACAAGGGAGAGGTGTCTGAATCTAAGGAAGCGCTAGCGAATGCGGAGAAAGAAGTCGAGGAGGATGACGATTGTGCCATGAGTGCTCATGTACCTCTAGAGAAGAGGTGGGGAGACATCGAGCTGCAGTCAGGGAGACTACAGGCAATGAGGGCCAGGATCCATGAAGTACCTAACCTCTTGGATTATACCTTGTTACGAGAACCCTGAAGAGGAGTAGCAGGATTGGTGGATGTCGGTAGAAACAGATGCGGATGAAGCGGCAGAGAGTGCTACAATGCAGGAGTCCTTAGGCAGCGTGAGTCTAGCAGGCTATAACAGTGCGAGAGGCACGGGTGTGTTGCAACTGTGCAGGATGGCACAAAAAGGTGTGCAACATTGCGAGATGCAAGGAGTTGTTGCAGTAGGATAGAGGTCAGTAGAGGGAGCACTTGTTAGTGGTAGAGGGAGCTTCAACATCGAGAGTGTTTCTAGCCTGACAGGGATGACAAAAGTTGGGTGGATCTGTTACTTACTTCTCAGTAACTGAGTTGCAGTACAGTAGTGGTTAACAGTAACATGATGCAGCATGATGAGAGGGGGTTGCAGTGTAGATGTAGTGTTGGGAGAAAGGACCAACAACAGCACGGATGTAGAGGGAGCTGCCGTACCAATGCAGCAATGGCAGTGACAGGACCATGGGAAGTAGTACAGGATGCAACAGTGCAGAGGATGTTGGGCAGGGAGGCCTAACGTCAACATAGGTATCGGTGCCAGATAATTAGAGTGATGCTCAGTAAGGAGTACTACTAAAGCACAGTCCTCGCTAAGAGGGAGTGTTGATTTGGGCTAGCATCGGATGTGCTCTAGCCATGAAAATTGGTGGAGAGGTTAAAGCACATGAGATCTCCAAGACCCAGAAATGGTTTGGACAGATTGTACACAGTTTGGGAGATATTAAAATAATTAATATTTTTAATAGAGTTCCTAAGTCTAAACTTAGGAAAAATAAAATATTAATGGGTATTAATATAAGACTGGGTTAGAAGGTTCCAAAAATCATGGATCAAGCCAAATCTAATCTTAGTCGTTGATTAGAGATTTAATCTCAGCTATTGAAGGACCAACAAGAAAAGTATAAGAGGAGGCTTGAGGGTCAGTTGGAGAACACACTAGAGTGATCAATCATTCGATTTGTTAGAGCGGGGTTGCTAAGCAAAGTCGAATTAGCAGCGAGGGGCAATGAGTACTGGGTAGAGAGGCAGAGGTAGTGCCAAGCGCAGAAGCATTGAGCGAGAGGTAGCAGCTAGAGTAGGCCACGTAGAGCCCAACATAGACAACATAGAGGCTAGAGATCCATGCAGAAGGCTGCAAGAGTGACGTAGAGGGCCCCAGAGGCTGCGCAGTGCCTCAGAGCGCTGATGCAGAGAGGTTTGAGGTTGATGTAGAGCAGTAGGAGGCTGACGTAGAGGCTAGAAGGGCTAGCGCAGAGCTTCAACGTCGCTGGAGAGGGTTTCGTGGGATAGGTTTTTTGAATACCTATATCCGAACAGAGAGGTATTGTTGCCGTGTATTTTTCTTTGTCAGGTGATCCTGTTAGGCACACAGTTGTACTCAAGGAAATACTGCATAATAATAAACCCTCATAATAGCTGCACTGGTTTTCTCGCATTAGGTTTTTCTGGGGACATTTGTCCAAAAATAACGGTGTCACTTGTGTGTTTATTTTCTTTTAGCTGTTGATTTGTAGATGCCGTGACTGTATTGTGTTTATTTCGGTATTTAAATGTTTTACATAACTTGTTCGAATTTAAACAAGTAGAAGAAATAAACCAACAGAACACAGATTAAATTTCTGATGGATAGACTCAGAAAATTCAACATGCGCTGCCTCTAGCTTCAACAATTCAATCTGGCTAATCAACTCTCTGTATGTTTTCCAAATGACCCTCAAGCTTCCTTAAATAATCTTCTCGTTGACATTCAATGAGCTAGATTAGAAGTTAATCAATGGCTAAAGATCATTTTTGCTTGATCCTTTTCTTTTTCTAGAAGTTACACCCATAGTTAGATTAATACCCATTAATTATTTTATTTTCCTAAGTTTAGACTTAGGGTCCCATTAAAAATAATTAATTATTTTAATAAAACTGTCTCAGAGTGGAATTTCCCAAAATGCTTTATGGGTTCTTTGGAATACATGTAGCCAAGCCTCCTTGCAAAATTTGAGACTTAGAGCACATCCGATGCTACCAGAAATCAACATTTACAACATAAAACAAAAACTTGAAAAGAACTAGGCGAGGAAGACTTATCTCAATAATAGTAGAAATCTTTTACTTCTTGTTGACCACGTGTCAACAACCCATAGCAATACACCTCCTTTTTTTGCAAAAGGGATAGCGCCTGATCGATGTGTTCATGCCGTACAATTATCATCATTAGTGTCACTTCCAAGATATTATGTAAACCCTTTCTGCATATGTATAATGTAAATAATCTCAGCAGATTCGTGTCGTGTATGTAAATGCCTAGGTAAACCTAATTTTCTGGCAACGAACTACATTCTGGGAGGTTTTTTGTCTCACCGATCCATTCTCAGATGGTCAGTAGTGTTTTCCTTCAGTCTTACCCCAAAGCCAGAATGGATTTTGTCACTGGGATCTTAAGCGAGTCCTAGTGTTCTAGATCAAGTCTATGTAAAAGTGATTTGGGAATTATTCGTTAGGTTATTTTATTATAGATTGTTTGGTCTGCTGGATTATATTTGTGTTGCAGAAATGGGTAGTTTATTAGGGTCTTTTATAAATGGGTTTTCCCCTTGAGATGTAAAAAATATGAAAATCATGATATAAACTGTCTTGAAGGTTGGAAAAATAATTTATCCCCTAATAGGTTAATTAATTAAATTTTCTCGCCAAAAATTAATTAAAATCCTAAGCCAGAAATTTAATTAATTCTAGGTCGTAGGTAAATTTAAATTCTGCAAAGGAAAAATTCGCCGGTCCTTAAAAATCAAAATTTAAGAGGTCTATGGACTAAGGTAAATTAATTATTTTGATAAATTTTAAGCCTTTGATCCCTGGGGTTAAGTCAAGTCAAAATTTTGGGGAAATTAATTCAAAATTTTAATTTTTGAATTAATTAAAATGGATTTAATTGAAAAATTTGACTTTCCTCAAGAATTTAAAATTTTGACAGATGAGATTAAAAGAAATTTTGATCCTCATCAACGATCGAGATTGCTTTGACGAGAATCACTCGAACTAGCCGTTGGAGGATTTATCTTTAAATAGGAAGTCATTTGTCAGTCCAATCATCCGACCTTTGAGTCGTGTGCTAAGCAAGAAACTCTCATGTAATCTTTTTTGAATAATAAAGAAAGACTTTGGGGTTAATATTCGCCGTTGTTACTCTTCATGGAAATACTGCAAGATGTGTCGTTTTTCATGTGTAATTTTATTTTTTTGTCATTGATGATAGCTTCTAAAGAGTGATTTGAGTACAAGTATCTTGCTCTGGGGTTTAAGTGATAATTTAATTTTTGAATGTCATAGTAGGTATCTTTATATATTTGAAATTTTATTATCATTTTCTCGCTCTATTTTGATGGTTGAATTGAGTTTTGCAGGAAAGTCTTGACTTTTAGATCATCGGGTGTTTGGGGAAGTTTTCAATTGGACCAACCAACTCTTGATCCGTGTTTTCTAAAGAGTCCAGCTTAATTTGATCCCGAGCTTATCATAAGATTTTTATTGTGATGCATGAAGGGTTTTGAGCTAAGCTTCTCCTTCAAAATTCAAAAAATTCAAATTTTTTAAGTGCGAAATTGATGAATCTCGCTGTTGAGAGCCTTAGATTATCAAATGTGGGAGCGGAGTTGGACTTGCACTCCTCAAATCTGATAGATCTATCATTCCTGTGCATAGATCTGTAAATTATTTTTGGTTTCTTGACTTGGGGTTTTTCTGGGTTTTAGTTTTATCATTGTATGTATCATTTGAGTGTTTTTTGTTGTCTGGTAGCTATGGGTTTGAAGAAGAAAACTGTGTAGAGCCTAGATCTAGGCCTTGGAGGGTAAGATCTAGATCTCTAAGGTTCATCAACATCATTTTTGCAGAGATTCTATCCATATTTTTGTAGTCCAAGTGTTTAAATTTAAATTTTTTGTTTTTGATCTGGAAATTTCGTGAGGGTTTCAGGGTTAAATCTGAAGCAAGTGGATTCAACATTTTAAACTAAGATTTCTGGAAATTTTTTAAAGAGGTTTTGGGCCACTATTTTGCTGATTAGTTTCTTTGATTTGCTGCTTGGTTTTAGGGTTCACTGTGCAATTTCTTTTTTTTTTCTTATTTAAATCTTTATGCTGCAAGACTCCCACAGTCATTTTTTGCGTGGCCTCCTTCCTACAAAAAAAGTGTTTTTTTTGCTGCATTATCACAAGAAACAAACAAATCTGCAGCTACTCCTTTCCTGTGTGCTGGCCATCTCCCTAAACCCTCACTGCTCTCCATCGCTGCCACCAAACCCTGCGATTTCTCATCCTCTAGCATCCAATCCCTTTGCCATCCTCTTGCTTGTTGGCCTGTGTTTTCCTTCCTCGCCCTCCCTTTTGACCTGCAAACAAACCCATGGCTCCATCCTCAAACCCTGTCTGCTAGCCCGCAACAATTCCTCTCCTTGCATCTTCGTCCTCCACCGTCAGCTGCACTCCTGTGCGATCCTCCTTCCTTGTTGCCCATCTACGTCCATTTACGTGTTGCTTAAACTGCAAACGCTACCTATGTTGCTCCTCGCTCGCCCTCCTTTCTGTCTGCCCGTCGAGTTCCTCTACCGCCGTCTAACCTACACCAACAACAAACAAGCACTTTCAATTGTTTTTATGAAGTTTCATTTGTTTATTTTTTTTTACGATTAGGGTTAGATTTTAAATTTGATTTTATTGTTTATGTTAGTTAGGTTAGGATTCGATTATTTCAAATTCATTTTATTTTAATTTTTCGATTTGTTGTTTTATTTTGATTTGATTTTTTTGATTTTTGATTTTTTGTTTTGATTTCACATTTCTTTTTATTTATGAGTTTTTGATTCTGATTTTTGATTTCCCTTTTATTTTCGATTTGATTTTATTTATTTTCTAAAAAATAAAAAAAAAATTAAAATCCAAAACATTAAAAAAATTCTAAAAAATTAAAATCTAAACATTATCACTCATTTCTCGGCTCCTGGTACTATCAGACAAAGTTTGAAGTCTGTTAAAGATGACATCGACAACCATCAGCTTAAAGGAGTTTATAAAATAGAGTGTTCCTGTGGAAAAAGCTACATTGGTGAAACAGGTCGCTCCCTCCAGACAAGACTCAAGGAACATGGCGCGGATATGAAGAACGGAAGATCTCGTACTTCAGCCTTGGTAGGGCACTCCTTAAAAACTAAACACCATATCTGTCTGGAAAGCGCATCAATTATCGCTAAGGAAGAGCAACATCAGAGACGAAAGATCAGAGAAGCGCTTGAAATTATCAAACATCCTCATAATCTGAACAGAGATAATGGCGTGGAGATTAGCGGGAGCTGGCTTCCCTTGATCAAGGAAATAAAAAACGCAAACGCAAGCGCATCCCCTGGTTAAGGCCTCAGCAGGTAAGTTATCCCTCTCCTTTCTTGTGTCTTCAGTCTTTGTTTTTCATTTAGGTCTAGGCTTAGAATTTACATTAAAGTCTAGGATTTATTAATTTATTAATCATTATATTAATTTATTATAAATATTAATTATTTATAATAGTTAAGATAATATAATTAATATTAATAGTTTAATTAAATTATTTAGGAATTAATATTAATTAAAATTAATTTCATTTTAGTATTAATATTCCCTAGGTAAAAATCAATTTCCGATTAGATTTATTATTTCCCTAGGTTAATATTAATTTCATTTTAGAATTATTATTAATTTCCTTTAGATCTAGGTTATTATTAATAAAGCAAATTTATAATAATATAGCAAATTAATAAATCAAATTAATAAATCAATTTATTATTAATACAAATTAATATTATTCATACAATATTCATAAATCAAGTTAATAAAACAAATTAATTTTATATTATAACAAATTAATAAAACTAATTAATAAAGCAAATTAATTTTTTATTATAACAAATTAATAAAACAAATTAATTTTATATTATAACAAATTAATAAAGCAAATTAATAAATCAAATTATAACAAATTAATTTTATATTATAACAAATTAATAAAGCAAATTAATTTTATATTATAACTAATTAATAAAACAAAATTAATTTTATATTATAACACATTAATAAAACAAATTAATAAAGAAAATTAATAATATTAGAACAAATTAATACTATATATTAAATCAAATTAATATTAAAAACAAATTAAAATTATATTATATATATAATATATTAATAAATCAAACTAATATATAAAAATATTAAAAAGCAAATTAATTTTAGATTATACAAAATTAATTAAATATTTAATACAAATTAATAGAAAAATTTATAAAATTAATTAAAATTAAATAAAATTTTTAAAATAAATTAATATTAAAATTAATTAAAAATCATTTCAGCCGACAGTTTGTCATGTTTTATCCTCATCACTATTTATTACTTCTTTGTTGCTCTTCTGTCATCATCACTCTCATATCCTGATGATGGATCCCATTTGGGATTTGAAACGTTGGTTCAAAAATGTTAAAACTGTGGATTCTCCGGTCATTGATCTAAAATATTTCTTTTTTTTGTGACTTGAAATTATCAAATTTTTTTTTAAAGGGGATTTATGCTTTCACATTTAATAATTTAATGTGGCCTATGGCCTATTAAAATTTTTAAGTTTTAACACTTTGATTCATTTTTCTATTGATTTGGGGTAGTATCGGATGTGTTCTAACCATGAAAATTGGTGGAAAGGCTAAGCCACATGAGATCTCCAATACCTAGAAAGGGTTTGGGCAGATTCTAAACAGTTTTGGAGATATTAAAATAATTAATATTTTTAATGGGGTCCCTAAGTCTAAACTTACGGAAATTAAAATATTAATGTGAATTAATATAAAACTTTGTTAGAATGGTCCAAAACTCATGGATCAAGCCATATCAAATCTTAGCCGTTGATTATGGACTTAATATCGGCTGTTGATTTGTCAACGAGAAAAGTATAAGAAGAGGCTTGAAGGTCACTTGGGGAATACACCAAGAGATCAAGATTTCAACTTTCTGGGGTTGGGTTTGCTGAAAAAGTTGAGAGAGTGATCAGAGTTGCAGCTGAGGGGTAGTGAATACAGAAGCAGAGAAGTAGAGATAGCGTCAGGAGGATTAGCATAGTAGCCGGAGAGAGGGACGCAAAAGCAACCAAGGGTTCACGCAGAGCCATCCAGGGCTCACATAGAGGCAGTCAAGAGTTGCGCAGTGCCTCAGAGGGCCAACATGGGTGATGCAGAGGGCCAGAGGGCTGATGTAGTGCCTCCAGAGGCTGACGTAGGCCCAACCAGAGTGACACTAGACTAATGTTGGGCCAGAGAGAGGTTGATACAGTCCCTAGAGGTTGACGCTGGGGTTTCGTGGGGCAGATTGGAGCTGTGGAGTCGCTGGAGTGTTTATCCGGGGTTTCAGCTGGAATATCTGCTTCCGAGTAGAGAGGTACTATTGTTGAGATTTTTCTTTGTTGAGTGAGTCGGATTTGGCACCTAGATTGCATTATGAAACTACTTAATAAATCAAAACCTCATATCGCTGCACTAGTTTTCCAGCATTGGGTTTTTTAGGGGACATTAGTCCAAAAACAAGGGTGTCACTTGTGTGCTTGTTTCTATTTCCTTTAGTTGATGATCTGTAATGTGTTGAACATGTAATTGTATTTATTTCCAGTATTTACATGGTAAATAACTTGTTAATTAACAGAACAAGTAGGTAGGAATAAATCAGTAAAGTGCATGAAGGGTTTTTAACGTGTCAAACTTAGAAATTCCAACATGGTATCAGAGCATGGTTGCAGATCACAGGAGAATGGAGGATATCAGCTGAGCAAGAGCAGCAATAGTAGAAAACAACTGTCTCGAGTGACAGAAGCTGTTCCTAGAAAAGTAGCAGTAAGGAAGGCGTGACACAGTGCCTGTGTCATCAAGATTGAGCTAAGAAGAGGTTGCGTAGAAGCTGAGGGAGGCAAAGACAGGCTCACGCAGAGCCATGCAGAGGCCAGGAGGGCTGACGCAATTGGCTGGGGAAGCTCATTTGTTGGTGCCTGAATTGCCTAGAGCCTAAGAGCTCTAACCTTCAGTTTGCTGGGGTTTAGGAGGCTGTGGGTAAGTTGCAGAGTGGACCTGGTGGGGTACTCTAGTCAGAATAGTACCTAACAGGGTAGGACCAAGGTAGAGGGATTTGTTGCCGAGGTGGATTTCTAGCCAAGGAATTCAGATCAATGTTGCAGTTGCACAGACGATTGGAGAGGGGCATCTTGACATTGGCAGAAGGGTTTCCAGGAGGGAAGTCGAGGCTCAAAGGAGTCATACCGAGAACTTCCAGGAGGGAAGTAGAGGAGCAGTGAAATGGCATTACATGGAGTAAGAGACGAGGACAAACTGGACGGAGCCTCAAAATTCATAGTCTGGAAGGCCAGAATCTTATTCGTACTAGACAGGAATCATGTCAATCACTTTGCCTTGAGGATGATAGCTATCCCAGTTGACCTGGCTGATAACGATAGGTATGAGGATGCAATGGCGAGGGCTAAGAGTATCATCCTTGATGGGGTCAAGGATCCTATAGTACCACATATTGTCGAGAAGAACACGACACAGGAGATGTGGGAGGCCCTGATCAAGTTGTATCAGCATACTTTCGTGCAGAGGAATATGCTACTAGAAAATCAGCTGCGATCATACTAGACATAGAAGGGAGAACAGATCGACCCAGTCCTCGGTCGATTGAAGGAGATCCGAGATCAACTGACTTCCATAGGGGCAACGCCGGATACAGAATTGATGGTGAGAACAACCCTGAATGCAGTCTTAGAAGACTAGGAGGTGTTTGTTCGGAGTATACTGGGCAGGGCGACCCTTCTAGATTAGGAGGAAATGTGGGTTGCTCTTCGCCAGGAAGAGATCAGAAGGCTGAGCAAGGCTTGAAGCAGTGACAATGGGATCAGAATCAAGGAGGAGGAGGAGGAAGATGTTGCTCTAGCATATGAGGGAAAGCAGGAGAAATGGAAGAAGAAGGACTTCTCCAAGGTCAAATTCTTCCACAGTGGGGAGCTAGGTCATTATGCGACCTAGTGTCCAAGGAAGCAAAGGGAGAGGCCTCACCAAGGCAGCATCAGCAAGGGCAGAGAAGGAAGTGGAGACAGATGATGATTGTGCCATGAGTGCTAATGTGCCACTTCAGAAGAAGTGGGGAGACATCGAGCTGTAGTTAGGAGGACTACAGCAATGAGGGGCAGGATCCTCGAGGTACCCAACCTCTTGGATTAGACCTTGCTATGGGAGCTCCAAAGAGGAATAGCAGTACTGGTGATGTCAGTAGAGACGAATGTGGATGGAGCGATAGAGGGAGCTACGATGCAGGATTACCAGGACAACACGAGGCTAGTAGGTTGCAACAGTGCGAGAGGCACGAGAGTGTTGCACCAGTGGAGGATGGCATAAAAAGGTGTGCAATGGTGCAAGATGCATGGAGTTGTTGTAGCAGTGCAGAGGTCAGAGAGGGAGTACTTGTCAGTGAGAGAGAGAGCTTTAGCATCAGGAGTGTTTTTAGCCTAACGAAGATGTCAGAGTTGGGAGATCAGTTACTTGCTTCTCAGTAACTGGGTTGCAGTGCAGTAGTTAGCAGTGGTAGTGCTATGGGCAACATGATGCAGCATGATGAGAGGGCTTGCAGTGCAGATGCAGTAGTGGCAGTGGCAGGGACATGGGTAGCAGCACGGATGTAAAGGGAGTTGTGGTACAGAAGCAGCAGTGGCAGTTGCAGGGCCATGGGTAGTAGTACAGGATGCAGTGGTGCAGAGGATGTTGGGTAGTAGAGCTAGCATCAGAACAGGGACCGATGCCAGATGATTAGAGTGATGCTCAGTGAGGAGTATTACTAAAGCACAGTGCTCACTAAGAGGGAGCATTGATTTGGGGTAGCATCGAATGTGCTCTAGCCATGAAAATTGGTAGAGAGGCTAAGGCACATGAGATCTCCAATACCTAGAAAGGGTTTGAGTAGATTCTAAATAGTTTGGGAGATATTAAAATAATTAAAATTTTTAATGGAGTCCCTAAGTCTAAACTTATGAAAATTAAAATATTAATGTGAATTAATATAAAACTATGTTAGAATGGTCCAAAAGTCATGGATCAAGCTAGATCTAATCTTAGCCGTTGATTAAGGACTTAATCTCGGCCATTGATTTGTCAACGAGAAAAGTATAAGAGGAGGTTTGAGGGTCACTTGGAGAATACACCAAGAGATCAAGATTTCGATTTTCTGGGGCTGGGTTTGCTGAGAAAGTTGAGAGAGTGATCAGAGTTGCAATTGAGGGGCAGTGAATACAGAAGCACAGAGGCAGAGATAGCACCAGGAGGATCAGTGCAGTAGCTGAAGAGAGGGACGCAAAAGAAACCAAGGGTTCACGCAGAGCCACCTAGGGCTCACGCAGAGGCAACCAGGAGTTGCGCAGTGCCTCAGAGGGCCAACATGGGTGACGTAGAGGGCCAGAGGGATGATGCAGTGCCTCCAGAGGCTGATGCAGGCCAAGTCAGAGTGACGCTGGGCTAACGCTGGTCCAGGAGGCTGACGCAGTCCCTAGAGGCTGATGCTAGGGTTTCGTGGGTCAAATTGGAGTTGTGGAGCTGCCGAAGTGTTTATCCAAGGTTTCAGCTAGAATATTTGCATCCAAGTAGAGAGGTACTACTGCCGAGATTTTTCTCTGTTGGGTGAGCCGGATTTGGCACCCAGATTGTATTCTGAAATTGCTTAATAAATCAAACCCTTAGATAGATGCACCAGTTTTCCTGCATTGGGTTTTTCCGGGGACATTAGTTCGAAAATAACTGTGTCACTTGTGTGTTTGTTTCTATTTCCTTCAGTTGATGATCTGTAATGTGTTGAGCATGTACTTGTATTTATTTCCAATATTTACATGGTAAATAACTTGTTAATTATCAGAACAAGTAGGTAGGAATAAAGCAGTAAAGTGCATGAAGGATTTCTAACGTGTCAAACCTAGAAATTCCAACATTTTCCATTGCATTAAAAGTTTTTTTGATTGCTTCATTCAAGTTATTGCCTAAGGAATAATTAAAGTTTTAATTTAAACATCCTTGGTGTTATTTGGTGATTAAATGCAATTTTCATGATTTTTCTATGGTCTAGGTGCGATAAATGTTTTAAATCATATTGGAGAAAGTTAATTAAATTCTAGATCTAGGCAATTAATGAAAATCATTTTAAATCTGGAATCTCTTGCATATTGCAGTTTTGGGTGTTTACATTGATTATTCATATTCGTCACATATTTTAAAATTGTTCTAGATAACTTGTTTTTACTTAATGTACGGTTAATTGAACATAAAGGCACTGGTCTATAATCATTTCTATCTTGTGGTTGTGTCTTAGCTTTTATTCTATTCATCTGAGTTAATCAAGATTCATTTACATTCGTCAAGTTGTCCATCTTTAAGTCTCCTAGAGCCCGTGTCCACAGGCTACCCTCATTTATTCACTTAGGGACTACCCCCCTTGACTTGTCTAGGAGAGACTCTAAACGGAGTGAGTAAGGATTAAGAGTGACAACCCTTACTCTGAGCATTGTTGTGGTGCCTAGACACTTTGTGCGATAACACTTCCTCTTTCTTGGAATTTCTTCTTTTCAACTTCTACTTCTTCAGTGATATGGGCTTCTTCCCTTCTTCGTTTGTTGTTGTCCTTCTTGAGCTTAGGACACTCTCTCTTGTAGTGCCCTGTAGGAATTTACAAGGTAAGTTCCTCAGACAGAACACCAAAGGATACCGCTCACAAACAGATCACAGATCAATACACTAGTATTGTTGACGTGGTTAAAATCCTCAAAGAGGGAAACAGTCCACAACCTGAGCCAACGCGGCCACTTCAGACAATTTATTAATAAAGGAATGAAAATTTACATAAGCTTCTCTCATGAACAGTTACCCTACAAATGACCCTCCATGCTCTTTAAATAAAGATTATGGACTAATCGGGTGTTAAGCCACAGATCAAGTGTCGGTAATACTGAGGAGAGAATGAACCGTCTGATCACTACATATCGTGATCGTCGGATTGTAAGTTACAAAAGTACATAGTAAAGAAACATACTTTACCTAACTCTACACTAGACCAAGTTATACTTAACTATTTCCTATGTGTCGGAATATCCTAACATCCCCCTTTAAGAACAACTTGGGATAGGATTGAAGGATGTACAAATATGACACAATAGGAGAAGGAAGGAGGCATTAGAACCTATCCCCCCTTAGTGACAACTTCCTGAACTCCAACCATAAATCGAAGTTTAGTAAACTTCGCTTCTGTGAGAGCCTTTGTAAAGATGTCTGCAACTTGATCATTTGTTGAACAATATTGCACTTCAAGAACATGGTCATGAATGAGCATTCTCATGAAATGCATGTGCAGTTCAATGTGTTTGCTGCGTTGATGTTGGACTGGATATTTGCATAGTTGAATGGCACTTTGATTATCACACAAAAGTGTAGTCGGATGCTGCTGCTGAAAGCCAAACTCTGACAAGATCTAACGAAGCCACAAGGCTTCCTTACTAGCTTCTACGGCACCACGATACTCTGCTTCTGCTGAAGAAAGAGAAATGGCACTTTGTTTCTTGCAAGTCTATGTAATAGGTCCTGAACCAAGAGTGAACACATAACTTGTAGTAGACTTCCGATCATCAGGGTCACCAGCCCAATTAGAATCAGTGAAACCAACCAATAGAGGAGATGCTTTTGCACTGTAATGAATCCCAAACTGAACTATACCTCGAACATAACGAAGTATTCTTTTAGCTGCTTTCCAATGACTTTCATGTGGGTTTTGCATAAACTGAGCAATAAGGCCAGCAACAAAGGAAAGGTTAGGACGAGTATGGGTCAGATACAAAAGTTTTCCTACAAGTTGACGATATAAGGTAGCATCAACTTCAGGGGAAGTACAAGTGACTGAAAGTTTGGCTCTAGACTAAAAGGGAGAAGGGGCTGGCTTATAGTCTTCCATGTGAAAATGGCGTAGAAGATCACATGCATACTTGGACTGGGAAAGGGAAATACCTTCCTTGGATTGTAAGACTTGAAGACCAAGAAAATAATGCAAGTGTTCTAAGTCTGTCATTTCAAACTTCTTTTTAAGGCTGGACTTCACATGATTTATAAGGTTGGGATCACTACCAGTAAGGATAAGATCATCAACATAAAGAACAAGAATGATAAGAGACTTGCCCACTTTCTTGGTGTACACAGTATTGTTAAAATGACACCTAGAAAATCCAATTTCTAAAAGAAAGCTATCCATTTTGGCATACCAAGCCCGAGGGGCTTGTTTGAGACCATAAAGGGATTTTTAAGCCGACATACAAGGCTGGAGTCTGTTTTTATAAAGCCAGTAGGTTGTTCCATATAGATTTCTTCATGCAAGTCCCCATGCATGAAGGCAGATTTAACATCCATCTAATGGACTTCCCATTTGAAAAAGGCAGCAAGGGAAAGAACAAGGCGCATAGAGTTCATTTTGGCAACATGGGAGAAGGTTTTAGTATAGTCAATGCCTTCAACTTGTGAAAAACCCTTAGCAACAAGACGAGCTTTATGTTTATCAACTTTTCCATCTGGTCCATACTTGGTTCTGTAAACCCATTTGCATCTAACAAGTTTTCGTCCCTTTGGAAGGGGAACAAGATCCCATGTATCATTTGCCAATAATGAACGATATTCTTCATTCATAGCGGCGTCCCAATCTAGATGGCCTGAAGCTTCTGCAAAGGTGTCAGTATCATATTAGCTGAAGCTTGAGCTACTAAATAAGAGGCTCTATCGAACTGAGAACGTGTATGTCGCTGATCTATAGGATCACCGACAAGAGCACCTACTGCATCCCGAGTGGCACAGACCCATTTTGGAAGCTGAGGAGCTGAAGGAGGATCCTGAGAAGGTGGGGGAGGATTGTCATCCTCACTGTCATCATCTAAAGAAGAAATATTTTCAAAACTAGAAGGGATAGAGAGAGGTGGCACATCCACTGAACTAGGCTCGTAGGCCAATATATTTTCAACAATTTACATCTCTTCTAATGATAACATTTTTGGACTTAAGTGGAATAAGTTTGTATCCTTCGACATCTTCAGAATATCCAACAAAAATACATTTTTCACTCTTAGGTTCTAAAACTTTATGTTTCTCATCTGGAATATGGGCCCATGCTTCACTTCCAAAAACACTAAAGTGACTTATATCTGGTTTAATTGAGCTCCATGCTTCTTCTGGAGTGATATTCTTTAAAACCTTAGTAGGAGTGCGATTTATTATGTAATTTGCACAATTAATTGCTTCTGCCCAAAAATTAAGACTAAGTCCTTTAGATTGAAGCATACAATTAGCCATTTCCTTTAATGTACGATTCTTCCTTTCAGCTACACCATTTTGTTGTGGAGTATATGGAACAGTATGTTGCATTTGAATTCCATTCTCAGTGCAAAAGTTGATGAATTTGTTGTTAACATATTCTCCGCCATTATCAAATCTTAGCTTAAGAATTTGATGTCTAGATTGTTTTTCAACAGAGGCCTTAAAGGCCAAGAAATGTTAAATACTTCACTCTTGAGTTTTAAGAAGTATACCCAAGTGCGTCTGGAGAAATCATTAATGAAAGTTAAGAAATACTTGTAGCTAGAGAATAAAACAACTGGAAGTGGACCACATAAATCACTATGCACAAGCTGTAAAGGGGTTGAGGCATGCCAAGAGGCACATTTTTCAAAACTATCCCGATGATGTTTTTCGAGTACACATCCGGAATAAACACCATCTCTGTAATGGAAGACCTGTCACCATATTTTCTTTACATAGATTCTGAAGGGACCGATAGTTTAAGTGACCAAATCGCTCATGCCAAAGTTTGCTCACTTCATCATTATGAGCAACAAATACCGAGAGAAGATTTGATGACCCAAAGTTGTTAAACTTATAAAACCTTGTAGAATCATCAACAATGCCAGTAGCTAAAATTTGTCTAGGATATCTTAGGTCCTTAATTACAACATCGTGAGGTGAAAATTCAATGATTTTACCTTCACCTGAATGAGTTATCTGATATATAGATAGAAGGTTGCAGGATAAGGTTGGAACACATAATACATCATTAAATTGACCATTTTCTATATGAACAGTTCCAGTCCCTACAACACTAAGAGATCTATCATCACCAATATATATATTTTTAGTGTTACAATCATTTAAAGAAGAAAACATGGCTTTGTTTTTGGCCATGTGATAAGAAGCTCCAAAATGAGCCACTCATGAGAATGAGAAAAAGAAGATACATTTAGTGCATATCTAGACCGAGATGCTTGACAACCACATGCAGAAAGTGCTATTCCTAAAGATGAAGTTGAAGTTGTTGAGTGCTCCAAATGGATGTTATTCTTCTTCGTTGCTGCTTCCAAGGCTTCCATCTTCTTAAAGCATTTGGATTCTAAGTGGCCATCTCAATTACAAAAGTGGCAATGTCTATCAGTCTTCTTCCCTTTATTTTTATTTGCCTTATCAT
The DNA here is from genome assembly GCA_031772625.1 of Pinus tabuliformis. Classification (NCBI taxonomy): domain Eukaryota; kingdom Viridiplantae; phylum Streptophyta; class Pinopsida; order Pinales; family Pinaceae; genus Pinus; species Pinus tabuliformis. The sequence goes on along the minus strand of CM062820.1, from coordinate 540,487,957 downwards.
TTTGTTGAAATGATTTTTTATTTTGAGATTGAAATGGCTTAGGACCCTTGTTTGGTTTAGGACCATTCCTTTTAGGATACGGCTTCTTAAGATTCTTTGAATTTGGTTGCTGCTGGGCAGCTAAGGCTTTCTTAGAAGAGTTTCCAAGATTAAGAAGACCAAGATGTAAGAGTTTTTCTTGTTCTCTTATTAAAGAATCACAAAAGGCATCAAAGGAAGGGGACTTGTAGTCTTGTCCTTGAGAAATGAAGGCTTCTCTTGTAGAATGGAAGGTGGAAACAAACACAGAGTAGGCTGGTCCCAACTTAGTAAGAATGGAATAGATAAGGTTACCATCTTCTTTCTTAACCTTAACACCTTCCAAGAGAAGTCTAAGGGTCTTGAACTTGGACAAAAAATCTTTAATGGAAGAAAAATTATTGGGGTCCAATGTAAGCAACTCATTTTCAAGTTGATGGGCTCTAAGTTCATTTTTAATTCCAAAAACTTTAGTGATTTGTTTCATTGCTTCATTAGAAGTATCAAGTTCTGCAATATGGAATCTAAAGTCTGGAGAAATAGACATCCCTATCAATCGACGTGCTTGATCTTGCCTATTTTCCCATTTGGTTGCCTTATCTTCATCTTTCGGTTTGGTTTCTTGGCTCGAGGCTATTCTGTAAAGACTTTACTTCTAAGTAAATCCACAATGTAGGACCACCATTGGAAGTAGTTGGTGCTATCAAGAATAACTTGGCATGGACTTTCCATTTTAACAGAAAATGAAGCTATAAATGTTGAAACTAAGTGGTCCAATGGAAAGATCTTGAAAGATTAGGCTGATTCAAAAAAACGGCTTCCGAATGAAGAAGTTATGTTTGAAGAAAAGTTGTTGAAGATGCCAACGAAGTGCGGGAATGTGCGGAAATGAATGATAATGTTATATTTAAAAAAAATCTGCCCCCTTTTCAAACTTAATCTAATTAGCTCAACAAAAAGAAAGACTTGAACTCAAGACCTCTATTCTCATAAAATAGCTTTGGACCAAGTGAGCTAGGTTAAAAGGTTAGTAATTTTTGGAAAACAAGGAAGGTTTTTTTTTTTTTTTTAGTCAATGAAGCTTTGGGGTGTGTGCTTACTTGAGAAAGCTCTTTTTTGCCTACAAAACAAAAAACACAAAAACCAACACAGACATAAAAAAAAACAAACCTTATGGCTTGAAGTTAGCTTTAGCCAGAAACTAAATATTTTCTTCAATGTTTATGATTTTTCGAGATCACACTAAGGTGTGGCGAAAAAGAGCATATGCATGAGAAAAATCCTTCCTTTCTGTTTTTGATTTGTCCAGATCGCATAGAGTCACGGGGCAAAGAGCATACACAGAAATGAAAGGTATAGATCCTGTAATAAAAAAACAAAGAGCTAAATAAACCGAAATAAAAAGAGAGAAAATAACCAAAAACTGCAAATAAACATTGTATACTTCCAGATCTTAAAAATGATGTAGCTAGGGCTACCAGAAACCTTTTCCCGTCAAACGAAAGGGGTTCCTCGCTGGAACAAATGCTACTAACACAATAGAGCAGTCCTCTCGGCTCGAAAGCTGTTAGTAGTAGTAGATCTAGGAAACGACAGTCAGATGCAGTTCTACTGGCTTCAGATTTGGATCACCAACGGATGCAGCCCTCAAATAGCTCTGATACCATGTAGGAATTTACAAGGTAAGTTCCTCAGACAGAACACCAAAGGACACCGCTCACAAACAGATCACAGATCAATACACCAGTATTAGTGATGTGGTTAAAATCCTCAAAGAGGGAAGCAGTTCATGGCCTGAGCCAATGCGGCCACTTCAGGGAATTTATTAATAAAAGAATGAAAATTTATATAAGCTTCTCTCATGAATAGTTACCCTACAAATGACCCTCCATGCTCTTTAAATAGAGATCATGGACTAATTGGGTGTTAAACCACAGATCAAGTGTCGGTAATAATGAGGAGAGAATGAACCGTCTGATCACTACATATCGTGACCGTCGGATTGTAAGTTACAAAAGTACATAGTAAAGAAACACACTTTACCTAATTCTATACTAGACCAAGTTATACTTAACTGTTTCCTATGTGTCGGAATATCCTAACATGCCCATATTCTTGACATCTATAACATTGGATCTGCGACATATTGATCTTTTTTTTTTTCATAGGACCAAACTTTCCAAATTTTCCTTTTCTTCTTGTCATGACAACAAATGTTTGAACCTGCTCATTTGATCCTACATCACTTTTTTCCTTCATCCTATTTTCTTCAATCTTGCATAGTGACCACAAATTATTGAATGGGATAGATTTCTTCTCTTCATAGGCCTTTGATACAAGGTTACCTTGTTCATCAATTAGTGCATTTAGAACAATGGTAATCATTTATTTATTAGATATCATCTCTCCTAGATCTTGAAGTTGATTCCTTATTTGTGATGCTTTGGTAAGACATGTAGATATCTGTTCATCCTTTGATGCTTTCAACTTGTATAGTTCAGATCTTAGTGATATGACTTTTCTTGTCGTGCTTTCAGAGAATAATTCTGCTAGCTTATCATATATCCCTTTAGATGTCTCCAACTCTGCTACATATGGGATGAGGGAATCCTTGATGGATTCTATAAGAATCCTTTGAGCACATAGATCCTTTTTCATATATTTCGATAGTGCTTGCCCTTCAGATGGTTTGGAGACCTTGCCATTTACATGATCAATAACTTCATTTTCCTTGGGGACTAAGTCTATCCTCCTTTCTGTTAAAATTGGAAACTAGGGCAAAACTTCATGCGGGTCATCTTATTCATGGTTGATAATATTTTTATTAGATTCCTCTCGTCCAGAGGTGAAGGATTGATATAAAGATCATCCGATTCCGATAAGTATTCATGGAGATATGAATTTATTTTGATTATGGAATTATTATCAAGCTGACCTACAACTCATGTAGGCTCAGAAGCCCAACAGTTGCATCTATTCAAACACCAACGTTGTGTATAAATACAGGAGGACTTTTCATCATTTGGACTCACTCATCTCATCACATCTCTCTCTCTCGACTGCGCAGAAAAGAGTCTCTTCTCTATTGTGTAGAAAAGGGTCTCTCTCTCACACATGTGAAGCCGGAAGCTGCCGAAACTGAAGCTGCAACTGCAGAAGTAAAGATTGACCTGCGTGGACTAGAAGATCTCCTCATCTGGACTGCGTTGTAAGTTCATCTGATCCTCCTCTGAAAGCCGCAACTTTTGGTGGTGGAATCAAGTCAATCCGACGGACGGTTTGCAAGATATCCACTGCCCTAGTTTTAGTCGAAAGCTGACGAAACTAAAGCTGCAACTGCAGAAGTAAAGATTGACCTTCGTGGACTAGAATATCTCTTCATCTGAACTGCGTTGTAGGTTCATCTGAACCTCCTCTGGAAACTGCAACTTTTGGTGGTGGAATCATGTCGATCCGACGGTCGGTTTGTGAGATATCGTTTGCCCTAGTTTGATGATGAAGCCGTTAATGTTGATGCTGCTGATCTAGGGTTTGCTACTGTTGATATAAATCAGATTTATTGTACTATTTCTCTCTGCTGAATTATTGAAGATAAAAGAAGATTCGATCAAAGGGTTTTCCCACGCATTGTGGGGTTTGTCCTTGGCTAGCCGCCACATCTTGTCTCTTGTCTTGGCTTGTTTTCTGTTGATCGTTTAATGTTCTATCTGCATTTTACTTTATGTACATGTGATTGCTAATCTGTGGAATATAATAAGAAAAAGAAGTAAACTATTATAAGCATAGAACATACCATAACTTAACATGGTATCAGAGCTGAGGTGAAGACAAAGTTCGAGCAAAAGCAAGAGAAATCACCGAAGAGAAGATTGGCGAGGCTATCTTAAAAGAACTATGGGGTTCTCAACACTTTGCCAAAGGCAAGCTTCGTAAGAAAGATGATTGTCACGGATGGACGATGTCTATCGATCTAACCCTAGAAGATCCAGGAGTACTAGACAAGGTAAGAGGCAATATTGTTGAGCTTCCATCAAATGCATCCGCTGCTGCATGGAACAAATGAAAATCCGAAGAAGCCAAAATAGAAGATCATCCGGGACTCTATCGACAAGCACTTGGTGGCATACATCTCTGAACTGGACACCTCCAAGGAAATCTACGATAGACTAGTGAGTTTATTTAAAGTTAATGATGCAAATCAAGTTTTGTTTCTTAGAAATAAACTGAGGGAAATCAAGAAGGGTAAAGATGAGAGTATGAAAGCATACTTCTTAAGAATAACAGAGATCAAGAACGATCTTCTATCTATTGGGGAGGCTATTACTGATAGGGAAATGGCACTCACGACTCTTGGAGGATTACCATCCGAATGGTACGTGTTCAGGACTACTCTTTTAAACTATAATGTAATTCCTGGTTTTGAGGAATTAATGGCTAGATGCATTCAAGAAGAAACAGGGGAAGAAGAGCAAGAAATGCCCATGCTCAAAGGTCCTCCTGCTAAGAAAAGAAATAATTCCGGGACTAAATCAAAAGGAAAGGCTGGAAGAAAATGACAATGTTACATCTGCGATAAAGCAGGTCACTATGCAAGGGAGTGCCCTGATAGAAAGGACTCACACCGGGATGATGATCAAAATCCCTCTGATGGCAATCAAAGGAATGACAAATTCAATAGCAAAGGTAAGAGGAGAGCTGGGAATCGAGGATGAGGACAACCATTCAAGAAGGCTAGAAATTCCAAGATGTATTAAATGCACCTGACCTCAAAAAGAACCTAGTGTCCATCTCGGCAATGGAAGACAAAGGCTACAAGGTAACCTTCAGCGATGGCAAGGTACATATATGGAAAAATAATGTTAAAGATGCCTTTACTCTTGGGTTTAGTGTTGATTCATTATATCAGGTTGATGGAAGTCCACTAGGTGTTATGTCTTATGACATATCTCTTCAGTCCGAACTTTGGCATCGGAGGTTTGCCCCCCTTCATTATAAAGCTATACTCGGTGTAAGACAAATGGTGATAGGGATGCCCGAATTTCGAGTAGAGAAATAAGGTGTATGTCCAAGATGTGCCAAAGGAAAGATCAAAAGGGGACCATTCCCCTCAAGCCAAAGCAAGACCCCTAATATATTACAGTTGGTTCACTCAGGCATACCTGAGGTTGGCATTAAGAGGGAGACTACTACACTACATACTCCTGAGCAGAATGGTGTGGCGAGAAGAAAGAACCGCACGATTGTGGAAGCTGTCCAAGCCATGCTACATGATCAAAGACTTCCGAAGTTTCTATGGGCTGAAACTACAAACATCGTCGTATATGTACAAAATCGATGCCCTCATCAAGCATTGGGTTCCAAGACTCCTAAAGAAATGTTCACCGCCGGTCAAAGGGAAGTCGTGATTAGTCACCTTTGACGAAGATATGGCTCTCAGCAAGGTGGACAATCTTCCAACTTTGAGGAGCTCTCAAGAAGCTGACATCAGGTAACCGAAAGAAAAGGATGATGAATCAATGCCTGATGTAGAAGAACCCATGGATCCGATTGATCCTCATCCACATGAGCCTTCCTCTTCTAGGAAGAGGCCTTCATGGCTTAGGGGGATACTTGATGATGCTGAAGGACATGCTGCACCCTGAGGAACCTTCCGTCAAAGTAAGAAACCTAACAGGTATCAGGGATACCTGATCATCATGAGCACGATCATACAAAATGAGCCTTCATCATTCTCAGATGTCGTCAAGCATTAAGTATGGAAGGATGCTATGACCATAGAATATGAGTCTATTATGGAGAATGACATCTGGGAAGTAGTTCCTAGACCCCGGACAAGACAATTGTTACTTCAAAATGGCTTTACAAGATAAAGCATGCAGCATATGGAAGTACGGAAAAGTATAAGGCTCGTTTTGTTGCTCGTGGTTTATCCCAGAAGGAAGGTATAAACTATGATATTTGCACCTGTTGCCAGATATACGACCATCCGCTTGATCATAGCCCTTGTGGCTTCACAAGGATGGAACCTACATCAGATGGATGTCAAGACCGTGTTCTTGCACGGTTCGATCAAAGAAGAGGTCTATGTGGAGCAACCCGAAGGATTTGAGATTTATGATTGAAAATCTCATGTATGCAGGTTGAAGAAGGCTCTCTATGGGCTGAAGCAAGCACCCCAAGCATGGTATGAGAGGATCGATAGCTACTTGATGAAGCTGGGATTCACTAGGAGTGAAGCCGATCCTAACCTTTACTTTAAGGTTGAAGATGACAAGCCTCTCATACTGGTGTTGTATGTGGATGACCTCTTTCTAACAGGTGCAGACCCTCTCATTCACAAATGTAAGAGGGAGTTGGCTTCTGAATTTGAAATGAAGGACCAAGGACTTGAAGTATGGCAGAAGCCAAGGGAAATTTTCCTATCTCAAGGAAAATATGTGGTAAAGATATTGGAAAGATTTGGTATGATGGACTGCAAGCCTGTGACTACCTCGAGAATCTTAACTTTTAGATGTTATATGGTAGTGATGTCGGACCAGATTTGGGAAATGCCTTTGAGTTTCATAAACTCATTCACATTGATGTTCTTAGTGAACCTCCGTCCGAATATATGTTTTGCAGTTAGCATTTTGAGCTCATATTTGGTTGAGCCTCACTGGATTGATGCCAAGAATCTTCTAAGATATCTTCGTGGCACAATTACTAATGGATTGAGATACACTGCCGGAAATATGAAACTGCATGATTATTCGAATGCTGATTAGGCAGGTAGTGTGGAGGATCACTGGAGCACTTTTTAGTGCTGTTTCTCTTTGGATTCTGCTTCAATATAATGGATGAGCAGGAAGCAGAAGTCGATTGCCATAAGCACCATCAAGACCAGATACATATCTACGAGTATGATCTCGTATGAAGCTGCCTGGTTGGGGAAGCTCTTCAGTGAGCTGTTTGAACACATACCACTGTGATTCTCTGTAACAACTAGAGGTGGGATTCGATTATTGAGGAATCCCGTATTCGTTGGTTGATCCAGCAGATAAACATCATCTGGGATATGGTAAGTCGATGAGCAAGGAGGCTCCATCGCATTAAGATGATGTACAGGTCGATACACCTTGTCAAAGCCTCGAGGAAAGATCTAATTTGTGATTTTCCCAAACGACTTGGAGTCGTCAAGAAACCCTTGTACAAGGGCCCTGCATGTTGCATACATTGAGCTCTGGGAGCTCTGAGGGCTTGCGGTTCTTACTGGAGCAACATACGACCACAAGGTGACTCACCATCCCCTGGTGGTGCGCACTGGAACAAGATGATTCGCTCTCTTGTGGGACAAGATGATTGGCTCTCTTGTGGAATAGGATGATTCACTCTCGTGTTGCAGGATGATTAGTTCTCCTGTGAGGCCTGGATTGATTTATTCTCCATGGTGATTGTAGTAGGATTGATGTGTTTTCCTGTGAGGCCTGGATTGACGTGTTCTCCATGGCGATTGTAGCAGGATTGATGTGTTCTCCTATAAGGCCTGGATTGATGTGTTCTCCATGGCGATTGTAGCAGGATTGATGTGTTCTCCTGTGAGGCCTGGATTGATGTGTTCTCTATGGTAGCTTGGATTGATGTGTTCTCCATGGAAATTGTAGCAGGATTTATGTGTTCTCCTGTGAGGACAGGATTGATTAGTTCTCCTGTCGAGGTATCCTACCCATGTAGTCTGGGACTCATGGGAAGTACCTCTCATCTGATCAATGAGCAGGGAAATGAAGTTAGGGACCATAGTAGTACCGATGGATGCATCGTTGTATCTACTGTACTCCCTATGCTAGGATGGCCTCCATTGATTTGGGATCAATGATACTGGTCTGGGACCAGTGGTAGGAGTTGTACCATACTATGACGCTCACTTCGGGTCGGTTGAGACTGGTCTGGGACCAGTGGTACATACTCTGAGACTTACTTCGTGTTAGTGTTGTACTGGTTTGGGACCAGTGAGAGTGGTACATACTATGACGCTGACTTCGGATTGGTTGAGACTGGTCTGGCACCAGTGGTACACTCTCTGAGACTGTGATACTGGTCTGGGACCAGTGGTAGGAGTGGTACCTACTATAAAGCTGACTTCGGGTCGGTTGAGACTGGTCTGGGACCAGTGGTACACACTCTGAGACTGACCTTGAGTCAGTGGAGGATGATATTGGTCTGAGACCAGTAGAGTTATACTCACTATGACGCTGACTTCGGGTTGGTTGAGACTGGTCTGGGACCAGTGGTACATACTTTGAGACTGACTTTGAGTCAGTATGATACATCCTCGATCATTTCTTCTTCTTCATAATTCAGACAAAAGCAGAGTAGAACAAAACAATGTAAGAGCAGAGTAGAACAGAGAAAAACAATACAGATCAGTATAGGGTAGAACAAGACAAAGCAAAATAGGCAGAATAGAGCAGAGCAGGCCAAGGGTCAGGTTGTACAGGGCAGTGCATTTGATGGATGAATAGTAACGACCGATAGATATATTGCAGATGAAGTTCTCCCTAGTTGAGAGGGAGTGTTAAAATTGGCAACCAGGGCAAAACTTCATGCGGGTTATCTTATTCATGGCCGATAATATTTTTATTAGATTCCTCTCGTCGAGAGGTGTAGGATTGATATAAAGATCATCTGATTCTGATAAGTATTCATGGAGATATGAATTTATTTTGATTATGGAATTATTATCAAGCCGACCTACAACTCATGTAGGCTCAAAAGCCCAACAGTCGCATCTATTCAAACACCAACGTTGTGTATAAATACAGGAGGAATTCTCCTCATTTGGACTCACTCATCTCATCACATCTCTCTCTCTCTCTCTACTGCGCAGAAAAGAGTCTCTTCTCTACTGTGTAGAAAAGCGTCTCTCTCTCACACGTGAAGCCGGAAGCTGTCGAAACTGAAGTTGCAACTGCAGAAGTAAAGATTGACCTGCGTGGACTAGAAGATCTCCTCATCTGAACTGCGCTGTAGGTTCATAAAGCCGCAACTTTTGGTGGTGGAATCAACTCAATTCGATGAACGGTTTGCAAGATATCGACTGCCCTAGTTTGAAGCCGAATGCTGCTGAAACTGAAGCTGCAACTGCAGAAGTAAAGATTGACCTGCGTGGACTAGAAGATCTCTTCATCTGAACTGCGCTGTAGGTTCATCTAAACCTCCTCTGGAAGCCGCAACTTTTGGTGGTGGAATCATGCCGATTCGACAATCGGTTTGTGAGATATCATCTGCCCTAGTTTGATGATGAAGCCGCTAATGTTGATGCTGCTGATCGAGGGTTTGCTGCTATTGATATAAATCAAATTTATTGTACTATTTCTCTCTGCTGAATTATTGAAGATAAAAGAAGATTTGATCAAAGGGTTTCCCCACACATTGTGGGGTTTGTCCCTGGCTAGCCGCCACATCTTGTGTCTCTTGTTTTGGCTTGTTTTCTGTCGATCGTTTAATGTTCTATCTGCACTTTACTTTATGTACATGTGATTGCTAATCTGTGGAATATAATAAGAAAAAGAAGTAAACTGTTATAAGCATAGAACATACCATAACTTAACACTTTCCCATGCAAGAAAGTTCGATGGCCCAACCAACGTGTTGTTCTCCTTGCAAAATGAAGTCATTTTACGAGATTTAGTTATAGAAATAAAAATACTTACTTGTCAAGTGAATATGATCTCTTCAACTTGATGCCTTTGTTGATGATGATTAATGATGACTTCTTGATGATGCCTTGATGGTTCTTGGATGATCTTCTTCAAGGATAATGATTTTCTTTTGAGGTGAAATCCTTACTTCAATGAGAGGGAGATTGCCTTGATATCTTTGATGATGACAAAGCCTTTGATTTAGCTTCCCTTAGATGAATAGTCTTCAAGATGCTTCAAGTTGAAGTCCTTCCTTTCTTGAATAGAAATAGGGTCTTTGGGGTCTCCATCTTCTAGGTGATGATTGAGAGCGGATCCCAAGAATGTTTTAAGAGTAGATGCCTTCTTTGATTGAACTAGGGTTTTGAATTTCCTCAAGATGATGATGTGATCCTTATCTTTGAGATGTCTTGAAGATGAGACAGTCTTCTTTGATGCTTGATGCCCTTGATACCTTTATAGAACTTCGGTCCTTGAGTTCTTGAGTGTCCCTTATTGAGTTGCCCTTCCTTGATTTGTCACCTTAGCTCTAAAACCATGTTGAGAAATATAGAGGAAAAATGTAATGATCCTAAATAGGATATACTAGTGATAACAACAAATATTCTATGCAACAAAATACAAAAATGAAATATCCATCAAGCACCCATAGAAAAACTGCAAATGAAGAACTTATGAGCCATTTTATTATATTTCTGCAAGCCAAATACAATAGAGAGTGGAATGGTGTACCCGGGCTTTTCTCAATGGACAAGTAAGACCAAACCCAGGTAGGAAAATGGCTGAGCTGAAGGCTACCCAGTTGCTGCATCAATTTGCACTGCGCTGCCTAGAAAACTGTTGCTTTGCTGAAGTTCAAATGGTTGGAAAGTTCTCTAAAATTTCCCAAAAATTTATATCTTTTTAACGCTAGACTCCTTGGCCAAAACCTAGAAAAACCCAGAAGGGATTTTAGTTGGTTTTGACTTTGGTTTTTCGACCCCGTTGGAGCCTCACCCCAGCGATGGATGCCAAATTCGACCTGCTGGAAATTGCCTGCAAATCCACTAGAAAACTCCTCCAAAATGTTGGGTTTACCCTTGCTATCCAAATCGTAACTCCCCGGATGAAGTATTGGCCCGAATCAACTACTCTCCAAGCACCACAAAATTCTGATGTGTGGCCTTTGCGCTATCCCTCAGCCCAGAAATGTGAATTGCTGAAATGTTGGCTAAGTTGGCTGAAAGCTCCAACGAAAATGCCTGTCCAACACTGCTACCTCAGCTCCCTGACCTCTCGACAGGCTATGTGATCCCTGCTAGTCTGAGACTCCCTTTGTGTGATTCCTAGCTGCCCAGAAATACACTCCCTTCCTCTGCATTGTTGTTGATGTGTGTCACTACCCTGAAACTCTTGAAAACTCCTGTAGAACAACCTCCATAGGGCGGGCACGGATGGTCCCCCGAAGTAGAGGTTGAATCTCCCGCGTGAGAGATTCGTGGCTAAACAACCGGTAGACTCGCTAAATAGCAGAGTGAACAAATGTGTGTTTGTTTGCAAATGTCAAAGATGATGAAATGAGCAAAGTTGCCTTTCTTATATATATATATATATATTTGAGAACTTTTCCCTCCTTTTTACCTCCATCGTGGGTCCCTCACCTAACCATCGATTTCCCCTCCATGCAAATCGAACTAGGGAATGCGTATTCTCCTAGTGTGGGTGTCCCCCATGTATAACTTAACCACATCATAATAATTTCTGGCCTCCTAATAAAATCGAATGGGCTCCATCTCCTCCAAAATCAGCCCCAAAATGTAGACTTTAATCTTGTTCCAAAATAGTTTAGGAAGGGACATTATAGTCCTCCCCTCCCAAATGTTGCTTGTCCCCAAGCAACTTCAGTGTTGGATGCCCACGCATGTCCTTGCCCTCCCAAGTAGCATCCTCATCCAGAAAGCTCCTCCAATGCACCAAAAATTGCTTGTCCTTAAGTAGTGCCTAAATAAGCACCCTCTCTGACCGTAGATCCCCACTATCTCTGCAAACTTCACTAAGGTCCCAAACTTGCCATTGGATTGTCCCTGGTTGTTGTACTATCCTATAGTGAAGGGGTCCCTTGATACCAGGATCCCAAGCTAACCTGATCAGCGTGAAGCACCCCTTGTTCCACTCACTATCCTGCCAGATAGGGGTGTTAGAACCCCTTTGTCTACTGCCAATAAGTAGAGCATTCTGATGATGTAAAACTCCGTCCAAATCCTCATAAAGTTGCCTTGTCGAATAGCCCATCTCGTGCACTACAAGAGTAAAGTCTTGAAGATGCAATCCAATCTTGGTGGGATTGAACCCTCGTCTACCCAGGCCTCCCCCGATCTCCCCTTGTCGATCATCCTGCCACACGAGTGAAGTTCCCCACACCATCAATGAATCAGTAAAACCAAATGGAGGATCTGGATGACCCTCCCCTGTAGAAACCAACTCACCTCTATGGGTAGTTGAATTGCTCAGCCCTGTTTTGCCAGAATCCCCTGCCCGTTGCATAAGGAACCTATCTTGTTGACATTGTGACACTCTGGTCATGATTGACTGCCTAGCATGCTCATACCATAGCCTCCTCTCCCATAAATCTTGGCCATAATCTCTGCAATGATCGAGGCTAGGCCAATCTTGCCAAAGCGATTCAATAGTGCCAGTGCCTATCACTCCATGGCTAGCCCCAATCCCGAGTAACAATTTGCCTTGCCCTATGGTGGGGCTTTGGTGATCCCCCATGTGTCCACTTGTGAATGAATCAGTTTGCCAGTTATCTCAACCATGCTCACTGAGTAGTGGAGTATCCCGCCAATCAACTGGATCCCTGGATCCCATAACCATACTGGAGGTCCACAACTCCCAATCCTTTGTGTCTGTCACTGTGATATGCTGCTAGCTATTGGGACCCCCTTATGCCCTATTAGTGTCTCCTGTAGGTATCCAATATGTAGACATCGAGCATCAAGAACCGATGTCGCAAATAACCAACTGCTCTGCACCTGCCAAATCACATAGCAAGATCTATTATTCCAGCTCCTGATGATGTGCTCAGGTACTGCTGGAAGCTTTGGCATCATCCTACCAACAAGGACTACCATCCCCTGCACCTCATGCTCCCCTAACGCCTCAAGTTGTCCAACTTAAAAAGCAACATGCAACTTCCTCTTGGTCACCTCCCCAAGTGTGAGCCTAGGGGTGGAACATATGATACCTCGACAATCAAGCACGCCATCCCTAACCCTGTATCCTTCAGCTTGTGAACCTACCAAGTGTCTCAACTGGAGAGCCTTTGTTGGGTGTGGAGCCTGATTATCTTCTTTATCCAGAGGTATCACCGCATTGGACCCCAGTTCGTAATGTGGTGGCAACGCCAGCCATAATATTTGCATTGTAAGGGGGGTCCAGGGGGGCGGCTGCGATCTTTGGGAGGCCCCCCTGGCGGGGGATTGGTGGTAGCGCCCCCGAAGCTAAAAATAGATGTAAAATTTCCTTGTAAAATGTTGCAATTTGTAGTCAATCTGGGCTGTTCATTAGGCGGAGATCTGATGGTAGAAGTTATGTTTAATTTAGCGTTTTTTGCCCTAGAAGGCAACCCTTTGCTATATATGAGGGAATTGTATTGCGTCTATGTAGATCTGTATTTTGAGTGAGAAAGAGAGAGGAGATTGAGTGAGAGAGAAGAGGGAATTACAGCGGATTTGCTGTAGGTTGCATCTCTTCAGTTTGCTGGATAATATAAAACGAAGGACTGGCTGTTTCTCCGTGGACGTAGTCCAAATTTGGTGAAACCACGTATATCTGTGTCTCTCTTGTTTTATGTGTTTTCTGTGTTTATATTTCTGCAATATATTTCATGTGTTCCATTGCTCTGTAATATATAATTTTCCAACAACTGGTATCAGAGCCAAAGGTCTATTTCTCTGATAAACTCGCTGGAGAGAAGGGTTCTTGGTTCGAGTGGGAGCAAAGGCGGAAGATGGTAGGTTTAGGGCTGAAAATCAACCACGTGTGATCCCAGGGGTGGAACATATGCTACCTCGACAATCAACTGTGCCATCCCTACGTTTGTATCCGTCAGCTTGTGCACCTACCAAGTATCTCAACTGGAGAGTCTCCTCCCAGCCCATGACATGCGGTGTCTCATCCAACTGCCTAGGGTGAGCCTCCCATGCCCTGTTGCCTGAATGGAGAGTGTCAAGTGGTAACAACCAAACACTCTACGACTGTAAGCAACACAGGGGGATGATGGATGGGTATGTCCCGAAGGGTATGATCAAGAATCTGCTGGAATACTCAAGAGTAATCCTGTGGATGACCCTCTTTCCATCTCGGATCTGCTGATAACCCCCTCGAAGTTGTGCCTCCACTAAACATGGTGTCCCCAGATGCTCAACAATGTCATCATTGATCCTAGGTGAGCTACATCCAATGGTAAACCTAATGCCCCTGTCCATAGGCCTACTTGGAGGCAACGCTCCAAGAGCCCGCTACGTCGCATCTTGCGTCACTCCATACCACCAAGCAACACCGCATTCCTCAGCATGCCACTGTATGACGCAACCTGTCCCTGTACACAACTGGATACCCCCAGCTACGGCTATGCCATCCTGTACCGTCCTGTGTCCTGCCTGTGTCACTGCCCCAGTCACTCCCCGCATGTGCTCAATGCAATGTGAGGCCCTTCCACTCCACAACGTAGTCCAACATACTATGGCACACCCCGTGCGTCTCCATGCCCATCTGCAGAACACTTCTCCACGCTAGATGCTCCTACCCATCCCCGAATGAGATGGCCTAAAGTTGTGTCCCTATGTGTCGGCCTGCATCCAACTTGTATCATCACTTCCACCATCGCATCACCATGCTCTCCGATGAGGGTAACTCCCCTCCAAATCCTCCTTGAGGGGCCCTAGAAGTGAATCTCTCTAGGCACTAGTAGTGATGCCACCACTGCTCTGCTCCTTTGTGTCGTCCGTGCCCTATGCAAGTGTGAGGAATCCCTAGCTCCATACAAGGCACTGTCTGGTGGCCTGGCGATGCCACCTATTGATTTTGGGTAGCATCAGATATTCTCTAGCCATGAAATTTGGTGGAGAGGTTGGAGCACATGAGATCTCTAATACCGAGAAAGGGTTTGCGCAAATTCTAAACAGTTTAGGAGATATTAAAATAATTATTATTTTTAATGGAGTTCCTAAGTCTAAACTTAGGGAAATTAAAATATTAACGTGGATTAATATAAAACTGTGTTAGAATGGTCCAAAGGACATGGATCAAGCCAGATCTAATCTTAGCTATTGATTAGGAACTTAATCTCGGCCGTTGATATGTCAACAAGAAAAGTATAAGAGGAGGCTTGAGGGTCACTTGGAGAGCACACCAGAGTGATCAGTCATTCTATTCTCCAGAGTGGGGTTTGCTAACAGAGATAGAATCAGTGATCGGAGTTGCAGCTAAAGGGCATTGAGTACAGAGAGACAAAGAGGCAGAGATAGTGTTGGGAGAGCAGCGCAATAGCCAGGGAGAGTGATGTAGTAGTAGCTAGAGCTCACGCAAGGCCAAACAGAGGTAGCCGGGAGCTACGCAGAGCCTCAGAGAGGCCAACATTGCTGATGTAGAGGGCCAGAAGGCTGACGCAGACACATTCGGGGCAGTGTTGAAAATATCGGTATCGGCAAAATATCGGCAAGGGTCCAAAAAATATCTTATCGGCAATATCGGCAAAAATATCGGCAAAATATCGGCAAATATCGGCAAGCATAAAAAATAATTTTTTCAAATTTTTAAATATAGCCGATATTTTGCCGATATTTTCAAAATATCGCGATATTTTGCCGATATTTTCCGATATTTGCCGATATTTGCCGATATTTTGAAAATATCGCGATATTTTCAAAACAGAAAATATCGCGATATTTTCGAATATCGCCGATATATCGCCGATATTATCAACAGTGATTCGGGGTGACGCAGGGCCAGCGCTGGGGAGAGAGGCGCTGACACAGTCCAGAGAACGCTGACGCTGGGGTTTCTAGGGAAGATTGGTTCTAAGGAGCTGCCGGAAGGATTATCCGGGGTTTCAGCCAGGAAATTTGTTAGAAATTGAGAGGTATTACTGCGAAGGAAATTCTCTGTTGGGTAGGCCAGTTTCGGCACCCAGATTATACTCTAATATTGTTTAATAAGAAAACCCTCATCTAGCTACACCGTTTTTCCCATGTTGGGTTTTTCCGAGGACATTGGTCCAAAAATAATGGTGTCATTTGGTGTGATTGCTTCTGTTTCCTTCAGTTTTTGATCTATAATATGTTGAGCATGCACTAGTGTTTATTTTCAGTATTTACATTGTAAATAACATCAAGCACCCACAGAAAAACTGCAAATGAAGAACTTCTGAGCCATTTTATTATATTTCTGCAAGCCAAATACAATAGATAATGGAATGGTACACCTGGGCTTGTCTCAATGGACAAGCAGGACCAAACCCAGGTAGGAAAATGTTTGAACTGAAGGCTGCCCAGTTGCTGCACCAATTTGCACTGCGCTGCCTAGAAAACTGTTACATTGTTGAAGTTCGAATGGTTGGAAAGTTCACTAAAACCGCCCAGAAATTTATATCCTTTTAACCCTAGACTCCTTGGCCAAAACCCAGAAAAACCTAAAAGGAATTTTAGCTAGTTTTGAATTTGTTTTTTGACCCCCTGGAGCCTCACCCCAGCTATGGCTGCCAAAGTCGACCTGCTGGAAACTGCCTGCAAATCCACCAACAAACTCCTCCAAAATTTTGGGTTTACCCCTGCTATCCAAATCCTAACTCCCCAGATGAACTCTTGGCCCGAATAAGCTTCTCTCCAAGGTCATAAATGCGAATTGGAACGTTGGCTCAACTGGCTGAAAGCTCCAGCAAAAATGCCTATCCAACACTGCTACCTCAGCTCCCTGAACTCCCAACAGGCTGTGTGATCCCTACTGGTCTGAGACTCCCTTTGCGTGGTTCCTGGTTGCCCAGAAATACGCACTCCCTTCCTCTGCGTTGTTGCTGATGTGTGTCACTACCCCGAACCTCCTGAAAGCTCTTGTAGAACAACTTCCCTAGGGCGGACACAGATGGTCCCCCAAAGTAGAGGTTGAATCTCCCACATGAGAGACTCGTGGCTAAACAGCCGGTAGACTCGCTAAACAACAGAGTGAACAAATGTGTATTTGTTTGCAAATGTCAAAGACGATGAAATGAGGAGAGTTGCTTTCCTTATATAGATTTTGTGGAGAACTTTTTCCCTCCTTTTTCCCTCCATTGTGGGTCCCTCACTTAACCATCGATTTCCCCTCCATGCAAATCGAACTAGGGAATGCGTATTCTCCTAGTGTGGGTGGCCCCCACATATAACTTAACCACATCAAAATAACTTCTAGCCTCCTAATAAAATCAAGTGGGCCCCATCACCTCCAAAATTGGCCCTAAAATGTAGAAATTAATCTTGTTCCAAAATAGTTTAGGAAGGGACATTACACAAAAGTAGGTGATTTCTCTTACAATGATAATTGTTTGTGATGTATTTTTACTTCTTTTAATTAGATTCTTCTTCACTTGTTTCTTATTAATGTTTTCTTCATCAAACAACTACCAAACCATAAAGAACAATGAGACAAAGGACACAAAATGTAGGCGATCAACCAGAGCCAAAACCTCTCCATGATGAGAGGAAAACCCACTAGAATTCTTCTTCTTATAGAATATTTAGTTGACGAATTCCAAGACCAAGACCTTTGACCAAGAACCCCTCCAAGACCAAGTCAATGCTTCCTCTTTGAATAACTTCTTCCACCAACATTAGTTTGCCCAGAAACTGCAACTTCAGCTTGCCCAGAAACTGCAACTTCGACTTGCCCAGAAATTGCAACTTTGACTACAACTTTGACCTGCCCAGAAATTGCAACTTTGACTGCACAAAAACTGCAACTTTGACTTGCCTAGAAACTGCAACTTCTCTTCTTTGCTTGGGTAGATTCTTTCTCCTAGAGAACTTGGCTTCCAAAACAACTCTTCTTGATGACCTAAATTTATTTCTGAAACTCAGCTTCACTGCAACAATATGTGCCCTAATTCCTTCGCACGTGTGGAGAGAAGTAGCCCAAAAACAAATCCAAAATAGCTTGACTTTTCTTCCTTTCTTTTTCTTCCTCTTCTTCACACTTCTTCTTGTCCTTTTCATCGAACTTGTGTGTGAGAGTGAAGTGTCTCCAAATGAGGTTGAGTGCCCTATATATAGGCTTCCTTGAGCCTCCTATTAGGCCAATTTGACATGTCCTTAGGCCGACTTGTTGCTCCATGAGGCCGACTTGATGCTTGCATGTGTGACATGGCCTTGGAGGGTCTTTTGACTCTAATTTGACTCAAATAATTTTCTTACAATTTGTAACATGCCCAAGAAGGGTTATTCATACATGACAATGTTGAAATTTCCTAAGCCCATCCGTTAGAAATTTTATCTGTATTCTTTTGGTTTATTTCTCCTACTTGTTAATTACAAGCAAGTTATTAAACATATAAACATCGAAATAAACAGAATACAGTCTCAACCATCTACAGATCAACAACTGAAAGAAATAGAAAACACACAAGTGACACCATTATTTTTGGACAAATCGTCCCTGGAAAAACCCAATGCGGGAAAATCGGTGCAATAATTATGAGGGTTTATTTTATTATGCAGTCTATCCTTGAGTACAACTGGGTGCCAAACTGGCTCACTTGACAGAGAAAAATATTCGATAGTAATACAGAAGCAGATATTTAGAAAATCTTCCCCACGAAACCCTCTCCAGCACAATTGAAGCACTGCGTCAACCCTCCTAGCCTTTGCGTTAGCCTCAAAACCCTCTGCTTTAGCCCTCTAAGGCATTGTGCAACCTCTATAGCCTTCTGCATCACTCTTGCTGCCCTCTGCGTGGATGATGCAGGGCCTCTTTCCTCTGCGCTGTCCTAGCTAGCCTCTGCATGACCTACTCTGGCTTCTGTGTCTGCCTCTCTACCTCTGCGCTGGTCTCTCGGCACTATCTCTGCCTCTCTGCCCAGTACTCACTGCCCCTCGTTGCAAATTGATCATTGATTTGACTTTACTTAGCAAACCCCACTCTAGTAAATTGAATGACTGATCACTTTGGTGTGTTCCTTAAGCCTCTTCTTATACTTTTCCTATTGGTCCTTCAACGGCCGATATTACATCTCTAATCAATGGCTAAGATTATATTTGGTTTGATCCATGACTTTTGGAACTTTCTAACCTAGTTTTATATTAATACCCATTAATATTTTATTTTTCCTAAGTTTAGACTTAGGAACTCCATTAAAAATATTAATTATTTTAATGTATCTTTAACCGGGTAGAATCTTCCCAAACCATTTCTGGGTCTTGGAGATCTCATTCGCTTTAGCCTCTCCACCAATTTTCATGGCTAGAGCACATCCGATGCTACTCGAAATCAACACTTCCTCTTAGCGAGGACTGTGCTCTAGTAATACTCCACACTGAGCATAACTCTGATTATACGGCACTAGTACCTATGCTGATGTTAGGCCTCCCCGCCCAACATCTTATGCATTGTTGCATCCTGTATTGCTACCCATGGCCCTACCACTGCCACTGCTGCATCCATATGATAGCTCCCTCTGCATCCGTGCTGCTGTTGGTCCTCTCTCCCAACACTGCATCTACACTGCAACCCCCTCTCATCATGTTGCATCATGCTATTGGTCATTGCTACTGCACTGCAACTCAGTTATTGAGAAGTAAGCAACTGATCCACCCAACCACTGACATCCCTGTCAGGCTAGAAACACTCCCGATGCTGAAGCTCTCTCTGCTGCTATCAAGTGCTCCCTCTACTGCCTCTACGCTGTTGCAACAACTCCCTGCCTCTTGCACTGTTGCAAACCTCTCTGTGCCATCTTGCATTGTTGCAATCTCCTCTGTGCGTCTCGCACTACTGCAGCCTGCTAGCTCTGTGCTTACCGGGACTACTACATTATAGCACTCTCTTCTGCTTCATCCACATCTATCTTTACCGACATCTGCCAGTTCTGCAACTGTCACTTCAGGGCTCTCGTAGCAAGGTATAATCCAGGAGTTTGGGTACCTCAAGGATCCTGCCCGTCATAGCCTGTAGTCCTTCTGACTATAGCTCGATGTCTCCCCACCTCTTCTCTAGAGGTACATGAGCACTCATGGCACAATCGTCATCCTCCTCTACCTCCTCCGCCTTTGCTGGTGCTGCCTTGGAGTCAGATGCCTCTCCCTTGTTCTTCTTCCTCAGACACTAGTTCGCATAATGTCCCAGTTCCCCATAGTTGAAGCACTTGACCTTGGAGAGGTCCTTTTTCTTCTTCTTCTCCTACGTCCCCGTAGATGCCAGAGCTGCATCTTCTTCCTCTTCCTTCTTGATCCGGACTCCTTTGCTGCTACTTACTGTCTTGCTCAGTCGTCTGATCTCTTCTTGGTGAAGAGCCGCCCATAATTCTTCCCAATCTGGAAGATTCGCCTTGCCCAGTATGCTTTGGACATATGTTTCCCACTCCTTGGAGACTGCGTTTAGTGCGGTCCTCACCATCAACTCCTGATCCGATGTGGCCCCTCTGGAAGTGAGTTGGTCCCGAATTTCCATCAATCTAGCGAGGAAGTGATCTATCTACACCCCCTTCTGCATCTGGTATGACCGTAGCTGATTCTCAAGTAACATCTTCCTCTGCACAGAAGTATGCTGGTACAACTTCTTCAAGGCATCCCACATTTCCTTTGCCTGTCTCCTTCTCGGCAATATGTTGGACCACATGATCCTTGACCCCATCAAGGATGATGCATTTCGCCTTGGCCATTGCCTCCTCCTACTTTTCATTATCAGCCGGGACAATTGGGATTGCCACTGTTCTCAAGGCGAAGGCCTTGATGCGATGTCTATCTAGAATGGATAGGATCCTGGCCTTCCAGACCACAAATTTGGATGCCTCATCCAGCCTGTCTTGATCCCTTAGTCCATTCATGGCCATCTCTCTGCTCTTTCTTTCGACTCCTTTGAGTCTCTACTTCCATTTGGAAATTCTCTCTTCGACTCCCTCGGAGTTGCTACTTCCCTTCTAGAAGTTCTCTGCTAGACTCCCTCTAAGTCTTGATTTCCCTCCTGGATATCTGCCTGCCAACCGTTGAGTCGCACCTCTCCAATATCCTATGCTCCTGCAACACTGATCCAGACTCTTTGGCTAGAAATTTGCCTCGGTAGCGACTCCCTCTACCTTGGTTTTGCCCATTAGGTATTATTTTGACTCGGTAGCAACAACACCCCACTAGCTTCACTCCCCGCAATCTGCCCACAACTTCCTATGCCCTAGCAACTGAAGGATTGAACCTCTAGGCTCTGCGCAATCCTTGCATTGGCTGAAATTCTCTCCTAGCCAACTGCGTCAACCCTCCTGATCTTTGCGATGCTCTGCGTGAGCCTTTTCTGCCCTCCTCAGCCTTTGTGTTGGCCTCTCTCTAGCCCGAACTAATGACGCAGTCTCTCTGCGTCAACCCTTCTTCTGTCGCTTTCTGCAAGGAACAACTTCTGTCACTTGGGATATTTGTCTCTGCTGCAAATGCTCTGCTTCCGTTGATGGCTGCAGCTCTCCTGTGATATGCAACCACGTTTTGACACCATGTTGAAATTTCTAAGTCTATCTGTTAGAAATTTTATCTGTATTCTTCTGGTTTATTTTTCCTACATGTTAATTACAAACAAGTTATTTAAACATATAAACATCAAAATAAACACAATACAGTCTCAACCATCTATAGATCAACAACTGAAAGAAATAGCAAACACACAAGTGACACTGTTATTTTTGGACAACTCGTCCTCAGAAATACCCAATTCGAAAAAATCGATGCAACAATTCTGACGGTTTATTTTATTATGCAGTCTATCCTTAAGTACCACTGGGTGCCAAACCGGCTCACTTGACAGAGAAAAATATCCGACAGTAATGCCTCTATATTCAGAAGCAGATATTCAAAAAATCTGCCCCACAAAACCCTCTCTAGCATAATTGAAGCACTGTGTCAGCCCTCCTGGCCTCTGCGTCACCCTCAAAACCCCCTGCACCAGCCCTCTAAGGCACTGTGCAACCTCTATGACCTTCTACATCACTCATGCTGCCCTCTGCGTGGATGATGTAGGCCCTCTGGCCTTTGTGTTGTTCCAGCTAACCTCTATGTGGCCTACTCTGGCTTCTGCGTCTGCCTCTTTGCCTCTGCGTTGGTCTCTCGGCACTATCTCTGTCTCTCTGTCCAGTACTCACTGCCCCTCATTGCAAACTGATCACTGATTCGACTTTACTTAGAAAACCCTGCTCTACTAAACCAAATGACTGATCACTCTGGTGTGTTCTCCATCTGACCCTCAAGCCTCTTCTTATACTTTTCCTATTGGTCCTTCAATGACCGAGATTACATCTCTAATCAACGGCTCAGATTAGATTTGGCTTGATCCATGTCTTTTGGAACCTTCTAACCTGGTGTTATTTTAATACCCATTAATATTTTATTTTTCCTAAGTTTAGACTTAGGAACTCCATTAAAAATATTAATTATTTTAATATCTCCTTATCCGGGTAGAATATCCCCAAACCATTTCTGGGTCTTGGAGATTTCATGTGCTTTAGCCTCTCCACCAATTTTCATGGCTAGAGCACATCTGATGCTACCCCAAATCAATAGAAAATGACTCTTTTGACTTGATAGACTCAATGACAAACCTTAAAAGCTTTTAATGGGAGCATGACCTAAAATAAATTTCCCTTGAGCATGAAACCCATGTCTCAAGAATAATAATAAATTTATTTTTCTCTTTTCATTGAATACATAAAATGAACATTACATATGTCATTATGAAGACTGAACCTGGTGACATATTTCAACACAGATGAAGATGTGTCTCACCGTGGGAGACAATGGGAGGGCTTGCACCATTCTTCTAGCCCTTATAGATGGGATACATGCTTGTTTGATCCATTTGGAGACCCATGAGGATGTTTTGTGCCCCCATAGCCACTTGGGGACACCACAGGTTGTTTGCTTGGATATCAAGGGGCCAACCCCTTGATCACTATGTTTGGAGCTCATTCATTCATCTTGGCACACATTGGACTCCATTAGGCCTCTTTAATGGCCCTTCGATCGAGTTTATCTATTATTTTGCCTTCTTGAGAGGCTTATTGTTGTATTATGGAGCTATCTTGGTGGGTTTGTCACCAAGGGATGTTATTTTTGCACATTATTTTATTAATAGGGGCATTATTAGGCTTTATTAGGCAAATCAAACCCCTTGGGAAGGATATATATTGATGAGATGATCATTCCATTGGATCATCACTTGGATTTGGATCATTGTTTCTTTTGGGAATTTCGCTAGCCTTGTTGATGGACGAATTGGAAGTTTAATGCATTTCGATGTTTGGAAGGACTTATTTCATATCTTGGAGCTTCGATTTTTGTCTCTATTGGTGATTGGAAATTTCGTTATTCTTGTAAGTGACTTTACATTGTTTCTTTTTCATGTATTGCACTTGTATAATGTATGAAAGATTTTCGCTCATGAAGCTGGTGTAGCTGCCTTAATGAAATGCAAAATTTGTTTGATCTTGTCTTTGTGAGGGCCTTTTATATGTTTATGCAGAGTATAATGAATGATTGTCCTAGGGGTATATGATTGCTCATATTTACCTCGATAAGTCACCAATTGCAGCACCTAAAGAAGTATAAACTTTCCTAGTGACCTATTTGTTGCCTCTAGGCCATGCGAAGTTGCTAGGAGACTCCTTGATTGGGTATAAGTCATCTCTAAGCATTGGATTACATTGACTCCATTCTCCCAATAGGCTAGGCACTGGTCTAGTCCTAGGTGATCATCAAAACGAAGATTTCTTTCACCTCCCTCTTCTCTTTTCTAAGCCCTAACCTAGAAGGCCATCTAGGGCATCACACGAATTCTATTGTAGCCATAAAAAATTGGTGAAAATTGGTCTAGAGTTGCGCTGGTGAGTCCTCTTGAGGTCCTCCAAATTTGAGGCTATTCTGACAGTGGAATCTCGAGATATCTCAAGCCCTAGCTCGGGGACCATTTCTTCCCTAGGTGCCCTTTCGTTAGTGGTTTCATCAAGGATCATTACATCCAAATTTCAAGTCAAATATTACCATTTTGATCCTTTTCTCCTCCCTTACTTGGTCAAGTCCATCTATTTGAAGTCTTACTCCACACCCTTGACCTTGTTTGGGTCCACTAGGGCTTCTTTGTGGTCCCGCAACCTTGACATTCAAATTCCACAAGGATTGCTTAGAAACCCTATTCTTCTAGGATTCTTTGGTTTAGGGCACCTCTTATCAAGACATACCTCTCAACCCTAGACCCAAGTATCCTCTTAGCCCTTCTTAGAGAGCCATACATCTTGCTTCTAAAGCAAGTAAGCTTTTCATCTGAGCCTCTCTTGTGAATAGGCTTTGGAATCACTTTATGTCCTATCATTGATCTAAATTTCCTAGTGATTCTTCTCATATCGAGACTCTTCCCATCGGTGAACATCCATAAGGAGCAAGGAGCTTTAGTTGAGGTGAGATTGGGCTATTGCTCCATTGTTGCCACTTGACCTGTAGTTTCTCTATAGGAACCCCTCCTAGGTCCCCTACTAGTTTGAATGGTAACACACCCCTCGGGTTCACTATATTCCCATAGGATCCAAATCTCTTGGTATTTTTAGTCTTCAGTGTAATGATTGAACCTAGGGCATAAGTTTTTTTTTTGAAAAACAAAAAAATCAACTTTTTTACAGTCAGATTGAAAATAAATAGAAAATTTGCATAGAAAAAACAAATTTAATTAAATAAAAAGTTCAAATAATTGAGGGACAAACCTATAGGTTGCAAATTGCCAAATGGAAAATACAGTAGTGGCTGTGGGAAGTTGGCCATTGGTTGGTAAACCCTCTCCACTCAATAAATAGATAGTGAAAAATAAAAAAACACTCTACCCCTAGCAAAATCATGGAAAAAAATGGGTGATTGAAACTCAAAGAAAGGTCTAGAAAAAGCCAAAAATTAGGGCGGAAATGGATGCCCATACCTGCGAGTGCACACATTGTTGAGGGAAATTGATCCCCACTGCAAAAATTCACGGAATTAGCCAAAAGAAACGATGTTCTCATCTGCTGCCCTAGAAAAATTATTCTCCTCCTCTACTCTCAAACCCTTTTTGATTGTTTGCAAAATGACCAAAAAACAACCAAATTTCAACTTAAACAAGGTCATAGGCGCGACTTCAGATTTTTTGGATTGTGTCAAGATAAAATCGTGATTTCTGTGATAATATCATGATTTTTTTGGTCAAGAAAAAATCACCAATTGTTTTGGTCGATAAAATTGTCATATTGGAAAATCGTGATGTGGTAGTGTTTTTTCTTTAAAATTATGCATTTTGAAAACTAATTTCATAGATTGAGTTTGAATTAGTTTGTGGCTGTTTATGGAAATAACGTCAGGCAATAAGTGTGTTAACAGTGAGTGAATTCATTCCATTATCCCAACAATGTGTCATTTAATGTGGTTATGTTTCCGCTAAAAAATCATGCTTTTTGCAAAACTAATTTTAGAGATTGAGGTTGAATGTTATGAATATAATTCATAACAAGTAAATAAACAAAATAAATGTAAATATTAAATAATAAAAAGTTGATTATGTTAAATAGTCATTAAGTTAAGTGAAAAGGCATGTCTAAAAGACATGCCTAATCATGAAAGGTCACCTTCTTAGGTATAAAAGCAAGGCCTCATTATAACATTCATATCACTTGTACATTTTTATATATAATAAATTATTATTACAAATACCTCTTGTGTATTTCTACATTCAAGTCTACAAGCTATCAGTTTTTATGCTTCAGTGGTATCAGAGCCATGGCGCACAATATAATCATGCGGGCCTTAGAGCGTTGTTCGCTGCATAATGTGCCATTATGTTCACGTCCTGAATGTATTGAGCAGTTTAGTAAAATTCAAGAAGCATTTCAGCAATTAGAAAAATCATGTGCAGAGGTTACAATATGTCTAACGAAGAGTTATGCAGAGGAAGATGATAGCGATGGTGAAGAACGGAAACAAGGTGAAGCAGGAGAAGAAGATTTTGATCAAAATAATGATAATGAACATGAAGATGTGATAAATAATGATGAATATAAAAAGGATATCGATCAAGATGATGCTCTAGTTGAAGCTGATCTTGATGTGGATGAGATGGTGATGTCAGAGGTGCAGAGGACTAAAAGGCTTCTCAATATTTACGACAAGCTCGCTTGTGAGGGTTTCAACTCCGAGCAAATCAAGCGAGCTTTCTCCACACTTCCAGGTTCAGAAGGAATTGCACTGAAGACAATATTAGATTGGTTATGCTTAAATACTCCTGGAAATGAGCTCCCCCTGAAGTTCTCAAGTGGAGTATCAGTTCTTGAATATGAAGGTGCAGAAAAATCAACGAATGTAATTTCAGTTGCTCGTGCAGATTGGGTACCTTTTGTATTTCAATCTGAAGAGTCCAAGGAAGAGTTTGTCTTTGAAATTGCACTTAAGCCAAAAGTAAATGTCAAGGATGAGTAGAAGGAACTGCTTCAAGCAGAGGGAGCAGATTGGATTCAACGTTATATGAGCCAATAAGAGGATTTTGAAAATGAACATGGAACAAGTGATGGTGAAGCTAGCAATGATTCAAATTGGGAGATGTGGATAGAATCAAGTGAAAGAACGCGACACAAAACTATTCGAATGGTTGTTGATCCGGCAACACGTGTTGTATCTGTTGTTGTTGAATTCCACGTTGCAAACAAACCAGAGACCAAGGCAAGTCTGTTGTGTATTTACTTCTCTGGCATATTGTATTTTATTATAATGGGTGCATTTTCTTCAACACTAAAGAAAGGCAAGGAGGACAAGAAGTCGAATGCGAACAAAGAAAGTTACAAACTGCTGTTGAAGTTTCTAATTTAGTTTAGAAACCCTTCATGCACTTTTTTTGATTTATTCCTACCTACTTGTTAATTTTCCTTTAACAAGTTATTTACAAAGTAAATACTGAAAATAAACACCGGTGCATGCTCAATATATTACAGACCAACAATTGAAAGAAACAGAAACAATCACACCATATGACACCATTATTTTTGGACCAATGTCCTAGGAAAAACCCAATGTGGGAAAACGGGTTCAGCGATTTGAGGGTTCTCTTATTATCAGAGTACAATCTGGGTGCCGAAATTGGCCTACCCAACAGAGAATTTTCTTGGCAGTAATACCTCCCAGTTTGAGAAAAATCTCTTGGTCGAAACCCCGGATAATCCTTCCAGCAGCTCCTCAGCACAAAATTGCTCTACAACCCCAGCATCTGCCCAAACTGGACTACATCATCCCCTCTCTGTCTCACGTTGGCCCTGCGTCAGCCTTTCTAGGCCCGCGTCAGCCCCAGGAGGCTCTGGGAGCCTTTGTGTTAGTTGCGCTGGCCCCTCTAGTGCTCTGCGCAACACTTGGCTGCCTCAGTGTGGCCCTGCGTGAGCTCTTGCTGGCTCTGCTTCACCTTCCTTGGCTGCTGCGCTGCTCTCCCTGCACAATCTATGCCTTCCCTATTTCTCTGTACTCAATGTCCCTTAGCCGCTCTTCCGATCACTGATTCTACCTCTCTTAGCAAGCCCCACTCTAGAGAATAGAATGACTGATCACTTTGGTGTACACTCCAAGTGACCCTCAAGCCTTCTCTTATACTTTTCCTGTTGACATCTCAACGGCCGAGATTAAGTCCCTAATCAATGACTAAGATTAGATTTGGCTTGATCCATGTCTTTTGGACCATTCTAACAAAGATTCATATTAATACACATTAATATTTTATTTTCCCTAAGTTTAGACTTAGGGACTCCATTAAAAATATTAATTATTTTAATATCTCCTGATCTATTTAGAATCTGCCCAAAGCCTTTCTGGGTATTGGAGATCTCATGTGCCCCAACCTCTCCACCAAATTTCATGACTAGAGCACATCCGATGCTACCCCAAATTAACACTCCCTCTTAGCGAGGACTGTGCTCTAGCAATACCCCTCACTGAGTATTACTTTGATCATCCGGCATCGGTACCTGTGCTAATGCCAGGCCTTCCTGCCCACCATCCTCTGCATTGCTGCCTCCTGTAATGCTACCCATGGTTTTGCCACTGCCACTGCTGCATCTGTACGACAGCTCTCTCTGCATCTGTGCTGCTGCTGGTCCTTCCTCCCAGCACTGTATCTGCACTACACCTCCTCTCATCATGTTGCATCGTGTTGCCCATTGCTGCACTGTAACTCAGTTACTAAGAACTAAGTAACTGATCTCCCAACTGACCTCTCTGTTGGGCTAGAGACCCCCACTGATGCTGAAGCTCCCTCTGCCGCTGACAAGTGCTCCCTCTCTGACCTCTGCGATGCTGCAACAACTCCCTACATCTTGCACCGTTGCACACCTTGCTGTGCCTTCCTGCTCTAGTGCAACACTTTTGTGCCTCTCGCACTGCTGCAGCCTACTAGCTTTGCACTGTCTAGGGACTCCTGCATTGTAGCTCTCTCTGATGCTCCATCTGCATCTGTCTCTACCCACTCAGCCAGTCTTGCTACTCCTCGTTGGGGCTCCCATAGCAAGGTCTAATCCAAGAGGCTGGGTACCTTGAGAATCCTTCCCCTCATCGCCTATAGTCCACCTGACTACAACTCGATGTCTCCCCACGTCTGCTCAAGTGGTGTGTGTGCACTCTGTTGACCCCTACTGGTCAACTACCCATGCAGTGCACCCTGTTTTTCTTGACAGAGAGAAGCAGCACCTGATCAGCATGACCGTGCCATCCTGCCATCATCAGCAACTTGATCATTTTTTTTGTAAACCCAGTCTGCATGTATAAGTTGTAAATAATCTAAGCAGATCAGAGTCATGTATGTAAAGTTGCCTAGGTGGACCTAACTTTCTAATGATGATCTGCGTCCCGGGAGGTTTTTCGTCTCACCGATCTACGATCGACAGAGTTTTCCTTCAAACCTGACCCCAAAGCCGGGATGGATTTCGTCATCAGAACTTTAGGAGAATCTTATATGTTGATCTGCTAGATTATAGTTGTGTCGCAGAACTGGGTGTTTTGTGAGGGTCTGTATTAAATGGGTTTGTCCCTTAAGATGTAATTTTGTAAAAGTCATGATGTAATGTGTCCTGAGGGTCGAGAAATGTTTTAAATCCCCTCATGAGTCCTAAGTCCTAGGTCATAGGTGATGTTTCCGAAAGGCTTAGTTCAGTGATCCATTTTAAAATGAATTAAAAATTTAAAAAATGAATAAAAATAATAATATTTTAAGTTAATAAATCGACGGATGGGATCAAGAGATGTCTTGATCCTCATCAACGGTCGAGATCATTTCTACATGGATCACTCGAACTAGCCGTTAGGATCATTTCCTTTATATAGGGTCTTAGGGGGTCATTTCAAATCATCTGATCTGTGAGTCTGTACTGAAAAGCTCTCTTGTAATCTGATTTTCTGGTTAATAAAAAGACTTTGGGGTCCAAATCGTGTTGGTGTTGCTCTCTGGAATTGCTGTGAGATCTTTAATTTTCTGCATATTTCAGTTTTCAGCCATTAATCATAGCTTGTTTTTTAGAGTAGTGTGAGCACAGGTATCTTGTTCACCTGCTAGGGTTTGAGGGCTGCTAGGGTTTCTGAAATAATGGCAGGTATCTCCATTATTTCCTGAGATCTAGCAGCTTTCTCTCTCTCTTTGCTGATGGTTGCTTGAGATGTGCAGGAAAACATTTTTTGAAGGAAATTTTGTGGGCGTTCGGGGAAGTTCTCGGCTGAACCAGCCAACTCCCGCAACTTTCTGTGCAGAGCCCAGCTGATTGTTCCCTGGGTTAATCATTTAAAGTTTCCTTTCTGTTTTACATTGAGAGATTTTCTTTCTGTTCACAGTGAAGTTCAAAAATTTCTGATATATTGAAAACATTACTGCAATTTATTGTCAAATCTGGCATTTCAGGGGCCACAAATCTGTACATTAATCAGCTAGTCTAGGGTTTTGAAAATTTTGTTTTAGGGTTACAAATTTTTCATTAGGGTTTTGATTTTTGTGTTATATACATATTATTTTTGGGTGATTTCATCGTTTCAGATTGCAGGATTTCTTAAGTATCCAGGGGTTTATCAAGGCTGTTCTGCTGTCCTGGGATTTTCAGATCTGAGAAAAGTTTTACGCCGATTCTATCAATATCAGTTTCTCACCAGCTTCAGTCCTCGGCATACATTTTGGGGTCTCATCAGATAGCAAACGCGTCCCGCCCTTTGCACCTACAATTCCACTTGCGTATTTTTACATTTCCGCCGATAGAAGAAACTACTGAGCGTATTTGAAAGGGAGCACGTTCAATCGCTTTTATTTCTCAGGTGATACGCACGACTTCAGGGAGATCAGCTGTGGTGGTATTACTGCAAGCCCATTACCTGTTTGCCTGCAGCACGTATTCACTTCCGCCGTCAGCTGCGATCCCATTGAATCATGTTTACGCTTTCAGTCATCGAGCCTTATTAAAGATACGATTCAGTCGTTTAGGGGGTCATAATGTATTGTTTCATTTATGCGTAAATCTGATCTACGCCCAGCTTTCAAGTGATACAGTGATGGCTTTACTGCGTGAAGTCTCCAGGGTTATCATTCGGACATTCTAGTCGCCACAGCATTCACCTCCGCTCAAATCCGTCAGACGTCCAGGGTCAGTATATACGAATCCGTCCGCCACCACCGACTGTAAGCATTCAGGTGAACTGATTCAGTTTCTTTCCCTTCTGCCGTCGAGTTCCAGGCGCAGGCGGCTTCACGAAATTTGAAGGTAAACAAAGCTGCTCAGGTAAAATCGTTGATCCCCTTCTTGCAGTCCGTAGCTGGTAAGTCGATTTCTATTTTGGACATATAAATGCGTATTGTGTGTTTACGTTAGGTTTGCGTTATGCCATAGTTTAGCGTAGACTTAGATTTCAATTTATTTATTTTTAATTTCGTTTTATAGATTTTAGGATTAGCATAGTTTCGTTGTATAATTTCATTTTATTTTCTTTAAAAATAAAAAATAAAAACAAAAAATGTTTATGTTTTAGATTTAGATTTTAATTAGATTTTTTAATTTGATCTTAATTTTTAGTTTAGTTTTAACTTAGATTTTAATTTATTTATGTTTTAGATTTAACTTTAGGTTAGATTTTAATTTATTTTTTTTAAGTTTAGTTTAAATTTTAGAGCTATGTTTTAATTAAATTTTGACTTAGACTTTTATGCTATAGTTAGATTTTAGATTTTGATTTATGTTTTAAATTTTGTTATAAAATATATATATATATATATATATATATATATAAAATAAAAATGTTTTTGTTAGATTTTTTAATTTTAATTTAATTTTTGTTTTAAAATTAGATTAGTTTTAGAATTTTTTTTTTTTTTTTTTTTTTTAGAATTATTTTCCATAACATTGAAAAATAAAAATTGAAAAAAGATTTAAAAAATTTTGAAAAAATAAAAATTTTGTGGAAAATCATTTTGCCAGTTTCAGTTGCTTTCGCGATATATCTTTCATGCTGAGATCTGAAATTTTCAAGTCGAAACACGAAATCCAATGTCTGGTTAATAATTCATGATGCTCATGGTGGTTTAAGGCATTTATCTCTTCAAAGCTTTCAGTTGCCGGATATCGTTTTGGTCACATGATTTAGCTGATGATAGATGGTTGCTGTTCATGGTCCATGTTTCTTTATCATTTAAAAAGTAATCATTTAAAAATTGACTCCACAAGGCACTGGTCTATTAAATCTCTAAATCTATCTAGTGCTTATCATATCGTGTATCGTGTCTCCCACCCAACTGTTTGGCAGTTGGTCTTCACTATCTCGCAGGGTCTACCCCCTTTAGCCGCGGGAGACGGGCTTAAACGGAGGGATCGGGGATCAGAGTGACAGCCCCCGGTCCGAGCGTTGTCGTGCCAATCTGCGCGACAACATTTTTGGCGCCGTTGCCGGGGATACTTTTTCTCGGTGTTTCAACGACTTTTCATGCATCTTCTCATCTTCTCATCTCTCATTTGAGCTGGCAGATTCAATATTTTGCATCTTTTCATCACGTATCAGCAGTACCTCTTGGGTTTGTTTCCTGTTTGGGTGGCGACTCCATTTTTCTTATTTTTTCCAGACAAGAAGCCTACTGCATATCTGTTTGTTGATTGCTTCTCGGATCTTAGAATCAGATTTATTGTTCAAGTGGCGACTCCACTTCTTTCATCTTTTGATTTTCTTGAGCAAAGATCTAGTTCTATCAACCCTTATTGTTCATCATGGATTATTCATTTAAACCATGTCGTTTTACTCACCATCTCCATGATTTTCCGGAGGAGGCCCTTCCTGAATTGCCTATTTTTTCAGATGGTGATCCAATCGCTGCTAAAAGGCATATTGACTTGTTTATTCGCTTCATGATCATATATTGCAGACCCCCTCAGTTTCATCATGGTGATATCAAAATGCGTCTATTTGTCCTTTCTTTAGAAGATGATGCTTTGAATTGGTTTAACAATTTTCCTAAGGATTCTTTCTCTTCTTTGGCTGATATTATCAATGCTTTTGAAGATAGATATGGTTATCCAAACAACTTGCCTTCTTCCTCCAAAATTGTGCAACAGAATGTAAGTAACTTGATAGGAGGTCCAGCTGAAAGATCCCAGGATGATTCTTCATGTCAAAATGTGTCATCCACCGAAAATATTGCAGATCAAGTTCATGATAGTGAAAAACCAGGGACAAATAATAGTGAAAGGGAAGAACAAAAGCAAATTATACAGGATCTAATGATGCTGGTAAGAAACATGGAAAGCAATCAAACTAGTCTTATCAATGATGTTAAAACTTTAGGCACCCACCTGGAAAAACGTAATAGGGAGTTGGAGGTTACACAAAATCAGCATGCTAAGGAAATTGAGGCCATGAAAATTAAATATGAAACAGAAATTAGAAGCATGCAAAGCAAGATGTCAGTCTTAGAGGAGAATATGGTGACCATGAAAGCTGATCATGATAGGGAAATTGACTCTATGACATTCAATCATAACAATCAGTTGGCTGACATGCGAGCGAATCATAAAGAAGAAATAAATTTCATGCAACATTGCTTGATGGACATAGAGGAAAAGAATGATAAAGTAATAAAACACATGCAAGAACACCATGCCATGCAAATCAGTGCTATAAGGGATGAATGCTCTAGTCAGATGGATGCCATTAGAATACAAGTTCAAAAGATTCAACAATGGTCAGATGATAAGAGAAACCAGGAGCCTTCTCATTTGCCGCAGCAAGTTCCATCTTACTATGAGGAGGTCATTAGGTGGATAACTGAAGGTGATCCAGATAAGCTTAAAAACGATAAAAATCAGATGCAAGACACAAAAAGACTTAGCATGCATATCTTACACACTTCATCTGATAGTTTCGAAACAAAAAGTTCCAGGTCATCAGTAATTCGACCTGCCAGAAAGAAAAAGCGCAAGAGGAAGAAAATGAGAAGAAGATTTGACGCATCAGACGGCCGTGAGCTGCTTGATTTTCGGATAGGAAAGAGTCCTACCATATGCAAAATGGGACATGGCACATCCGACAAGCAGCCGACAGATTTGCCTGAAAGCAGGCAAATGCTCAGTATGCACTATATTGAAAACATCTGATGCCGTAGGGCATCCTTTGTATCGTATTTCTAACCCTACTCCTTGTTTTTTCCGCATTTTCGTTTCTGTTTTAGATAGTTAATAAATGAAGAGCTTTTTGTGCTTAACGTATATGCTGATTTTTGGATGGACGCTACTTATTTTTGTGTTGTATGGATGCAGATTCTGGATTCTCACATTCCTGCAAGCAGCAACGTGTCCCCAAGTAGAGCCAGATGTTGACCCCTACTGGTCAACTACCCATGCAGTGCACCCCGTTTTTCTTGACAGAGAGAAGCAGCACCTGATCAGCATGACCGTGCCATCCTGCCATCATCAGCAACTTGATCATTTTTTTTGTAAACCCAGTCTGCATGTATAAGTTGTAAATAATCTAAGCAAATCAGAGTCATGTATGTAAAGTTGCCTAGGTGGACCTAACTTTCTAATGATGATCTGCGTCCTGGGAGGCTTTTCGTCTCACTGATCTATGATCGGCAGAGTTTTCCTTCAAACCTGACCCCAAAGCCGGGATGGATTTCGTCATCAGAACTTTAGGAGAATCTTATATGTTGATCTGCTAGATTATAGTTGTGTCGCAGAACTGGGTGTTTTGTGAGGGTCTGTATTAAATGGGTTTGTCCCTTAAGATGTAATTTTGTAAAAGTC
This sequence comes from Pinus tabuliformis, assembly GCA_031772625.1. Classification (NCBI taxonomy): domain Eukaryota; kingdom Viridiplantae; phylum Streptophyta; class Pinopsida; order Pinales; family Pinaceae; genus Pinus; species Pinus tabuliformis. The sequence goes on along the minus strand of CM062820.1, from coordinate 540,453,760 downwards.
ATGATGTAATGTGTCCTGAGGGTCGAGAAATGTTTTAAATCCCCTCATGAGTCCTAAGTCCTAGGTCCTAGGTGATGTTTCTTAAAGGCTTAGTTCAGTGGTCCATTTTAAAATGAATTAAAAATTTAAAAAATGAATAAAAATAATAAAATAATAAAAAATTAAAAAATGAAGCAAAAACCCTAACTAATAAAATAATAATATTTTAAGTTAATAAATCGACGGATGGGATCAAGAGATGTCTTGATCCTCATCAACGGTCGAGATCATTTCTACATGGATCACTCGAACTAGCCGTTAGGATCATTTCCTTTATATAGGGTCTTAGGGGGTCATTTCAAATCATCTGATCTATGAGTCTGTACTGAAAAGCTCCCTTGTAATCTGATTTTCTGGTTAATAAAAAGACTTTGGGGTCCAAATCGTGTTGGTGTTGCTCTCTGGAATTGCTGTGAGATCTTTAATTTTCTGAATATTTCAGTTTTCAGCCATTAATCATAGCTTGTTTTTTAGAGTAGTGTGAGCACAGGTATCTTGTTCACCTGCTAGGGTTTGAGGGCTGCTAGGGTTTCTGAAATAATGGCAGGTATCTCCATTATTTCCTGAGATCTAGCAGCTTTCTCTCTCTCTTTGCTGATGGTTGCTTGAGATGTGCAGGAAAACATTTTTTGAAGGAAATTTTGTGGGCGTTCGGGGAAGTTCTCGGCTGAACCAGCCAACTCCCGCAAACACTTTCTGTGCAGAGCCCAGCTGATTGTTCCCTGGGTTAATCATTTAAAGTTTCCTTTCTGTTTTACATTGAGGGATTTTCTTTCTGTTCACAGTGAAGTTCAAAAATTTCTGATATATTGAAAACATTACTGCAATTTATTGTCAAATCTGGCATTTCAGGGGCCACAAATCTGTACATTAATCAGCTAGTCTAGGGTTTTGAAAATTTTGTTTTAGGGTTACAAATTTTTCATTAGGGTTTTGATTTTTGTGTTATATACATATTATTTTTGGGTGATTTCATCGTTTCAGATTGCAGGATTTCTTAAGTATCCAGGGGTTTATCAAGGCTGTTCTGCTGTCCTGGGATTTTCAGATCTGAGAAAAGTTTTACGCCGATTCTATCAATATCAGTTTCTCACCAGCTTCAGTCCTCGGCATACATTTTGGGGTCTCATCAGATAGCAAACGCGTCCCGCCCTTTGCACCTACAATTCCACTTGCGTATTTTTACATTTCCGCCGATAGAAGAAACTACTGAGCGTATTTGAAAGGGAGCACGTTCAATCGCTTTTATTTCTCAGGTGATACGCACGACTTCAGGGAGATCAGCTGTGGTGGTATTACTACAAGCCCATTACCTGTTTGCCTGCAGCACGTATTCACTTCCGCCGTCAGCTGCGATCCCATTGAATCGTGTTTACGCTTTCAGTCATCGAGCCTTATTAAAGATACGATTCAGTCGTTTAGGGGGTCATAATGTATTGTTTCATTTATGCGTAAATCTGATCTATGCCCAGCTTTCAAGTGATACAGTGATGGCTTTACTGCGTGAAGGCTCCAGGGTTATCATTCGGACATTCTAGTCGCCACAGCATTCACCTCCGCTCAAATCCGTCAGACGTCCAGGGTCAGTATATACGAATCCGTCCGCCACCACCGACTGTAAGCATTCAGGTGAACTGATTCGGTTTCTTTCCCTTCTGCCGTCGAGTTCCAGGCGCAGGCGGCTTCACGAAATTTGAAGGTAAACAAAGCTGCTCAGGTAAAATCGTTGATCCCCTTCTTGCAGTCCGTAGCTGGTAAGTCGATTTCTATTTTGGACATATAAATGCGTATTGTGTGTTTACGTTAGGTTTGCGTTATGCCATAGTTTAGCGTAGACTTAGATTTCAATTTATTTTTTTTTAATTTCGTTTTATAGATTTTAGGATTAGCATAGTTTCGTTGTATAATTTCATTTTATTTTCTTTAAAAAAAAAAAAAAAAAAAAAAACAAAAAATGTTTATGTTTTAGATTTAGATTTTAATTAGATTTTTTAATTTGATCTTAATTTTTAGTTTAGTTTTAACTTAGATTTTAATTTATTTATGTTTTAGATTTAACTTTAGGTTAGATTTTAATTTATTTTTTTTAAGTTTAGTTTAAATTTTAGAGCTATGTTTTAATTAAATTTTGACTTAGACTTTTATGCTATAGTTAGATTTTAGATTTTGATTTATGTTTTAAATTTTGTTATAAAATGTATATATATATATATATATATATATATATATAAAATAAAAATGTTTTTGTTAGATTTTTTAATTTTAATTTAATTTTTGTTTTAAAATTAGATTAGTTTTAGAATTTTAATTTTTTTTTTTTTTTTTTAGATTTATTTTCCATAACATTGAAAAATAAAAATTGAAAAAAGATTTAAAAAATTTTGAAAAAATAAAATTTTTGTGGAAAATCATTTTGCCAGTTTTAGTTTCTTTCGCGATATATCTTTCATGCAGAGATCTGAAATTTTCAAGTCGAAACACGAAATCCAATGTCTGGTTAATAATTCATGATGCTCATGGTGGTTTAAGGCATTTATCTCTTCAAAGCTTTCAGTTGCCGGATATCGTTTTGGTCATATGATTTAGCTGATGATAGATGGTTGCTGTTCATGGTCCATGTTTCTTTATCATTTAAAAAGTAATCATTTAAAAATTGACTCCACAAGGCACTGGTCTATTAAATCTCTAAATCTATCTAGTGCTTATCATATCGTGTATCGTGTCTCCCACCCAACTGTTTGGCAGTTGGTCTTCACTATCTCGCAGGGTCTACCCCCTTTAGCTGCGGGAGACGGGCTTAAACGGAGGGATCAGGGATCAGAGTGACAGCCCCCGGTCCGAGCGTTGTCGTGCCAATCTGCGCGACAACACACTCATGGCACAGTCATCGTCTGTTAAAACTTCCTTCTTTGCCCGTGTTGGCGCTGCCTTAGTCTCGGAAGACTCTCCCTTACTCTTCTTCCTTGGGCACTAGGTCACATAATGACCCATCTCCCCACAGTGGAAGCACTTGATCTTGGAGAGATATTTCTTCTTCTGCTTCTCCTGCTTTCCCTCATATGCTAGGGCCATATCCTCCTTCTCCTGCTGAACTTTGATCCCTTTGCTGCTGCTACCTGTCTTTGGTTGCAATCTGATCTCTTCCTGGTGAAGAGCTGCCCACATCTCATCCCAAGGTAGGAGAGTCCCTTTGCCTAGGATACTCTGGACAAACACTTCCCAATCTTTTGAGACAACATTCAGGGCTGTCCTCACCATAAGCTTCTGATCCGGTGCCGCTCCTATAGCAGTCAACTGGTCTTGGATCTCATTTTGTCCTCCGAGGAAGGTGTCAATCGATTGACCCTTCTTCATCTGATACAACCTCATCTGGTTCTCGAGCAACATTCTTCTTTGCACAGAAGTATGCTGGTATAGGTTCTTGACAGCCTCCCACATCTCAATTGCCATTTCCTTCTTGGCTATATGTGGTACCACATGATCCTTGACCCCGTCAAGGATAATGCACTTGGCGCTCGCCATCGCCTCTTCGTACTTGTTATCATTGGGGTTGACTGGGATAGCTATAACCTTCAAGGCGAAGTTCTTGACACGATTCCTGTCAAGTACTGATAAGATTTTGGCCTTCCAGACTGCGAAGTTCGATTCTCCGTCCAGTCTATGCTGGTCTCTTACCCCGTGTAGTGCCATGATGCTCCTCTACCTCCCTCTTGGAAGTTCTCTGTTCGACTCCTCTGAGTCTCTACTTCCCGTCTGGAAGTTCTCTTCTTGACTCCCTCTGAGTCTTGATTTCCCTCCTGGAAATCCTTCTGCCGCTTGTCGAGATGCCCCCTACTTTGATTGTCTTGTGCAACTGCACTGCTAATCTAGGTTCCTCGGCTAGAAACCCTCGGTAACAAATCCTCTAGCCTTGCTCTGCCAAGTACTGTTCTGACTACAGTACCTCACCAGCTCCACTCTGCAATATTTCTACAGCCTTCTAGACTCCAGCAACTGCCTCTCTGTGAACTGTGTTAGCCCTTCTCTGCCTCAAGTTGGCTCTGCGTCACCCTAGATGGGTCTGCGTCAGTCCTCTAGCCCTCTACATCAACAATGTTGGCCTCTCTGAGGCTCTGCACAGTTTCCGGCTTCTTCTGCGTGGCTCTAGCTGGCTCTGCGTCACACTTCCTTGGCTTCTGCGCTGCTAGAAACAGCTTCTGTCACCTTAGGACAACTGTTTTCTGCTGCTATTGTTGTGCTCGGCTAATGTCTTTTAGTCCTCCTATGATCTGCAACCATGATCTGATACCATGTTGAAGTTTTTAAGTCTACTTAGTTTAGAAACCCTTCATGCACTTTTTCTGATTTATTCCTACCTACTTGTTCATTTTCCTTTAACAAGTTATTTACAAAGTAAATACTGAAAATAAACACTAGTGCATGCTCAACATATTACAGATCAACAACTGAAAGAAACAGAAACAATCACACCATATGACACCATTATTTTTGGACCAATGTCTCTAGAAAAACCCAATGTGGGCAAACCGATGCAGCTATCTGAGGGTTCTCTTATTAAGCAATATCAGAGTACAATCTGGGTGCCGAAATTGGCCTACCCAACAGAGAATTTTCTTGGCAGTAATACCTCTCAGTTTGAGACAAATCTCCTCACTAAAACCCTGAATCTTTCGGCAACTCCTCAGCACAACACTGCTCTGCAACCCCAGCGTCTGCCCAAACTGGACTGCGTCATCCCCTCTCTGTCTCACACTGGCCCTGCATCAGCCTTTCTAGGCCTATGTCAGCCCCAGGAGGCCCTGCATCAACTGCGCTGGCCCCCCTGGTGCTCTGCGCAACACTTGGCTGCCTCTGCGTGGCCCTACGTGAGCCCTTGCTAGCTCTGCTTCACCCTCCTTGGTTGCTGCGGTGCTCTCCCGACACAATCTTTGCCTTCTCTGTTTCTCTGTACTCAATGCCCCTCAACTACTCTCCCGATCACTAATTCTACCTCTCTTAGCAAACCCCGCTTTAGAGAATAGAATGACTGATCACTCTGTGTACTCTCCAAGTGACCCTCAAGCCTCCTCTTATACTTTTCCTGTTGACATCTCAACGGCCGAGATTAAGTCCCTAATCAACGGCTAAGATTAGATCTGGCTTGATCCATGTCTTTTGGACCATTTTAGCACAGATTCATATTAATACACATTAATATTTTATTTTCCTTAAGTTTAGACTTGGGGACTCCATTAAAAATATTAATTATTTTAATATCTCCTTATCTGTTTAGAATCAGCCCAAACCCTTTCTGGGTATTGGAGATCTCATATGCCTAACCTCTCCACCAAATTTCATGGCTAGAGCACATCTGATGCTATCCCAAATCAACAATTGCCTCCCATTGCGCTTGAGGATGTGTAAATGAATAAGAAGACTCTTGGGCTTGAATTGGACCAAACCCTGGTCCTTATGATTGGAAGAGAAGATTATGGACCAATAGGAAAACCTACCCACTTCGAATTTAGCATGATTGTTGAATATGAAAAAAAAAAGTGTTGTCGTTTTTATCTGTTGAAAAGGCTTGATGAACTTCTTCGAGAATTGGCTAGTTCCAGGTCTTATGAAATTGTGGTGTTCAATGCAGCTATTAAGGAATATGTACACCCTGTTGTTGAAAGGCTGCTTCAAGATATAAATAGTAATAATATGATTCCTCCCACCCACCGCCTTTGTAGGGAGTCTTGCACACACTCTACTGTGCATGGGTACATAAAAGACCTGTCATTGCTGGGGAGGGATCTGAGCAAAGTTATAATCGTCGATGACCACCGAAGATCTTATCGTTTACACCCTAAGAATGACGTCCGTATTAGTTGTTGGGAGGGAGATGCCCATGACGATCAACTCTTCCGCATCATCCCTTTGCGGCTTTTGAGGTTTCAAAAGAGCCTAAAATTCAAAGTGGTTCATCTCAACATAACAGGTGGGCACCGAACCAAGACTATCTGTCAACAACATGATCACTAGCCACTCCACCGTGAGACCTGTTGTGCGTACGCCATATTAATAATAACGTGTTGTATTCCGTTGTCAAGCGGTGTGTGGTTGAAGGGTCAATCGGTTTGGCAACGAGTGGAGCGGTGTACAACATTTCGGTTCAAAACTCGCACTCTGCTCAATGTGTGTGCTTTCGTGTCCAACGTTGTCTATTTTTCTGGCCACCATATCAACCGGAATATTTCCCCAAGTCGCAACCTTTGGATACTAATCAATGAATTAATACAATCACGTTGGTTAATTATTGGTTTATAAATATATAAATTATATAATAATTATAATTATATAATAGTTATATAATTTAATTTATGATGCATCTGGAAAAAAGATGGCGCGGAGCTATCGAAGAGGGCTAGGTTAACTTAGCCGCAGGAGCCGCAGGTCATCGGGTACTTTGTCGAGAGGTCACGGGGCTACTGGTTAGGGCTAGACTTCCGCCGCAGGATATACAGGTTCACGGAATCCTCGCTGACCGGACAGCGCAGGAGACGGATTGGAGGAATCGACGATCTGGAAGCTTGGGTCTCCGACAGCTGACAGCGATTGCGGTTAACTAACAGTTGACCGGTATGGAGGATATCGAGGAAATGGAACAGGTAGATTATTCGGCGGACCCACTTGAAGGCATTGCCATTTTTGGTAACCCTAAACATCCTCCTGCACCAGCTGCTGCCAACATCGCCGTTCAGCTCCCTCTTCCTGTGGTTTCGCTGCAAAACTCGCCCATTCAGCCCGCATTGGAGGCACCTCCCCTCTCTCCAGGTACCGCCCTTCTCTTATCAACTTACCTGCCCGATGATTTTGCTTTCGATTTCACCTCGCCGCCCTGTAGCAATGACCCTTCCGTTCCATCGAAGGCCAGGGCTGAAGAAACCCCTACTATTGCTCCAGTAGAAAACCTCACTGTCGCTGATCTTGCGGAGTCTAGGGCTGATGTATACCCTCCCTCTGCTCATGTAGCGACCCCCCCGTTGTAGATCTGTTGAATCATCCCCGGGAATTTAGGCCGCCGGGGCAAAACCCCTTGAGCTCCGCAGAAATCAGGCCCTCGGGCAGCTTTAGCACACCAGCCATTCACCCCCATCCTGTTAAACCCTCTCCGGGGGTCGGGACATCAAATCTGCTCGTCGATCATCCCACAACTCCTCGCACAAAGAAGACAAAGTGCATCAGAGAAACCGCGAAGGACATAACGGTATCATTTGGTGATCCATCCAACTTTGAAGAGACCATGGCTCTGGCTCAAACGACTCTGGTAGGCCATGTGAGAGGGCGAATTTTCACGGCGGAAAGACTGAAATCATGGGTGAAAGAAATTTGGGGAGAATTGTTCACGGAGCTGCCGGAGGTACAAAGACATCCTAGAGGCTGGTTCTCACTTCATTTCGCAAAAGAGGAGCACACGAACACCGTTTTGGCTCAGTACTGGCACATAGAATTGGCACCAGTACTTTTGAAAAGATGGAGTCCTCTATTTGACCCGGAACGTGATCAGATCGGAGCAGGACCTATATGGGTTCGATTGCCAGGGTTACCACTACAATACTGGTCGGAGGAGGCATTCATCAAGATTGGGAATGCGCTGGGAACATACCTAGACCACGATCGATCATACAAGGAGACAAATGATCAACTCATGGCCAGAATCTTGGTACACCTGGATACCAGGGAAGGACTAGAGGGTAAAATGACCCTGAGATGGGGGAAATTCAGCAGAACACAGATTTTGGATTATGAAGGAGTTCCCTTCAGATGCAACTGGTGTCACCAAGTCGGTCATGTATATAAGGATTGTCCATTAATCATCAGTCAGAATGGATCGCCCAAACAAGCACTATCGGACTCAGGCAGGGCACCCCCAAATACGCCGCAACCACCAAGGAATAATGCTCCTCCATCAATTCCTCGTACGCCCAAGAACAGCGCGGATCCCCGAGGAACCCCTGCAAAAGTGCTTGAGCATCAAAAAGGCCCGCTATCGCCTCCAATGACTCGGGCACGGGCAGCAGCAGCGGCAGCGAAAGATCCGGGTAACTTTCCTATCTCTCAATCTATCTCATCTGATATCTCTCTTGTGCACAAAAATTCAATTGCATGCACTATGGTTCATTGTGATATCCCTCCCCCCGACGACCTCCCCTGCTCCGCCTTCTCTGCCTTTCTCATCTCCGCCCCACTCGCCCATATCATCCCGGTCGTCTTCATCTCACCCCTACTCCCTTCGCCCTAGGGCTCCTCGCCCGGCGGCATCTGAAACCATTGTTGGTTTGGGTATTGTCCCTCTTGACATTGGGTACCATTCCTCCCGGGGTCGTAAATCAAACCTCAATAAAGCCATTAGACATGCGGGCGCAGAAGTTGCTGCTGGGCGACAAGCCACCATTTTAGGGGTCCTTAGAGCTACAAATCCCCCTAAGATAGGTCCACCATGAAGTACATCTCCTTCAATTGTAGGGGTATGGCAAGCGCCCCAAAAAAGCTAGCCCTTAAACGACTTTTTGAGGTCGAGTCACCGGATATCATTTTGTTACAAGAAACCCTTGGATCGGCAGAATCTTGTTCTCGCACACTAGCCTCTGTAGGGGCTCGATGGAATTTCATTGCCATGGATGCCATGGGAAGATCGGGGGGTCTGGCGCTCGGTTTTAACCCCAGCTCAATCAAACTGGTATCATCCTGGGGCGGACAGGGATTCCTAGGAGCAGACATCATCTCCATCGAACTCGGGCTCCCCCTCCGGATTATCAATATTTATGGACCTTGTCATCAGAGGGAAGATTTCTGGAGAAAAATACTCAGCTGCAACCTCCTATCTCTCGAGCACATCATCATCGGGGGAGACCTGAATTTCTCCCTGGGCTTCAGTGAGTCATGGGGAGAGGCGGCCCAGATTGACCCCATCACAAATTACATGAGACAATTATTGGAGCAGCACGATTTCATTGATATCCCTGTTCAGAAGCTGCAGCCTACTTGGAGAAATAGAAGAACAGGAGAGGCAGCCTTGGCCAGAAGATTGGATAGATTCCTAATGAAAGAACCTCTGATTAACCGGCTGCATTCATACAAACAGTGGGTAAGCAATGGAGGCATCTCAGGTCACACACCTATCGCTTTGGAAATTAGGGGACCGGAACAGAAACCAAAGGCTCCTTATAAATTCAACCATCTGTGGCTACAAGACCCTAGATTCATAAACCTGATCACAACATACTGGAGAGCTCACCCCATTGATCGAGAATCTTCATTGGCAAGGGGATTCGTGAAAAACCTAACAGAGCTAAAACATATAGTGGTCAACTGGGCTAAAGAGAAAAAGAAGATCGAAGATGAACAGCTTATCAAGGTGGAGGACGACTTGAAGGGCCTTCTGGACGAGAGAAATCTAGGGTTCTTATCTCAGAATGACAAGGCCCGACTGGTGGATCTGGAAAATCAGAAGAATGTTATCCTAAAGGGAAGGGAGGAATCTATCAGGCTTCGCAGTAGAGCTACTTGGCTGAAAGCTGGAGATGAGAACTCCAGATTCTTCCATAATTTCGCCAAGGGAAGGAAAGTGGCAAATTCCATTTGGAACCTCCCCCTCCCCGAGGGAGGCCAGGCAGATACATTCAACAAGCTATCTAATTTGGGTACCTCACACTTCAGAAACCTATACAAGAGCCCTGTGGGCACAAACCTGGCGGAAATCATCAATGTGGCCACCAAATTCCCCAGATTTCTAGAGGAAGATGATTTAGAGGATCTGGAAGCTCCAGTCACCATGGCAGAATTGGAAGGTACCATAAAATGGTTCAAGAAGGAGAAGAGCCCGGGACCGGAAGGATGGACTATAGAGTTCTACTCTGCATTCTTTGAACTTCTGGGAGGAGATATTCTCAAAGTTGTTGAGGAGAGTAGGATCTCGGGAAGTATCTATCATGCCATTAACTCTACATTTATAGCCCTCATTCCTAAATCCGACAATCCATCATCCTTCGATGATTTCCGCCCCATATCCCTCTGCAATGTGCTCTATAAGATTATCTCTAAGATCATTGCCAACAGGATTAAGCCCATTCTCTCCAGACATATCTCCCCACAACAATTTGCTTTTCTGGAGAATAGACAGATTCATGAAGCCATTGGATCAGCTCAAGAAGCAATCCACTCCATCTGGACCAAACACCTCAAATGTATTCTGCTGAAAATAGATCTCTCCAAGGCATTTGATCGTGCTAGCTGGTTGTTCATCAAAATGATCCTCATTCATATTGGCTTCCCTCATTCACTAATCAATTGGATTATGGCATGCATCACCTCCCCCACCTTCAGTATTCTGATCAATGGATCTGCCTCTCACTTCTTACACTCTGAAAGAGGGCTCCGTCAGGGCTGCCCACTCTCGCCACTGCTCTTTCTCTTGGTAATTGAAGCGCTCAGTAGGCTCTTGATTTCTGCTAACAGGGAGGGATCTATTCGGGGCCTTAAAATATCAGACATCTGTTTCCTCACTCATCTCTTATTTGTGGACGATGTCTTGATATTATTGGATGGAAGCATTCAGGACACGACCTCATTCTCTCAATTGCTCGACCTGTTCTCAAGAGCAACGGGTATGGAAGTGAACAGATCAAAATCTTCCATCACTATGGTTGGCACCACTGTAAATGAATCACATGTTGCTAGAACGGCTTTTCCCTACAACCCTCAGCCTCTGGATAGAGGGCTCAAATACCTGGGGTACTGGCTCAAACCGACAAGTCAGAAGATTGCTGATTGGGTATGGCTCGTGGCAAAGATAGAAAAAAGATTAACATGCTGGAGTCACAGATATCTCTCAAGGGCTGGGAGACTAATCTTGATAAAATTTGTTCTAGAAGCCACCCCTGTATTCTGGATGGCTCTGGCATGGATACCCCGGAACATATTGGCTAAACTTCAACAATTATGCAATCGATACCTATGGGCTGGGAATCAAGACAAACGAATCTTCGCATGGATCGGATGGAACAAGATCGCCCTGCCTAAGAAATGGGGAGGATGGGGGCTGAAGGATCTCCCGATATTTGCAAAAGCTTTGGCTGGAAAAATGGGATGGGCTCTCCTGACAACCCACAGTCTGTGGACAAATATCACTTTCCACAAATATATCTGGCCTCTCTCCATCAGCGATTGGGTTATATTGCCTACCTGGAACAAAGCAGGTATATCATCGATTTGGAAGGCCCTACTGCACTCCTTACCCCTCATCAGGGACAACCTAATATGGCGCATCAGAGACGGTAACAGTGCAAGAATTGGACTTGATCCTTGGTCCGGAAGTGGAGGCAGACATACACTCCCTCAAGAGCTAATTGCATTTCTATCTGCTCAAAACATAAAGGTCATCTCGCAGATTGCAGACCCAGCACAATCAGACATATTCCATCAAGCATGGAAATCGGCAAACCAATTAAATATCCCGAGAAGATGGCACACTATATGGGATGAATACAGAGATGCATTAGCGGAAGCTCATATTCGCATCTCGGAGGGGCCGGATGAACTTGTCTGGCATCGAGCAGAGCACGGTGTATACACACCAAAGGAAGGCTATATACACCTCATCGAACAACGAAAGCCTGAAGATATCGCAAACTGGTGGCAGAACATATGGAAATACGCTGCCTCCCCTCGATCAAAGTTATTCAGTTGGTGCATACTAAGGAACAAAGTTCCCACAGGTGATCAGCTCATGAAAAGAGCTATACACGGACCCACTTGGTGCGTGCTATGCAAGGAAGCCTCGGAATCGATAGAACACATATTCATGAGATGTCAAGCTACCATAGATCTGTGGCGAAATCTCAAGGCGCATACAAATTACACAGGAGATTGGGAGGGACAGGATATCACAAGCGCATGGAATGATTGGGAAAAGAAAAATAAAGGGACGAAAGTGATAAACCTCCCCATCATTGTAAATTGGGCTATTTGGAAATCAAGGAACCGAGCCATTTTTGATGAAAAGCCTATCCACTGGCCCTTGCTCGAAGCTAGCATTGTTGCTGCCCTGAAGGAACTACCCGAACCTACCCCTCCGCCAACTAGACATCCCGTGCCGCCTCCTCCCATCGACCCAAGCATGCCTTGGGCATTTTTCGACGGTGTTGCAAACCAACAGAGCTGCGGAGGAGGTTTCATCCTCCATGTTACAGAAAACCATCATTACAAAATTAAGGCTGGCCTGGGAGTCGGAACAAACAACTTTGCTGAATTGATTACTCTTCGCCACCTTCTACACTTTGCATTAAGGCACCATTGCATTAGCATCAATATTTTTGGCGATTCACAGATAATTATTAATTGGATTAATGGCACAGCTACATGTCACATGCACTCTCTCATCACTATTCTACAAGAAGCACTCGAACTCAAAGCAGCATTTAACCATATTTCTATCTCTCATATATACAGGGAACACAATAAGGGTGCCGACAAACTTTCCAAGGAGGCAGCGCTGATGGACAGAGGACTATGGGAGATTACAGAGATCATTGATCAACAGGAGCAAAAATTCTACCACCGGCCATATATAGATCCAGGATACCCAACCCTGGATCAGCAAATAACACACTAAATGTATTTATTGTTTGACAGCTCTCCACAGAAAAATATTGTTATTTTGGTTTTTGATAGGATGAACAGCTTGATATAATGAACTGATAGCATGTCCTGCGTGGTATTGCAACATACAGCTTTTGAAGATACTCTGTGTATAATAGACTCTTATGTAAAAACTGCTTATTATTGAAATAAATAATGATTTTTCCAAAGGAAAAAATAGTTATATAATTTATAATTTTTAACTATAATGTTATAATTATTTAAAAATATATATAGAGAGTTATTTAAAAAAAAATAGTTAGAGTTATTAAAAAAAATAAAAAATTCCAAGAGAATATTAGTGGTGAGTTCTAAGACGAGAGGATGGCCAGATTATACACATTGAGACAACAGACACTAAGTGAAGAAAATCCACAACATTAAAGCTTTGAGGACAAAGCTTTCGAAGGAAGGGGCTATGTTATGAATATAATTCATAACAAGTAAATAAATAAAATAAATGTAAATATTAAATAATCAAAAATTGATTATGTTAAATAGTCATTAAGTTAAGTGAAAAGGCATGTCTAAAAGACATGCCTAATCATGAAAGGTCACCTGCTTAGGTATAAAAGCAGGGCCTCATTGTAACATTCATATCACTTGTACATTTTTATATATAATAAATTATTATTACAAATACCTCTTGTGTATTTTTACATTCAAGTCTACAAGCTATTAGTTTTTATGCTTCATTGAATTACTTAGTCACTGTTTATGGAAATAAAGTCAGGCAATAAGTGTGTCAATAGTGACTGAATTCATCTTGTTGTCCCTATTACCCACCACCTATGGGTAGTATGTATAGGAGAATTTTTTCTCCAAGATGGTCCTTAGCCGACAACCAACAACCCCTTGCAACCACCAGATAGCTCAATGTGTCATTATCTCTGCCACTTGAGCTAGCCATGTGGTCCCTCGCCCACTTGTTATGATTGTATTTTTGAAGGTGGGCCTCCCGACCCCAAAGGTATGGCTATTCATTGGTATAATTGAGTAATTTTCCTTGCTTATCATGAGCACTCTTAGGAATAGGTTAGTGGGGGGATTCAGCGGAAAGAGTGGACTAGATCTGTACTCTTATCTCCACTGCTTAATTTCGTGGTTAGCCTTGTACCCTAGTCCCATGGAATCTCTTTCACTGGCCATTAGCTTTAGGGTTGGCACTATATGGGAAATCTCGATTTTGGTTGTGGTCCCACTTCATGACCCCATATGCATCACCCCCTTACACTCATTTTAGCCCCACTCATCTCTTTTCCCATTTGGGTCCACATGTGTCCACTGGGTCCACATAGGGTTAGCCTCCCCCTCCCCTTGTCCACACCTTGGGTCAGGCTTGGAATGATGCCCAAAGGTTGTTGCAGCTAAAAACAAAAGAAAGAGCATAATTTGGCCACGCTCATCAGGAAATGTACCACAAAATGCAAAAGATGGTCAGGACATACAAATTTCGCATGTGGGCAAAAGCCAAACATGAGATCTACCCCTTATCCATGGCCATCACCCTGGTTCCTACTAGCCCTAGATGAGCCCCCTCCATCATTAAGGAACCCATGATTATCCCAACCCTTGGTGGGTGATGAACTGCTCCATCTTAAGGGGGTATCTACTCTTTATATATTACACATCACACTCTCATATCCTGGAGCCCTAAGCAGTTATGAATAAAAATCAATCAAAGGCAAAAGTAATATGAAGAAGGGTGGAAAAACAAAGGTCAGGGTTACTCATGTACCATGAATTGCTCCTGCCTACATTCATATACCCAGGTGTGGGCTTCCCTCATTATAGTTACCCTTGCACCATAACACTTGGTCAAGATGTTTCCCCTGATCCCCACTCCATTCCATTACTATATCATTTGCCACCCACCACCTGATGGATGCACCATGGGCATGTCACCCCCTTTAAAGGCTGAAACTACCTAATAGGGTCCTTGGTTAACCCCCTTATTGAGCTTGGAGACACTTGTACATGCCAAATCCCACTATGGAAAGACATGCCACCATAAAGTGCCCCATTGATTCCATGATTTTAAAGTTCTTTTACTTGATTATCCTAATGATTTGTTGTATTGGAGGGCAAGGGGGCACATTGGATCTTATGCAAGATTGCAGTGGGTCTCCATTTGGGGCTTGGTCTCCCTATACGGGGTCTTAGGCCTCCAGAGGGCCACATTAGCACTTGTAGGGTGAGTGTTGAGAGCCATGGGTCTCCACCATAGCATAAAGTACTTCATGGATCCCCAACACCACTCGTTGATTGCTCGTGTTCCACCTTTTGGATGAGGATGATGCACCTGGTTCACCATGTCTATTCGACTCCACACATGCACCATACACTTGGAAAATGTTCCAGGTTGTTTCCCGCTGCAGAGTGAGGGCTTATGTCCTTATAAATGGTCTACAGGCTTTTTCGATCCACTTGGAGACCCATGAGGATGTCCTTGTGCCCCCACACACACTTGGGAGCATCACAGGTTTCTTCTTGGAAAACAAGGGCCAACCCCTTGTACACTATGTTTTGAGTCCAATTATACATCATGACATCCCTTGGACTTCATTAGGTCTTCTCGAAGGCCCAACAACTCACTATATTGATCATTCTGCCCTCTTGAGAGGCTTATTCTTGTTTTATTGAGCTATTTTGGTGGGCTTGTCACCAAAAGTGTTGTTATTATGCACATTATTTTATTTTAGGGACATTATTAGTCCAAATTAGGCCATTCAAATCCCTTAGAGGATTGCATAAATAGAAGTGAGATGATTCATTTTTATCATTATCGCTTGGATTGGATTAATATCTCTTATGAGTTTTTTGCACTTCTTGATGTGATGAATTTTTGGAGCTTTTCTTGATGCACTATGATGTTTGGATTTCGTTATTGTCTTTGGAGCTTCTCTAATGCGGAGTTGATAAATGGATATACTCTCTCTCATGTAAGTCAAAATTTTGATCCTATTCTTGCAATATTACTAGTTAACTGCATGTAACGTCTTTATTCTGGTATGGGCTAAATGTAATGCAAAATTCTTCTGGGACCTTGGATAAGTGATTAATGCATGCGTTGAACTTGAGGGATTGAGTGAATGTTCCTAGAGGCACCTCTTAGGTTAAAGACCTCGAAACTTTGTCTCCTTCGTGAATTTGAAGCATAAATCTCTATTGATCTAGTTACTACCCTTGGAGAGGCTAGAAAAGATCAAGTAGGGCTCCTTAGCTCACGAAATTCCATGATCTATGTGTATCTTGACTCCATTAAGCCGAAGCAATAACGCACTGATCCTCGTATCCCTTTGGTGGTCAAAATAACACTTATTTTCTCCATTTCTTCCAATTCTAGACCTAACCCAGAAGGTTCCCGAGGGCATCACACAAAATCATTTGTGGCCATTCAAAACCCTTGAAAATTGGTCCACTACTGCGTTGTAGTTTTCTTAATAGGTCCTCCAAATTTCAAGCAATTCCGATGGTGGAATCCTGAGATATAGCAATCCCTAGCCACAAGACTTCAATCCCTTGACCTGCTTCACTTCTTTTGACATCATATCGTCATTCCATGAATCCCATACAAGTTGGAATTCCTGGCAAGACGCTTCTTCTAGAAGGTGAACCTTCCAATGAAGATTCTGTAAAAATTTCTGTTTTCCCACCCCGGTTTTCAGTTTCACCTTATTTCTCCCATGTAGTTAAATGCCCATTCCCATAACCATACATTTAACAGATTGAAAAAAATAAATATGGCTGAAAACACAAATTCTGGAAATTTTTCAGAATGCTGGAAATTGCAGAAATAAAAATCAGCAATTAAAAACAGCCATTAAAACACATTAAAACACTGATATTTTTGGTCAACTTGACCCTGGAAAAACCCCCTACAACTCTTGGGGAAAATCAGTTTGAGAGCTCTTCTTTATTTCTGAAAATTGCCTTTTTACAGTGAGAATTATTCAGCAAAAAATCAGCAAGCAAATTTACAACTTATCTCCTTTCCCGTGCCTCACAGCAATCTGGAAATTACAGCAAACAGGACAGCAATAAATGCTGTACGACCTCCGTTTTGTGTGCAGAAAAATCAGCAAACTGCTCCTCGATGTTTGTGCAAAAATCTGCCTTTCACTATGTGTTGAATCAGCTGTACAAATCTGCTCAACTGCTGCCTTGGAATGTGTGCCAAGCTGTTGTCTCCTTCTCCTTCCTGCTCAGAAATCTCTCTTGCTCTCTTGCTCTCCTTCTCCCAATCTGCTCATGAAAGAATGAATGACCTTTTCCTCCTTTTCCTCCTTTAATATAACTCCAAGTGACTTTTGGGTGATCCAAGTGACTTTTGGGTGATCTCTAAATCCAATGGCTGAAATAGATTTAGATCAATGGTTGAGATTAAATGCTCATTTAAATCTCACTTTCTATTTTTTAATTCACCCCACTTTAATAAAGACCCACTTAGTCATTTATTTCCAAAGTCACTTTTCCTTTCTAATTTTTCATTTACTTTATAAAAGTTACTTTAAAATTAGACTTAATAAATTTATCACTTAAAGTCACTTTTAAATTAGATTTAACTTTATAAAATTATAAAGTCACTTTAGAAGAAAAATTAAATTCTTTTGGACACTTTTCCCTAGGCCAAAGATCAAAGCCTAAGGGAACCACCTGTCCTCCGGTACCAAATTTCAACACTCCCTCTTACCGAGGAAGGTGTTCCTCACCACACCCATCTTGTCCCTGAAGTAGACATGCTTGCCCCGTGGTAAGGCTTTGGTAAGGATATCTGCAACCTGTTCATCAGTGGAAATATACTCAAGCTTCACAACTTCCTTCTGAACATAGTCTCTGATGAAATGATATCTGATCCCGATATGCTTTGACCTGTCATGAAATACTGGATTCTCCGTGAGTTTAATGCAACTCTGATTATCACAGTAAATCACTGAAGGTCTCAACGGCTGACCAAATAAGCCAAACAACATCTTGCGAAGCCAGATAGCCTCACAACTAGCTAGACTGGCTGCCATATACTCTGCTTCCGCTGAACTCAGTGCTACTGACTGCTGCTTCCGGCTGAACCATGACACTACTGCTGAACCCAACCCAAAACAGCACCCTGAAGTGCTCTTCCTATCAGAAGCACAACCTGCCCAATCAGAATCAGTGTATCCTGCCAATCTCACTCCATCTCCCTGCCTGTAGTCCAGACCATAATCCACTGTCCCCTGCAAGTACCGCAAAATGTGTTTTGCAGCCACCCAGTGAACCTTCCTAGGCTCACACATAAACTGACTCATCGTGTTGACTGCAAAACAGATATCTGGTCTAGTGTTGACCAAATACATCAAGGAACCAATCAGCTGCCTGTACAATGTGGGATCCACCAACTCGGAATCCGAAGCATGAAGCTTCTTCCAGTTGGTGATCATCGGTGTCGACATGGGTCTACAATCCTCCATGTGGAATCTGCTAAGGATGTCCACAATATACTTCCCCTGCCCCAGGAAGAAATGCCCCTCCTCCTGCCACACCTCCAAACCCAAAAAGTAATGCATCAAGCCGATGTCCTTCATCTCAAACTCCGCTGCAAGATCTCTCTTGCAGTGCTCTATGAGTCTCTCTGCACATGTAATGATCAAGTCATCCACATACAACACCAGAATGAGAGGCTCCTCACCAATCACAATAAAGTAAAGGTTCGGATCTGCCTCACTCTTTGTGAAACCCATCCCCTGCAAGTATGCATCTATCCTGGAGTACCAAGCTCTGGGAGCTTGCTTTAGGCCATAAAGGGCCTTCTTCAATCTGCACACATGGGACTCCTTCCCATGCACCTCAAAGCCCTGTGGCTGCTCAATGTACACCTCCTCCTGTATGAAGCCATTGAGAAATGCGGTCTTCACATCCATCTGGTGGATCTTCCAACCCATCTCTGCTGCTATCGATATAATGGAGCGGATCGAAGTATATCGAGCCACGGGAGCGAAGGTCTCCTCATAATCAACTCCCTCTACCTGGGAGAACCCTCTAGCCACAAACCTCGCTTTGAATTTCTCAATGCTGCCATCTGCAGCATGCTTTACCTTGTAAAGCCATCTGGAAGTAACCACGGATTTGCCCTCAGGCCTCGACACCACCTCCCAAACATCATTCTTCATGATAGAAGAATACTCCTCCTACATGGCCTCTCTCCAGACCTGCTGGCTAGCTACCTCCTCATAGCTAGAAGGCTCAGAGTCAAGGATGCTGGTAAACATCGCCATATAGCTACAAAACCTCTCAGGTGGTCTACTCTCTCTGACCGACCTCTTCGGCTCAGCAACAGATGTGGCATCTCTCAAGGTGTCCTGAAGCCACTTGGGCTTCCTCTTCCCTGAGCATGCTTCTCCCATAGGAGAATGAAACTCCTCCTCATCACCATCAGTAGCCTGAACTCCTGACTGTCTGTCTGCTGTCCTCCTGCCTGCACCTGAACCTGTAGAAGCTGAGGTACCGTGTGAACTGTCCATCAGTGGACTCCCTAGTGAACTGCTCTGTGAACTGCTCTGCATGCTGCCCGGAGCACCACCCCTCTGGCTCGATGAGCCACTGCTCACTAACGGACCTAACATCCTCATAGATGTACCTCCGGATCCTCCTGATCCCTGCCCACTGGATCCCTGCGACTGACTCAACCGCTGCTGAGGGTCTGGCTGATCCAGATACTCTAACTCCCGTGACCTCCTAAAGGCCCTATCCTCCTCGAACTTCACATCCCGTCTGACAACAACTCTCCTCTGTGCAGGAATGTAAATCCGAAAGGCCTTTGAGGTCTCACTGTAGCCCACAAAGATACCCTTCTCTGCGGTGGGCTCTAGTTTGGTCCTCTCCTCCTTGGGTATATAGGAGTATGTAATGCATCCAAAGATATGAAGATGACCAATATCAGGCTTCTTCCCAGAGAAAGCCTCCTCCGGAGTCATGTGCCCCAAGGCACGATGCGGACTCCTGTTCTGCAAGTAAACAGCTGTGTTGCAGGCCTCTGCCCACAAGAACAATGGCAACCCCTGATCATGTATCATGGCTTTGGCAGCCTCTATGATGGATCTGTTCTTCCTCTCCGCAACCCCGTTCTGCTGGGGGTTGTAAGGAACAGTGAACTCCCTCCTAATGCCTGCCTCCGCACAATAGTCAACAAACTCTCCAAGGGTGTACTCTCCTCCATTGTCCGACCTCAAGGACTTGATCTTTCGACCTGTCTGAGTCTCCACAAGAGCTCTGAACTCCTGAAACCGCTTGAAGACCTCACTCTTGGTCTTCAAAAAATAAATCCAGGTCCTCCTGGAGTGATCATCAATGAATAACACATAGTACTCATATCCACTCAAGGAAACATGAGACATCCGACCGCTCACATCGGAATGAATCAAATCAAGTATCCCCGTCGCTCTGCTGTCACTGCTGGGAAAAGGGGATTTGGCAAACTTGCCCATCACACAACCTCTGCAAGTATCAAAGTGATCAGTACTGAAATCTGGCACACCTGTAGTGATCTCCCGCAATGTCCTCAAGGCTCCATGATACATGTGTCCCATCCTGCGGTGCCAAATCTCACACAGCTCAGAACTGCTAGCTCTGCTGTCGGTACTACTGCTCAATGCCAAAAGGGGCTGAAATGCAAACTTGTACACCTTTGCATGGCGTACACCTATCACTCTAGCTGAATCAGCTGGAGTGCCCCCGGGATACATCAACACCTGTCCTCCCCTGAACAGTACCTCATATCCTCTGTCCTCCAAAGCTGAGACGGATATGAGGTTCTTCCTCATCCCTGGCACATAAAGAACCTCTGACACCTTCAAGGGAGGTTTGGACTCCCTCTGAAATGTCACTGTCCCCACCTCGACTGCTCTAACAACTCTGTCATCACCAAGTACTACCTCAATATCAGTGCCACTCTCTGAAAGCTCTGAGAAGTACTCACGGACTCCTGTCATGTGACGTGAAGCCCCACTGTCCACATACCAGATACCTGAAGATGCTCCGCTAATCGAGGGAAAAGCATGCTCCCTCTGAACCTGTGTGGCAGGTGATCCTGTACTAGAGGACTCACACGTAGTGAACGCAAACTCTCGGTCAAAACAACCAGCAAAGTCTTCAATCTCTGTTGAAGCTGCCACGTCCTGGTTCTTCCCCTTCTTCTTCTTCTTCTCCGGACACACAACTGCATAGTGTCCCATCTTTTGACAATTCCAACACTTCACCTTGGAATAGTCCTTCTGTGTGTTCCCCTGTTTACCTTTACCTTTGCCTTTGCCCCCACCACTGCTTGTGGAAGCCTGCTTCTTCCCTTTGCCTTTCTTGCCTCCTGCCACCAGTGCTACATCCTCATCCTGCTCAACTGGCTTGGCTGCCCCAAGCTGTCCTTTCATGATCTCTGTCTGAATGCAATCATCCCAAAACCTCTCCCATGTGGGAAGGGTCTCATGTGCACAAACCCCATCAGCAAAGTTCAACCATGAACGGGGGAGGCCATTCACTGCAATACGCACCAACTCAGTGGATGGAATGGCCTCTCCAATCGCTGCCAACTCATCTCTCACATTGGTAATCTTTGTGAGATATCCAGCTGCACTATCATTCCCCATCTTAATGTTCTTCAGCTTCTCCTTCAGGACCATCTTCCGGTTCTCATTGGTACTCTGGTAGAGATTGGACAATGTTGTCCACATCTCATGGGCATTGCTCTTTCCTCTCACATGAGGAATGCAATGGTCTTTGATTCCCTCTAGAATTAGACTCTTACCCTTATTGTTCTTCTTTTTATACTCAGCCAACTGAGTAACATCAGTGGGCACAACAACAGGGTTCTGTGCGGTATGCACCATGATATCCCAGACTTCTGCCTCCTCAAAGATACTTTGCATTCTCTCCTTCCAAACACTGTAATTTGTATGCCCATCCAACCTATCCTCCACCCTCAATCCCAATGACATCATGCTGTCCTAAAACTGAAAAATAGCACTGCTGTAGTAAAGATAAAACTGTTGTTTATGAAAAAATCAGCTTGCTGGAATTTTCTGAGTGAAAAATCAGCAACTGTAATTTTTCCTTTTGCTGTCCCAAACTGCCCTTCAGCACTCAAGCTCTGATACCATGTAAAAATTTCTGTTTTCCCACCCCGGTTTTCAGTTTCACCTTATTTCTCCCATGTAGTTAAATGTCCATTCCCATAACCATACATTTAACAGACTGAAAAAAACAAATATGGCTGAAAACACAAATTCTGGAAATTTTTCAGAATGCTAGAAATTGCAGAAATAAAAATCAGCAATTAAAAACAGCCATTAAAACACATTAAAACACTGATATTTTTGGTCAACTTGACCCTGGAAAAACCCCCTACAACTCTTGGGGAAAACCAGTTTGAGAGCTCTTCTTTATTTCTGAAAATTGCCTTTTTACAGTGAGAATTATTCAACAAAAAATCAGCAAGCAAATTTACAACTTATCTCCTTTCCCGTGCCTCACAGCAATCTGGAAATTACAACAAACAGGACAGCAATAAATGCTGTACGACCTCCGTTTTGTGTGCAGAAAAATCAGCAAACTGCTCCTCGATGTTTGTGCAAAAATCTGCCTTTCACTATGTGTTGAATCAGCTGTACAAATCTGCTCAACTGCTGCCTTGGAATGTGTGCCAAGCTGCTGTCTCCTTCTCCTTCCTGCTCAGAAATCTCTCTTGCTCTCCTTCTCCCAATCTGCTCATGAAAGAATGAATGACCTTTTCCTCCTTTAATATAACTCCAAGTGACTTTTGGGTGATCTCTAAATCCAATGGTTGAAATAGATTTAGATCAATGGTTGAGATTAAATGCTCATTTAAATCTCACTTTCTATTTTTTAATTCACCCCACTTTAATAAAGACCCACTTAGTCATTTATTTCCAAAGTCACTTTTCCTTTCTAATTTTTCATTTACTTTATAAAAGTTACTTTAAAATTAGACT
This sequence comes from Pinus tabuliformis, assembly GCA_031772625.1. Classification (NCBI taxonomy): domain Eukaryota; kingdom Viridiplantae; phylum Streptophyta; class Pinopsida; order Pinales; family Pinaceae; genus Pinus; species Pinus tabuliformis. The sequence continues at coordinate 540,431,075 of CM062820.1, read as the reverse complement.
TAATAACTTTATCACTTAAAGTCACTTTTAAATTAGATTTAACTTTATAAAATTATAAAGTCACTTTAGGAGAAAAATTAAATTCTTTTGGACACTTTTCCCTAGGCCAAAGATCAAAGCCTAAGGGAACCACCTGTCCTCCAGTACCAAATTTAAACAGATTCCAATAGAGGATCTTGATCATCCTCATCCTGCAAATGCTCCTTTTGAATGATGTATAATGAGCTTTATACTAGATGACTTTCTTTTTCCCATAAGTACTACTTATGCTTCTAATGAGGTTACCAAGAGCTACATCCTTCTATAGGTGACAACCATAGACTTCTATATCAGCTATCTTTCATGTGTCTTTATGACAGTGTCACGAGCTCTTGTTTTCAATTGTATGCTTCTATGATGCCATCTCCTAACATGATGCATCCTATCATGCTTCTAATGATTCCTACCATGATAGTTATACTTTACAATAGAAAACTTGAAACAAAAACTTGAAAAGAACTAGGTGAGGAAGACTATCTCAATCATAGTAGAGATCTTTTACTTCCTCCTTGAATTTCTTCTTTTCAGCTTCTTCCACTTCTTTAGTGATATGGGCTTCTTCCCTTCCTCTTTTGTTGTTGTGCTTCTTGAGCTTTGTACAATCGCTCTTGTAGGTCCCATATTCATGACAACCATAGCATTGAACCTTCAACACGTTCTTCTTCTTTTTCTGAGAATCAAGCTTCCTAAACTTCCCTTTTCTTCTAGCCATGGCAACAAATGCTTGAGCTTGCTTGATTCGTCCTACATCAGTTTTTGCCTTCAACCTTGTTTCTTTGATTTTGCATAATGACCATAGTTCATTGAATGGAGTAGCTTCCTTCTTCCCATAGATGCTTGATGTGAAGTTGCCCCATTCCTCTAGTAGTGCATTGAGCACTATGGTAGTCATTTCCTTGTCAAACATTATTTCTCATATCTCTTGGAATTGGTCTCTTATTTCTAACACCCTCATAAAATATGAGGCTATTCCTTCTTCTTTTGATGTCTTCATCTTATAGAGCTTGAGCTTCTTCTTTTGATAGTTCGACAATTAAACCCTTAACATGACCAATGACTTCATTTTCTATGAGGATCAAATCTATCCTCTTCTTCCATGCAAGAAAGTTTGACGACCCAACCAATTTGTTGCTCTCCTTGCAATATGAAGTCATTTTGACATATTCAAATATAGATATAAAAATACTTACTTGTCAAGTGAAGATACTCCTAGATGATGAAATCTTCAACTTGATGCCTTCTTGATTTTGATGATGATGTAGATAATAGAAGATGTCTTCTTGGTGAAGATGTCTTTCTTCAAAAGTGATCCTTGGCTCAAAGGGAGATCACATTGATTCCTTGACTTGTTTCACAACCTCAAATTTCGGCCCTTCTTCAGAATTATGCTTGTTGTAGCAGTTATGCAATTTCAGCCTTTTTTGCAATACCCTAGTTTACGCGTGTGGCTAGAAGATGGACAAATTTTCCTCCTTTCTACTTTGCTTGACTTGACTTCTTTTTCTTTTTATTTCGGCTTGCAAAGGAGACCTTTCTTGGCACATAACTTGATCCTTGATGGTGGTTGCTATTCGATAAGGATGTCTTAATACTTCGCACATGTGGAGAATATAGCCCAGAAAAACAAACCCAAAAGTGCTTCATTCTTCCTTTCTCGTGATAATGATTGTAGAATGTGTGAGTTTCCTAAGAATGCTTCAAGTGTGGAACCCTTTTTTTGGATGAGCTAGGGTTTTGAGGTCTTCTTGATGCCCTTAATTATTCCCTTTCAATATGATGACAGGGTTAGTCATTCTTGATGATTGATGCTCTTGATGTTTCCAAGATGATCTCTTTATATTTCGACCCTAGAGTATCCTTCTTCGTGTTGCCCTTCTTGATATAGTCACCTTAGCTCTGATACCATGTTGAGAAATCTAGGGGGCAACAAGTGTAGGTGATTTCTCTTTACTTTGATAACTATTTGTGATGTATTCTTACTTTACTTGATTAACTTCTTTTTTCCTTTATTATTATTAGTGTTCTCTATCATCAAACAACTACCAAATCATAAAGAACAATGAGAGAATATGTCATAATACATAGGTAATCAACCAATGCCAAAACCTTTCCAATTGAGAGGAAAACCCACCAAAATTCTTCTCTTCTTATAGAACTTTAATTGACGAATTCCAAGACCTATGACCCTTGACCAGGACCCTTTGAGACCAAGTCATCCTTCCTTCTTGATGAGATTTCCTTCCACAACTTTCAAAAACAAACTTCGACCTTCCAACAACTTCTCCAACAACTTTGAACCCAACAACAATTTCTGCAACTTCGACGTAGCAGCTTTAGCAACTTCAACCTTGATGCAACTTCAACAGCTTTGACCCAACAACCTCACAACTTCGATGTAGAGGTAGCTTCACAACTTCGATCTTGTAGCTTCACAACTTTGACCTTGCAACTTCACAACTTCGATGCAACTTCATAATTTTGTCTAGCCTAGAAACATTAGAAACCCTAACGAAAGAGAGAGAGAGGCGCAAAAACTTCGATCTTGATCTTCTTCTTCTTCTTCATCCTTTTCCAACTTCTGTCTTGAGGAGATCGAACTTTATTGAGTGAGTGTACAAATGAGGTCGAATTCCATCTTATTTATAAGTTTGTGAGGGGTACAAATTGCTATCTTGAGGTTGACTTGTCCCTTCATGTAAGCTGACTTGATCTTTGTGCCATGACAAGGTCTTGGAGGTTCTTTTCAGTCTATTTTGACTCTATAAATTTTTCCTTTCAATATGTAACATGCCCAAATGCGTCTTTAATACATGACAATGACTCAATTGACTTTATGACAAACCTAGAAGCACTCAATGGGTGCTTGAGCATGAAACCCATGCCTTAAGAACACAAATAATAAATTTATTTTTCTCTTTTCATTAAATTTTACATATGGCATTATGAAGACCAAACCTAGTTACATATTTCAACAAGTTGGGCCTCCTTTCATGGATCGAAGTTCACCTATAAAGAGAGGACAAAGGCACAAGTAAATTACAATTGTTTTGTGCACAAAGGTTTGTAACAAGACAAAGTTCATGAGATTGTGAGAGAGAGCCTTGGTTGTGGAGCACAGGAATTGTTTCCTAAAGAATAGGATGCACAAGTGCACTAGAATTTAGGAGAATTGGTTGTGCGTAGGTTGTGTGGAGCTGGGGTCCTAAAAAACAAGAGCTCAAGTGCACTAAGAAATAGGGCCAGAAGTGCAGTAGGAAATAGGAGATTAATGCAAGGATTAAGGAGGCCATGTGCGCAAGGAAGGAGGAATATGATTGAAGCAAGATAGTAGGGTTTGTAGAGCAAGTCAAGGAGGCAGTAGAGGAAGAATTGTGTGCAAGAACCAAGATCAAGTAGTTGAGATTTGTGTGAGAAGTAGAATGCGTTCTCAGGAGAGATAGTTTGCTTTGTTGTATATTCAATTGCTCCAAGACAATCAACAAAATAGCCACATCAAACAAGTAGGTTTTCCCTGTTGGGTTTCTTGAAAAAAGTGTGTCAATTGTGTGATGTGTTTTTATCTCCATGTTTTTATTCCGCTGCATATGAATTGTTAAGAAACTCTGTATCTTGGTAAAAGTTAACTAATTTCAATTTTCAGTTATTCATCTAAGTAGTTGTAGAGTTTCATGGAAATTTAACAAGAAACTCATCAACATACTGTTGAACTGATATCAAAGGAAGCTTGGAATCTTCCTTCCACTGATAACCCCTCAGCTTGGTAGAATGCACAACCCTGATACCACTGTAATGCTCCTTAATAGAATAAAGCAAACAAACTTGCAATACTTTTTAAAATCTTATTTGGAGCATTTTGTCAAATAGTTTGCATGACAACCCTTTTACAAACACAAGGTAAATAACAACTTATAGAAAGGATATTTCCTGAAAAATTTAGCACACAACTTGAGCACAAACTCTTATACAACAAGGAACTCAAATAATTCCATGAGATAAAAATTAAACCTAGCCAATTTTATTAATGAAATTTTGAAGTTTACATGTCAATCTTTAATTTATGGAACCTATAAACACTTTGAGAATTGATACGAGTTGGATGGAAGTGGATTGTTGAAGCAATATGCCCCTCCAACGAGCTGTTGTTGCATAAGATACTCCAAGAAGGCTGCACTCAGTTGCTCCACCATTATGTGGCCTTTAATAGATTCTGCCTGCACTAGGAAGAAGACTCAACCTTCACTCCAATGAAATCAACCACTAAACTTGTCCTAAATAAACCAAATAAATTGACCTCCAGGGTAGGAAATTCGACCTTCACAGACGAACAGTAAACTCAGCCTGCCTAACAGCAATCTCGACCTCCTAAAATTAGAGTGACACAACATGCAAATGGAAGGTAAATCACCCAACAATTGATAATCAATCTCAGACTCCTCAAGTAGTGTTATCTCTTAACAAACTTAACCTTCCACTGTGGGTGTGCAAACCCTAGTATCAATACTTTCGGCCCCCTCCTAAGGCAAATTCAACCTCCACAATGTATGATTCAATTGACAAGTACTGGGCCTACAAAGCAACATTTAGGGCACTAGTGAGAGATATGATTGATCTCACCTCTTGATCTCCACATTGATTACTAGTGAGGAAATCTAAGTGATTCCCTCCTCTTCCTTCAACTGAAGCCCTAATGAGTGGATTTGTATGAGCTCTCCCTTTCCTTTGATATGAAGCACAATTGAGAGATCTAAAGTGATCCCTCCTTGTTGACTGGCTAGGGTGTATATTTGCAACACCGAAACCAATTTGGCCAGATTAGCTAAGGTGGATCTTGCACCACTGAAACTACCCTTCTCACACAGGATCTCACCCTTACCTTCAAGCTCAAAGAGCTCACAATCAATATAAAAATAATCACCAATGCATACCCAAACATGAGCTCCATTTCTCCTTTTATAACATCTATCATTAGAATACCATAGGTCATCAAAATACCATGGATCTCCCCTTTTTACCTTTTTTTCCCTCAATAATATAAAGACTTTATAAAAAGCACCCTTTCTATTTAATTATTCGTTTCACTTTTTGATGTTGTATTTTCTCCTAGTGAAAATGAACAATTAAACTGATCTTCTTGGAAAGGGATATTTAGTAAAACATTCACATGATATACATGTGATATTTGATATTATTTCATACATTTTTATCAGCATAAACCATAAGAAGTAAACAACAGACAGCAATTATTGGTGTCCAGAGACAACTTTATAGCCCAGAGTGCAGTATTGCATGTCATGACACTTTTCATCATATTGCTCAACACATGCGCTGACTTATTTATATTTTAGTGGCTTATCAATCCCCTTAAGACATAGTTTATGAAGTGAACTTTGATCACCCATGTCGGTCGCAACTGGTTAGAAAAACCTGTGACTTTAAGCCCTTTATGTGCATGTGGGTTAGTTTTCCACCCCTCACAGCCTAGTCAAGTGTCCAGTTAGTCAGTCGATCAAATCAAATACACCTCAGTTGAATTGCTGGCCAACCGCCAAAATTGGGTTTAATCACAGATTCCAACACTTCTTCTGGGGGTGCAATTGGGATATTCTTTTATTAAATGCCAACAGTTGGATTCACTGTTTCAGTAATTTTAGGATTTAGAAGTTAGTAGCTGAAATGTTCTTGATTAAATGCTTAGCAGTGGTCGGCTTATTTATGGCACTGGAGATAGAGAAATGTTGTTTATGGCAATATCTGAGTTTGTTATTTTCAATGGTTATAAATGACATGAATGCTTATAAATCTAATTGATGAATGGTAACTGATTCATTTATGTCTCATGGTATTTTTGCATTATATATATATATACACTCTCCATCTCCCCACCATATGTATTCTATTCGTAAACCCATTTATGCCTGTGTTCAGTACTTCCCAAGCTGGTGAAATTCTACGTGTATATGAATTTGTTGGACACCTAATCCTAAAGGGTTAGTGTGGAAGCCGAAAAGACTAAGCAGCCCAAGAGACCTTGGGATCTGAATCCCAAGAGTCACATATGTGTACTATAAATGTGTATCTTATGTTAATAAAAAAATGTACTGAATGATTTATCTTTCACATTGTTCTAGCTGTCCATGTGTGTTTAACATGGTATCAGAGCCACTTGTTTTTCTGTGGCCTGTTATGTGCATGTCAATCCTGCACCTCTGCTCATAATTTTGCCCATAATTTTGTGCTGACCTGATTCGAAACGCCCCTCTGTCCATGCGCTGCTCTGCCTGTGCCTGGCGCAGAAAGAATCAATGCCTGGCCCTGCCTAAACATTCGCATTCTCCTGAGCGCTGTATCTGTCCTCTCTGCCTCTGTCGTTCTGGCCACTGACATGCTGCGACTGTTCGACCTGCTACAAACACTGTGTGTGTCATAGACGTTTTATATTCTCTGTTCCCAAACGGTTGTGCAATATACCGCCATTTCTCAGCACCTCAACATCGGCGACTGTGTTGATCAAGCAATCCATCACGTCCACATAGCACATCAGCGGTTTCGTTTCCTTTTTGCAGACGAATGCCACCAAATTTCTCATAACAGCATCTGTTCTGTCGTCCATTTCAATTGTGGGAAAGTGAAATTGTGCAGAAGATTGGGTTTGGATCCTTGCTCGTGGAACTCCTGCTATTTTCTTGCCATTATACGCTGTCCGTTTGCGTTATATCCATCTGTGCATTTGCTGCACGGCTGAGGAGATTTTGAAATGGTCTTTGAAAGCGTTTGTATATGAAATATTCTGTGAAAATCCAAGAAGATAAGGGGAATTCGGTGTTTTGGGTTTTAGAGAGACGGAGAATGTACCTTGTGAAAGCTCCCCTCTGGGTTTCGCCAATGATGACGAAGATGAAGGAACTGTCGTTGCTGCCATGAATAACCTCGTCGCCATTGCCATCGTCTGAATTGTTCGAGAACTGTGTATTCCCTCTTGAGTTGCTGCCACAGCAATCTGAATGTAAGAAGAGCCCTTATCCTAACAAGTAGACGATGTGCATGTCGGCCGAGATTCTAACTGAAAAATCCATCAAAATACTTGCAGATGATAAGTGTCCTCCAAGCCATGTTAGATCATGGGCACCTGAGAGTAACGCCAAGGTTTAATGACGGTTTATATGCTCAGAGTCGCAATGCTTCTTCAGGCCAAAAAGCTTGAGAGGCAGAGAGCAGCGTTTTAGCATAAATAAATTGAGAATAGGATTTTAGCATAAATAAATTGTTGAGGGCAGGATTTTAGTCTTCGCTTTTGCTTGTCTTTTCTAATTGTAACACCGATATGTAGGAGGCTATGGCGTTTTTCGAGCAAAAATATTAATATGTGCGTTTCAGTTTCGCTGTGTGTTTAACATATGTCATTTGAAGGTCAGCTTGTTAGATATGAAAGCCCTCTGCAAAAACTGCTCGCTGGAGAGCGTAAAACTGCCTAAAGGGAATATCTCAGCTCTTGTCGATAGGAGCATCTCTTGCCGCCAGCACAAAGCCATCCCTTAAGGTCTCTACAGTGTGAAATTTCGGTTCTATTTGTATTCTGTTCTACTTTGCTGCGATAAAGAATAAAGTACACGGGTTCAGCTTACAGTCATTGTATGTAAATATTCTGATATATTTGGTACATTTGAGTCTTTGACGGCATGACTAATTTCTCAAGCACAAAATGTGTAAACCAGAGAACTGTAAACGTGAATGATGTTATCATCTAAAGGGTGCACAAGCACGGAAAACCGCTTTACTTTTTAATTAAACTCCATTTCACATCTGGAAAGATACGAGGGACGGTGCACAGGCACGGAAAACATATGAATTTCATATGAAAACAAGTTGACTGGGTTGTGATTGTCGGAAGCTTTATCGGAAGGTTAAATTTGATTGTCAACGCTTTTCTCGAGAATATGCAGAAATGGCTCAGATTTTTAATTTGAAGGGCAAACAATATGTACTTGTCAGCAAAGGAGCAAAGTCTGATTGAGATATATACTCTTAGATAAAAACGCATTTAGGTTCAATGGTCTAAATCCCAGTGCCAGCTTATACGATATTCTCTACTGTGAGGTGTAAGAACTGTTTGAAGAGTTCAGATACTTGCTCAGACGAAATATTGAGTGGTTTCTCAGAAATTGGAACAAAAGATAAAATCGATAGTTTAAACTTTCTCAACTTCCATTTTTCTTGTAGAGATTTTGGAGCAGTGTCTTGTAGAGATTTTGCATGATTTCCATAGCAGCTAGATGCTCTGAAGTTTGAAGTTGAGGACAGCGCTCATCTTCACATTTATATATTTTTTTTGCATTGGTGATGTTATGCTCCAGTTCATTCTTGAAACGAACTGTGGACTGTTGATTTACCATATGCCCAATTGTACCAATGTTTATTGTAGCTTGACGAGAAATGTTTATTGCAGTTTAACTTGGTAACATCCAGCTTACTCAGGTCCTACTCCATCAACCATTTTCGCGACATTATTGCCACTTGATAAGCCCTTACAATATCTTGTAGTAAGAGTACAATATTATTTCTCTGTTGCTGTTGCCTCAGTTGTGTTTTTTAAGTGACATTGAAGAAAAATGGCCAGACTTGAAGATGCATTAAAGTTATTGAATATCCTAATTCATTCCACTGTTGATGAGATGGTCAAAGTTAACAAAGAAACTCTCTTTGACCTCCAAACCTCTCTGCAAACTGCACATGAGAATATTGAGTTTTTGCAGCTTGAAACAAAGCTACAGCAGGAAGAATTACACCAGTGGAGTCATCATTCTGAACCTGTTTCTGTTCAGAACAATGAAGCAGACTCCCATAAATAGCAAGTCAATAATGTTACAGTTCATTCAGATAAAGCAGCAAAGTTACATGCAGATGCAGAGGTTCAATCTGCACTTCCCAAGCCCATCATCAGACCTTGGGAACAGCTTGTCCACAACAAGCACAGAACCGGTCTTGGATATGACAAGGACTTGTCCTTTCATATTCCAGACTATGCCAAGCCCATTCAGTTTCAGAGTGCTGGTTTCATTAATGACAGTTCACTTGCTCCTTATGACAGTTCAGCTTCAGCTGTTCTAGACTCTGCCCCTCTTCTACAGCAACAACAACAACAACAAAAACAACAGATCGTGAAATGCCAACACTGTGATCGAGTTGGCCATCTGAAAGATCACTGTTTTGATCTTCATCCATGTGAGCACTGTCATAAAACCAGCCATTCTTCACACAGATGCTTCAGAAATAAACGTCCTGCAAGAACAAAGATTCATCTTGGATGGATCGCTTCTTGGCAATGGGCATCAACAGCCAAGAAGATATTCCAAACGCATGTTAGAACTTGTTCTAGAGTATTGAACAGTCTTGCAGTTGAGTTTTCTCCATCTTCTCACCTTGTATCTGACAGGGGGGGAAATGATGGTCATCTACAAGCTTCAAAGTCACATCAAGCGAGCCTGAGCCACAACCTGCCACACCAGTTTCAGAGTTGCAGCCAGAGACAAAGATGCCCGTGAACACATATTGAGAACACTTCCTCTAGCAGAAGACTCCAGCTTCTTGCCAGTTTTGGAAGAGTTCCAGAGTTGTTGGTCATCCTTAAACCATCACAGATTGAGAACACTTCCTCTAGCAGAAGACTCCAGCTTCTTGCCAGCTTTGGAAGAGTTCTAGGAATTGCATTAAGCATTCCAGAGTTGTTGGTCATCCTTAAACCATCACAGATTGAGAACACTTCCTCTAGCAGAAAACTTCAGTTTCTTGCCAGTTTTGGAAGAGTTCCGAGAACTGCACTAAGCGTTCTAGTGTTGGTGGTCATCCTTAAACCACCGCCCTTTTTTACCAACATTTCATAGAGCACATTCAGCCTAGTGCTGCCATGAATTTTTACACATTTTGTATTACAGCTCTCTTCTTGGACTCATACATAACCCTTCGGATTAAGGGGGGGAATGTTGGACACCTAATCCTAAAGGGTTAGTGTGGAAGCCGAAAAGACTAAGCAGTCCAAGAGACCTTGGGATCTGAATCCCAAGAGTCACATATGTGTACTATAAATTTGTATCTTATGTTAATAAAAAAATGTACTGAATGATTTATCTTTCACATTGTTCTAGCTGTCCATGTGTGTTTAACAGAATTAAGATTTCCTGTAATCTTGATTGCAAGAAACTGTCACCTCGTGTCCCCCAGGAGCCCTATAAATTGGGCTCTGATACCATATAATATTTAGATGGATAACAATACAGAGTTGCAGAAAAAGTGAGAAAATTTACTATCATTCAATAGTTAAAAGATCATATGTGATTTGGGAAACTCAAGTTTTAATTCTTGTACTGTTAAGACATAAAATCTGTAGATAGGGATCTCAAACTATTGCTTTATTTATGAACTTTGCACTGCTTATTTTTCATGATAAACCTGCCTCAAACATTCTTATCAATAAATGTGATATCCATCTGACAAATGAGTACTTTGTCATACTTGTTTGATTTTTGGCTTTTGAATGCAATATACAACGTTCAGTTTATGGAGACAAAATTCTAAATCATATAAGCTGGAGGTTACATCTGAATCTCATGGAGTAGTTTGGGAAAATTTTCGATAGTGATAATAGTAACAGCCCTCTCTTTTATCTTCCTAGAGAATAACTGTGCCCCACTAGCTGTTGTAACCTGGCATCTTTTCTGTTGCTAGAAGGATCTTGAAGTTTTCTAGCTAGTGTTAGGACCATACTAATCCCGACCTCAATAACCAGTGAAAGAAATTAGACAGTCTGAAATTAATTTCCTTATATTTGAATACAGAAATGTTGGAAGTATTTTTTTCTGGACAAGTAGATATATGTGTCTAGACTCGAGTTAGTGGAGTCATATTTGAGAAACAGTTTTTCAAGTTGGTTTCATTCAACTCTATATGCTTATCACACTGAGTAGGAGATATCTTCAAATATATCCTGCCCCTCCAAAACATAATTTGTGAATGATGGTCTGTTTCACCCACTCTTAGCTTTGCCATTTCTTTAGCAAACTGATTTTCATATCTTAAGATAACCATGATTAGTCTATTCAATTTCTCTTAATGTTAGTATAATCTTATAAATAAACACAGTTATGCTTTGAACTAGTTTCAATAGTGTCATTTGTAACAAAAGTACTTTAAATTCTACAACGTACAGAAGTCCATAAATGATTTCAGATACTAATCCATGTAGTGTGTATTTGATAAGCATGCAATATACCAGTATTTCTAATTCTAGTTTGAGGTGATTGTTTACTTGACAGTGTATGTTTACTACTTGTTGCTATTTTTAATATTTTAAAGCTATGACTATGGAATCAGCTGCTTAATTAGGTCTTACGCAGTATTAAAAAGTTTGTTTGACCTGCAGGGTGTTTGCTATGACTGGATGCTCCCAAAAGAATCTGAAGAGACTTTAATCTGAGCGTAGGTTACATCTTACTTCCAAATTATGCTAACTAATCGTATAGTTCCTTCTCTTATAGAACAACTGGGAGTTTATAAGTTTATTCTTTATTTTCAGGATTGTAGGTTACAACTTACTAAATTATGATGACTAGTTGAATAGCTCCTTTTCGTTGAAGAACTGAGGTTTTAGTCTTTATTTTCAATATCGTAGATTACAACTCCTAAATTATTCTAACTCGTTGTCAACTTCCTTCCCTTCATTGAACAACTAGGGTTTTATTCTTTCTTTTCAGGATTGTATATTTACTTGAAGTGAGATCATTATATCAGTATTGACTTTACAAACAATTGCAGAGATCAGTGATGTATGTTGCAAAGATATCAATGTGCTTCTTGTAATTGTTTTGTAAATATTATTTTGGCTTGTTAAGTATTTACTTTCATTTGAACAGTGTTAATTATGCAGTACATGCCTATATCTTGTATATGTAGTTTGTTCAACACAAAGTTATATGCAATGTAGTTCAATTCAAATATATGTATATCATTTATTTTCAGTTAAGTTCATGAAGGTATTATTTCACTTTATTGTTCATTAGCAATGGTTTTCATTATTTCATAAAATGGTAAAGCCATTGTGTTTTATGATTTTAATTATGTTAGACACCTAATCCTTAGGGATTTGGTGAATTGTGAATATTTTGTAATGAAGTCTGAACTGTTAGAAGGAAGAGACATCGGACCTTGGAAGTTGAAACCAAAGGTCACAACGTCATTGTATATATATGTATGTTTGATTAATGGAAAATCAATCAAGTTTGTGAGTTACTTCACCTGGCCTGACATGGTATTAGAGCATAGGTTTTCTACTCATCTTCTGTAATGCCCCTTCTTAATAATTTTCCTAAGGTGAGGAGAAAATCAATTTTGGCAATTTTTGATATTTTTGGCTCTAGGCAAATATGTGGGAAAACTTAGGAAAAGGGGGTCAATGTGCTTTTAGTGGATTGTGGGGTCCACTCAGGCCTGGAATTTGATATTCTGTAAGACGTATTTTGGGTTTCAAGACGTATTTGACGGCAAGAGGAAAATTTAACCCGTCAGATATGACGTCTCTTTTATATCTGCAACCTGTCAGAATGATGTCTGATTTCAAATTTAAACCGTCAAAAATTATAATACCCATACCATTTAAGGGATTTTCCACTTAGCATAAGTTTAAATACAAGTAGTTGGTTGCACTCTCAATCTCTCCGGCGTGTCCGTATTAAGTCCACAACTCCGCGATAAAGCATAATTGCATTGAATATTTATAACTAGGAATTCAGCTCTTTGGCGTGCCCGTAGTAACTCCACTCTCAAGCTCTCTAGCGTGCCTTAGTAACTCCAATACGGTGAAAGCTTATTAATCAAAATTCAATGCCATATCACAATAATTTAGTGCACCCAGATTGTGTTCCAATGTAATCTTTCTAAAATACAGCCCTGCAGAAACGGGGTTCCCCAATCCCCATCTTCAACTACGCCTCGCACCCCTGGGCCCTTCCCATTTCCCACAGGATTCCGGCACCGACCCCATCTCATGCAGGGAAATTCCCTTTTGGCTACAGGAATCGTTTCACGAGCCTTTCTATTGCAGTCCTGCTATTCATATGGAGGCGAATGTTGTCGAGGACAGCGTGGACGACTTGCCCTCCGCTGCCATAACCCTTCCGATTGAGATGTTTTTGGCATTGTGCAGAAATGGAAGGAGAGGAGGATATGACACAATTTTTTAAAATTAAGGTATGCCTCCATTGTAAAACATGATTTATTTTGTTAATGCAAATTGAAAATTAAAGAGCTTGGTTTATTATAAATGGTTCAAATGGTTTTGTGAGTAGATTGTTATCATTTTTGTTTAAATATTTAAATATTGTTAAGTACGTTAGCATTAGTTTATTATCATAATCTTATGTTTTCAAATTCGATTTCTGATTTTCTTAGTGCACCATATCTCTTTCTATTGTTTTCTCTTTGAATTTATCATCTTTCAAGTCAATTTTTTTTCTTTCAATACAATAGGTGGTCTAACATTTTACCAATTTTTTTTGGAATACTCATAAATTTTTTGGTAAAATATTTTTATTTTTGGAAACCTAATGCAATTGATCTTTTATCTATACCATTCACGTCAATTTGTTGTATAATGCAATGTCCTATAACACCCATAATTATTTCTAGTTAGAATTTGTGTGTTTATAACTGGATTGGTTAAGGGTTCAAACTTTGTACAATCCTAATAACCAAATTGTTCTCTCAACTAAAAGTTTTCTGGGATAATCTTTTAAGAAGACACCATATGATTATAATTTTTTTAAATGGTTATTATATAATAATATGGTTGGTTGCATATATCAAATTCCAAATTTGATATCTTATTCATTTATGTGAACTTGTTATATCCATTTTGAAACTTCACATATTCAAATTTAAATGCATTGAGATAGCATTCATTCTAATAATATTGAATGCACCCAAAACTTTAAATTTATTGACATAAGCATACATATGTACTTCACACTTCCTCAAGAGTTGAGAGGCCATCCTTATCCCACTCGTATGCCCAACCAGGGTTTAAAATGTCTATAGATTATGTCGTTGCTATCAGTGCAATAAAGCACTGAAGTATTTTTAGGTGTGGGTTTAAAATGTCTATAGTTTACATCGTTGCTATCGTATTTTGAGGTGTTTTTGACTTGCTAAAGAAATCATAGGACTTACTCCCAATGTGATTGTTGAGGTTGTACGTTTGATTGAGGTGGCTAGTTTTATGAGTTTTATGAATGTACATGGTTTGAGGTTAATAAAAATTTAGTTGTTTCAACGAGTGGTATGCACTTGAGGTTGGAGGCTTTTCTTATTAAAAAAAAAATCAAAATGATATTGTGTATTTTTTAAAATAATTTAATTGTATTTTTGGATGGATGTTTAAAATAATTTAATTGTTTTTTTTAGGTTTAATGTTGATTTAATTAGTTATAATATATTTTGGGTTGTTTTATAAATTAGTTGTTTTAATGATTAAATGAAATTGAAGTTCAATTAATATAATTATAACACATAACTCTTAAATAAGAAGTAAGGATTAGTTGTTTTGCTTATATTTTTTGAAGTCTGGAGAATTTATAATGCTTTGTATGAATAAGAATAAAAATAAATTATGGATATCTCATTATTATAAATCTTTTAGCCAAAAGCATTAAGTATGAGTCTTAGCAGTTTTTTTCTTCATCAATTCTCTCTCTCACATACACATACATATATACTAAATTAAAATCATATAAAATTTAAAGATATAAAAATTAATGGAATTAAGGTCTAATTATTTTTCATTATATAAATAGAAAGTTATCATATGAATAACAAAATCTAAAGCCTTAAATCCACTTTGCAATTTGAAATAGTTTTTAATGTCAAATATTTTATAACTTAAAATAAAATTGAGAATGAAATAACTTATTTCTTTAATTTGAAAGCAAGAGACTATATGATTAAAAAGAGAGAGAATTAAACAAAAGATATTACTCCGAAATAAAATTGCAACAATTAACATGTTTATGCTAACTTAGGAAAAACAAGGCACTTTTAGAGGAAGATTAATGAAAATTGAGATGCAAAAGTAGTTGAAAGTGAGTTTTAGATAAGAGGAGGTAGACGTTCACAAATTTGCGTAGAACGTAAAATGAAGGGCATGAAAAATATAAAGACGTCATCAAATTTCCATTTGACAAGCAGAGAGGATTTGAAATTCCAGGCATGGGTCCACTCACCCACCTAAAAATACGCACCCCATGAAAGCAATTCAAATTTCCTAAGTGGGATTAAAGATTTGATGGGGACCTATGTGGGGCCCAAGGGAGCAAGCATAAATAGGATGAAGTGAGTAGTATTTGGGGATTTTGATCATTTGAAGAATTTCATTGTTGCTTTGGTTGTTTAGCTAAGCTACAGAGTGTTGTTCAGCACAAGAGCTTCCCAAGGAGTGAAGCTCACCCCTCTCTTCGGTGGACTTCGAGTGCCACCCTAGGAGGGCTTCCATTGCCCACATCGAATTGTCATCTTCTGGAGGAGAATTTGCAGCAGTAGAGCCAGCCATACACCCAGTTCGAATTGCAGGTTGGAGGGACTGCGTCATCCCCACTCTGGACTGCACAGTCACTAGAGAGGGACATCTTGGTTGGAGGTTTAGCAGGAGGATTTGGGAGCTGGGTTGTGGAGAGATTATTGGGAGTCTGATTTGGGGTGGTTTTCAGTCTTATGGCAGCAAGTTACAACAGTGTCAGCTGCAGGCAGTGAGCACCAGTGTCGGAGAAGGGAAAATCCCCAAGGGGTCGAAATTGACAAGTCAAAACCAGACCCAGTTGCGGATTTGGTACATTCTGTCGCATTAGGCATTGATGAGTACGAGGGGTTGGATGGACGGATCAAGAGGGCAATGTCTTTTGGAGAGTACATTCACCTCAAGGAGAGGCGCACTACTGGGGCTAGAGGCCACTATAGAGGAGGAGCATCCAACAAAGATGTGCAGAAGCTATCAGGGAAGATCACACTCCCAAATTACGATGGGTCAGCAAAGAGCTCAGCTAGGCAATGGATCCAAAAAATTGATACATACTTTCACCTGAATCCCATGAGGGATGTTGATGCCATACGCTTTGTCACCCTTCACTTGGAGGGTGATGCCTAGGAGTGGTGGTATCATGGGCTGATCACGTTGGGGTGCCTTCACATCACCACTTATATGGAGTTCACCAGGAGGTTGTTGGAGAGGTTTGAAAGGAAGGACCTGGAGCTACACTTCCGAGATCTGGCCCACTTGAGACAGACTGGCAGCGCAGAGGTCTACATTACTGAGTTCCAGAGACTTGAAGTGATGGTGACTGTGTTATGAAACCAACTCAAGAAAAGATAGAAAAGATAGATCAACGCCTTATAATTCAGCGTCTTCGAGGGGGCAACCTCCTTTACATTACATAAATGAACAATTCTTGGATGATACAAATGAAAAGACCTCCTTTCTATATATAGGAGTCTAAGGGGTCATAACATAATCAGAGTCGACATAACAATAATAATGTAAGGGCACAATAATAACAATAGTGGGCTTCTATGTGGCGCAATAGTAACAATATGGGCACTACATGGGTACATCAATATAATAAGTGGGTTGTACTAATAAAAATAAGGGGTTACACTAGTAGTATAGGGGCCTAACATGCCCCTCTCCTTAAAAAAGCGTTGTCCTCAATGCTTGAGTAGTTCTTGATGCTTCTGTATAAAATTCTTGTCCTCCCATGTGGAATCTTCAGCGAGTAAGTTCTTCCACTTGATGAGATACTCTGAAATTGATCGATTTCGTAGCTGTTGGGTTCTTGTTTCTGTGATTGCTCCAGGTTCCAATATTATTTTTCCTTCCTCTTCAATTTTTGGGTATATTGTTTGAATTGGGATCTTTTGCAACTTTTGAATAAGTGGCCATACTTCTTCGTCCTTCTTCCATTCATCCCTTGCTTCGTTTATCCAATTTGGTTGGATAATAGAAATGGCACAAAACAATGCTTCCACATCCTCATCCTTGAAGAGTCTTCCCATTCGGTAAGGTCACCATTTTTTAAGTGCATGTAGTATTGCCAACATTTCCTTTTCACAAATAGCTTGCTTGAGATGTAGTAGTAAAAATACCCAATCACCTACATCAAAACTTTTTTCACTACGATTTTGATCTACTTGTTGTTTCGTTTGATTTTGCACCGAAGTGGCGTTATCCTTTAAAAGTTGGAGAACTTCTTGTTGATGCTCGATGTGATCTTTCTCTGCTTGAACCTTTTTCTTCTTGATATGTCCTTCTATCTCTAGAGTTTGAGGAGTGGTAATTTCTTCCAATCCTTTACAAGATATGGTCAGATTCATTTCTTGATGCTCGATGTGATCTTTCACTTCTTGAACATTTTTCTTCTTGATATGTCCTTCTATCCTGATAGTTTTAGGAGTGGTAATTTCGACCAATGAATTACAAGATATGGTCGGATTCATTTTTTCTTTCTCAATGTGATCTTTCACTTCTTGCACCTTTTTCTTCTTGATATGTCCTTCTATCTTGAGAGTTTGAGGAGTGGTAATTCTTGCCAATGCTTTACAAGATATGGTCTGATTCATTTCTTCTTTCTCTAGGGTGGGGTCCTGGCGTATATCCTTTTCTTTTGATGTTTCTTGATCCTTTTCTTCCTCCTCTTCATATCCTATGTAAAATAATTTCTTCTCAGCACACTTATGACCTTTAGTGCATTTGCTATCACAATTGTAACAAAGCCCTTTTTCTCTTTTTTCTTCCAATTTTTGTGGTGTAACCCTTGTAGGTTGTGGAAGGCTGGGAGAAACAACACTTCCATCTTTATAGTTGTGAGGGGTATGCTTCCTGGTTTCCATAATTTTGCTTTCCACTATGTCACAAAGCCCTTTTACTCTTTCCAATTGTTGTGGTGTTGCTCTTTGTATCCTCATAATGTGCTATCATTTCCTCCGTGAAAATTGACCACGTAACAAGTTGTTGACGAGAAAAAAGCCCTTCATACCATAAAAATTGATCCGGTTCTAAATATGAAGATGCAATACATACCTTTTGTAATAGTGGTACACCATGTAGATCAAAATATTGCCCCATCTGAAGTATCCAATTTACCGGATCCTTGCCATCAAACTTCCTCATCTTGCTTTTTCTTTTGATTTTAGGAGCTCGATCTTAAAATGACTGTAACTCTGTACTTTTGGATCTTTAAGTTCTGAAATTGCGACCTGTAGTAGCCCTCTGCGTCCTCTTTCCAATGCCACCAGTCTTATCCAAATTAGATTCTCCAAGAAAGAGTTATGCACAATCTCCCAAGATGACCTGATTACAGACCTTTCTAGAAGAGCGAACTTGTATGAAGTGCCACGTGTCACTGTTTCAACCTTTGGCTCTGAAAAATATATACAAGAAACTACAGTCCGTCCTCTTTTTGTGTCTTCTTACGAAATTTCAATC
Organism: Pinus tabuliformis; assembly: GCA_031772625.1. Lineage (NCBI taxonomy): Eukaryota > Viridiplantae > Streptophyta > Pinopsida > Pinales > Pinaceae > Pinus > Pinus tabuliformis. The sequence continues at coordinate 540,412,522 of CM062820.1, read as the reverse complement.
TAATGCTCAGAGAGAAAGTTATGATGATTTTCCCTAGGTCACATGTTTGGAATGTAATTTAGGAGTCTGCAAAAAGACCAACTTCTGCAGATCATATCTCCGTAAATATAGCGCAAAAAGATTTGAAATTCGGACCCGAGATTCAGCGCAATTTTTTATCAAACGGGTTTTTTTTTTAGCTTCTGAAACGTCGCAGAAAAAAAATTATAGCGAAAATTCCACGATGACCTGTTTGGAGCAGCGAAACCCTAGAATCCAAAGCTCTTATACCAAATGTTATGAAACCAGCTCAAGAAAAGATAGAAAACATAGATCAACGCCTTAGAATTCAGCCTCTTCGAGGGGGCAACCTCCTTTACATTACATAAATGAACAATTCTGTTATGAAACCAGCTCAAGAAAAGATAGAAAAGATAGATCAACGCCTTAGAATTCAGCCTCTTCGAGGGGGCAACCTCCTTTACATTACATAAATGAACAATTCTTGGATGATACAAATGACAAAACCTCCTTTCTATATATAGGAGTCTAAGGAGTCACAATATAATCCAGCCGACCTAACAATAATAATATAAAGCCACAAAAATAACAATAGAGGGATTCTATGGGGCACAGAAATAACAATATGGGGGTAATAGGGGCACAACAATATAAATAAGGGGTATAACTACAATAGTAATGGGGTAATCACTAGTATTATAGGGACCCAACATGCCCCTCTCCTTCAAAAAAGTGTTGTCCTCAACGCTTGAGTAGTTCTGGATACTTCTGCATAAAATTCTCATCCTCCCATGTGGAATCTTCAGCGGATAAGTTCTTCCACTTGATAAGATACTCTGAAATTGATCGATTTCGTAGCTGTCGAGTTCTTGTTTCTGTGACTGCTTCTGGTTCCAATATAATTTTTCCTTCCTCGTCAAGTTCTGGCAATATTGTTTGAACTGGGAGCTTGTCGCCTATAACCTTCTTTAAACATGAAACATGGAAAACTGGGTGCAATCGAGAAGCTGCAGGAAGCTCCAATTTGTATGCCATAGTACCAATCTTTTGCAACACCTTGTACGGACCATAATACTTTGGTGATAATTTATTATCCTTCTTAGCTTGCTTTAGGGACATTTGCTTATATGGTTGTAGCCGTAGGAATACCCAATCACCTACATCAAAACTTCTTTCACTGCGATGTTGATCTGCCTGTTGTTTCATTCTATTTTGTGCCAACACGAGGTTATCCTTTAAGAGTTGGAGGACTTGTTGTTGATGTTCGATGTGATGTTCCACTGCCTGAACCTTAGAATTTTCTCTTAAATATGATGTGATGGATGGTGGTTGATACCCATAAAGTGCCATAAATGGGGTCATTTTTGTTGTTGTATGGAAGGAAGTGTTATACCACCATTCAGCCAGAGGCAACCATTTGACCCATTGTGTCTGTTTATCAGATACAAAGCAACGAAGATATCCTTCCAAACATTTGTTTACTATCTCAGTTTGCCCATCAGATTGAGGATGATAAGATGAGCTATGAGCTAACTGAGTACCAAGACAAGAAAATAATTATGTCCAAAAATTTCCAGTGAAAATGGGATCTCTGTCACTTACAATAATCTTTGGGTTTCCATGTAGCTTTTGAATTGTTTCCATAAATGCAGTAGAAACTGTACTGGCTTTAAATGGATGTGATAATGCACAAAAGTGTGCATACTTGGTAAGTCTGTCAACTACCACCATGATGACACTCTTTCCCTCAGACTTGGGTAAACCTGTGATAAAATCCATTGAAACCTCCTCCCAACGTTGGCTTGGAATGGATAAAGGTTGTAATAGACCCGGTGTCTTAATTGTTTCAACTTTATTTTGTTGGCAAACCAAACATTCCGCCACAAACTTTTGAATATCTGATTTAAGGCCATCCCAAAAAAATTCCTTCTTAACCCTGTGGTAAGTTTTTAAAAATCCTGAGTGCCCTCCTAAGGGAGAAGTGTGCAATTCCATAAGAATCTTTTGTTTTAGCTGGGAATTCTTACAGAGGTATAAGCGATCTTTGTACCATAACGAATCATTTTGCCAGCTAAATGTATCAGACGTACTGGAATCTTGTTGTAGCTTTCGAATAAGTGCCCACACTTCTTCATCATTCTTCCATTCCTCCCTTGCTTCGTTTATCCAATCTGGTTGGATAATAGAAATGGTGCACAACAATGCTTCCACATCCTCATCCTTTCTTGAGAGTGCATCTGCCACCACATTTTGCTTCCCTTTTTTGTAGATGATTTCAAAGTCATAACCCAACATCTTTGTGACCCACTTTTGTTGCTCTTCAGAGGATAATCTTTGTTCTAAAAAGTATTTAAGGCTATCATGATCCATTTTTACCTTGAAGTGTCTTCCCATTAGGTAGGGTCGCCATTTCTTAAGTGCATGGAGTATTGCCAACATTTCCTTCTCATAAATAGCTTTGCTTAAAAACTTTCCCTTGATTGGACGACTTTCAAAAGCAATGGGTCTTTCATCTTGCATTAGAACAACACCAATTCCATTTCCTGAAGCATCACATTCCACAATAAAGGTTTTTGTGAAGTCCGGTGTAGCTAAGACCGGTGCTTGGCACATTGCCTCTTTAAGATGTTCAAAGGCCTTTGTTGCTTCCGGAGTCCATGAAAATGCATCTTTCTTCAATAATGTTGTTAGAGGTGCTGCTATTCTCCCATAATTCTTAACAAACTTGCGATAATACCCTGTCAACCCAAGAAATCCTCGCAGATGCTTTATGGATGTGGGGATTTTCCATTCCTTAATGGCTTTAATTTTGCTAGGGTCTACCTTAACTCCTTCATGAGATACAATATGACCCAAATATTCCACCTCCTGGACTCCAAAGAAACATTTGGATCTTTTTGCATATAATTGTTTCTCCTCCAATAGTTGTAGCACCTTGTCAACATGTTCAACATGATCCTTCCAAGACTTGCTGTAGATTAGTATATCATCAAAAAATACTAACACAAATTTTCTAAGGAATGGTTTGAAAATTGAATTCATCAAACCTTGAAATGTTGAAGGTGCATTGGTAAGGCCAAAAGGCATGACCAAAAATTCATAATGACCCTCATGAGTTCTAAATGCCGTTTTCGGAATGTCTTCAATCTTCATTCTGATTTGATGATATCCCGAACGAAGATCCAACTTGGTGAAGTAAATTGATCCATGCAATTCATCCAGTAATTCATCAATGACAGGAATGGGGAACTTATCTTTAATAGTGAGCTTGTTGAGCTCCCTATAATCCGGACACATGCGCCATGATCCATCCTTCTTGTGCACCAATACTACTGGAGCAGAGAAAGAACTTTGACTTGGTTGAATTATACCAGCCTCTAGCATTTCTGCAACCATACGTTCAATTTCACTTTTTTGGACATAGGGATATCTGTACGGCCTGATGTTTGGAGGAACACTTCCTGGAATCAGATGAATAGCATGATCATGATCACGCATAGGTGGGAGACCTTTGGGAGTCTCAAATACCTTGGAATGATTGTCCAGGACTTTTTGGAGATCTGGAGAAATAGATGATTCCGATGTGGAAACATCTAGCGAACATAATTGTGCAATTACACCTCTTTGCTCCTTTTTTAGAAGCTTTGTCATACCATTAGAGCTGATTATCTTCCCTGGTTTCCCTGCAATACCCCTTAATTCAACTTCCTTTCCTTCCGTAGAAAATTTGATGAAAAGTTCTTGAAAATTAAAAGCTATTGTACCCAAGGATTGTAGCCATTGGACTCCTAGTACAACATCAACACCTCCCATTGGAATGGAAAGCATTGGGCTAGTCAATACATATTCTCCCATGGATAGCTTGATATTATGGCACTTTCCGGAGCAATTTATTGTTCCTCCATTTGCAATCATCACTTGACACTCTGGTGCTGGATATAGGAAGCAATTCAATTCTTTTGCTACCCTACAATGAATAAAATTGTGGGTGCTTCCTGAATCAATCAACACTATTACCTTTTTCTTCTTGATTTGTCCTTCTATCTTGATGGTTTGAGGAGTGGTAATTCCCGCCAATGCATTACAAGATATGGTCGGATTTATTTGTTCTTCATCTAGGCTTTGTTCCTGGAGTATATCTTCTTCTTTTGACCTTTCTTGCTCCTTTTCTTCTTCCTCTTCACAATCTATGTAGAATAATTTCTTCTCAGCACACTTATGACCTTTAGTGTATTTGCTATCACAACTGTAACAAAGCCCTTTTGCTCTTTTTTCTTCCAATTGTTGTGGTGTCAACCTTATAGGTTGTGGAAGACTAGGGGAAACAACACTTCCGTCTTTATAGTTGTGAGTGGTATGCTTCCTGGTTGCCATAATTTTGCTTTCCATTTTTCTTGCTAACCTGAATGCCTTCTCTAATGAATCAGGTTTCCAAAGGCGAACATCATGTTGGATATTATCCTTTAAAGACCCTATGAACACATCAATCCTATGCTCCTCTGGAATATCTTTTACCCTTATGTTCAATTTTTGGAACTCCTCAATGTGCTCCATTACTGAACCCTTTTGTTTGAGACTTATCAATTGGCTAAAAAAAGTGTTGCTTTTTGTATCTTCATAATGTGCTATCAATTCTTCCGTAAAAATTGCCCAAGTGATAAATTGTTTACGAGAGCAAAGCCATTGATACCATACAAACTGATTTGGTTCCAAATATACAGTTGCCATACGTACCTTTTGTGTGTTTTGCACATTATTGAGATCGAAGAACTGCTCCATCTGTAATATCCATGTGGCGGGATCCTTGCCATCAAACTTCCTCATATCGATTTTTGGAATATGGTGGGTCTTTGATCCAACATTAGAGTCTATGGAATCATGATTAACATTACTTTTGTTCACATCATGAGTTTCTTTTACAACCTTTTCACCATTAGTAAGTATTTCTTGTAGAAAATTTGTCAAATCTGTCTTCAAATCTGCCATGTATGTCTTCAAATCTACCATGTCTGTCTTCAAATCTGCGATGTCTCTCTTCAAATCTGTCTTCGAATCATCCATCTTAGCTTCCATGCCCTTTATCTTAGATTCCATGCCATTTATCTTAGCTTCTGTTAGCTTTTGTGAGCGTGACATTTGTTGCACTTGTTCTTGTAATTTTGATATATCATGTAGCATTTCTTCCTCTTCTTCATGAGTCATGCTAGAGCTTTCAGGTTCCTTACTAGGTGTTTGCATTTTCTTTCCTCGGGGCATCAGTTACTGATAATAATGCTTTACTATGCCCTTTGAATTCCGTTAAACCAAGCTTACACAAAAATATAAAAAAAAACTACACACCTTTTTCACTTTATTGAAGCCTGATATTGAATCTGATGTATCTCTGTAATTTCGGATCATCCAGTTTTGAAGTTGCGACCTGTAGTAGCCTTTTGCATCCTCTTTCCAATGCCACAAGTCTGACCTAAATTGGATTCTCCAAGGAAGATTTATGTGAAATCTCCCACAGTGACTTGCTTTTAGACTAGTTCAGTAGAGCGAACTTGTACGACATGCCACGAGTCACTATTTCAACCTTTGGATCTGAAACACGCATACAAGAAACTGAAGTCCGTCCTCTTTTTGTACCTTCTAACGAAATTTCAATCCGATCCGTAAAGAGAAAGTTATGACGATTTTCCCCAGGTCACCTGTTTTGAATGTAATTCAGGAGTCTGCAAAAAGACCAACTTCCTCAGATCATATCTCCGCAAATATCGCGCGAAAATATTTGAAATTCGGACCCAAGGTTTAGCGCGATTTCTTCTCAAATGGGTTTTTTTTGCGACTTCTGAAACGTCACAGAAAAAAAGTTATTGCGAAAATTCCACGATGACCTGTTTGGAGCAGCGAAACCCTAGAATCCAAAGCTCTGATACCAAATGTTATGAAACCAGCTCAAGAAAAGATAGAAAAGATAGATCAACGCCTTAGAATTCAGCCTCTTCAAGGAGGCAACCTCCTTTACATTACATAAATGAACAATTCTTGGATGATACAAATGACAAAACCTCCTTTCTATATATAGGAGTCTAAGGAGTCACAATATAATCCAGCCGACCTAACAATAATAATATAAAGCCACAAAAATAACAATAGAGGGATTCTATGGGGCACAAAAATAACATGGGGGTAATAGGGGCACAACAATATAAATAAGGGGTATAACTACAATAGTAATGGGGTAATCATTAGTATTGTAGGGACCCAACAAATTCTTGGATGATACAAATGAAAAGACCTCCTTTCTATATATAGGAGTCTAAGGGGTCATAACATAATCAGAGCCGACATAACAATAATAATGTAAGGGCACAATAATAACAATAGTGGGCTTCTATGTGGCACAATAGTAACAATATGGGCACTACATGAGTACATCAATATAATAAGTGGGTTGTACTAATAAAAATAAGGGTTACACTAGTAGTATAGGGGCCTAACAGATCGATATTTTGGAGGCACGACTGATCATGTTGTTTGTGGAGGGGCTTGCTGAGCCTCTACGTGGTTGGATGAGAGCTTGCAAGCTCGCATCACTACATGATGCCATTTCTAGGACCTGGGACATGATTGACGCAGTGCCCAAGAACCGGGCTTTTGTTCCCATAAGACCCACAGCTCCATTGGGGAACAGAGATGCAAGGCCACCACAGAGGAATGGAGGATGTAGCCAGCTGGACATTGACACTTGGAGGGACCTCGGGAGGAGGAGGTTGTGCTTCACGTGCCAGGAGCCTTGGGCACCAGGGCACAGATGTACCAAGGGCAAAGCCCATTTCATCGAGGTGTTCTCAAATAGTGAGCCTAAGGAGGAGGAGGCCGAGGCAACAGAGGAGCCGAGAGATGAGGGGGGACTATCAGCAGGAGGGCCACCACCACCACCACCTAGAGGATGGCCATTTGCCCTAATCGGCGAGTCCTCACTTCACTTCGAGGTGTGCTGAAGTATTTGACACTCCGGATCAGGGGGACCGTACAGGGGCAGTGTGTGTCAGTCCTGGTTGATAGTGGGGCCACCCACAATTTTATTGATGCCTAGATGGTGGAGCGTAGGGGCATCCAAACAACTACATTTGAGGGGTTCTCAGTTTTGGTACCCGGAGACCGGACCATGCAGTGTACCAAGTATGTGCCCAGGTTGACCTTGAAGATGGGGAACTACTCACTCACTGACCATTTCTTTGTGGTTGATGTCCTAGACACCAATGTGGTGTTGGGTGTCCAGTGGTTGTATGCATTGGGGAAGGTCACGACTGATTGGTAGAAACTCGAGATGGAGTTCCAGGGTCTAGATGGGAAGCCAATAATACTGAGGGGCTACACTCTTATCCCCCTCAGACAGTTTCAGCCCACCGAATGGAGGCAAATCTGCACCATGGAGATGTGGAGTGGGCTGTTGAGCTACAGATTTTGGAGTTGGGGACAAAGACACACGTCACACATCCAGATATACTAGTCCTATTAGAGAAGCATCAGGGGGTTTTTGGGGATGTCCCACTAGGTAGACCACCAGACTAGGGGTTTGAGCACACCATTGAGCTAGAGGGGGTGAACGCAGTCATCACCACCCCTTATAGGTACCCAAAGGCCTATAAGGATGAGATAGAGCAGGCCATTAAGGAGTTGTTGAGGTTGGGACACATCAGGCCTAGCTCAAGTCCATTTGCTTCTTTTGTGGTGTTGGTGAAGAAGAAAGATGGAACGTTGCACATATGCATAAACTACCAGACTCTTAATAAAAAGACCTTGAAGAACAGGTACCCCATTCTGTGCATAGATGAGCTAATGGATGAGTTAAGGGGAGCTAAATACTTCTCTAAGATAGATCTGCACTCAGGGTACCAACAGATTCGCATGAGGGAGAAGGATATTCCGAAGACTGCCTTCCGTTGCCATTATGGACAATTTGAGTTCTGGGTGATGCCCTTTGGGCTAACCAATGCTCCGGCCACATTCCAGTCCTGTATGAGTCACGTGTTCCATAAACAGCGGAAACATCTTGTTTTAGTCTTTTTTGACGACATACTCATTTACAACAGAACATGGGAGGAGCATCTTCAACATTTGGAGGAGGTGCTCTGCATACTTGAGGACCAACAACTATATGCGAAGTTGTCCAAATGTGAGTTTGGGCTAATTGAGATGTTGTAATTAGGGCATGTGATTGGGCAATGGGGAGGATGGAGTAAAGGTTCATCAAGAGACCGGACCATGCAGTGTACCAAGTATGTGCCCAGGTTGACCTTGAAGATGGGGAACTACTCACTCACTGACCATTTCTTTGTGGTTGATGTCCTAGACACCAATGTGGTGTTGGGTGTCCAGTGGTTGTATGCATTGGGAAAGGTCACGACTGATTGGTAGAAACTCGAGATGGAGTTCCAGGGTCTAGATGGGAAGCCAATAATACTGAGGGGCTACACTCTTACCCCCCTCAGACAGTTTCAGCCCACCGAATGGAGGCAAATCTCAGTTTCGGTACCCGGAGACCGTACCATGCAGTGTACCAAGTATGTGCCCAGGTTGACCTTGAAGATGGGGAACTACTCACTCACTGACCATTTCTTTGTGGTTGATGTCCTAGACACCAATGTGGTGTTGGGTGTCCAGTGGTTGTATGCATTGGGAAAGGTCACGACTGATTGGTAGAAACTCGAGATGGAGTTCCAGGGTCTAGATGGGAAGCCAATAATACTGAGGGGCTACACTCTTACCCCCCTCAGACAGTTTCAGCCCACCGAATGGAGGCAAATCTGCACCATGGAGATGTGGAGTGGGCTGTTGAGCTACAGATTTTGGAGTTGGGGACAAAGACACACGTCACACATCCAGATATACTAGTCCTATTAGAGAAGCATCAGGGGGTTTTTGGGGATGTCCCACTAGGTAGACCACCAGACTAGGGGTTTGAGCACACCATTGAGCTAGAGGGGGTGAACGCAGTCATCACCACCCCTTATAGGTACCCAAAGGCCTATAAGGATGAGATAGAGCGGGCCATTAAGGAGTTGTTGAGGTTGGGACACATTAGGCCTAGCTCAAGTCCATTTGCTTCTTTTGTGGTGTTGGTGAAGAAGAAAGATGGAACGTTGCACATATGCATAAACTACCAGACTCTTAATAAAAAGACCTTAAAGAACAGGTACCCCATTCTGCGCATAGATGAGCTAATGGATGAGTTAAGGGGAGCTAAATACTTCTCTAAGATAGATCTGCACTCAGGGTACCAACAGATTCGCATGAGGGAGAAGGATATTCCGAAGACTGCCTTCCGTTGCCATTATGGACAATTTGAGTTCTGGGTGATGCCCTTTGGGCTAACCAATGCTCCGGCCACATTCCAGTCCTGTATGAGTCACGTGTTCCATAAACAGCGGAAACATCTTGTTTTAGTCTTTTTTGACGACATACTCATTTACAACAGAACATGGGAGGAGCATCTTCAACATTTGGAGGAGGTGCTCTGCATACTTGAGGACCAACAACTATATGCGAAGTTGTCCAAATGTGAGTTTGGGCTAATTGAGATGTTGTAATTAGGGCATGTGATTGGGCAATGGGGAGGATGGAGTAAAGGTTCATCAAGAGAAGATTCAGGCAATTCTAGATTGGCCCACACCCAAGAACATGACGGAGCTGAGGGGCTTCCTGGGCATTTGTACATACTACAGGAGATTTGTGAGAGGGTTCTCACAGCTTGCGGCATCTTTTACGGATTTGACGAAGAGGGGAGATTTTAGGTGGATGCAAGTGGAAGAGGAAGCCTTCACGCACCTCAAGAGGGCCATGAGCAGCTGTCCAGTTGTAAAGACCATAACTGAAATAAGGTGATAAGCATAACAGAAATACAGTAAATGTAAGGAATTTCGAACACCTACCTGAACTGCAGCCTGCTCCGATGTAGTTGATGACGCTGCGGTTATTCTGATCCAATTACCGGGAAACCAATTCCTCCCAGCCAATCCAGTAAGCTTCTCACCGAAGCTCACTGCCCCCGTGCCCAGAACCTCAGATCAATGTAAAGCTCCCTCTGGTTTGAACTCCTGATTTCCTGGTTCTCCTACCCTCCACTCTCCGTTTTCCTCCTTTTTTCTCAGCCCTATCTCGGTGATTTTATAGTCAGGGCTAAGCGGTGGCCGCCCTGTACACCAACGACTCCACCGCTTACTCTCGCGGTGACAGCTTCCTCCAGCTGTGAGTCATCCTCCCGTACAGACGTTTCTGCTTTGCTTAAGGTTTAGTTCTTTTTATGCGATGGTTTATATATATAAGATTGAAGGTATTATAACGTTTGATCATCATATATATATTAACACTATTATGTTATATGACATACTTTATATTACTTGATTATATTGATATGTACCTTATATATATATACTTTGTTTTATTTATATATATATTCTTTTTCTAATATATAAAGTTTATTTATGTTTGTTTTAATATAACTTTAGAACTTTAGATTAATTAATTAATTATTGATACAATACTAAATCTTTATTCTATTTTATAATTATCATTTTTATTGCTTTATTATTATATTTTAGTATTATTATTTTTTTATACAGGGGCACATAATATGTGCAATTAAAGATGGGTCGTTACACCAGTCTTAGCCTTGCCGGATTTCACACGACCGTTTGTGTTGGAGTGCGATGTGTCCGGTGAAGGGATTGGAGCTGTTCTGACACAGGGGGGCCATCTTGTTGTGTTGAGAGTAGGAAATTGCAGCCTCACGAGCGGTTGTACTCTGTGTACGACAAGGAGATGTTGGCAGTGATGCATGTGTTGGCCAAATTCAGATAGTATTTGGTGGGCAACCGATTCAAAGTGAAGACTGATAACAATAGTCTTCATTTCCTCCTTGAGCACAGTCCTTAGAGGAGAGGCAACAAAAATGGGTGAGTAAGCTCTAGGCTTACGATTTTGAGATAAAGTATGTGAAGGGAAAGCACAATGTGGTAGTTGATGCCCTCTCCAGGAGACCCGCAACTCTATCTTTAATGGATGTCACACAAGATTGGAAGGCTCAACTATTGGTTGAGTACTCCAAGGATAGGCAGGCCAACGACATTTTGGACGGCATGCACCCAGATGACTGATTCCGGGTGATGGACGATTTGATCTATTACAAGGACTGATTTATTTAGTGCCAAGATCTCAACTGAAGCAAAGGATCATGCAGGAAGCCCATGATTCTCCGCTAGCAGGGCACCCAGGTTTCCTCAAGACATACCGTACCGTCAAGCAGAGGTTCTCTTGGCAGGGTCTTAAAGGAGATGTGCTGAAACATGTGAGAGAGTGTGTGGATTGCCAGAGGAACAAAGTGGAGCTGAGTCACCCAACCGGTTTGCTACAGTCGCTCCCCATTCTGGAGAGGAATTGGGAGAGAATATCCATCGATTTTATCATGGGGCTTCCAATAGCATAGGGGCGGGACTACATCTATGTGGTGGTTGATAGGCTGACCAAGTTCGCCCACTTCTTTGCTATTCCAACAAGATCTTTAGCTTCCCAAGTGGCCTAGTTGTTCTTTTGGGAGGTTTTCCAGTTGCATGGTCTCCCCAAGACCATTGTGAGTGACAGGGACAACAAGTTTATGGGGGCTTTTTGGCAGGAGTTGTTCCGGTTAGTGGGTACAGAACTTACACCTAGCACTAGCTATCATCCACAAACTGATGGGTAGATAAAGATTGTGAACAAGTGGTTGGAAGGGTACCTGCACAACTACTTGACTAGACAACAGAGAGCATGGGTCAAGTGTTTACACCTCGGGGAGTTTTGCTACAACACTACTTATCACATGTCCATCGGTATGACCCCTTTCCGAGCACTTTATGGGTATGATTCACTTTCTTTTTCTGACATGGTGTTTGGAGATAGCAGGACCCTAGGGGCAAAGGATTGGGTTCAAGAGAGCTAGGAGATTCCCTGAGCTCTTAAGAACAACCTGCAGGTGGTCCAGAATCAGCAAAAAGTCTATGCTGATAAACACAAGGTGGAGAGACACTTTGAGGTAGGGGACATGGTCTTCTTATGTCTACAACCATACATGCAATCTACGCTCAAGCAGAAAGGGGCAGAGAAGCTTCACCCACGGTTTTATGAGCCATATAAGGTGGTCCGGAAGGTGGGAGAGGTGGCCTACGAGTTAGAGCTACCGAAGGAGAGCCGAATTCACAACGTGTACCAAGTTTCATGCCTGAAAAGGGCATTGAGACAACATATCACAACAGTCGTTGAGTTGCCTCCCTTGGATGATGAGGGGCACTTGGTTTTGGCACCAGAGATCATCTTGAAGACCAGGGAGAAGAAGTTGAGGAACAAGGTGATCCGGGAGTCCCTGGTCAAATGGAAGGATTTGCTAGAAGAGGATGCCACGTGGGAAAATGAACATACCTTGCAACATCTAGTTTTGCAGTTGCTTGGGGACAAGCAACATTCGGGAGGGGAGGGCTGTCATGTCCCTTCCTAATAGTTTTCCCAAGGTGAGGAGAAAATCAAATTTGGCAATTTTGATATTTTTGGCTTTAGTCAAATATGTGGGAAAACTTAGGAAAAGGGAGTCGATGTGCTTTTAGTGGATTGTGGGGGCCACTCACCCAACCAAAAATACGCACCCCATGAAGGCAATTCGAATTTCCTAAGTGGTGTTCGAAATATTTGATCAAGACCCACGTGGGACCCAAGGGAGCAAGCATAAATAAGATGAAGTGAGAAACATTTGGGCTTTTGACCATTTGAAGAATTTCATTGTTGCTTTGGTTGTTTAGCTAAGCTACAAAGTGTTGTTCAACACAAGAGCTTCCCAAGGAGTGAAGCTCACCCCTCTTCGGTGGACTTTGAATGCCACCCTAGAAGGACTTCCATTGCCCACATCAAATTATCATCTTATGGAGGAGAATTTGCAGTAGTAAAGCCATCCATACACTCAGTTCGAATTGCAGGTTGGAGGGACTGCATCATCCCCACTCTGGACTGCACAGTCACTAGAGAGGGACTCTTGGTTGGAGGTTTAGAAGGAGGATTTGGGAGCTACATTGTAGAGATATTATTGGGAGTCTTATTTGGGGAGGTTTTCAGTCTTATGGCAGCAAGTCACAACAGTTTCAGCTGCAAGCAATGAGCACCAACGTTGGAGGAGGGCCAATCCCTAAGGGGTTGAAATTGACAAGTCAAAACTGGGCAAAAGTATTTCTGGGTTTTTGGAGAGCAGTACATCCCCAAAGTTACATAAATTTCTTGGTTGTTTTGAGGGGTTAAATTAGAGCCAGAAGTCAGCCAACATAGTAGCATTCAAGGGACAACGCAGTATTTTGGAGGCAACAAAGATTACAGTAGCTAGGCACTATTGTATCATCCACTTGAGGCTTGTAGCTTGCCTTGTGCAAACCCAGGTGCACTCCTTCCATCTCACATTGTACTCCAATAGTTATAATTAATGAAAATTGGCCAATTTGGTGTTCCGGGCAAATTTCTTTTTACATGAGTGTTTACTGAGTAAATTTCTGTGTTGTAATTGTTGCATGTCTTTGTTATCTTTGTAAATTTCTACTTTGGAACATTACATCTTCCCTACTTAACAACACTTGAATTTTGGCTTGTCAGCTTTAACAACTTTCTTAGAGCTGAGCATTTTTCCCATTGACTGTGTGTCTTCTCTATGAAGGCCTGCTCATATATCCCTCCGTTTCTCATGATGGATTGCTTGATTGTCCCTCTGTCTGCATTTTACTACACCAGAAATTCTCTCTGCACTTGTGTTTTAGTCTGCTTGGTGGTCGTTCATACTGAGGAAATGGTCTCTCATCCCATTTGGGGCCTAATCCTCTTGTGACTTGGCTTTCTGTGCATACTGATGCCTCCCCAAGCCACTATCGGTGATTCCTCTCTCACAAATAAACTAGGCTCTTCTCTCCACATACGAGGCACAACTTGTTGCAAATGGACTCTCTTCTCTTGGGTGTTGCAAGCATGGTTTTTGCTTAGTATTCTGTTGCTAAGGGTAAACCTCATTGATTGGTCAAGAAGGGATCGTTGTTCCTCAACCTTATTCCTCTTTTGTAGGTGCATTGAGGCCTTGGTTGTTATGTCGACCCTCGATCCGTTAAAAGAGAACTCCTCAAGACCCTCATGATTCTTATATCTGGAAGGTTGCGTGAGCTTGCTTACATGACCCTCAACCCAAGTTCGAGCCATTGTTGATTCAAAATTTGCATAAAAAACTACAGCTTTCATGCCTGTGGGATAACTCGAAAATGCATTTGATGATCGTTATCCGATGCACAAACCTTTTATCATGGAATTGAGGTTATTCATCTCTAATGACAAGGAGCATCTCCACACTATCTCCTTCACATGGTACATTTCCTTTAAATAGAACATGAAGAATAGAAATCCTTCATGGCCTTTAATTTGGATACCCTTCAAAGATAGGTCACGCTTTCCATGGATTGAACATCTACTCATAGAATGAAATACATAATAGGATGATTGAATTTTTCTCTTTATAAAAGGATTCTCTGTCTTTCTAGTGAGATGGATATTTTGAGGTTTATGAGAAAACTTTTCTCTTAAACATTTGAAGAAACAAAGGTTATTATTATTGTAGCATTTTTGCTTATCCATTTTTTAGTGTCAACTCAAATCTTTGTTGAAGATGCATTCTCTCATCTCTATTGTCAACATTGTGCTAACTGGTAAGGAGAACTATAGAGAGTGCTCTAGCAAGATCATTCACAGCCCCATTTTTAATGAGTTGTGGAAAAGCATTTGTGAAGGAGAGGAGGAAAATGTACCTACCAAGCTCACATTAGATAAAGAGCTAGCCATTTGGCAGAACAAGGACGTCAAAGCCCATGCCTTGATTGCTGCTTTTGTAAGTGAAGAGGTGCATTGTCATATAGTTTCAATTACAAATTCTGATGGTGCATTAAAGAAGTTGAAAGATCTATATGACTCACTCAAATTGGATATTGTTTGATTGATGGTCAAGCTCTTTATCCTTGAGTTGAAAGACAATGACCCCTTGGCCCTAGCCTCTGAAATTAGAGCCATCATGCATGGTGTGGATGCCACTGGAATTAAGATGGACATTCTTCTCACAACCTTTGTCAAGGCTCTCTACCCTACATATTCTCATTATCTTAAATCCTTGCAAGCTTGTGAGTAGATCAATTTTTAGGAGTTACATGATTAAGTGGCAGCAAGAGAGGGCACGGAGGAAAGAATTCCATAGGTAGGTGGGCTAGGTGGGGAAGGGGGGGAGGGGGGGGTAGGGGTTCAAAAACCATTAAGGGGAAAGACTTGATCTTCATTGCATTCGTTACATCAGTGATGGACTTCATGCATCCACATGTAGAGAATACCTTGGGAAAGAATCAAAGACAGTCGAAACCAGAAAGAGGATAATGGTAAAATATTAGATCTACCTAAAGGTGAAGCACTTGAATTTGTTCATTTGTTGCTCATGGCAATATTGTACTAGCTAAAGATTTGTTTCACACGTCATTTGCTTCTTGGAGACATGCATGCTTGTTTGATACAGGTGCAACATGCCACATGGCTTTCTAGAGAGACTTCTTTAAAGACTTCAGTGACAATGTAGATGGAACAATGTATTTTGCAAATAAATTAAGTTCTAAGCCACAAGGACTTAGCACCATTAGGCTTGTACTAACTAGACTCCCTAATTTTCTTTTGCATGATGTGCTCTACCATCCAAAGTTGCAAAGAAATATGTTGTCCCTTATTCACATTCGCTAGCTAGGCCACTCTATTCATATGTTTGATGGCAAAGTAGAAATAAGGAAAACATATGACAACATGGTTGTTATGACTGGAATGGAGGATGAGATACTGTTGAAGTTGAAAGGGACATCTATTCAAGCACAAAGTTCTGCATGCATTTCTCATTATGATGAAGGTACATTGTGATCTAGTCTTTTATGGCATGCGAGATTTGGACATGTTAATTATGACAATATTTATTTTCTGCAAAAGAATGGTGTTTCTCCTTTTCCATATACCTAGGAAACTAAAGCAATGTGATGCTTGTATCAAAAGAAAGCATAACAAACAACCATTTCATGATTCTACTTATAGAGCACATAAAAATCTTTCACTGATTCATTATGATCTATATGACCATGTGCATATTCCTTTTGCAAATGATAATAAATATATGATGACTTTTATTGATAGTTACATTAGGATGTGTTGGGTATATTTATTGAAAAACAAATCACAAGTTTTTGAAACTTCCATAGATTTCATGCATGGATTGAAAATGATGGACAATCATGTATTGGCTTCTTGCATACTAATAATGGAACATAATATACTTCTAATGCATTTGAAAACTATCTTCACCAACATGGGATACAACATCAAATCACTGTTCCATATAATCCTCAAACCAATGGTGTAGCTAAATGAATGAACATGACTTAATGATGTTTTTCAACAATGTAAAGTTGATGCAATTTTATGTGTAATGTATGTGAAAAATAGATGTCCATCTCATGCTCTTGAAAATAAGACTCCTTATGAAATGTGCTATGGCCACATTCCTTCGATAGGTGTGAAATTTCCATGATTGCAATAACTAGGTATTATTCTCCTAACTTATGCAGTTTATTTGTCTTCTGTAAATTATTATTACAACAAATAATACACAATCCACTATTGCAATCTTCAAAAATAAAAACACTGCGGAAAATGAAATACTAGAATTGAGAAAATAATGTGCACACACAATAATTTTGACACCATTATTTTTGGATAATAGTCCCTGGAAAAACCTCGAAGGGAAAACCGGTGCAACAAATGAGGGTTTTATTATTATAAGCAATTTTTAGAGACGACAACTAGTTTCCTTTCACTGGCAAACCTTCGGCAAATAATAATCTCCACTGAAAAAATAATCTGGAGACTCACTATCTTCCTCTGCAATTGGATCCGACCTCTCCCAACAAACTCGTACTCCTTGGCTATTCACACCACTTTACTAGAAATGCACATTTCTTGCCTTCAAAAATTTGTACAACCACTGGGAATCATTCCCAACAAGTCGTCCTACCTCCTAGATTGCTTTAGGCCCACTCACTTTGCCTCTAGATGATAGATCCGACTCTAGCTCATTGAAATGAACTTCTCTGCCACTAACACTGTCAAATTGGCTACTCGCACTAGTTGATTCAGCCTCTTCTTCAGATAATTTCAGCCTCCCTTCCCTGTCACTCTGACACTGGAAAATATTTAGAAATCTCCTTCGGAATCATGCTCCCAAATCTCTGCTGAAAACCTTGCTACTGACTCTCTCCCTAGCTTCAACTGCGCCCTTGTCGAGTCACTACAACTGCGTAGTCGAGCTGCTCAACTGTGCATCTAAATTGTATCTCTCCAATCCCATTGACCCTACTCTTATAATCTTCTATTCAGAAACCAACGACCATTACCACATCTCAATCAATGGCTATGATCATCTTGACTCCTTCAATTAAATTATCCAGAAGTCTCTAGAGGAAAATCAACCTCCCTCTATTAATATGATTTAATCAAGCACTTTTCCAAAGTTAGACTTAGAAAATATTTAATTATAAGCTAACTAATCTAATTGAGGTGTTTCTAAGAGTCTTCTTGCGGAACCTTTTCTGGGTTTTGGATATCTCGTGTTCCTTAGCCTTTTAGACACCATAGAGACTAAAACACCTGTCTGTTGCCACCTCAAAAACTAACATAAAGGATCTCAGGGTCTTTGGTTCCATCTATGATGCCTTGATTCCTTAAGGAACAAAGAAGCAAGCTTGATGCAAGGAGTCAGAAGTGCATCATTTTGGAGTATTCAAATACCACCGAGATAATTGTCTTTATGATGAGGTAAACAAGAAATTCATTCTTTCTAGAGATGTAATTTTTTCTTGAATCTGCCAAGACAGACAACACTGTTGAGTGACAACTTGATCATTTGGACGCAAAAACATATCATGAATTTGATAATGAGATTCCACATCTTGCAAGGGGGATCCCTATTATGAATCAATTGTGAAAATTCCTGAATCTAACACATCAGAAACCCTTACTGCAATTACTGGTTTACAATCTCCTACTTGTTCTTTACATTAACAAGTTATTTATTTGCATAAACCTCGAAGTAAACACTATTGCAACCTTCAAAAATATACAGATCATGCAATGAAATAAACAGAGACAATAACACAAGGGACATCGTTATTTTTGGACAATCGTCCCCGGAAAAACTCAATTTGGGAAAAACAGTGCAGCATATAGAGGGTTTGTTTTATTAAGCAAAGTTTGTGAATACAACTAGGGTGCCAGAAATGGCTTACCCAATAGAGAATATCCTCGGCAATAGTACCTCTGTCTGGAGATAGATATTCCAGCAATCAGCAAACGGATGATCAAACCCCGCAGCGATTTTGACTGTTTCTTATGTTGGACAACGAAAGCTACTCCATGCACTGCTCTGGAACTCTGTCACTCCTCCAGGAGCTGCATCACCCTATCCCGGCTCGGAATCTGTTGATCTTCTCCCAGTCTCCCCCATAGAATCTCCCTAGCACCGCCTCTTAGGCCCAGCGTCAGCCTCTACGGCTTTTGCGTCAGCCCTCTACGTCCTCTGCATTAGCTTTATGGCCTCTACGTCAACCCTTCTAGGGCCTGCGTTGTCTCTCCCAACACTGCATTGACTCTCTGCTATGTATTCTTCAGCCTTGGATGAAAATCCCTTGCTAAACTGCCCCTTACTGCAACTTTGATCACTAGTTCGATTTCCTCAGCAAACCTTGCCCCAGAAAATCGAATTCTTTGATCACTTGGTGTATTTCCAACTGACCCTCAAGCCTCCTCTTATGCTTTTCCTGTTGATGAATCAACGGCCACGATTTGATCTCTAATCAATGATTAAGATTAAAATAGGCTTGATCCTCGTCACTTAGAACCTTCTCACCCATATATTTATTAATACACATTAATATTTTTATTTTCCTAAGTTTAGACTGAGGAACCCATTAAAAATACTAATTATTTTAATAATTCCTCATCTGGGTGGAATTTCTCCAAATGATTTTTGGGTTTTGGAGATCTCATGTGTCTTAGCCTCTCCACCAAATTTCATGGCTAGAGCACATCCGATGCTATCCAAAATGAACACTCCCTCTTAGCGAGGAATGTGCTCTAGCAATGCTTCACCATAGAAGCATCACACTGATCCTCTGCATCGGTCCTTTGTGTTGATGCTTGGCCTACTGCCCCACATCCACTGCACTGCTGCTTCTTGTACTGTTGTCCATGACACTACCACTGCCACTGCTACATTTGTACTGCAACTCCCTCTTAAAAAGGTCGTCCATGCTTCCTATAGCACTGCCACTGCTAATTGCTGCACTGCAACTCAGCTATCGAGAAGTAAGTAACTGAATTCACCCAATCACTAACAACCTGGTCAGTCTGGAAGCCTCGTGATGTTGAAGCTACCTTAGCTTCTATCCTATGCTCCCTCTGCTGCCACTTTGTTGCTGCAAACACCTCCGTGTCTCTTGCATTGCTGCAACCTCCACTACGTTGCCTCATATTTTAACATTCTAACTCTGTCACTATTGCTCCATCATGCCTTGCTCCACCCGACACCTATCATCATGCTACTATCGTTAAGGGCTCCCATAGCTGTATCCGATCCAAGAGTTTGGGCACCTCAAGGATCATGCCCCCTCTCTAGTCCTCCCGACTATAGCTCCATGTATCCCCACTTCTTCTCTAGAGGCGCATGAACACTCATGGCACAATCGTCATCAGTGTCGACATCCTTCTCTACTTTTGCTAGAGAAGCCTTTGAGTTGGAAGCTTCTCCCTTGCCTTTCTTCCTGGGGCACTGAGAGGCATAATGTCCCAGCTCCCCATAGTTGAAGCACTTGACCTTGGATATATATTTCTTCTTCCTCT
This sequence comes from Pinus tabuliformis, assembly GCA_031772625.1. NCBI lineage: Eukaryota > Viridiplantae > Streptophyta > Pinopsida > Pinales > Pinaceae > Pinus > Pinus tabuliformis. The sequence goes on along the minus strand of CM062820.1, from coordinate 540,392,518 downwards.
TCTGTAGCCCCTGTTGTCCCGCTGATGCTAGAGTTGCATCCTCCTCCTCCTCCTCCTTGATTTGAACTCCCTTACCACTACTCCTTGCCTTCGTCAATCTCTTGAGCTCTTCTTATCGATGAGATGCCCACATCTCCTCCCAACTAGGGAGAGTTGCGCTACCCAAAATACTTTGGACAAATGTCTCCCATTCCTCAAATACTACATTCAGGGCAGTCCTGACTAAGAAATTTGGATCTGGAGTAGACCCCACGGAAGTAAGTTGGTCGCGAATCCATTGCAACCTGATAAGGAAGGGATCTATCTCCTCCTTGGAATCCCCATCCAATCTATCCTAATCCCTCAATCCGCTCACTTCCATCTCTGCTCCTCTTCTCTAGAATCCCTCTCAGTCCTGATTTCCCTCTCTGAAATCCACTAGCCAATTATTAAATCACTCCTCTCCAATCCTCCTTTACTACTGCAACCCGGATCTAGATTTCTTGGCTAGAAATTTCTCAAGGCAGTGATTCCCTCTACCTTGGTTTAGTCTCCTTAGACACTGTTCTACACCAACAGAAACAACGTCCCACCAGCTCCTCAAATGAAAATATGCACAACTCCCTTAGCCCCGACAACTCGAAGAATTTGAGCCCTTTAGGCTCTGTGCAATCACTGCATGGGCTGAATCAACCCTTCCCAGCTAACTGCTCCAATCCTTCCTGACTCAGAAAGATGATGTGGCTCTGTGTGAGCCTGATCTTCCCTCCTCTACCTTTGTGTTGGCCCTGATGACTGATGCAACTACTGCGTGGGCTCCTCCCAGCTACTATGTCTCCCTCTCCCGGCTCAGAATGTTGACGCAAGCACTGCGTGAGCCTCTGCGTCACCTCTTCTGCACTGCGTCACTCCTCCTTCTGCCTTTCCGACTCTGGAACAGTGTTGTCTCTCGGGACAGCTACTTCTCTGCTACAAATTCTCATATTTCTTAGTTGGTGTCTTCAGTCGCCTATGATTTGCAATCCCTCTAATACCATGTGAAAATTCTTGAATCTAACACATCAAAAACCCCTACTGCAATCACTGGTTTACAATCTCCTACTTGTTCTTTACATTAAGAAGTTATTTAATTGCATAAATCTTGAAGTAAACACTATTGTAGCCTTCACAAATATACAGATCATGGACTGAAATAAATAGAGACAATAACACAAGGGATACCATTATTTTTGGACAATCATCCCCCAAAAAACCTAATTCAGGAAAATCGGTTTAGCGTATAGAGGGTTTGTATTATTAAGTAGATTTCATGAATACAACTAGGGTGCCAGAGGCTACAGGATTGGAGAGGGTGGAGCTCTGAAACCCTTTGCTAACAGTGCCTGACACAGGCTAGGGTTTGACTGTAGCGAGCATATGCTGAACCTTCCCTTCCACTTCGATTAGCTTCATCACCACCTTGCTGTTGTACCCCTCTGATGTCATTTTCACTCGCTCTCGTTTCACGTTCGCTGAATTGTGTTTTATTCTCCCCGTGATTCCGTTGAACCCCTCACCATTCTTCTATCTGCAGTCGGTTACCTCAACAACGACGGTTTAACAATCTCGGTGGCAGCTGGCGCGTAGCACTCGAAACAGTTATGGAAATGGATATGGTAGATTATTCTGAAGACCCATACCCAGATGTCTCCATCTGGACATCTCCCCATATGAACATGGAAGGACTGCTCCCCTTCAGCAGCGATCTATCGGATGTTATCGCTCCCTTGCCCTCGATCTCGAGGCCCTCATGTTTAGTTATTACCCTACCAGAGGTCCACCCCTCTTGGCCGGTTTCCGCTACCCCTCCCCCTTCGCTGTCCTCCCTACAATTTGTGGCCCGTTGCATAGGTCCTGACCTCACCGCAAGCTCCTCAGGCTGCCCACCATTCCCTCCATCCACCGGATCTCATTTCCCTTCATCTACTCCCCTCGGTGAACCCTCGGTCTTCCCTCAAAGTACCCCTCTCATGGCACTGTTATCATCTCCCCTCTCTGGCAGCTTCACAGGCATACCACCTTTCTCAGATGCTTACCCTTTTGGGCCTGGTCTGAACCCTACAAACCCTCATTCGAACCCTCACCCTAGCGGCTTTCAGGAGGATACCACTGACGTGGGCCATAGGCCGGGCAAAAAGTAGAAGTGCATCAAAGCCAGGACACAGGACGTAATTATCCGACTGGGCAAAGGCATACAGTGGGGTGAAACCATGGATACCACAGATCGAGTCTTGGTGGGTAGGGTTCATGGGAGGAGCTACACTGCGGCACGGCTAAAGCAATGGACAACAGAAGTCTGGGGACAACATTTGGCTGAGCTACCCTTTGTTCAAACCTTTGTCTGAGGATGGTTTGCGCTGCGATTCGTCAAAGTTGAGCATACAAATTGGGTTCTATCTTCTTTCTGGCACATTGAACAGGCCCCCATGCTTCTGTGATGATGGAACCCTCTTTTTGACCCTGAGAGGGAGCAATTAGGTGTTGGGCCACTATGGGTCCGACTTCCAGGCCTGCCTCTTCATTTTTGGTCTGAGGACATTTTCAGGCACATTGGAAACAACCTGGGCACATATCTAGAATATGATAAATCATACATCACCATAGGCATCATGGCATACGCGAGGATACTGGTCCATCTAGACACCAGGGAAGGGCTACAGGAACATATCACACTGCTATGGAGAAATTTCTCAAGGACACAGATCCTTGATTACGAGGGGGTCCCATTTAGGTGCAGGAGATGCCATAAGGTGGGTCACTTATTCAAGGACTGTCCCCTGAATGGAAAAGCAAGAGCAATGGAAGGGGAAGGACAATCCCTACAAAGGATACATAGGCACCTGTGAATCACACCTCCTTGAAGTAGCAACAACCCACACCTCCCCTAAAGCAGAAAAGACAACATCGGCTAAGGAGATTCCAAAGAAGCATGGCAAAGCACCATATCGGCGTCCCTCTCCTCCTCTGACCAGGGCAAGGGCGGTTGTGGAGGCTGCACTATCTTCGGGTATGTCATTTTCTAACCCCTGCTCTGTTCATCTCTCTATTTCATCTTGTCATAGCATCATCTACAGTGAATCATCAGGTCTCTACATTCATGCCCTCGCCCCCCATTACATTGGCATGCTCTCTGCAACTCCCCCCTCCCATTTTCTCTTGCATCCCCCCATCCTTCCTGGAGGAGACCCCATCTACTACATCCTCAGACTCTGATCAAGGGTCTCTATCCCACAGATACCCGCTTCGATCCCTATCCCGATCTCAGCCTCCCAACTCCATTGGCATTGGACTTGTATCTCCCCCATCCCCCTAAAGCCACCAAAAGGTAGACCTTCCTCCCTATCCAAAGCCAAGATGCAAGCAGGAGAGGAGATTGCCTCGGGCCGACAACTTTGCTATTGACCAGGTTCTTAGAGCACAAAACACTCTGGATTCATCTCCCCTATGAAGCTGCTATCCTTTAATTGTCGAGGGTTAGCTAGCCCTAAGAAAAAACTAGCTTTCCGCAGATTTTTTAGGAATGAACTGGTCGATGTCATTGTAATTTTGTTTTAATCAACCTTAATTGACTCAGACTGCAACATTAATTGTCAAACCAGGGTAGGTCTTGTTGTTTCAATGGAGTTCGCATTGTTTGTGCCGATACACTCCAGGCAAGCATAAGAAAATGCAAAAAACCTGTAAAAGATGTCATTGATCTAAATTGTTGAATCAAACCATGCGTGTAGATACAAAAACACTCTATAGAATTATTTCACAACTCGCATCTATTGAAGTAAAGGCACACCACACAAGAACTAACATCTATTCCAGCTGGTTACTATTACCTGTTGATTAACTTTGTGTAACAACATAAGATAAATAGAAAACAATAGCGAATGCAATCCACGATTTGTATAGCAACAATGAGAAACCATAAATCAATGAACTAAACTGAAATGTACACTACCTAATCACTGAAATCCCTACCAAAGAGGAGGTCCCTTCCTACTCAGCAGGGCACTAGAAGAACACAAAAAGTGATTAATGAATCAGTTGGAAAGTAAAAACATCATTGTGCCAATTGATATTGAATAAGTTCAGGATTACAGAAACAGAATAACGGTACTCTTCTATATATCACCCGCTAATACATAAAAGGTTGAGTCTTTTATAATTATTACAACCCAAAAATTAGAAAGCAGATTAGTCATGAGAATCTCTTGATTCTCATGCTGATCAAAAATAAAGAAGTTACAACTTATTACTAAATAAATATACATCGGTTGCAACTTCTTGAGTCTTGTTGCTTCAAAAATAAACAATCCTACTGCCGACAATTGTTATGTGGAATAGTACCCACATTTCCAGCTTCGGTGCAACAACATTGAGCAAATGGTGGTTCGTGATGACGCGACATAACTGACGACAACACTGTTGATGTGATGGTGGATCCACACAAGGTGTAACAACATCCGATGTGTAATAGCAACTTGTAACAACATCCAATGTGTAACAGCAATCTGTAACAACAGCAACCTGTAACAGCACCTAGTATATAGCAACGGTCTGTAACAACACTCAGGGTGTAACAACGAACTGTTCTACCCTTTCCTGCAGTTAATCCTTGCTGCCTGTTTGCTTCATAGCTTCATTCACGTGAGCCAACACCTGAAAAAGATGAACTTCCCAAAATACTCCTTCAATGCTCTCCCAGTTAGCCACAAAAAGGAATAAAGCCTCGTATTATTCGGTAAAATACAACAAAGTAACATGATAGTAAAATGGATTAAAAAGGTAAGAAAACAGAGAGTTTGGTCATATAAGGGCACAGGCTTGGAGGATAGAAAGGTCAAAACAGGGGAAAGAATGTGCAGAAAATAGGTAAAAAACCACACCCAACATCTCCCCCCAACTGAAGCAACTGCATGTCCCCATGCAGAATCTTAGTTCCTTCTACTATGCCCCCAGTGGAAATCTGTGAAATTGTAGGCACCAGTAGTATCATTGCCCGGAGCTCTAAATCCTTGATCGGCCATTAACTCACATGGCCAAGATTCCTCTTCATAATCACATAACTGATAATTGGGTTGATACTCCTCCAATGGCAACCAGATCAAAGGGAATTTGAACTTGAGGCCAATCCAGAACGCCCCCAGTGTCAACATAATCTGAGCATATTCCGGCACCCGTGTAACAACAACCACAAAGTTCTTGTATTCAAAGGGGTCTCCTTCCTGCAATTCTGCACTACAGGCCTCAGTGCACTTGAGACATCCGATTAGCGCTTGGCTCCTCATGTTTGCAAATAAGTTGAGGCATATCCTCACGATTCTCCTTCTGTAAATAGCCAATTGATATTTGATTTCTGGATTGCTCAAGAACTGTCTAAACTCTCGCCGGAGTTCGTAAGCCATTCCTGGTTCAGCCCTGACCCACAATGTTGTCTTTTCCTCATTGGTCTCTATTGTTTTCTTGGCCAGTTGCCACTCAATCTGATTCCTCATAAATGAGAGGAATGCCTACAACTGCAAGTCTCCCATGAAAGAAAGGACACTCGCCACCATCCTCGTGCTCACATGTTCGCACATCATATTGTGCAAGAATAGCTCACACAACAAATTTTGATCATCAAAATCACAGGAACGGAAAATTTCCAAAAAAGTGTGGGTTAAAGAACCCATATAGGACATGTTCTCACAAACTGCCCTTAACTAGAATAAGTAGTAACATTCCCACAGGAACACAGGGTATGACGGGGACAGCCGTCTGCATGCTAGCAAGTTTAGAGCAATGTCATGGAGTTTGGTCTTATCAAACGTCAGGTCAGAGGCCTCCCGATGCAACTAATGCAGTTGTTCATCATTTTTCTTCATAATTTATTTATGCCTCCATGCCTCCTCTTCTCTTTCCCATTCTTCTTTTAACCATTTCTCTCTTAGGGAATCCATCATTCTCTTATGTGCCTTGAGTGGAATCACTCCCTCCTGCAGAGAGAGTGCCAACTTCTTCCATTTTTGTAGCTCGGCCAATAACAACAATTTCTTAGAATGCCATCCTTCAACAGGCTCCGACATTCCCCTGCATGCATCATCAATTAAAGGTGTAGCAGCCTCTTGAGGGCAAAATTGTCCCACCTCGACTGCTGGTTCTTGTGTAACAACAGCTTCATCAGTGGGTTTTATCACAGTTTCTTTATTTTCCTGGTCAACTTCCATTTTTACTGCTAGTTCTTGTGTGGCAGCAGTAATATCCACAGGCTTCTGTTCATCGTTTTCCTTCAGACCAGCTTCGGTCTCTGCTGCTGGTTCTTGTGTAACAACAACAATGACCATCGGCTCATGGATATTATCTTTCTCTTCCTCCTCTTGGCTGATTTCCTCCTCCACTGCTGTTCTTGGTGAAACAATAGTGTCAGCCAAGGGTTCCTATGTATCCATTGCTTGATCACTCTCTATGGATTGTGCTGTCTCGGTTGTTGGTTCTTGTGTATCAGCAACGTCCTCAATAGGTTCTGGTGTAATAGCTTCCCAGTTTTTAGTTTGAATCCCCCTTGAGGTAGTGTCTATTGCATAGATTTTGAATCCGGCTTCCACCAACTTCTCAGCACAGGCTATGCACATAGTGCCTGGGATTTCTCCCCTTCTGGCCCTGTCCACGACCTCTGCCAAAGTATCCAGCCCTGGGGCTCTTGGCTCTGCCTTTCCTATTGCTAGCTATTCCCTCAATTCTTTAATTTCTTTTTCTAAAATTTTAATTTTCGACAACAAAGACTGGGTTTCACTCTTACTAGATGAAGGAGGTTTTTCTAGCTGAGCTTGCCCCTCATCCTTCTGCTCCACTTCTTCTTTGTCCTTTCTTGAAGTGGATGGGGACTCTGGGTGCCCACTAACCCTTATTCTCTACTTCAGCCTTCTGTCGCCAGTCAGTTTATCAACCAACTTCTTGCTGACCCTCACTGTTGAGGACTGTGGTTGCTCCTTTGTTACCTCTGGAGTTTCCCCAATCGTCTTTGTTTTCCTTCTGCGAGTGGTCCTAGGCCTTTTCCGCATGAACTCTTCCCAATTCTTGCCCTGTCGGCTCAAGGCATCCAACACAATGAGTTTAATAAGGCCATGGTTCGTAACACACATTTCTAGATGTGCAGCCATTTTCACAACCACAGCCATGTGCCTAATATTGCCCAGCAAGAAATAAGGAAGGTTGATCAGTTGTTGATGGCAGAGATGGTTCAACAATGGGAAATGGTAATTAAACACAATTGTTGCCCTTCCCTCACAAGTAATATACTTAATGAGGAAGAGATCAACATTCGCCCATGGCTGGGGGAGTGACAACCTATCAATTCCCCTGCCTTTCTTAACCAACGACTTGCTTTCCTGAAGAAAATCCCCTTTCAGTGAGGGGTCATTAACCTTCCTAGTAAACCATCTCTTCCCTTCTGTTGGCAATCCTATTACTCTGGCGATAACTTTTTCCGTGACCTCCAATTTCAATCCTTTGACTTCTGTCTGGTTTCTTTCTAGGTTCTTTGCGAATTTCATGGCCACACAATTGTCCGATCTTTCCAATCTCCGGAAGAATTCGAACCAACCTGCATCTTTGAAAACCTAGCATGCTTCCCTGGCTTGTGCCATATTGCTACTCGTCCCATTGCCTAAGCAATTCAGTGTTGTTTCACCTGCTTATCCTTCCCTCCGGCACACACTCTGGCTGTTTCAGCCTGTACTGCTATCTTTCTCCTCTCTAAACACTCTGAATGGGGGTTCAGTGCTTCCAGCAGGGGTGAATGGTAGGGTGGTAGGGTGGCACAGGCAAAGATTTTGGATTAAGATTTGGCACACATGGTTCATACTGCTTAATGAATTTTTCCTTAATGGTGAGTCATGGGGAGGTCTTTTCAAATAATTACAAATCATGTGACGGTCATGTCGCGATGTGATTCGTTCCCCCCAGCTTAATTATGATAGCCGTCCTCGGCCGTCAATAGTCATGTTAAGTTGCCATAATTACAAAATAAAATGAATTCAATATTACCTTTTTGATGACGTACTTGGGTGACGTGGGACGAAGTAATGGGCAGCACGACGTCGAATCATCCTCGGGCAGCGAGACGCGTGAACTTAAATCTGATGACGAGGCTCACGGTGATGTTTTTGCTCTTTATTACAATAGAATATCTCATTTTATTCCTGAAAATTCGTCGGCTATTATAGGTGTAACAACCAAGACGACTGATATATATTAATTTAATTTCTTCAAAAAGATAAAGAACAAAAGATCGTGTAACAACACTTATCGCATGATATACTTTGGAATAACAAATGTTGTTACAGAGGGTGTAACAGCCGCCACCAGGTGGTTTTCAACTGCTACAAAAGTGTTTGTCTGTGCCTGAGAAAGGTTTTCACAGCCAGATTATTGTTATTATTATTGTTATTTTTTTTGTTTGACGGTGTAACAGCCGCCACCAGGTGGTTTTCAGCTATTACACTTATTGGAAAAATTAAAAATTTTGCAGCACAAGGGGGCTTTCCCCTGTTCCCGTAATCTGTAGATCTGAATTTGTGACAATGTTGAAAAATGAATCCTTCGAGGTAGGTTTGTGATACAACCGAAGATGGTGCCCGTTTGCAAGTAATGATGTCCTTGCATTGTCAATGGTTACCAAATTTATAGTCCCATTGTCAAAGACTGCATCTACCTCATAAGGACCTGGCCATGTGGTGCACAACTTACCCTTGAAGTCTTTAAACCTTGAGTCGTATAAGAGAGCCCAATCTCATTTCTAGAATTGCTTCTTCTTTATAAATCTATCGTGCCATTTAGCTCTCTGCTACTGGATAATCTCTATTTGCTGGATAGATGCCAACCATTTCTCCTCCAATTCATTGAGCTGGTTCAATCTCTGCCTTTGTGCTGTAGCCAAATCCAAATTGACTTGCAATGTTGTCCTTAGTATTTTGATTTCAAATTCAATGGGGAATAAAGGGTTCTTTCCATACATAAGTTCATATGGTGAGAATCCAGTGGTGTTCCTCCATGTAGTCCTGTATGCCCATAACACTTCTGGAAGTTTGTTAGCCCAATTTCTTCGATGACTGGCCACAGTCTTAGTAAGGATTCCCTCAATGACTTTATTAGTGCTTTCTACCTGGCCATTCGCCTGTGGATGGTAAGGTGTTGTGATTCTGTGATGGATTTTATATTTTTTGACCAACTCCTGGATCTTATGAGATGTGAATTGCGGTCCTCCATTTGTGACTATCTCTCTGGGTATGCCAAACCAGACGAAGATGTCTTCAAACAAAAAGTCTGAGACAACCTGCTCTGTGGCTCTAGTTAGTGCCTTCGCCTCAACCCATTTCATGACATAGTTAGTACATACCAAGATGTAGGATCTTTGTCTAGATGAAGGATTGATTGGTCCTACAAAATATAGAGCCCACTTCTCAAAAGGTTCTATGATGATCTGGGGCTGTAATGACATCTCATGTGATTATAGTGGTTGGCCCATCCTTTGATAACTATCACATCCCTTCACAAACTTCTTGGCATCCTGAAATATTGTCAGCCAGTAGTACCCTATTGAAAGGACTTTGTATCCTGTCTGTTTGTCTGCGAAGTGTCCTCCGCAAGGTTCCTCATGGCAGGCTTTGAGGATATCAAACACCTCATCCTCTCTAACACAGTGTCTGATCTGGTAATTAGGTCCAATGTGATAGAGGTTCCCATCTATCCAGGTATATGTAGCACTTTGTTGTATGATTTTCTTTTTCTCCTTGGAGGATAAACACTGGGGAAACTTCCCTGCAGCAAGATAATTGGCTATATCTGCATAGTAGGAAACGAATGCCTAAACAAAGTCCATACATATTGAACATGAAAGAGCAAAATACAAACAAGTCATATGAAATAAGCTTGATAGACATATGCAATTATGATAGAAACAAATACAACGGACCATGGAAAGGAGTGTGAAAGCACTCAAGAAGTGGGGAAAGCTATTAATTCCCCTAGAAGAGACATAAGCTCAGAAGAGGCATGATGCTGTTGGGTGGATGCCTTTTGTTTGTTTTTGGAACTATGATAGGCATTGCAAGTACATCCAAAAAGAGATTGGACTATGAGTACTTGGGTACTAAGGCCAATTACAGTTTGAGATTTTTTAGGTATGTTGTCTCTGTTTCTCAATGCATTTTCTTTTGAGATTATATATATGTGTGTGTGTGTATCTATTTTTTCTTCCTGCAAAAGTCTAGGTGCATGGAATGGTGTAATCCTCCTTTTTAAGTAGGTCTCATTTTATGTTTGGGTGCTCCAAGCTATGACATCATTCCTTTTATACAGAGGATCTTGCAAGATTTATGGTATAACTTGAAATTGGGCACTCTCAACTCTGATTTCTAACACCCTACTGCTGAAAGTAGTGACGTGATGAACTCTCGGGTCTACAGTTTGGTACATGTTTTAAATCATCACTCACCTGAACACACTCTAAAGGTTTAAGTGGTGAATTCAATTGGACACTCACATAGCACTTAGGTTCTTGAAGTCAGCCCTCTGGTTATTTGGTTTCAGCTAGGTCTGTGGACTGCCTTTTATGCCTAAGCCTGATATTTAAAATAAGACTGCAGACCTTAAATACAAACTAGAACATATTCAGTCTATGTGAAAATAGTAAACTTGCCACGTTTTGTAGGCCAGCCTGCTACAATAAAAGCAATTCTGCCAGGTATAGGCTCAGCTAGTGGGCTATCAACTTGGGCAAAATAATGAATGGAAATCTTTTCAGTTGGTGTATTATTCATCTGTCCTGAAAGTGATTCTCTGAGCATGTGAACATTTGTACAAGGAATCCTTCCAAAGGAGTCAGAGCAATATTTCCTCTTCTAGTGAATCATCAAGAGAGTAGTGCAACTATGAATCCATTGAAACTTCACGAGTGGAGCTAGAATGACAGGTCATGTGCAGTTGATTCCATAGTGTTCTCTATTCCACAAGAGAAGACTTTCCCGAGGCAACACAACATCATTATTGTAGTGTTTCAATAGTTGGGTTGGCAAGGGATGCTTGATCACTTTGTTCACGATCTGATCATTTTCATAGAAAGAAACAACATGATGACTATCCCTGTATCTAAAAGCACTGATTGCTTTTAAACTCAATGCAGTGTGGAAGCACTTATGTGGAAGAGCGGATTCAAATTCCTAACCATCTGCAAACTGTACATTTCATGCTTGAATTACTGAGAGCAATGCAATGCAGCCAGTAGAAGAACATTACCTGACAACAGTGTAGTTGTGGGTGGCCATATGTAGATAAGTAAAGCTTATATTTCCAAAAGATCAACTTAACCAGGCATCTTCAAATCCATCCAAAGAAATTAGATTAAATCTGTTTGATCTTGATGGCATTTGATAAACAGTATCTGAAATTCAGCATGTCATGGACTCCTAAATCTATGTCAGTTTGAAGATTAAGCCATTAACAGAGTGCAGGACGCCCAGTGCTGTATCAAAATCTGTCAAATGGTTTTTATACTATTTATAGGTATTTCTAAATGTTAACATGAATCCGATAATCTTTTTGTTAAAAATGATTCTCTTGATCAACAATCATCACACGGAGTCTAATTCTAATGCAAGTCAACAGCCAGAGGCACATTGGCAGAAAAAAAATGGGCAGCCTGGAAATTGCAGGAGCAGCCTGGTGAAGTATTATTTGATTTAACAACCTGTAAACAACAAGGTCACGTGGGAGGGTCCTTGGGTTTGTGTGTATCCAGTCAAAACAATCCAACATTTTTATGATCTGGTTAATGCTAGGGACTATGATTTTCTTAACTCTGAAATGATTGCTGATCATAAAAAAACCATATGGGAATTACCAGATTGCCATGTATGCTGTCAATGGTATTTACAGGATTCCATACACTATGCTGAAATGATATTTAGTCAACTACTAAGGCTGTCATGGTTTTAGCATACCTCATAGAAGCCAGAATGCTCCAAAATGAACTTCTCTTCACTAATATATATGAAAATCAGCAATTGTGCAGTAAATAATGAGGTGCATGCATCAACGGAACTTATGCAGGGAAAGGTAATTGTAACCAAGGAACAATAGGCCCAAAATGACATGAGCTAGGTTTTGTTGCATAAAACAAATAATAACAATTAGAGATGCTATCAACAACACTAGATATTGCTTTTATAAACATTTCAATTCACCTCATGCTAGCACTTAATGCAACAAAGGAAAATTCCACCCTGAAATAAGCTTGAAGTAACAGACCAAGTATCGTGTGAATGCCATGCAAGTGCTATGCACAAAGCCCTTAAAGTACCAGACCATTATTGTAACATATAAAAGCCCAGCTTTAAGGAACTTGAGACCAGCTTCAAGGGTATGATATGATATGCATAATTCCAATCACATATCAGTGTTTTCTTAATACTGCACAGGAGATCTATATGTTGTCTGACCATATTACGTATGGTTATTCTTCTTGGCCTATGAAATCTTAGACAGTGTCTAAACACACATTGTTTTAATTTGCAAACCACACACAGTACTGCAATTGTAACCATCAGTCCATATCATTCTACCATGCAATTTGGAAAAATCACACATGATACTGAAATTTAGTACACATACAAACAATCCATACATATTTGGGTATCACAGTTAATAAGACACTCAGCACTATGGAAATTAGGATGGGCACTGGGACATAGTCAATGATTCTCCTCCCAACCACTGACAGACTGCCAATGCAGTTGTCACCCCCTAGCTTATGGAGACTATGCCAATGACCAGACCTCCAGATGTACCAGGGATTCCAGAGGTCTATTCCTAGGCCTACCTCCACCCTTCTGGCATAGAAGTATTCATTTGTAGGCTAGTACAAGGATTCTAGAGGGAAGCCTCTTCCACCCATTAGCCAATGAGGGACTCTAGAGATGAAAATCTCCACCCTTACGTGATTCAGGGATTCTAGAGATTTTCCTCCACCCTAAGGTTGCTGCTACAATAACTCCACCCCATGCAAGGAATCCATAGTTACTGAAATCTGAGTACTCCCACAAGGAAGGCTAGTCTAAGGCAGCCAAAGGCCCCCACCCTTTAGCCAGTAAGGGATTCCAGAGGTGAGATCCTCCACCCTCAGTCAATTCAAGGTCCCCAAAGATCTAAACAATAACTTCATTTATTAGAAAGCAAGTGATCCATGTTTACTGTACAGTGTACATTGATATGCAGTATGCACATGAAGGGTATTCCTGGTGTATTCACACCAACTAGGCATACTTCCATCAGAGTTTACCAGTTGGAAAGCATCTACGCCAAATAGGGACCTTCTGAAAGGTAAGGACAATCAATCAATCATTAGTAACACCAAAATGTATCTCTGGCAGGTGGACATTAGGGTATGATGTGAGGGATATGGTCTGTGCAACTTATATATATATACTCTCTCTCACACACACATACATAATTAATATGTTGTGAACTAGTGTGTTGGACCACTGGTCCATGTGGCATCGCCATGTGGAGCAAATTCAGAACCGCTGGGGCCATGTGGCATGCTGGTATTGATGTGCCCAATGTTAACGAGATAGATTTTCTCTTTAACACACACACACACACACATATATATGGTGAACTAGTGTGATGGACCACTAATCCACATGGCATTGCCATGCAGACCATATCCAAAACCTCAGGGGCCATGTGGCATGAGCAAGTCTAGAACCTCAGGGGCCATGTGACATGCGAGTATTGACGTGCCCAATGTTAATGAGATAAATTTTCTCATATATGTATATATATATATATATGTCCTGAACTAGTGTGTTGGACCACTGGTCTGCCTGACATCGCCATGTGGACCAAAACCAGAACCCTAGGGGCCACGTGGTATGCTTGTATTGACATGCCCAACATTAACGAGATAGATTTTCTCATTAGCATAACTCTTAATCTGGTTCTCAGATCGACGAAATAATTACATGGTCAGAAAACTCTCGCAAAACTGCACATGATGACACTACTATTATCTACATCGCAAGCTTTTAGAAAAATGGCATTTTCGTACCCCAGTGCATTGTTAAACATTGATAAATTGAAGTGAAAACATTAGTAACACCTTCCACAACCCATATTATTACACAGTTCCACGACCCATATTATTACACAGGGATGGTAGGTAGTGTTACAAACATTTTCTAAGATTTCAACAATCTCTTGGAAATATTTGCCAAGTTATTGATGGTTTGAGCTTGCCCCTAGTTTAACTAGTTCCTCAACAGTGTATCAACACCTGGGAGGTGATATGTTCATCTGCTATATGGAGCTTTTGAAGTATTTGGTAATTATTTGGAGTTCCCAATCACTATTTTATTTCTTCCAAGGAACTACATAGAGAGCACCCACTCTTTATCTTTGTGGAAATTTAACTTATTGTCCTTCCTATATTCTGGATTTGGATTGCAACATGTTTTTTGTCATAATAATTTGATGGTGAAGTGAGGTGGGATGGTACTGCCTATGTCAGCCAGATGTTCGGTCGGATATTTTGGTGGTGACAATTTCTTGGATTCAGGCTTTGTTTAGGGTTTCTTTGTGCGAATTTGTCAATGGTTTCAGTGAGATTATGATCTTAGTTTCAGAATCCATCAGAAAATATATATTCTTGAGTCCTTGGGAGCTATGAATCTTGTTGATGTGCACTTATCAGTTCCAACAATTGGTATTCGAATTTCATCTTCTAGATATCAGACGTTGATTTGGATGTAGATGTAGCTTTATGTCCTTATTTTGCTCAACACAAAGCATTTCTTGACATAATTGAAAAGGATCTCTTTCAAACTCCTTGATATGTCTTATGTAGAAAGTGACTGTGACGCTGAAACGATTTTGGACATTGCCCTAACAGAGGATGCAATTGCATTAATGTTTCCCATGAAAAACAAACTAGACATTTCTTTGCGTGTTGCAATTGGATCTTCATCATATATATCAATCTTTGGAGAAACTGGACAAAGACTTATAATCAAAGATTCAAGAGATGAAAATACATAATGAAACAAATGCCTAAACAAAGTCCATACATATTGAACATGAAAGAGAAAAAATACAAACAAGTCATATGAAATAAGCTTGATAGACATATGCAATTACTATAGAAACAAATACAACAGACCATGGCCAGGAGTGTGAAAGCGCTCAAGAAGTGGGGAAAGCTATTAATTCTCCTAGAAGAGACATAAGCTCAGAAGAGGCATCATGCTGTTGGCTGGATGCCTTTGGTTTGTTTGTGGAACTATGAGAGGCAATGCAAGTACATCCAAAAAGAGATTAGACTATGAGTACTTGGGTACTAAGACTAATTATAGTTTGAGATTTTTAGGTATGTTGTCTGTGTTATGAACAAAGTTTGTATATGTAGTGGAATATTCATAATATATGGAATATAAAAATGCCCATCATGGGACGAATAATATATTTATATAAGAATGTTTGAATACAAGTGATATGATATATGATTACAAATGAGGGCCCACTTATATACCTAGGCAAGTGCCCCTTCATGAATGGTCATGTCCTTAGAGACATGCCTCTTCAGTATACTAATCATCATTTAATTACTCAGTATTATGATTATTATTATTATTTATATTATATAAATATTATATTCATAACATTGTCTTCTTCTTCATAAAAGCTTTGTCCTCAAAGCTTATAGCTGACAAGGCGTGTTATCTATTTCTTTGTCTTTGTAATCTATTCACATTTCTCAAATTTCTTTGAGTTGTCATCTTTGTTGATACAAGATGATAGGAACCTCTGAGTGATAAATAAATTTGTCGAACTGAGAAGGGATATGACCATCCTAAATCAATCTTTTGTGGAACTTTGCAATTACTTGATAGCTGGGATAAATTGTTATCGTGAGACTAGATTGTGAGATTGTGGTGATATCTATATTCTGATCTGAGTGATATGGATTTGCAGATTGCTTGAGATGCCTGTTTTATATAATTTGGGTGTAGATAAGGAGTTCTTGTGTTCGAATTTCCCCTTATGCTCTTTGGGCGATTTCTTGATTTACTTGAGGTATCTGACTTTTTTCAAGACTCAAGTACAAAAGTTGTTAGGTTAATCAATTGGATCTTCACTTGAAATCTCTGCCGTTTGAATTGCAACATTTGGATATGTTTTTACTTCAATTGGTTGGGGATTGTTCTGAATCGTGGTATTCTCTGGATCAATGTTTGTTCCCTTTTCTTCAACTTGGGCAATAACTTCGTTTGAAGACCTCAATTTTATTATAGGTTCTTCCATTTTGTTCTCCAATGATTTCTTATCATTTTTATGTTTCTTGATTTGCGTGAGTAGCTTTTGATTGTGATTCTTGATATGTGAAAGTTCATCACTTTTATGATTGTTGACTTTATTCTTAGTGCCCCTCTCCTCATATTTTAAACTTTTGATTTGTTCTAATAACTTTTGATTAAGGTTCTATACACGTAAATTTTCTTCTTGTTCTGATAAGTGCTTCTTGAGTTCTTTCTTTGTGACCTTAGCTTTCTTGACTTGTACAAGTAATTTTTCATTGTGATTTTTGAGGAGCAAAATTTCTTTGTCATTTTCTATTATTTCCTTGTAATGCATATCCTCGAGATCTTTATATTTCTATCGTGACCATTCCTTGTTTTGATGAAGTTTAGCCATTTTAATGTGTGAATTCTCTGGATCTTCCAATTGCAATTTCTTGGTACACTATATTACATTGTTTTGTAGGATTCGTGTTGGGTGTTCAATTTGCAAGTTGGATTATATTATCTTCAATTATTGAGCCACAAGTTTTTTATTAAACTCTTCCTTTTGTTGTTCAAGTGTTGCCATTAGTTGTTTTATTCCTTCACGAAACTTCATGATGCCAACTTGGCACATGACCCAATATTCAAGGAGCTCTTCTTGGGTCTAATGTGTCGATATAACATGTTCCCCAACTTGGGAACTCCTTATGCATTCTATGTTGATTTTGTCTGTCCCGAGCCACCCTCGAATTTTTCTTAATGGCTTGTATTTCTTGTTCCATTTCCCTCAACATCTCAGGTCCAATCAAGACCTTGTTTACTAGGCCGCTCCAACTAATAGGAGTGTTGCAACACCTCCTGTACAATGCCTCAAAAGGGCTCATATTCATTTATTCTTGATACTTGTTAAGGCTCAATCTAGCAGGGTCCTAGTAGGGATTCCTATAGAGAAACTACTAGGTTAAGTGGCAACAATGGAGCAATAGGCCACTATCACCTCAGCTAAAGCTCCCCATTCTTTATGGAATTTCACCGATGGGAGGAGTCCCGATATGAGGGAGATCACTATGAAAAATAGGTTGATGATGGAGTGGATAGTGATTCCAAGAGCCCATTCATAGGAGAGACTCAAATTATGGAGCTTGCTTGCTTTAGAAGCAATGTGTAGGGCTCTCCAAGAAAGTATTTAAAGATGAACCTAGACTTAGGGTTGAGGGATAATTCCTTGATAACGGATGCCCAAGACCTAAGATCTTTAAGGGAAGGGTCTCTATGATGGCCCTTTGAAATCAAGAGTGATAAGGGTGTGGAACCATAAAGAAGCCCGGGTGGACCCAAACAAGGTCAAGGGTTTCGGGTGAAACTTCAAACAAAAGGTCTTAACCAAGTAAGGAAGGAGAAAAGGACAAAAAAGAATGAGATTTGACTTTTTTCAATATAATGATCCTTGATGAAGCCACTAACCAAGGAAAACCTAGGGACATCCATGAAATTGGAGCTAGGGCTTGAGATATTTCCAAATCTAGTTGCAGGAAAATCTTCAAAATTTGAGAGGGCTAAAGGAAATCCCAACGCAGTTATAGGTCAAGTTTCGCTCAATGGATGGCTACAAAGGATTTTGCTTGATACCCTAGGAAACCTCTAGGGTTAGGGCTTAGAAAGAGGGAGGGAAGGTGAAGAAAAATATTCGTTGAGTTGATCACCAAGGATAAGATCAGTGCCTTAGCCTGTTGGGAGAATGGAGTCAATAATGGGATTTGATTCAGGGTTTTTCCCAATCAAGGAGCCTAATTGCAACGTCGCATGCCCTAGAGAGGCAACCACCCGACTACAACAAGGATTTACACTTCGACTTGTCAATATATGGACTTTCAAGGTTGAATCTTCAAAGATAACCCCTAGGAACATTCACTTTTCTTTCCCAATGAATAATGCATGCAATAGATCAAGA
This sequence comes from Pinus tabuliformis, assembly GCA_031772625.1. Classification (NCBI taxonomy): domain Eukaryota; kingdom Viridiplantae; phylum Streptophyta; class Pinopsida; order Pinales; family Pinaceae; genus Pinus; species Pinus tabuliformis. The sequence continues at coordinate 540,374,245 of CM062820.1, read as the reverse complement.
CTACTAAGTGATTCAAGATTTTCGCATAATTTAGAGCACAAGCAACATCATGATGCAGTATTCCATACATTAGACATATAATGAAAATTTCGCACAAAGAGAAAATTACATGGCAAAAAAAGTATATCCATCCATCACATTTGCAAAAAAGAAGCTCCAAGATTGAAAGGCGATAATCCAAACATCAAAATGCATTAAATATTCTCCGATTTGTCCATTAATAACTATAACGCAGTTCTCGAGAGAGAACCTCTCATCAATTTATATGATCCTCTTAAGGGATTAAAATTGCCTAATTAAGCCTATTGATGCCCCTAATTATAAAATAATGTGCAAAGTAACATTACTTGGTGAGAAGCCCACCAAGATATTTCCATAATATGAAAAACAAGTCTCTTGAGAGGGTTGAAATGATAATACAAAGGCTAGGAGGGCCATTGAAAGGCCCAATGATGCCCAATATGTGCCAACATGAATGGATGGGCTCTCAAAATAGTGATAAAGGGGATGGTCCCTTGATCTCCATGCAAATGAGCTGTGGTGCTCCCAGGTGGCTCTTGGGGCACATAATCATCCTCATGGGTCTCCAAGTGGATCGAAAAAATGTGTATCCCATCTACAAGGGCTAAAACAATGTTGCAAGCCCTCCCTTTGTCTCCCATGGTGAGACACAACCCCATTTGGGCCCTAGATCAACTACCAAGTGTGTGGTGCAAGTGTGTAGCAAGCTGGGCAAGGTGGTCTAGGTGCATCATCATCATCAAACAAGTGGAACATGAGTGAACAATGAATAGAGTTGGAGGATCCCATGGCATGGTTATCTGCTCTCTGCTAGAGTGGAGACCCATGGTTCTCACACACACCCTACAAATGCCAATATGACCCTCTATAGGGCTTGGACCCCGTATAGATGAGATCCACCTGCAATCCTGTATAAGATCCAATGCGTCCCCTCACCTTCCAGTACAACAAATCATAAATGTAATTGAACAAATGAGCTTACAAATCACAAACCAAGCGGACACTTCATAGTGGCATGCACTTCCATAGTGATTTTTAGAGTGTATAGGTGTCTCCAAGTTCAAAAGGGAGGTTAATCAAGGACTCTATTAGGTGGTTTCAACCTCTAAGGGAGTGACAGGTCCATGGTACATCCATCCTGTGGTTGGTGGCCTTTGATATAATGATGGAACAAAGTGGGACATTAAGGGAAGGCTCCAGGCCAGATGCCATGGTACAAGGGTAGTTATGATGAGGGAAGCCCACACTTGGGTGTATAGATGTAGGAGGGAGCAATCATGGTACATGAGTCACCTTGACCTTTGTTTTTCCACCCTTCTTCATATGCCTTTTGTGCCTTTTATTGGTTTTTCTTTTATAATTGTTTGGGGCTCTAGGGGATGAGAACATGATGTGTAAGATATAGCAGTGATTACCCCCTTAAGGTTAGGCAATTCATCGACCACTAGGGATTGGAACAATCATGGGTTCCTTAGTGATGCAAAGGGGCCAATATAGGGGGTCATAAGAACCAAGTTGACGACCATAGTGATAGGGGGTAGAGCTCATGTTGGCTTTTGCATTTTATGGTGCATTTCTTGTTGAGAGTGGCCAAATTATGCTTTTTACTTTCTTTTTCGCCACATCAACCTCTGAGGCATCGTTCTAGGTCCAACCCAAAGTGTGGACAAGGGGAAGGGGAGGCTAATTCCTTGTTGACCCAATGGATAAATGTGGACCCATATGGGAAATATGTGAAAAGGGCTTATAATGAGTGAACATGAGTGATATATGTGGCGTCGGGAAATGGGACCACACAATCAAAATCTGGATTTCCCATGTAGTGCCCCTCCTAAAGCTAGTAGCCAATAAAGGAGATCCCACAAGACTAGGATACAAGGTTAACCACCAAATTGGACAAGGGGACAAGAGTACAAACCAAGTCCCTTCTTTCTATTGAATTCCCCCCACTAATCCATGCCCAAAAGTGTCCATGATAAGCAAGCAACGATGCCTAACTACATAATGAAATCCATACTCGAGGTTGGAAGATCCACCTTCAAACATATGATCATGACAAACGAGCGATGGAGCATAAAGGTTGGCTCAGGTGGCAAAGATGATGGCACATCAAGCTATTTGGTGGCTGCAAGGGATGACTACCAGCTGCAGACCATCTAGGAGAAAAATTTCTCCTATGCCCTAGACCTAAGATCTTTAAGGGAAAGTTCTCTAAGATGGCCCTTTGAAATCAAAAGTGATAAGGGTGTGGGACCACAACGAAGCCTGGGTGGACTCAAACAAGTTCAAGGGTTTCAGGTGAAACTTCAAACAAAAGGTCTTGACTAGGTAAGGGAGGAGAAAAGGACCAAAAAAATTTAGATTTGACTTTTTTCAATACGAAGCCCACTAACCAAGGAAAACCTAGGGACATCATCGAAATTGGAGCTAGTGCTTGAGATATTTCCAAATCTAGTTGCGGGAAATTCTTCAAAATCTGAGAGGGCCTAAAGGAAACCCCAACGCAGTTGTAGACAAAGTTCACTCGAAATGGATGGCTACAAAGGATTTCTCTTGATGCCCTAGGAAATCTCTAGGGTTAGGGCTTAGAAAGAGGGAGGGAAGTTGGAGAAAAATATTCGTTGAGTTTATCACCAAGGATAAGATTAGTGCCTTAGCCTATTGGGAGAATGGAGTCAATAATGAGATTTGATTTAGGGTTTACCCCAATCAAGGAGCCTAATTGCATCTTTGCATGCCCTAGAGAGGCAACCGCCCAACTACAACAACGATTTACACTTCAACTTGTCAATAAATGGAGTTTCAAGGTTGAATCTTCAAAGATAACCCCTAGGAACATTCACTTTTCTTACCCAATGAGTAACACATGCAATAGATCAAGACTACTATTTGATTCAAGATTTTCACATAATTTAGAGCACAAGCAACATCATGATGCAATCTTCCATATATTAGACATATAATGAAAATTTCGCACAAAGAGAAGCTTACATGGCATAAAAAGTATATCCATTCATCACATTTGCAAGAAAGAAGCTCCAAGGTTGAAAAGCAATAATCCAACATCAAAATGCATTAAAAGTCCTCCAATTTGTCCATCAATAGCTATAGTGAAGTTCTCAAGAGAGAGAGATTCAAATCCAAGTGATGATGAGAAATGAAATGAACCTCTCATCAATTTATATGATCCTCTTAAGGGATTCAAATTGCCTAATTAGGTCTAATGACGCGCCTACTAATAAAATAATGTGCAAAATAACATTACTTGGTGACAAGCCCACCAAGATAGCTCCATAATATGAAAAATAAGCCTCTGAAGAGGGCCAAAACGACAATACAAAGGCTAGGTGGGCCATTGAAAGGCCTGATGATGCCCAATATGTGTCAACATGAATGGTGGGCTCTCAAAATAGTGATAAAGGGGTTGGCCCCTTGATCTTCAAGCAAATGACTTGTGGTGATGATTGATCCCAAGTGGCTCTTAGGGCACAAAATCATCCTCATGGGTCTCCAAGTGGATCAAACAAGCGTGTATCCTATCTACAAGGGCTGGAACAATGATGCAAGCCCTCCCTTTGTCTCCCATGGTTAGAAACGACCCCATCTAGGCCCTGGATCAATTGCCAAGTGTGCGGTACAAGTGTGTAGCCTATTGGGCAATGTGGTCTAGGTGCATCATTATCAAACAAGTGGAACACAAGTGAGAAATGAATAGAGCTGGAGGATCCCATGGCATGGCTATCTGCTCTCTACTATATTGGAGGCTCATGGCTCTCACACACACCCTACAAATGCCACTATGACCTTCTGGAGGACTTGGACACTGTATAGGAAGACCAAACCCCAAGATGAGACCCACCTACAATCCTATATGAGATCCAATGCGTCCTCTCACCTTCTAGTACAACAAATCATTAGTGTAATTGAGCAAAAGAGCTTACAAATCATGGAACTAAGCGAGCACTTCATAGTGACATCCCCTTCCATATTGGGCTTTATAGTGTACATGTGTCTCCAAGTTCAAAAGGGAGGTTAATCAAGGATCCTATTAGGTGGTTTCAACCTCTAAGGGAGTCACAGGTCCATGGTACATCCATCCTATGGTTGGTGGCCTGTGATATAATGTTGGAACGAAGTGGGCATTTGGGGAAGGCTCCGGGTCACATGCCATGGTACAAGGGTAGTTATGATGAGGGAAACCCACACTTGGGTGTATAGATGTAGGAGGGAGCAATCGTGGTACATGATTTACCCTGATGTTTGTTTTTCCACACTTCTGCATATGCCTTTTGCCTTATATTGATTTTTCTTTTATAACTGTTCAGGGCTCCAGGGGATGAGAGCATGTTGTGTAAGATATAACAATGATTACCTCCTTAAGGTTAGGCAGTTCATCACCCACTAGTGGTTGGAGCAATCATGGGTTCCTTTATGATGCACGACGACCAATATAGGGGTCCCTAGGAACCAAGGTGACGACCATAGTGATAGGGGGTAGAGCTCATGTTGGCCTTTGCCTACATGCTAAATTTGTATGTCTCGACCATCTTTTGCATTTTATGGTACATTTTGTGTTGAGAGTGGCCAAATTATGCTTTTTACTTTCTTTTTAGCTGCATCAACCTCCAGGGCATCATTCCAGGCCCAACCTAAAGTGTGGACAAGGGGAGGGGGAGACTAATTCCTAATGGACCCAATGGACAAATGTGGACACAAATGCGAAATATGTGAAAAAGAGGTTATAATAAGCAAAGGCGAGTGATATATGTGGTATCGGGAAGTGGGAGCACACAACCAAAATCGGGATTTCCCATGTAGTTCCCCTCCTAAAGATAGTATCCAATATAGGAGATCCCACGGGACTAGTATACAAGGTTAACCACCAAATTGGACAAGGGGACAAGAGTAAAAACAGAGCCCATTCTTTCTGTTGAATTCCCCCTACTAATCCATGCTCAAAAGTGTCCACGATAAGCAAGCAAAGATGCCCAACTACTTAATGAAAGCCATACCTTCGGGGTTGGAAGGCCCACCTTCAAACATGCGATCATGACAGACTGACAAGGGAGCATAAAGGCTGGCTCAAGTGGTGAAGATGATGGCATGTCGAGCTATCTGGTGGCTGCAAGGGGCTATTGGCTGCCGATTGAGGACCATCTAAGAGAAAAATTTCTCCATGGGTGTCACCCACATGTGGTGGGTAACAATACCCATTATTGTATGCAAACTCTACAAGTGGGAGGTACTCTTCCCATTTCTTTGGCTGATGCATCACATACATCCTCAACATATCATTGAGGATCTTGTTTGTTTTCTTTGTTTGTCCATCCTTTTATGGATGATAAGCTGTGTTGAAGGCCAATTCCATCGCTAAGCCTGCGAATAGTTCCTTCCAAAACCTTGAGGTGAACTTAGCGTCTCTATTTGAGATGATTTTCTTGGGAATCCCATGCAATCTCACAATTTCCCGAATGAAGATTTGGGATATTTCATTGGCTGAATTGGTGGATTTGACTACTACAAAGTGTGCCACCTTGTTCAATTTTTCAATTACCACCATGATTGTGTCTTGCTACCTAGATGTCCTTGGCAACCCTGTAACAAAATCCATGGATACACTTCCCATTTCCATTCCAGAATGGTATTAGGATACAGTAATCCTGCTGGGTGTTTGCATTCAACATTCACCTACTGGCATTCTATACATTTCCCAACAAAGTCTGCTACCTCTTTGTTAAGATTGGGATAATAGTAAAACTTTTTGATGGCCGTGAAGGTCTTTTGATATCTTGGATAGCCAGAATATGACTTGGCATGGAACTCCTTGAGTATGAGCTTCTTCAATTCATTGTTGTTTGGCACATAGATCCTATTTTTGAATTTGATCAAGCCCTCTTTTCTGAGGTGATATTCCTCACTTTTCTCTCTCTTGCCCACTTGTTGTAACTCTATCTATATATGTTGATATTGTTCATCATATTGTCCCACATCTTTAATTCATTCTCCAAGATCAGTTCCATAAGAGCTAATGGTTGTTAGGTGGTTTATTTGCACTTTCTTCTATGTGCATCGGCAACCATGTTTTCCTTTCCCTTTATATATTTGATCTCAAAGCCAAATTCGCTAAGTGTTGCCAGCCGCCTCGCTTGTCTTGCATTCAATTTAGGCTGATCAAATAAGGATTTTAACCCTCCATGATTAGTCATTAATGTAAGTCTTCTGCCGAGGAGGTAATGTCTCCACATTTTTAATGCATGGATAATGGCAACTAGCTCCAGGTCATGGGTCACATAATTTAGCTCATGCTAATTTAATTTTTGTGACTCATAGAAAACCACTTGTCCATCCTGCATTAAGACCCCACCGAGCCCTTATTTGCATGCATCGGTGCAAACTACGAAGTCCATATCTCGATTAATGATCCTTAAGACTGATGCATTGGTGAGCAATTGTTTCAATTGATCAAAACTTGTTGCACATTTAGCTGTGTATTTGAACTTCTTCCCCTTTTCTGTAATGCAGGCTTATCTTGGAGATTTTTTTAATAAACTGCCTATAGTAACCAACCAATCCCATGAATGATCTTACCTCTGTTACATTCTTTGGTGCTGGCCACTCCATTATGGCTTTGATCTTTTCTGGATCCATTGCTATCCCATCCTTGGAGACTATGTGTCCCAAATAATGGATCTGAGATTGGAAGAAGTCACACTTGCTCAACTTTTCATAATGCCTATGTTCCCTCAATAGTTGTAGTTTTATCGCTAAGTGATCTTCATGTTCCTTCATGGTTCTTGAGTACACCAGTATGTCGTTGACAAAGACAATCACAAATCTATCCAGATAAGGACACAACATGTTGTTCTTTATGCACATAAAAATGGCGAGGGCATTTGGAAGCCTGAAGGGCACCACCACAAACTCGTAATGCCCGTACCTTGTTTGAAAGGTTGTCTTATGGATATCTTCCTCTTTGATGCACACTTGATGATAACCCGATCTTAGATCAATTTTGGAGAAGAGAATCGCTCCTCTTAATTGATCGATTAAATCATCAATCCGCAACAAAGGGTGTCTATTTTTTATGGTCACCTTATTCAATTGCTTGTAATGAATGCATAATCTAAGCGTGCCATCTTTTTTCTTTACAAATAATATGGGTGCTCCCCATAGAGACACACTTGGTCTTCTGTAGCCCTTATCAAGCATCTCCTTTAATTGTAATTTCATTTCTACCAACTTAGGAGTACTCATCCTATATGGTGCCTTGGATGCTAGTGCTGCTCCTAGCATCAACTCAATAGAAAAGTCTACCTCCCTATAAGGGGTAAACCTAGAATATCTGGAGGTAATACATCTTGGTATTGCTATAGAACATGATATCTATCCAGGACCTCATTATCCTCTTTCCCTGTGTTGTTATTAGCTTCTGCATCAGTAGAAATGTGTATGACAAATAGGGTACACCGTTTTCTGTGGCTAGGCTTATCTTGCATAGTTGCGATCATTCTTATTGAAGTAGGTTTTCTTTTGCCTTGTAACATTTTTTTGTTGATTTGGGGTAGCATTGGATGTGCTCTAGCCACGAAAATTGGTGGAGAGGCTAAAGCACATGAGATCTCCAATAACCAGAAAGTGTTTGGGCAGATTCTAAACAGTTTGGGAGATATTAAAATAATTAATATTTTTAATGGAGTCCCTAAGTCTAAACTTAGGGAAAATAAAATAGTAATGTGAATTAATATAAAATTGTGTTAGAATGGTCCAAAAGTCATGGATCAAGCCAGATCTAATCTTAGCCATTGATTGGGGACTTAATCTCGGCCGTTGATTTGTCAATGAGAAAAGTATAAGAGGAGGCTTGCAAGTCACTTGGAGAACACACCAAGAGATCAAGATTTTGACTTTTCTGGGGCTGGGTTTGCTAAGAAAATTGAGAGAGTGATCAAAGTTGCAGTTGAGGGGCAATGAATACAGAAGCAGAGAGGCAGAGATAGCACTGGGAGGATCAGCACAGTAGCCGGAGAGAGGGATGTAGAAGCAGCCAAGGGATCACACAGAGGCAACTAGGAGCTGCGCGGTGCCTTAGAGGGCCAGCATGGTCGACGCAGAGGGCTAGAGGACTGACGCAGTGCCTCCAGAGGCTAATGCAAGCCAAGCTAGAGTGACGTTGGGCTAACGTTGGGCCAGAGAGATGCTGATGTAGTCCCTAGAGGCTGACGCTATGGTTTCGTGGGGCAGATTGGTGTTGTGGAGCTTCCAGAGTGTTTATCCAGGGTTTTAGCCAGAATATCTGCTTTCGAGTAGAGAGGTACTACTGCCAAGATTTTTCTTTGTTGGGTGAGTCGGATTTGGCACCCAGATTGTATTCTGAAACTGCTTAATAAATCAAACCCTTAGATCGCTGCACTGATTTTCCTGCATTGGGTTTTTCCGGGGACATTAGTCCAAAAACAACGTTGTCACTTGTGTGCTTGTTTCTGTTCCCTTCAGTTGATGATCTATAATGTGTTGAGCATGCACTTTTATTTATTTCTAGTATTTACATGGTAATTAAATTTTTAATTAACATAACAAGTAGGTAGGAATAAATCAGAAAGTACATGAAGGGTTTCTAACAGGTTAGACTTAGAAATTCCAACATGGTATCAGAGCGTGGTTGCAGATCATAGGAGAACTAAGGACATCAGCTGAGTAGAGCAGCAGCAGCAGAAAACAATTGTTCCTAGCAGAGTAGCAGTAAGGAAGGGGTGATGCAGTGCTTGCGTCATCAAGATTGAGCCAGGAAGAGGCAGCGCAGAGGCTGAGGGAGGTAAAGACAGGGTCACATAGAGCCACGTAGAGGCCAAGAGGGCTAACGCAGTTGGCTGAGGAAGCTGATTTGCGGTTGCCAGGATTGCGCAGAGCTTAGGAGCTCTAACCTTCATTTTACTGGGGTTTAGGAGGCTGTGGGTAAGTTGCAGAGTAGAGCTGGTGGGGTACTGTAGTCAGAACAATACCTAACAGGGCAAGGCCAAGGAGGAGGGAGTTGCTACCGAGGGTTTCTAGTCGAGAAATCCGGATCAATGGTGTAGTTGCACTAATGATCGGAGTGGGGGGCATCTCGACATTGGCAGAAGGGTTTCCAAGAGGGAAATCGAGGTTCAAAGGGAGTCACACCAAGAACTTCCAGGAGGGAAGTAAAGGAGCAACGAGATGGCAGTGAATGGGGTAAGAGAGCAGGACAGATTGGATAGAGCCTCAAACTTCGTAGTCTGGAAGGCCAATATCCTATCTGTTCTAGATAGGAATCGTGTCAAGCACTTCGCCTTGAGGACGATAGTTATCCCAGTTGACCTAGATGATAACGACAAGTACGAGGAGGCAACGTTGAGGGCCAAGAGCATCATTCTTGACGGGGTCAAGGACCATGTAGTACCACATGTTATCGAAAAGGAAACGACAAATGAGATGTGGGAGGCCCTAAAGAAATTATACTAGCATACTTTTGTGCAGAGAAGGATGTTACTAGAAAATCTGCTGCGATCATACCAGATGCAGAAGGGAGAACAGATCGACCCCTTCCTCAATCGAATGAAGGAGATCCGGGATCAGCTGACTTCCACGCCGGATCAAGAATTGATGGTGAGAACAGCCCTGAACGCAGTCTTAGAAGGTTGGGAGGTGTTTGTCCAGAGCATACTGGGCAGGGTGACCCTTCAAGATTGGGAGGAAATATGGGCTGCTCTTCGCTAAGAAGAGATCAAAAAGCTGAGCAAGGCGGGAAGCAGTGACAAGGGGATCAGAATCAAGGAGGAGGAGGAGGTGGATGCTGCCCTAACATCTGAGGGAAAGCAGGAGAAACGGAAGAAGGACCTCTCCAAGGTCAAATGCTTCCACTGTGGGGAGCTGGGTCATTATGCGACCCAGTGTCCAAGGACGAAGAGCAAGGGAGAGGCTTCTAAGACCAAGGCCACGCTAGCAAGGGCAGAGAAGGAAGTGGAGACAGACGATGACTGTGCCATGAGTGCACACACACCACTTGAGCGGAAGTGGGGAGACATCGAGCTGTAGTTAGGCGGACTACAGGATCCTTGAGGTACCCCGCCTCTTGGATTAGACCTTGCTATGAGAGCCCCGAAGAGGAGTAGCAGTACTGGCGGATGTCAATAGAGATGGATGCGGATGGAGTGACAGAGGGAGCTACAGTGCAGGATTCCCAGGACAGCGTGAGGCAACAGTGCGAGAAGCACGGGAGTGTTGCACCAGTGCAAGATGGCACAGAGAGGTGTGCAACAGTGCAAGATGCACAAAGTTGTTGCAACAACGCAAAGGTCAGAGAGGGAGCACTTGTCAGTGACAGAGGGAGCTTCAACATCAGGAGTGTTTCTAGCCTGACGGAGATGTTAGAGTTGGGAGATCAGTTACTTACTTCTCAGTAACTGAGTTGCAGTGCAGCAGTTAGCAGTGGTAATGCTATGGGCAACATGATGAGGGGGATTGCAGTGCAAATGCAATAGTGGCAGTGGCAGGGCCATGGGCAGCAGCATAGATGTAGAGGGAGTTGCAGTACGGATACAACAGTGGCAGTGGCAGGGCCATGGGTAGCAGTACAAGATGTAGCAATGCAAATGATGGGCAGCAGGCCTAGCATCAGCAGAGGGATTGATGCCAGATGATCAGGGTGATACTCAGTGAGGAGTATTACTAGAGCACAGTCCTTGCTAAGAGGAAGTGTTGATTTGGGGTAGCATCGGATGTGCTCTAGCCACGAAAATTGGTGGAGAGGCTAAGGTACATGAGATCTCCAATGACCAGAAAGGTTTAGGCAGATTCTAAACAGTTTGGGAGATATTAAAATAATTAATATTTTTAATGGAATCCCTAAGTCTAAACTTAGGGAAAATAACATATTAATGTGAATTAATATAAAACTGTGTTAGAATGGGCCAAAAGTCATGGATCAAGCCAGATCTAATCTTAGTCGTTGATTAGGGACTTAATCTCGGCCGTTGATTTGTCAACGAGAAAAGTATAAGAGGAGGCTTGAGGGTCACTTGGAGAACACACCAAGAGATCAAGATTTCGACTTTCTGGGGCTGGGTTTGCTGAGAAAGTTGAGAGAGTGATCAGAGTTGCAGTTGAGGGGCAGTGAATACAGAAGCAGAGAGGCAGAGATAGCACCGGGAGGATCAACACAGTAGCCGGAGAGAGGGATGCAGAAGCAGCCAAGGGTTCACACAGAGACATCCAGGGCTCACCTAGAGGTAACTAGGAGCTGCGCAATGCTTCAGAGGGCCAGCGTGGGTGACGCAGAGGGCCAGAGGACTGACACAGTGCCTCCAGAGGTTGACGTAGGCCAAGCCAGAGTGACGTTGGGCTAATGCTGGGCCAGAGAGAGGCTGACACAGTCCCTAGAGGCCGATGCTAGGGTTTCGTGGGGAAGATTGGAGCTATGGAGCTTCCAGAGTGTTTATCCAGGTTTCAGCCGAAATATCTGCTTCCGAGTAGAGAGGTTCTACTGCCGAGATTTTTCTCTATTGAGTGAGCTAGATTTGGCACCCAAATTGTATTCTGAAACTACTTAATAAATCAAACCCTCAGAGAGCTGCATCGATTTTCTCGCATTGGGTTTTTCCGGGGACATTAGTCCAAAAACAACGGTGTCACTTGTGTGCTTGTTTCTGTTTCCTTCAGTTGATGATTTGTAATGTGTTGAGCATGCACTTGTATTTATTTCTAGTATTTACATGGTAAATAACTTGTTAATTAACAGAACAAGTAGGTAGGAATAAATCAAAAAGTACATGAAGGGTTTCTAATGGGTTAGACTTAGAAATTCCAACATTTTTCCCCAGCCTCGTGTAGGCATTCTATAGCCTTCTCGTAGCAATCTACTTTTGTTCGATGGGCATATAACCAATCCTTACCCAGTAGCATATTATATGCACCCAAAGGAAGCATATTAAGGTTTGCTACGGTTGGCATGCCATTGAGTTCAAATGCACATGATTTTACCCATTGGCTTACTCTTATTTTTGTCCCTATGGCTAGTTGAACCAACCACGCTTTTGCATGGGTTTCTTTAGCTAGCTGACAATGATCTGCAAGTTCAAGGTTAATATAACTATAACTGGAGACAGGATCAACTAGAATGGAAACAATTTGATTACAAATATTTCCTTCCATTTCAATGATGGAGGCTTGATGGTCGGCCTGTCTGTTGTCCACGACGACATATATCCTAGGTATACTCTGGGCTACATGCCCTACAGTATGAGCTTCTTGTATTTTGTAGATTTGTGGCCTTGTATCCTTCTAGTGTGGGCATTCTATCTTACAGTGATTCCCTCCACATGTCCACCATTGCAATGGTTTCTTATCATCTAATCTATTTTGTCCTCCTACAGGTTGATGCACATACCCTTGTCAGTCGGTTTGGTTGAGGTCAATATGTACTGTTTGAGGCAACACCTTCCTTTTTACCTTCGGTTTGCATTTTCCTGCATTTCTTATGCCATCTTTCTTTATTCTTCCTGTTACTTCTTGGTATCCAACCACCCTTGAATTTCAACTTGTGTCTTGACTGGTCATTGCAATGCTTCAATTTTTTGATGGCATCCTCTAATATTTGAGGCTCATCAAATTCGACGCAATCCTTGAAAAACTGGGGTAGCCCACTGATAAACCTTTGGACTTTTGCTTTCTTGTCCTTCAGATAGGGTACGTATCGCAGTAGCTTTAGAAACTTGGTGACATATTCATCATCCAACATTTGTTCCATCCTGAGCTCATAGAATCCCTTTGCTTTTTTGTCAAAATATCTCTTTGACGAGTACTTTTTTCCGAAACAATGCTTCGAATTCACACCATGTCAGATCTTCTTCCTGTATATTTTTCACATTTTACACGTCCTCCCACCATATATCAACTTTTCCCTTTGAGATGAATGTCGCCACCCTTGCCTTTATGTTCTCATAATCACCAACAAGTGAAATCACCCTCCCTTAGCACAACTAGGGTATTGCCTAGTGAATTTTAACTCTCAAACTTGGACCTGGCAAGGGGGTGGCGAGTTACGAAACCAAATAATGTAAGCATCCTACGTTTGGGAGGTTACCGTGAAGCCCTTCTCCAATCGCCAACTGAAATTGACTTAACCAAACAAGTAACACAACTTGAACACTGCTTATGAATATTGAGTTCTCATATAAATACTTTTGTATAAAGTATGCTAGATGTTTAATTTCCTCTCTATTTGTGTTGTGGATAATTGGCGAAGGTGCTTATAGCATGTGATCGCGTATGAATTGAATATTTGAATTTCATGAACATAGTGATATAGATTAACAATGTTCAAATTATATCTCTTAGAATCATGCATACTATTAAAATTACTGGTTGATTGGTTGCCAGGTCATATTGGTTGCCATGCCATATATATATATATATATATATATATATATATATATATATATTGAGATTGTACCTTTGTGGGTCTCAAGTTTCAACTTTTCCATTAAAATGATTTTTATTTGTTCTACCTAATTGCGCTCTTTGAGCTAGTTTTATAAACACCTAAGAAATCTAAATATGTATACTAGAAAATGAATTGGGTCAAGCCCTTCAGCATTGTCTTGACTGTGTTGGACAAATTTTTTTACTTCGCAGATACATATGTTATTATGTCACACTATAGAATTAGTTTGCATATAAAATAATAGAATTATGGTTATATGTATTTATGTTATGAAAATTTGAATGGATTTATGCACTCATAGGTTCCACTAATGAAGCCTAGGAGGATATCAAGCCCAAAAATTCACGTATCACCTTAAATTCATATTTCATATTTCATTGAGTTATACATTTAAATCTAGATGTGCTTGTGAAGGCAAGCATTAAGCTGCATCCATCTCCAACTCTCACTTAGATTTGGGCTATAAAATTGCCCATTTATCATGCACAAAACAAAAATGTTGAGTGTGGAGGCCCATGAGGAAACTCACGAATTATATTAATAGACACGGCCCCCAGGCCAAACATAACTCATTTCACGCATCGTCAAAGTCCCGTGCACATCCGATCATTGACATTGGCTAGTGGCAAAGCATTTTTGCACATGCTTGGGAGTAGATTGTCAGGTTGAATGCAATAGTTTAATGAGATGATGTGAACTTTATGTCCTTCATACAAGGACCATTTAAAATGACAAGATACAACAGTTTCAGATGCTTTTGCAATATCAAGCTTGATAATGATAAAGAAGATACTCTAAGAGGGAGAGGACTGTGATTAGATCCTAGCACCTGTTGTTTGAAGCATTATTATGAGATATATGTGAAGATGGCTTCCTCCATGATATTTAAGAAAGTAGCATAGTTGAAGCCACCTCAAGACTTTGAGGTGTTGGAAATACTGGGAGGGGGGATGAAATCAATGTTTCTTCTCAATTGTTATTTTTACTAGTTAAGATCACTTATAATTAGAACAAAAAATGAACAATGATAGAATAATACTTTTCCTAATCAGAAATAATGAGGACTCCAATCCTCTTCTTTAAAATAAATCAAGTACAATAATAATTAGGGCTCCAACTTTAGATGAAGACACCAATCTTCAAAACACGAGGCTCCAACCTATACTTTGCCAAGCACTAACTTGTACTTCACGAGGCTCCAACCGCTAGGGCTCCAACCCTATCTTTCCAAGGCTGCAACCTTGTCTCTATGAGGCACCAACCTCTAGGGCTCCAACCCTATCTTTCCAAGGCTCCAACCTTGTCTCTTTGAGGCACCAACCTCTAGGGCTCCAACCCTATCTTTCCAAGGCTGCAACCTTGTCTCTATGAGGCACCAACCTCTAGGGCTCCAACCCTATCTTTCCAAGGCTCCAACCTTGTCTCTTTGTGGCACCAATCTCTAGGGCTCCAACCTTGTCTCTATGAGGCACCAACCTCTAGGGCTCCAACCCTCTCACTGATACAGGCTCCAACTTGGTCTTCTTGAGGACTCGTATCCTCTAGGGCTCCAACCCTCTACTTCAATTCTTCAAGATAGATTCAACAGTTCTTCAAGGCTCCCAATATCTTCTGCAACTAGCCTTGACAATATCTTCACCTTTAACACTGCGCTCAAATGATCTCCAAGGCACTTAGCTCATCAATGACAACTTTGTCTTCTCATGAAGGTGTCTCCACAACTCTTCATGTTACCCAAACAATTTTTCCAAGGTTACCTCATGATGACTTCAACAATGCATCATGGTTTCCAAGGATCTCCACGAATCTTCAATATGCTGCTTCCAACTTTCTAGCCTGCTTTAAAGAAATTCCAACCATTGTTCTTAATAGATCTCTACAATAGGTCAAGATCAACTTCAAGGAGTCCTCAAAGGCTGCTTCCGCAGATGACCAATACCCTGCTCACAAGAGATGCCAAATTGCCAACCAAGTGCCACTACAGATCCACAAAAGAAGAGATTTCACCACAGGTCTGCAAGGGTTGTATGCACGGTTAGTAATCCTCCACAGATCAACAATTCCACAGGTCTAACCGAGCTACAGTTTTCTCCACAACTAAGACCGGGCTACCACAAGTATTGAGCCTTCCACTAGTTAATAAACTGAGCTATCATAAGTCAACCATTTGATCCTTTCACTGGTTAACAATCCGGTGACTGTTCTTGCTGGTCTGAGGTTAAGTACTTACCACAGAAAACTGTCTCTGTTCCGAGATTTCCAATAGATCAGTGGCACTCTTCATACCACAGAAGTATCCAAGCTGTATGGTGACTGTTCCGAAATTTTTAATATATATATATATATATATATATATATATATATATATATATTTCCACAGGTCTATCCGAGCTACCACAAGTGTTGAGCCTTCCACCAGTTAATAAACCAAGCTATCATAAGGCAACCATTTGATCCTTTCACTGGTTAACAATCTGGTGTCTGTTCTTGCTAGTCTGAGGTTAAGTACTTACCACAGAAAACTATCTCTGTTCTGAGATTTGCAATAGATCAGTGGCACTCTTCACACCACAGAAGTATCCAAGTTGTATGGTGACTGTTCCGAAATTTTTAATATGGTTCAAGGTATATATATATATATATATATATATTTCCACAGGTTTATCCGAGCTACAGTTTTCTCCACAAATAAGACAGGGCTACCACAAGTGTTGAGCCTTCCACCAGTTAATAAACCGAGCTATCATAAATCAACCATTTGATCCTGTCACTGGTTAACAATCCGGCGACTGTTCTTGCTGGTCTGAGGTTAAGTACTTACCACGGAAAATTGTCTCTGTTCCGAGATTTCCAATAGATCAGTGGCACTCTTCAGACCACAGAAGTATCCAAGCTCTATGGTGACTGTTCTGAAATTTTTAATATGGTTCGAGGTGTATATATATATATATATCTATATATAATTCTTTGTAGTATGAACTCTTGCACACTTCTGAGCCTTCAACTGAGGTAAGGTGAAGTCATAGGTAGCTATCTGAACCCTTTTCAAATGTGTCTGTTCACAGTTTTGAGGCTTCCAAGGTGAATATCTGTTTTCCAAGTTTCTAGGCAGGTCTGAGCCAAAGCAATTTGACTGTTCTCACAGTCCGAGCTCCAAAACAAGTCTCCACAGGTTGCTGTCACAAGTCTGGCCTGTATTCTTCCACAGATCCGAGCTCCTATGTGATTGTACTAAAGTTTGTAACTTCTCGATTGAGCTGTTAGTGATTGAATATTTTCAAGTTTTATGTTGTAATCACTGCACTGAGACTCCACAGTTTAGTGTAGCTCCGGGCTTTACAATAATCCACAGAACTGAGGGGTTACACTTGTCTTGTCCACAGGTATGAGCCTGTGACTGTCCAGACACCACAATCTGCAATCCGAACCTGAGACTAGGACTCCTCCACTGGTCGAAGTCTGCAGTCCTTCAGAAACTAATCACAAAAGCTAAAAAATAATATTAGCCCAAAAACAATGATCTCTTTGATCTCCTCGGCCTCTATTCTGCCTCTGAGTTCTCCACTAAAATTTTCACCGAGATTGGTTGCTTGAATGCTGAGTTTTAATGTCAATTTGTACTAGTTTTTGACTATGGTCCGAATAGACACGTCAGTTGGCCATGGAGCTGACTTGTGCATAGGCTCATGTCGGCCAACATTAAATTATTATTATATTTTAACTTGAAAAATCATTTTCTTCCAATCTAAGAAGAGTTAGAAGGCGAGTAATAGCTTGTTGGAAAGGGGAAAATGTCCTCTACGAGCTTATACAAATCTCATCTTTAAATAAGGTCATTTTACCATTAAGAAAATTATATTTAGTGAAACTGTCATCATTATTTCATTCATGGCAGCCTTTAGGATTTTACGCTGAATGCTAGGGCTTCTTCTTCATAGACTTAGACCTTCAAGTTTATGTGGGGTCCTTCACATGTGTTCTTCATTTATAGAGATTAGGGCATCTTTAAAGGCATCATGGACTTTTAGATTAAAGCTCCTTCTTTGTTCATGGAATGGACCTATTAGGATTAGGGCTGCTTATTTCATAAAGACTAGGGCACCATGAGCATCAATTAAGGAGGCTAGGGCTTCATCTTATTTGCCAACCAACAATCATTCATGCATCATAATTTCATAAGGTCAAGGGCTAGGGTTTCATCAATGAGTATTATTATGCATACATGTGGCTAGAAGGGTGGCTTCTTCATTCATCACTAGATCATTCAAGATAGGGATATAAATGTAGCTAGGGAATTTGGTATATGCATCATCTTCATGCGTAGGGTTTTCTCCTAGGGTTCGCATGAGGTTAGGTTTATTCATGTATCACAAGAATATTTTCCATCTCTAACAATGTTATATTGACATCAATGACAACCTTGACTAACAGTCTCCCCCTTTGTCATTGATGGCAATATTCTGTCCCTTTTAACAATTTCTCCCCCTTTGACATCAATGGCAAATGGGGTGCCCAAGTGCTGCCCCTATCACGCTGCTTCTTGACATGCTGCTTCATCATATTTTCTTCATCAATGATAATTCTTCATGGTGCTCTTCTTTAATGAACTTGCTCACCCTAAGCCTTTGCATGCCTTCATGGAAATGGATGAGGTAGATGATCAACCAACTCCCCTTGCCTGCATAAACTCCTCTAGCTCTTCTTTTTGCTCAAGACAAGAAAGGTTACTGCCTTGTAATCAGGTGGAAGACATCTTCAACAATGGATGTGTAGTGAAGACACAATATCATGTTTTCTTCAATGGAATTATTCTCGAGAGATATCCATCAAGAGATGATTGTCCATGTGTGACTCATCAAGGGTTTCATAGTGTTCTTCCCGATAGCTTCTGCAAGAATGGTCAAGAATCACGAGCTCCCCCTAACAATATGCATGGTCTCCTTTTTGGCAGAATTTCATCATCAAGTACTTGGAATATCACATCTGTCAAAGATGTACTCATTAGATCAACAACGTGAGTTGATGCCTTGAGTGTTCAATAGACTGTTTGATCCAATTTGCTTCCTTCTCCATACTTGTGTAACGTTCTTTTCTTGATTGGTAGACATGTTTTTAGCTTGTTTAGGGACCCAAGTCAAGTTACAATCACGAGCCATATGTCCAATGTTATGGCAATTGAAGCATTCCATTCTGTACATAGATGAGGATGCATGATTTCTTCTTGCAAAGCTGCTTCTAGGAGACTGATGGGGACCATTATATTTATCCTTGTGGTATGCCCTACAATCCTTTGCCATATGCCCAAAATTTGTACAAGAATAGCAATAACCAAAAAATATACTTTGGTACCTGGAGGATGGAGATTGCCTTGATGTACTTCTAAAGTCATTCTGTCTTGGGATCCTTTGATCAAATTTATTGCCTCTTGCATTCTTGACACCATCTGCATATCTTCTTGGAGTAGGGTTTCTTCCAATGTCATCTTGACTCTTCTCCTTGCTTTTGTTGGAATTGGGGGCATCAATATTTCTTCCAAGCTTCTCCACATCCTTGTTGTTTGAAGCATTAGGGTTTGCATCATTTTTTTATAGGGTTCACCTGCATAACCAAGACCTGATTTATCAAGAGGAGATCTTTGATGACTTAGGATGTCATCTAGGGTTTGAGAGCTCTTTAGACTCTTGTTTAGATGATCAACTTCTTTCTTTAGGAGATCAATTTCTTCTTTCATCGTCTTGCATTCTTTATTTTTCTTTGTTAGATGGTTCTCCATTTCTTCCTTCATTCTTGTTGCTTCTCATGAGGTGATTTCTAATTTTAATTTGGTGATGTCTTCATCCTTTTCTTCTAGTTGGCATATCATGGCATTTCTTTCCTTTTCATCTTCATTAACTTGTCCTTCCAAGAGGGTCAAAACTTCCATCACCCTTTCATCTCCTTGTGCTTGTTTCTTTGCTTCTTCCAACTGAGATTTAAGGGAGGAAGCCTCTTCCTTGTATTGACCATTTTTTATTTCAAGTTTGTTCAAGTCTTCATGTCTTTGTTCAAGATGGCTTGACAAAGTTTCTTCCCTTTTCTTTGCTTTATCTAACTGATTTTGTCATGGATATGACTTCTTCATGATGCCTTTTCTTGTTTTGATGAAATTCCTCCTTAAGCTTGGCGAGCTCCTTATCTCTTTCTTGTACTTGAAGCTTGAATAGGTCAACTTCCTTCCTTGCCTTGTCAAGGTCATGGTCACCATCTTGTGATTGCTTCTTGAGCTCCTCATTTTCCTTTTTCAAACTGCTTATCTCTTCTAGGGCAGCTACAAGTTTTGCCTTGAGATCTTCTTCATTTTCTTCATCTTCTAGGTCCTCCTTGGTCTTGATGTCTTCACTCTTGTTTTCAACTTCCTTTATGGGTTCTAGATTTCCTTCTTGCTTTTCATCATCTTCTTGACTAGAGGTCATGGTCAATGCTCCTTTTGAGTGAAGATCTTGAAGTTTGTCCCACATACCTTTTGCTGATGAACATTTTTCCACTTTGGCCTTTATAGGATCTGGTAGCCCACTCAAGATTTCTTTTATTGCTCTTGCATTATATTCCTTGGATTCTTCTTCCATTGTGCTTTTAGTAATCACTGATTCCCAAACTTCAAAACCTTGAGCCATTAAGAAATTCTTCATTCTTTCCTTCCATATTTCAAAGTTTCCATTGAACAATGGAACTTTCCCAATTTGATTATCCATTGACGAGGTGACATCTTCAACGGATTTGCAAGTCTTCTTCCTTGACTTTGCCATTTGTGTTCTAAGGATCTACCTTCAAGTTGTTAGGCTTTGAGTGAAGGTACTAGCTTTGATACCAATTGTTGGAAATATTGAGAGGGGGGGGGGGTGGTGAATCAATATTTCTTTTCAATTGTTATTTTTACCAATTAAGATCACTTAAATTAGAACACAAAATGAACAATGATAGAATAATACTTTTATTAACTAGAAATAACGAGGACTCCAATCTTCTTCTTTACGATAAATCAAGTACAATAAAACACCAATATTCAAATCACTAGGCTCCAACCTGTACTTTTCCAAGCACTGATTTGGACTTCACGAGACTCCAATCTCTAGGGGGCTCCAACCCTATCTTTCCAAGGCTCCAACCCTAGATGAAAACACCAATATTCAAATCACTAGGCTCCAACCTGTACTTTTCCAAGCACTGATTTGGACTTCACGAGACTCCAATCTCTAGGGGGCTCCAACCCTATCTTTCCAAGGCTCCAACCTGGTCTTCTTGAGGATTCTTATCCTCTAGGGCTCCAACCCTCTACTTTAATTCTTCAAGATAGATTCAACAATTCTTCAAAGCTCCCACTATATTCTGCAAGTAACCCTGACAATATCTTCACCTTCAACACTGCGTCCAAACGATCTCCAAGGCACTTAGCTCATCAATGGAAACTTTGTCTTCTCATGAAGGTGTCTCCACAACTCTTCATTTTACCCAAACACTTTTTCCAAGGTTACCTCGTGATGACTTCAATAATGCATCATGGTCTCCAAGGATCTCCATGAATCTTCAATAGGCAGCTTCCACCTATCTAGTCTGCGTTAAAGAACGACCAACCACTATTCTTAATAGATTTGTACAATAAGTCAAGATCAACTTCAAGGAGTCCTCAAAGGATGCTTCCACAGATGACCAATACCCTGCTCTCAAGAGATGCCAAATTGCCAATCGAGTGCCACTACAGATCCACAAAAGAAGAGATGTCACCACATGTCTGCAAGGGTTGTATGCACAGTTAGTAATCCTCCACAGATCAACAATTCCACAGGTCTATCTGAGCTACAATTTTCTCCACCACTGTGATTGGGCTACCACAAGTGTTGAGTCTTCCACCAGTCAATAAAACGAGCTATCATAAGTCAACCATTTGATCCTTTCACTGGTTAACAATCTGGTGACTATTCTTGCTTGTCCGAGGTTAAGTACTTACTACAAAAAATTGTCTCTGTTCTGAGTTTTCCAATAGATCAGTGGAAATCTTCACACCACAAAAATATCCAAGCTGTATGGTGTTTGTTCCAAAATTTTTAATATTGTCTGAGGTATATATATATATATATATATATATATATATATATATATATATATATATATATATATATATATATATATAATTATTTGTAGTTTGAACTCTTGCACACTTCTGAGCCTTCAACCGAGGTAAGGTGAAGTCATAGGTAGCTATCCGAACTCTTTTCAAATGTGACTATTCACAGTTTTGAGGCTTCCAAGGTGAACGTCTATTGTATGAGTTTCTAGGAAAGTTTGAGCCAAAGAATGTGATTGTTCTCACATTCCAAGCATCAAAACATGTCTCCACGGGTTGATGTCACAGGTCCGACTTGTATTCTTCCACAAATCCGAGCTCCTATGTGATTGTCCTAAAGTTTGTAACTTCTCCACCAAGCTGTTAGTGATTGACTGTTTTCAAGGTTTATGTTGTAATCACTTCATCGAGACTCCACAATTTGTTGTAGCTCCGGGCTTTACAATAATCCACAGAACTGAGGTGTTACGCTTGTCTTGTCCACAGGTCCGAGCCTGTGACTCTCTAGACACCCACAATCTGCAATCAGAACCCGAGACTTGGCCTCCTCCATAGGTCGAAGTTTGTAGTCCTTTAGAAATCAATCACAGAGACTAAAAGATAATATTAGCTCAAAAATAGCGATCTCTTTGATCTCCTCGGCCTCTATTCTAGCTCTACGTTCTCCACCGAATTCTTCGCCGAGATTGGATGCTTGAATGCTGAGTTTTAACGTCAATTTATACTAGTTTTTGAGTATGGTCTGAATAGACACGTCATTTGGCCATGGAGTTGGCTTGTGCATAGGCTCATGTGGGCCAACATTAAAGAATTATTATATTTTAACTTGAAAAATCATTTTCTCCCAATCTAAGAAGAGTTAGAAGGCGAGTAATAGCTTGTTGGAAAGGGGAAAATGTCCTCTACGAGCTTATGCAAATTTCATCTTTAAATAAGGTCATTTTACCATTAAGAAAATTATATTTTGTGGAACTATCGTCACTATTTCATTCATGGCAATCTTTAGGATTTTACACTTAGTGCTAGGGCTTCTTCTTCATAGACTTAGGCCTTCAAGTTTATGTGGGGTCCTTCACACGTGTTCTTCATTTATAGATATTAGGGCATCTTTAAAGGCATCACGTGCTTTTAGATTAAAGCTCCTTCTTTTTTCATGGAATGGACCTATTAGAATTAGGGCTTCTTATTTCTTAGAGACTAGGGCACCATGAGCATCAATTAAGGAGGTTAGGGCTTCATCAATTTTTCCAACCAACAATCATCCATGCATCATAATTTCATAAGGTCAAGGGCTAGGGTTTCATCAATGAGTATTATTATGCATACATGTGCCTAGAAGGGTGGCTTCTTCATTCATCATTAGATCATTCAAGATAGGGATATAAATGTAGCTAGGGAATTTGGTATATGCATCATCTTCATGCTTAGGATTTTCTCCTAGGGTTTGCATGAGATTAGGGTTATTCATGTATCACAAGAATATTTTCCATCTCCAACAATGCTATATTGGCATCAATGACAAGTTTGACCAACATGAGGCAAATGACATGAGATTCATGATTACAGATGGAAGAAAGTCCCATATGGACTCAAGAAATCCCTCTGGACTTGGCATACTTGGATTGATTGTCATATGATACAGACTCTCACATTTCTTCATGATTGAAGGTAGGTCTTTGATATTTGATTTTATATGCTAACATGTTATTTCTGACAGGATCAGCTAATCGTAGTGTTCAGTGCCAGAGGGAGTTGACTTTTGAGCTTAGATGATTAACATTTTGAGATTAGCAATATAACAAAGAGGTGATGAGGACCTCCTTGTTAAGGGAAGTATGTTGTCAGAGATTAGGCATTACACTAAAGCAGTGGAGAGGGACTCCTCTTTAGATTCAAATTTAATGGATGGATCCTTACTTTGCAGCATGTGCCCTATATCTGACAAAGATTGGTCACATATATTGGA
This sequence comes from Pinus tabuliformis, assembly GCA_031772625.1. Taxonomy (NCBI): domain Eukaryota; kingdom Viridiplantae; phylum Streptophyta; class Pinopsida; order Pinales; family Pinaceae; genus Pinus; species Pinus tabuliformis. The sequence continues at coordinate 540,350,698 of CM062820.1, read as the reverse complement.
GACTTAATGGATATACAAAGAATGACTAAGACTGAAAATGTTGGTAACATGAAAATCACATCTGGGTGTTACTGTAGCATGGGGACTGCCATGATTTATTGAATAAATTAGAACACATAAACATGTTGATTTGAGTATGAGGCAGAGTGAATTGTTGCTAGTATGGCTAGCTACGAGGTAGTGTGATTGAGAAAGGTCATTGGATAGCCATTTGAGCATCTGTTGTATATGACTAGGATATATTGCGATATTAAGAGTGGGATCTGAATTTCATAAAACCTCATGTTTTCACAACTGGTCTAATCATTTTAATAAGATATAACACTATATCCAAGATATGGTGCTGAGGGAGCAGTGAGGCTCCCACATTGATTTATTGTGGAATTGAAGCAGTGAGTCTTCAATAGATGAACATACAGTAGATATTCTTACCAAGTCTTTTATGAAAGGGAGGTTCTTGGTCATTAGAGAGCAGCTTGGATTGATGGATGTGACCCTCCTAGGTAAGGGTCTCGACTGATGGAGGATACTGAGCTATGCTCTTCCCCCCTATTTGAGCTCCCAGGGAGAGGAATTGAGTAGTAGAGCTCTTGGGGTTGAGGGAACTTTGGACAATAGGATAGCTGCGATCCTTACCTCACTTGCTAAGTAGTATCCTACCTATTGTCACTCTAGGGTGTGTGTGATCCTTGTCATTTATGACAAGTTGGGTATCCTCCCCTACCATAAAGTTTGGGACTTGACAGAGTATACCCCAGTATGCATCCTACCTACAAGTTCAGCTTGTTGGGTTTGACTCACCTGGCCAATGGGTGAGGAGACTTGGGATAGTTGTGATCCTTACCATTTATGGTAAGTGATATCCTTTCCAAGTGAGGGGATGTAGGTGTTCTACCACTTGAATCTTGAGGTTCACAGTGGGAAGATCAACGAACAATAAGATAGATGTGATCCTTATGTTTCATGGTAAGAGTTGTGATCCTTACGTTTCATGGTAAGTCGTATCCTGCCTATTTTCGATTGGATATAAGGTGGCCGATTAATCTCCCCTATCATTCGTGGATATAGGGTGGAAGTCACAACTATTCTTCTTTTTTAGATTGATGAGCAAAGAAATCAAGCTATGACGAGAGATGTTGAGATGGATATCTTGTTAATGTAGCTGAGATGAAGGTCATGGAATTTGACTCGGAGACCAGTAGGGTTTGGAAGATCTAACTGATCTCTACTACTGTCATTTATGGATTATTCTTCTTCTATGAGATGAGATTAAACGAGATGAGCTATGATGCATCAGACATGTTCATCCGAGATGAGTCTTATGATGTAGATGGTAATTCCGCCCTATCTGAAAGGGAGTGTTGAAATTGTTAGGAAAAACACTGGGGGGGGTGAATCGGTATTTTTAATTCACTCTAACTTTTCATTTCACATTTTGAATTCTATACGCTATTGTTCTTTATGCAACCAACATGTGTACGCGACTTAAGTGAAGGATAACAACATATACCCAATTTACTTAATTTATCAAAAATCCACCAGTGAGTTAACTTTAATGATTGCATTAGTGTTTCATTAGCCATCCAATATGCAGTAAATAATAGATAAATCACAACACATAAACAACACACATAGAACACCAGGATTTTAGGTTGAAATCCAGTGTGAGAGAAAACTACTGTTATCATTGTGTATGTTTTCTTTCTTATTATATAAAGAAATTTTCCATTACATTTTGTACTGGCACGAAATATTACCAGTACATAGACACCCACTTGCAGGAGGCTACAACCTCCGCCCATTCTCCAACACCGGGAGCTCCAACCCCCTGATCTCATTTATCGGCTCCTAACGGAAGGGATCACCTACCTCCTGAACAAATTTACCAGCTAGCACTGCAAGGAAGCTCTGACTCCCTTACTGAAGACGCCAACCCTCAACACCTCTTGTGGACCATGTTTCAAAATGTTTCACAATGGATCTCCCTGTCTCAAACAAACATCAAAACCTATGGGCACCTTTCATCAAATTTTCATACTGGACCGACATCCAAACCAAACTGAATACTGGATCTGAAATACAAACACTGAAGCAACTTAATCATTGTAACATCATCTCACTAAATACTGAATCAATCACTGAAACTAGATCATATCATTGCTCAACCAAACCATAATTGATATAAACCATCCATATCAAGACATCATTGATAGGTAACAACAAATATAACATAACTTGTCAACAATCACCATTAAACAACATTGTAGACCTTCACCAGATCTAACCTAGAATATATACGCGACAAATCTCAAAACACTAAAAAATAAATCTCATAATATATACACAACTCATCATAAACATATACGTGTATCTACGCGCCTATTCAGAAGTAAACCTACATGCAGATCTCATACCTTTCACTGCAAACATAACTTCTCACTCCGCAACCTTCACTGTAAAAAATGCAAACTTCTGAATAATTCATTTAGATCACAACATCATTATAATCACATATCCATCATTATTAGCTACTTAGACATTTGCAACAAGTAAACCAATCAAGCATATATGTCAACATATCTTTATATCTTTCAAATTAGAGTCTTCTCCTTGCTCCATGCTGGACAACTGTTGCAGATCAAATCATTCATCAACAATCCATTACTTGCACACACAACACCTTGATCTCCATCTCCTTATATAGTTTTTTCCTTAGCCAATACCTTAGGGAAATCCTTTGGTAAAGTTGATGGTATTTGTTGACGAGATCAAATAGACGTTTCCGCCCCAATTACTATGAAAAAATACCATGGTAATTACCCCTGGTATCCAGATATCGGTGGTTCAAATTTATGTACGCAAATTTTGCTTACAATACTTGCGTATGTACACGACCATTCTTCATAGGAACCACATATACTTTCTCAAAATTCACTTTTTTCATCCATCTGTCACTGAACTGCCATTTCTTTGTCCATATCATCTGAAACATTTGTACCTATTATATGCTTTAGTTTCACAATCATATTATCACTATGTTGACATCAAATATATCTTTGTCAAGTAGGTTGCCATCAAGGACAACACATTAGCCATAATGCCAACAATCTCCCCCTTTGGACTTGATGGCAATCATTGTGGTGTTTGGACACCACCTGTAAACATACTTGCAAACACCAAGTCTTCTCTCTAAATATCAAGTCAAACACCAAGTATTCTCTCCCACTTTGAAATCAAGTGCAAAGGGCTGAATCAGGTTGAATGAAGTACTTCTCTTGTAGTGCTTATTGTTGTAAGTTTGATCTGTGGAATATGAATAATGAAATCTGCATACTGATCATGCTCCCCATGAGCATATGCTGGACTTAATGAAGATGTGCAATACAGGACTTGAAATATATGACCTTTCCTATCACCAATGACTTTATGGTCCCCATGATTATATCAATAACCCAACATATTGGGTTTACACATTGGACCCAATTTTACATCAATTGCCCATACATGACATGACTTGATCCCAATAGACCATACATGATTGAATTTTACAATGATTTACAACCTAGGTCATCAACAATGATCATCAACATGTAAGGTAAGACAATTTAGAATTAATTTGTCCAATATCATCAACATGTGACCATATGTGCAACGCTTCCAAGCATCATCAAGCAAATATAACGTAAGCATGAGATAATGCAATAAAGCTTTGTCAACAACTCATCCCATTGGCCTCATGTCATCAAGTTCAGCACACTCTCTCCATATATAGGAAGAGCCACAGTGCTCAATCAATCCCTTGAACCACAATAGCATAGGTAGCATATACATGCATCAAAAAGAGTACCTCTAGCATCATAAGTCACTAAGTAGAATATAAGTGATCAACAACATCATCAACCAACATCTTTAGTGAACATAACATACATATCTTCAAGCAACTCAAGCAAGTATAGGACACCATTATCATTTTTACCAAATGCAACTCAAGAAACATATCTGTAATTTCACCACATGCAATCCATGCATCATTGATATAACATAATGACAACAAAAGGAACCAACAATAGTTAGTAGATCACAAACTCATCATTATCAACCAATGTATGTGTCGGAATATCCTAACAACAAGAGACCATAATGCCAACAATGAATTATAGATGCTCCCCCCTAAATCTGTGGCAAATTTATATCATCAAATCTAATCATATCCATCTCATCAATCAAAAAATTCACCAAGGAACCATTCTATCAACAACAATATAAGATTTTGCAACAACTCATCATGAACCAACATCATCCCTAAGCAACATATGGGCATCATTAACGGCGTGCGATAATCAACATTAGAACCAAAATGCTAATAATGAATTGATGGAAGCATATAAGAAGCTCCCCTTGAATATGTGCCACTCCTTTTTCATCACAAAGAAGCATATGTGATTGTCTAGATAAAAAATTGCGTATACATGTGATTTTCCTCCATGAGAAACACGTACAGAATGTAAAATGATCAATTTTCATAACCACAGTTCCCCCTGAACATATTCTGTCTGTTCATGTTCACTGTTACTTCATCAAATGTAATGGCAATAATATAAACATCACCAAAAGAATATAAAAACAACATAGGGAATCATTATCTGGATATGCATAGCTCCCCATGAGATCATACACCACTGATCCTGTGGACTTGATCATCATCACCCATTCTTCATTAAGTCATGTACCTCACATTCACTTCTACAGTCACTGTTAGAAGTATGCATTAAAAACAATGGGCTGAAATATAGTTTGTCTTATTTTTACTTTGAATCTGAAGAAGAGGAGCTATACCTCTTATTTTTGCTCGAATTCTTCTTTACTAGCACATATAATTTGTCTACATTTCTGAATCCTCTTGCTATAACCTTTCCATTTTCTTCTTCTATAACTTTGCATTTAGTTTATGTAAACACAATTATATATTCATTGTCATCTATTTGACCTACACTTAGAATATTCTGAAGTTTAGCCCTTGAACTAATGGTAGAATATTCTGAAGTTTAGCCCTTGAACTAATAGTGCATCAATTGCTTTTGTATATTTATCAAGTTTGGCTCTTCCTTTTCACAGGACTTTTGCTGGAGCACAATTTCCAAGAATAACTTTACCATATTTGTTTTTCTTGAGAGATTCAAACTTGTTCTTATCTCTAGACATGTGATGAGAGCATCTGTTGTCTATGTACCATTCATCTTCGTCTTCAAATGAGAAAAGTGCAAGGCCACACTTTACTTGTTCTTCTTCTTTTTGCTTAGGTCTTTTCATATCAATATTCTTGTCTGGTTGTTTGCTTTGGAGAAGATCAACTTCTTGTTTGTGTAAATCCATTGACTTGTTCCTGCATTCTTTTGCTATATGCCCAAACTTGTTACAAGTATAACACCTTAATGTTGAGAAATCTAGGGCATCACGAATTAGGTGATTTCTCTTAATTAGTAACTACTTGTGAGTGAATTTTACTTCATTAGATTATGATTTTTTAGTTGCCTAAGTTATTAGTGTTCTTCTTCATTAAATAGTTACCAATGCATGAACATTAATAGACAAGAGACACAGGATGTAGGCTATCAGCCAAGGCCAAAACCTCTCACTCTTTGAGAAGAAAGCTCGCACAAATTCTTCTTATGGAGATTCCAATTGATGAATACCAAGACCCTTGACCTATTAGCCTCTCAAAGACCAAGATACAAGTCCTCTTCCATCTTCTCATTTACTCTCTCTCAGTTCCTTCTACTTCAGATTTCACACCATATATGATGATACTGAACTATGATCACTGTGTTTGTCAAGGATACCAAACTTCTCCTTCAACAGTAACACCGAATCCTGAAGACATACTACTGAACCATAGTTGCTGCCCTTTTGAGATACCACTGAAACCTCCTTCCTTGTAACAACAATGAGATCTTGTCACATACTTGTGACCTTCCTTCTGTGTGGCAATATAAGAAACCCTTGTCACTATAATCCGAACTTGTTTCCTTTCTAGTCACTGTAATGTATCCATTCGAACTCATAGAGATATCCAAACTTTTGTTGACTGAGATCATCCCTAAACAGAACCTTATTGTCCCTTCCTTATCCAAGCTCCCTTAGCAAACATGCCTCTGCAATACTGAACCTTCTCTGAGCTTTTTCACCGAACTATTTACTCGAAATCAGAGTGTGATCTGAACTTGTTTTCTGTGGAAATGCGAAGACCCCAGCTTTGTATATACAATCGTTGATCCATATAAATAAGTTGACCTGTGATCTCGAACGAGTGTGTCTTTAAATAGGTGAGCCGACATGATTTTTTTACTTCATCTTGAAGTCGACATGAAGAAGAAGACTTGTGCTTGTCGTTGGAAGACTATTTGACAATCCTATTGACTCATATACATTATTCATATATGACATTGAATCTATATGAATTTTATGACAAATACTAAAGGCTCGCAATGGATCCATCTAAATGAAACCCATGAAGCAAGCCAATAATAATTTTATTTTCTTCTTTATATCATTTACAAAAATCACAATTACACATGTCATTACGAAGACCGAACCCAGTTACACTTTTCAACACTCCCTCTTAACTAAGGAGGTATTCATAATGGTACTGTCATTCTCAATCTGAAGAATTTATCATAAGAAAAATCAGATTGGTAACCCAATTGTATAACATCATATCAATCAACATTGTTATACATCAAGGCCTTGACTAACAACTCTATCTCTCCATAAGATCTGTAACGAATAAAATATATAAATAATATAAAATAATATAAATATAATGTAAATGATAATAATCATAAATAATAATTAGTTAAGATAGTAATTAGGTCGAAGAGGCATGTCTGATAGGACATGACTCTTTATGAAGAGACACTTACCTGATATATAAGCAAACCTCTCGTTTTCATTGTATATCAATTCATTCTTATTCATATTCAATATAATATTTGTATCCTCATGGATATCTTGATATTCCAAGTCTTTTGGAGTAATTAATCTGTAGAAGGAACTTTGTTCGCTTCATTTGGTATCAGAGCAGTTCGGTCCTCTAGGTTGCTTAACCCGTGCACAAAGCTCGTTTTTCGATCCAGGTCTTTGGCTATCGAAATTCATCAACCGTGTTGTCGTACAATTGAAGCATTTTGCTCAGAATTTGGGAGTTTCTCATTTTCTCAGTTTTTCTAGGCCTTCGGCCATTAAAATTAAAATTAAAAGAAAATTCGCTAGTTGACCTTTGGCCATAAAAAAAAATAACCAAAAAAAATTTATAAGTAAATAAATTAAAAAAGAAGAAGAAAAAAAAATATAAAAGAACTGATATAAAAAAAAAAAAAAGAGATTTAAAATCACCTGGTAGAAGCCTGTGGTTTTAGAAACAACCTATGGTAATTGCCCATGGTAATTTAAAAGTAAAAGAAAAACAAAAGGGATACAAAATCTCATACCAAGTGATATTTAAAACTTTTTACGTGGAGAAGCTCGTGGTTTTAAAAACAACTCATGGTAATTGCCTATGGTATTTTAAAAGTAAAAGAAAAAAACAAAAGGGATACAAATCTCTTTAAGTGAAAGGTAAGTTTTACTTTTTAATTAAAAATTTTGGTGAACATCGTGACCTTGTCATATGAAAAGACGTGACCTTTATATTTTTTAAGTGTGGTGACATCATAAAAGTTTATATTAAGTGTGACTTTTATATTAAGTGTAGTGACATCATAAAAATTTAATTAAAAAATAATAATATTTAAGAAGTAAAATGGAGACTTGTAATGAAAGATTTCATGAAACCTTTGGTAAATGTGTTTATACATTATTCAAAATCAAAGGATCGCTCGCAGGGAGAGATATCATAATCTCTATCAATCTTACTGAAACAAGTAATTATATTAGTCCTAAATGTGTTAACCAATTGGTAATTCCTGAATCAAATATAGTTGAAACAAATATTTTTGGCACATGTAACAAACAATACGATATAAGCAATCTACACCTAAATAATGGAGATTATACTTTTACCTCACAATTCACCGTGAAAACCTTATGTTTTAACGATCACCATGGATGAAAACTCTAGGTTCTTTTATTCTAAATACTAAGAAAAAGTTTTTAACATGTTCTTACAAGAAGAAGAAAATAACACTCCAAGATGTTACATTGAAACTTAATTCAGTAACGCCAGAGATATATCGGATATTTTAAAAGTAATGTCTCATGAAGGGAAAAAAGTACTACAAAATATGCAAAGTGAAATTGACAAAATCATTGTTGTCAAAAATGAAGAAATTTCTCAATTTAAAAACCATAATGAAAAATTATTGATGCAAATTAAGAAACTTAAGAAGGATAAGAAATCATTAGAAAACAAGGTACAACAATTTATCGAGAAAGAAGCATCAAATGTAGGAATCCAAGTTGATGACAAAACAACAAATACTGATCCAGTGAATATGACAACTCAAGAAGACAAGTCAGTTGAAGAAACGAAACACATAGATATCACAATTCAGACAATGAACATCCCAAGTGAATGTTCCATAACCAACTCAAAAACGTCTATGCTAGAAGAAAATATAAAAATTGGCACATGCCCAGTAAGGAGAAATCAAACCAAAAAAATTCCATATCGACATCCGCATCATGAGAACAGATGAATCAACCATGCTACATATTTGAACTAGTCAGAATTGAAACAATAAACTGGTGTTCCAGATAATAGTGATGTAACATCAATTCCGTCTTGTGCTGAAAATTTCAGTAATCAGAATATTATACAGAAGATTAATTTAAGATGGTTTGATCCCTTCTCAGTGCGACAATTTTGTTTGTCACTAAGAAGATCATATCAACTTGTATCGACGAGGATGACTATTCCGAGAGAGAAAGACATTCAAAGCCGAAAAAGAGATCAAGCCTTTCTCATCAACAAGCTTTGAGGACAAAGCTTTTTGAGGAAGGAGGCAATGTAACGAATAAAATATATAAAATAATATAAATACAATGTAAATGATAATAATCATAAATAATAATTAGTTAATCTAGTAATTAGGTTGAAGAGGCATGTTTGATAGGACATGACTCTTCATGAAGAGACACTTGCCTGATATATAAGCAAGCCTCTCGTTCTCATTGTATATCAATTCATTCTTATTCATATTTAATATAATATTTGTATCCTCATGGATATCTTGATATTCCAAGTCTTTTGGAGTAATTAATCTGTAAAAGGAACTTTGTTCGCTTCAAGATCTTAGCTCAATGTTGGCGAGACCAATGATTTATAGTCACTCTCATCTTGTCTCTATCGGAACATATCCCACTGGGGTTCTCAGGGTGTGTTCCATCAGGACTATACTTATCTTGGACTCTCCAGTCATCAAAGAATATCAGTCCTCTACGACTACTCTTATCTTGGATGCCCTGTCTCATCCTCAAAGAGTATCGAATGCCAAATGATTACCCAATTCTCCATGATGTCTTCTCAGGTGAAGACCAAAATGATGTGTCTACCTTTCCCTCTCAATTAGGGAGGACATATCTATTCCAATGAAAGAATGTACTCATTCCTACGAAAGGAATGTACCTAAGCTCCCTCTTGGCTTAGGAATTTCCAAGTTTCTTCCAAGTAATAAACTCATTTCCAGGTGCCCTCTTAGTTAGGGGCCTACAATAGCTCCTCGGGTAGAGATGATGTGACAATCAACTACTTCAAGAACTCCTTCCTTCGATGTCATGAATTTCTTCTTTGTTACATAGTATTCATATTTTGGGACTTCTTCACAGGGCACAAACCATCCATCACTTTCATTCATTAGTTAGTCATGTCATCATTCCTTTCAGAAAGCAATCTATCAATCTACATCTGGCCTTGCTTCCATTCATGCTGCCTTTTTCATACCATTTTCTTGGGAATGATCTTACATCCTTTTACATGGTCCATTGGGAAGACACCCACAATTCTTCCTTTGGCAATCCTACATAAGCCCATCCAGATATTTGTTCAAAAATAAGAAATGAACACTTAAATCAAAATTACCTTTGTGATGGTATTTCACCATGACATCTTCCAGTTTGCATCAACATCCTGCATACATGTTGACATATCTCCCAAAGATATCCATTGTCAAGGGTCTCCATATTTTTCAAATTTTCATCAGTCTTCATATCTTTTTGGGAGATTTCCTAGTCAACTCTTCTTGGTCTTTCGGATGTTGATTTCCTTTACCATGGTTTCATATGTCACAGTATCTTCCTTCCTTTCTTCACATATTTCATTTCCAAGAGCTTTCAATCAGAGTTCCTCAATTGTAGTCAACCACCTCATACTTCATATGATGACATATTATGTTGATTTCATCTAGTGTGACTCATGCCTTTTGACATCCTTTCATAGGAGGAGATTCCTTTCCTTTGATCACGCTTCTCAAAATAGAGCAGTGATCCAAGTTAACTGCAACCATACAACATGATTTTATAATATTGAGTATAAGCATACATACCTCATTTACCTTTGGGTCATCTAGGATTCTTTCAACAACTTCCTAGATTGAAAGGAGCTTCAACCCCTTGATCCGCTTCATCTCTCATGTCATCATATCACCATTCCATGAATTCCATAAGTTGTAGTTCTTGATGAAACACTTGCTTTCTCTCTAGATCGGTGAACCCTTCGATGATAATTCCATCAGAGAATCTTGAGGATCTTGCATATCCCTATCTAATAGATGTTTCCTTTTGACTTGATGTATGATGATACTTGTCCTGGATGACTTCTTCCCTTCCTTAAGTTTCCGATGAGGTTCCCAAGAGCTATAACCTTCACAGTTGATTGCAATAGATTTTGTTCCAACTGTCCTTCATGTCTCCCTATGGTGATGTCACAAGCTCTTGCTTCAAATGCTTTTCCTCTTTCAATTTCCTCCACTTCTTCGGTGAAATGGATTTCTTCTCTATCTTCCTTGTTATTGCCCTTCTTGAGCTTAGGACAATCTTTCCTATAATTCTCATAGCATTGAGTCTTAGCTATATTCTTCTCTCGGTTCGACAAATGTCTGAATACTTTTTGCCTCAACCTGTCTTCTTCTATCTTGCATAGAAACCACAAGTTATTGAATGGGATAACTTTCTTATCCTCGTATACATTTGTTACCTTGTTCATCAGTTAATGTGTTTAGAACAATGAGGATTATCTCCTTATCCTAGATCTTGCAACTGAGATCTTATGAAGATATCCCTTCATCCTTTGATACCTTCAATTTGTGTAGATCAGATCTAAGTGATATGACCTTTCTTATTGCATCTTCGCAGAATAGTTCTACTAGCTTATCATATAATTCTTTTGATGTCTCCAATCCTGCTATGAGGGGACCTTTGACTAATTTCGTACGAATCCCTTGAGCGCTTTGATCCCTTTTCCTGTATTCAGATAATTCTTTCACTTCGGATGGTTCGAAGACTTTTCCGTTGATATGATCAATGACTTCACTTTATTTGAGGACTATGTCTATCCTCCTTTTCCATGCAAGGAAGTTCGATTACCCAACCAACTTATAGATCTCCTCGCAAAACGAAGTCATTTTACCAAATTAGATTATAGAATAAAAAATACTTGCTTGACAAGTGAAGATGAAATCTTCAACTTGATCCCTTTGATGGTGGTTGATGAAGATGTATCACTACCCCTTTTGGATGATCTTCTTCCAAATGAAATCCCTTCTTCAATAAAGGAGATTGCCCCTTGTATGATGACAACACCTTTGTTCTAGCTCCCTTTGATTATGGTGATTGATGAGGATGTCTTGATGCTTCCTCAGATGATCTTATTTAAGGATAAGGGAGGGGTCCTTGCCTCAATGACAGGGAACTTGCCTTATAGCCTTTTGAAGATGATGACAATGCCTTTAGCCTTCTTTGGATATCTAGACTTCAAGATAGTTCAACCTTTTCAATGGTGAATGAGTGCAGATCTAGAAATGTTTCGACTTTCTCCAAGATGACGTGATATTTATCCTTGAAGTTCTTCTCTTAGATGTCTATACTTTGGGCTACCTTGATTTGTATATCTCTTCAACTTGAAGAGCATCTTTGTGGTCTTTTCATGATGACTAGAGGATCCAAAATTTTTGTTGATGTAGACTTCTTCTTCGATCTAGGGTTTGATGTAAATCTTAACTTCGCTTGGATGTCTTTCTCGAGATTCGATCCTTGAGTGTCCCTTGATGAGATGCCCTTCCTTGACTTAGTCACTTTAGCTCTGATACTATGTTGAGAAATCTAGGGGAATTAGGCGATTTCTATTTAATTAGTAACTTCTAGTGAGTGACTTTTACTTCATTAGATTAGGATCTTCTAGTTGCTTAAGTTATTGGTGTTCTTCTTCATCAAATAGTTACCAATGCATAAAAATTAATAGACAAGAGACACAAAATGTAGGGTATCAGCTAGGGCCAAAACCTCTCACCCTTTGAGAGGAAAACTCGCCCAAATTCTTCCTATAGAGATTCCAATTGACAAATACCAAGACCAAGACCCTTGACATAGTAGCCTTTCCAACACCAAGATACAAGTCCTATTCCATCTTCTCGTTTACTCTCTCTTGGTTTCTTCTACTTCAGATTTCACACCATATGTGATGACATCGAACTGTGATCACTGTGTTTGTCAAGGATACCAAACTTCTCCTTTAGCAGTGGCAACGAATCGTGAAGACATACTACTGAACCATAGTTGCTGCCCTTTTGAGATACCACCGAAACCTTCTTCCTTGTAACAAAAATGAGATCTTGTCACACACTTGTGACCTTCCTTCTTTGTGGCATCGAATATAAGAAACCCTTGTCATTGTAATCCGAACTTGTTTCCTTTCTAGTCACTATAATGTATCCATCCGAACTCAGAGAGATATCCAAACTTTTTTTGACTGAGATCAGCCCTAAACAAAACCTTGTTGTCCCTTCCTTATTCGAGATCCCTTAGCGAACATGCCTCTGCAATCCTGAACCTTCTTTGAGCTTTTTCACCGAGCTGTTTACCTGAAATCAGAGTGTGATCTGAACTTGTCTTCTATGGAAATGTGAAGACCCTAATGTTGTATATATAGTTGTTGATCCATATAAATAAGACGACCTGTGATCTCGAACAAGTGTGTCTCCAAATAGGTGAGCCGACATGAAGAGGAGGACTTGTGCTTGTCGTTGGAGAGCTATTTAACAATCCTATTGACTCATATACATTCTTCATACATGACACTGACTCTACATGACTTTTATGATAAATCCTAAAGGCTCACAATAGGAGCCATCTAAAAATAAATCCCTTGCTCATGAAACCCATGAAGCAAGCCAATAATAATTTTATTTTCTTCTTTACATCATTTACAAAAATCACAATTACACATGTCATTATGAAGACTGAACCTAGTTACACTTTTCAACATTGACCAGAAAATGGACCAAATGAATCATAATGTTTCTGTTTCACATTACTCCTGTTGAAATTAACAACTTTGTGTCCAAACATGTTGCAAACAAAGCAATATCCCTTAAAGAAACTGGAGTACCTAGGAGTTGATGATCTTCTTGTGAATCTGCTTCTACAATTGGCTGCAAAGTGTCCAAAGTTATGACAGATAAAGAATTCAATACCATTGTCTAGAGGAGATAATCAATTGATACTTCTATAGTTTGGAGCAAATGATTTCCTTTGAAAATTTTCTTTCTTTGGTTGTTGGTTTGGCTGGCTTCTTAATTCTTTACTAGGTCTTTTAGAGTTTGCACAAGCTTGTGAGCTAGATTTTCCTTTCACAGTTTCATGAAATCCAAGACCAGAGTTAATGGAGGGAGACCTTTGACTACTAAGAATGTTATCCAAAATATTAGTAGTACCTTGAAATCTCAAGTGTTTATCCTTTTCTTCTAATTTACATTTTAGAATGTTTACCTCAACCTCCAGTCTTTAGCACTGATCTTCCTTTCCCCGATACTACTTCCTCATTCCTTCTTCAACATTTCTTCCTTCTTCTAGTTGCGCTCTTAATTCGATAATCTCTTCCTTAAGCCCATTCTCTTGTTTTTCAAATACTTGCAGTAGCTCTTCATTTGGTTTGTTTGACTTTTCAAGATCTGATCTTAGAGAGACGATCTTAACGTCAAGTCCTTCACAATATTGTTTAGATTCTGTTGTAGTATTTACCGATTTATCATGATCCATGTTCTCATATGCCTAGAATTTATTCCTAAGATTATTAATCTTTTTCAAAGAAAAAACAAGTTTTCTTCTAAGATTAAGATTTTTCTCTAACATGTCTTCTTTTGAATTAGTAACTCCATCTGACATATCATACTCATTTTTTGCATCATCATTATTTCCTTTAGAAACAAGATTACCTGTTGGTTCTCCTGATGAGCAATCTTCCTATGTTTTTCCCTCGTGGATTTCCTATAGTTTATCTCATACTTCATTTGCTGTTGCATAATTCATAACCTTTCCTAATGCTGAATCAAGTATGTTACCAATGATTTCATATAATGCCACATTATTCTTTTGCAATTCTTCACCCGATGGAGGAGTTTTAGTGCACCCATTACATACTAAATGCCCAACATCAGATCCGAGATTCATTAACTTAGACTTCATATTTTCTTTCCATTCTTGATACTTAACATCACTAAGCATAAACATACCTTTATTATCCGTTATATTTGAATCTGTTTTCTCTTTAGAATGATATCTTTCACTTCTACCCATGAGAGTGATTTTAGTTGATTCACGATCATCTTCACTATCATCATTATTACACAAATAGGGAAATGGACCAATTTTAGAACAAAAATAAGTACTTGATAATACTTTGTCACATCTCCACTATCTTCTTTGTTTTTTATCAACAAGAAGCGAGGTGTCCCTGTATCTGAATATTTGCTAACATCAATAATCGTCACTACATCTGATATATCGCTTTCACTGCCACAATTTTATTGAACTCACTTCTTCCTTTGAGTTGCCTTCTTCTAAATTTTTCCCATTGTCCCTGATCCACTCTCAAGCGGTTAAGATGCTGGAGCGACCTGCTCTGATACCAATAATTAGGAAAAATGCTGGGGGGGTGAATCAATATTTTCAATTCACTTTAACTTTTCATTTCATATTCTGAATTTTGTATGCTATTGTTCTTTCTGCAACCAATGTGTGTATGCTACTTCAATGAAGGATAACAACATATACACAGTTTATTTAATTGATCATAAATGCATTAGTGAGTTAACCTTAACCATTGGATTATTGATTCATTAACCATCTAGTATGCAGTTAAGAGCAAATAAATCACAACACATAAGAAACAAACATAGAACACCAAGATTTTAGGTGGAAACTCAATGTGGGAGAAAATCATCGTTGTCGTTGCCTTTGTCTTCTTTATTATTATATAAAGTAAATCTTCATTACATCTTGTACTGGCGCATACTCTTACTAGTACACAAACACCCACCTACAGGAGGCTACAACCTTCACTCGTTTTCTAGCACCCATTGGAAGGGAGCTCCAAACCCCCTGATCTCGTTTATCGGCTCCTATCAGAAGGGAGCAACTACCCCCTAAACAAATTTACCAGCTACCACTAGAAGGAAGCTCTGACTCCCTTACTAAAGGCTCCAACCCTTAACACCTCTTGTGGACCAAATTTCAGAATATTTCGTAGTGGATCTACCTGTCTCAAACAAACATTGAAACCTATAGGACACCTTTCATCAAATTTTCATACTGGACCCACATCTAAACCAAACTAAATATTGAATCTAAAATACAAACATTGAACCAACTGAATCACTGTAACATCATCTCACTGATATTGAATCAATCACTACAACTAGATCAAATCAATGCTCAACCAAACCATAACAGATATAAACCATCCAAATAAAGACATCATTGACAGGGAACAACAAATATAACAGAACTCATCAACATTCATCATCAAACAACACTGTAGACCCTGACCAGATCTAACCTAGAATATATATGCAATTGTTATTCAGAAGACCTGCGTATATACACTCTTATAGTGTGCAACACCCGCGTACAAATCTCAACATACTAAAAAATAAATCTCATAATATATACGCGACTCATCAAAGATAGATCCGCATATGTACGCGACTATTAATAAGCAAACCTACGTACAAATTTCATACCTTTCACTGCAAACATAACTTCGCACTTTGAAACCTTCACTGTCAAAAATATAGACTTCTGAATAATTCATTTAGATCACATCATCATTGTAATCACAAATCCATCATTATTAGCTACTTAGACATTTGCAACAAGTAAATCAATCAAGCATATATGTTAACATATCTTCAAATCTTTCAGATCTGAGTCTTCTCCTTGCTCCTTGGTGCACACCTGTTTCAGAGAAAATCATTCATAAACAATCCATTACTTGCACGCACAACACTTTGATCTCCATCTCCTTATATAGATTTTGCCTTACCCAATACCTCACGTAATATTTTGGTAAAGTTGATGGTATTCGTTGATGTGATCAAATAGACGTTTCAACCCCAATTACTATGGGAAAATACCATGGCAATGACCCTTGGTATCCAAATTTCCATGGTTCGGATTTTGTACACAAATTTTTCTTATAGTACCTGTGTGTGTATGCGACCCTTCCTCATAGGAACCACATATACTTTATCAAACTTCACTTTGGTCATCCAACTGTAATTGAACTGCGATTTCTTTGTCCATATCATCTGTAACATCTATACCTGTTATCTGCTTTAGTTCTACAATCATATTATCACTATGTTGACATCAAGTATATCTTTGTCAAGTAGGTTTCCATCAAGGACAACACATTAACCATAATGCCAACATAAATTTGGGTATTTATGGGACGAGTTTCCCCATAGCCCCAAATGAAGCCCATTGTGTCTGAAAAGAGAATTTATAATGGTCATATTAATATTAATGTTTTGGTCACTCTTATTATTTTATATGGTAAATCAAGGCACATGGAAACATATTTTTGAACTAAACTTGAATTGATTGTTTCCCTCCAAAATTATCAAGTCAGTTTGGCACCCATTTGATCTTCAAGAAAAACTATATATGATCAATCTTTCGTCTCCAAAATAAGGAATTCAGACATCACAAGTGAATTCAAATACCTTTTTGAAGCTCACATATGATTATTACAATGCAACTCACATCAATGTTTGGATCATGTCAACGACTGACTTTAATATAATGTGGCTTGTTATATTTATTCTGCAAGACTCTATACAATGTCATGCTTCTAGTGAAGGTATCGTCCATACTTTGCAGCTCATATATTGGTAAGATTTATATTCTCTATGGCCAGATTTAGAGTTTCTGCATAAAAGCATCTCAGTGGCACGAACATGTAATAAAGGAGTGTGCATTGTGAGAATACTCTGCAGCTCATTCCAAGTTGCTCATATTATACATCTCGGTGGCTCGCTGGACATTGTGACTTGCATTACTTATTTATGTAGCTTGGATGCTATCTCAGTGGTGTGTTTTCATTATATGGGTTAGATTATTACATCGCATAGTGCCTCACTCAATGACATGTATCACACATCTCTAGGACGTATTTTTCTCTGGCTCACTACATTTCACATTGGATTGCATAACTATCTGAGGCACACTATAATACACAATGACAACACTATTTTCAGAGGTTCGATATTCATGACTCGTTGATTTTTTTATAGATCACATTGAATGGCTCGTATATGCTTTCAATGGCTCAAATCAAGTATTTTGTGGCTCATCCTTTGTATTGATTATAAACATAGTTATGCGGCTTGCAACATTTATGAGTGGCATGTTAATATGATCTACATATATCTATGTTTTATATGGATTGATATATTATATCTTTGTTATCTGAAATATGGAGTTTGGTTTGCGCACTATACTTTGTGAGATGACTTGAAATCAGTAACACACAATGTTCCTGTGTGGACTCACATCAATATGTTTTTATGGCATGTCTTGTACAATAACCTTGTGGCACCCTCTTTTAAACCCCTTATGTATATCAGAGATGCTCGAATTTGACATTACAATGAGATCTAAAAACCCTAAGGAAAGTAGGGTAGTGGTAATGATATTATGGCAGAGTGCTCTACCGTGATAATCTAACTCTCATGCAATTATGAACAATATTATTCATGATGGTTGATCCTGATACATGGAAGTGACATTAGGACAATTTTCTATATGACCTCAATAATGACCTTGACGCTGGAATGCAATATATATATGACAATAATGTGTATGTTCTGCAATAATGATCTTGTTATGAAACACGTGACAGTGACTTTGCTATTATATGATGTCAATGATGATTCAAGATCACTGTAATGATGACACCATATGGCAACAAGTCTCTAGAGATTAGATTGTTCAATTCACAAATGAAGTTGTGAACTGACTTGGGTTTGCCCTAGGAGACCTAATGTGAATCATTTGTCTCTCATTCTCATTGTACTTTTTATCTCAGCTGAACATTTATGAATATCTAATAGAAGAAGAAGAATTGATTTATGGGCTTTCCCCCTTCGTGGGGTTTTGCCTTGGTCTCTGACCTAAATCCTGGTGTCTCCATTTGTGCATGTTCTCGTCTAGTGTTCCTTATTATTCCGCTGCATTGTTAATGATATTTTTCTCTCTACATAGTTTCCAATGATGATAGGATGATATGGGATGAATGTAATAATGTTGATCAAATGCAATTATCTACAACAAAGAACAATCCAACCCTAAAAATTAACATGGTATCAAAGTTGGGCTGAAGAAATGCAATTAAAGATCACCCCCGTGAAGACACCTATGATGGAGTTCTTGAGCAAGTAAAATTAAAGGGATGAAGATGTTAGAGACCTAAAAGAATGTTAGGGAATGAAGGAAACACTAGGGAAACTTTTTTGCAAATAAAAGTTAGGGTTTGGAGAAACCATAAGAGTGGCCTGGATATGGAATGGGCATGGTATGGTTCATAATTGTTCATGATATGATATGATTTGTAAAAGGACATTCAATTATTCAAGTTCCCATGTTAGATTTAGAGAAACCTTAGATGAGGGTATGAGGAAAGATCCTATGGTTATCGATAATTACGCTGTTGATGAAGGAAATTAAGGATACAAGTGGTGTTTAGGATGGTGCATTTCTTCTCCAGACAACATTAAGATATGCTTGATGGACTGTGGTGACTCATGGAGGCAGGATCAAAAGGGAGCTGATAAATTCCTTCAATCCTTGTTAAAGATGAGTACTTTCAAGACTTGTGTCATTTTTTGGTTTTCTCTTGTTTAGGTTTAGCTATTGTTTATTCTTCTTGCATGAGTATTTGAATGTTTATAACTTCTTGGAATATGAGGATGTAATCAAGGAAAGTAGATCCTTCTTAAGGATCATCAAGATGTAGGAAGAGTAAGCTCCAAGAGAGATCTGGTGCAGGATAATAATGAAGCCACTCTCTTATTTAAGAAAAGGAAGACAATCTTGCCACATGATCGGGTACACTTTCATTATGT
This sequence comes from Pinus tabuliformis, assembly GCA_031772625.1. Taxonomy (NCBI): domain Eukaryota; kingdom Viridiplantae; phylum Streptophyta; class Pinopsida; order Pinales; family Pinaceae; genus Pinus; species Pinus tabuliformis. The sequence goes on along the minus strand of CM062820.1, from coordinate 540,331,085 downwards.
TTGTGTTCTTTGACATTATTTTTCTTGCTCTTGTTATGGGTCAATAGATATATCTGATGAAGTGAGGACCAACTCCTCTATATCAAGATTTAGAAGAATGAAGAGCCATCCCTTGATTAGAGTGGTACTTAATAAATGAACAAGAGCCCAGACCTTGAAGGAAGGATCCCAGGTTGATATATATCACTGAAGAGGCTTCCTAATTAGAGGGAGTAGATTGTCAGGTTGAATGCAACAATTTGATGAGATGATGAGAACTTTGTCCTTCATACAAGGACCATTTAAAATGACAAGATGCAAAAGTATCACATGCTTCTGCGATATGAAGCTCAATAGTGATAAAGAAGATACTCTTAAAGAGAGAGGACTGTGATTATATGCTAGCACCTGTTTCCAGATGCAATATTATGAGATATATGTGAAGATGGCTTCCTCCGTGATATTTAAGAAAGTAGCATACTTGAAGCCACCTCAAGACTTTGAGGCACATGAGATGCGATGCATGATTACAGACGGAAGAAAGTTACCCGTGGACTCAAGAAATCCCTATGGAATTGGCATTCCTGGATTGATGCTCATCTAATACAGACTCCAACCTTTCTTCATGTTTGAAGGCATGTCTTTGATATTTGATTTTATATGCTAACATGTTATTTTTTATAGGATCAGATCATACTAGTGTTTAGTGCTAGAGGGAGTTGACCTCTAAGCTCATATGATTAACATTTTGAGATTAGCAGTATAACAAAGGGGGGATGAGGACCTCCCTGTTAAGGGAAGTACGTTGACAAAGATTAGGTATTACACTGAAGCAGCTGAGAGAGACTCCTCTTTAGATTCATATTTGATGGTCGAATCCTTACTTTGCAACATGTGCCATGTACCTGACAGAGCCTGGTCACATATATTGGAGATTTCATGGATATACAAATGTTGACTAAGGCTGAAAATGTTAGTAACATGAAAAAAACATTTGGGTGTTTTTGTAGCATGGGGATTGCCACGATCTACTGAATGTACCAAAAACAAAAGTCTGTTGATTTGAGTATGAGGAAGAGTAAATTGTTGCTAGCATGGCTAGCTGGGAGGCAGTGTGATTGAGAAAGCTCATTGGAGAGTCGTTTGAGCATGTGTTGAACATGACTAAGATATATTGCGATATTAAGAATGGGATCCGACTTTCAAATAACCTCGTGTTTTCATGACTGGCCCAAGCATTTTAAGATGAGATAACACTATATACAAGATATGTTGCAGAGGGAGCATTGAGGCTCCAACATTAATTTATTGTGAAATTCAGGGATTGAGACTTCAACAAATGAATAGATAACAAATATTGTTACCAAGTCTTTTCCGAAAGGGAGGTTCTTGGTCATCAGAAAGAAGCTTATACTGATGGATATGACCCTACTAGGTAAGGGTCCCGACTGATCGAGGGCACTGAGCTATGCTCTTCCTCTGTGTTTGAGCTCCCAGGGAGAAAAATTGAGTCATAGAGCTCCTAGGGTTGAGGGGACTCTGGAAAATAGGATGCATACAATCCTTACCTCTCTTGATAAGTAATATCCTAAATATTGCCACTCTAGGGTACGTGTGATCCTTGTCATTTATGACATGTTGGGTATCCTCTCCTATCATCAAGTCTAGGACTTGACAGAGTATACCCAAGTATGCATCCTACCCACAAGATGGGATAGTTTGGATTTCCACCCATCTAACCAATGGGTGAGAAGACTTTGGATAATTGTGATCCTTACCATTTATGGTAAGTAGTATCTTGCGCAAGTGAGGGGATGCAGGTGTTTTGCCACTTTACTCTTGAGGGTCAAGCTGGGAAGATCAACGGACAATAGGATAATTGTGATCCTTAAGTTTCATAGTAAGTAGTATCCTACCTATTGTCTAATAAAAGGAGAGCTTGCGATCCTTACCTTTCACTGTAAGTCCTACTTTACTTATTGTCGATTGAATATAGGGTGGCAGATTGATCTCTCCTATCGTTCATGGATATAGGGTGGATGTCGGAGCTACCCTATGATGATTCTTCTTCTTTAGATTAAGATATCATTGTTCAGTTGATGATCAAAGGAATCAAGCTATGCCGAGAGATGTTGAGATTGATATCTTGTTGATGTAGCTAAAATGAAGGTCATGGAATTTGACCTAGAGACCAATAGGGTTAGAGGATCTAATTAATCTCCCCCACTATCAATTATGGATTCTTCTTCTTCTATGAGACAAGAAGAGACAAGAAGAGATGAGATGAGACGAGATGAGATATGATGCAACATACATGTTCATCCAAGATAAGTCTTATGATGTAGATGGAAATTCCTCCCTAGATGAGCGTGAGTGTTGAAATTTGGGCAGTTATGGGACAAATTTCCCTATAGCCCCAAATGAAGCCCATTGTGACCAAAAAGAGAATTTATAATAGTCATATTAATATTAATGTGTTGGTCACTCTTATTATTTAATATGGTAAATCAAGGCAAATAGAAAATTATTCTTGAACTAAATTTGAATTGATTGTTTCCCTAAAAAATTATCAAGTCAGTTTGGCACCCATTTGATCTTGAGGAAAAATTATATATGATCAATCTTCCATCTCCAAAACAAGGAATTCATACATCATAAGTGAATGGTTTGCATACCTTTTTGAAGCTCACATTTGGTTAGTGCAGTGGAGCTCACATTAATATTTGGCTCCCATCAATGGCCTGATTTAATATAACACGGCTCACTATATTTACTTTGTGATACTCTATACAGTGTCATGTTGCTAGTGAAGGTATCATACGTACTCTGTAGCTGATATATTGGTAATATTTATATTCTCTGTTGCCATATTTAGATTTTCTACGTAAAATCATCTTGGTGGCACAAACATGTAAATAAAGTAGTGTGCGTTGTGAGAATACTCTGTGACTCATTCCATGTGGCTCACTAAACATTATGACTTGCATTACTTACTTTTGCATCTTGTATGCTATCTCAGTGGCTCGTATTTCATTATATGGGTTGTATTATTACATCGTACAATGCCTCGCTCAATGACATGTATCACACATATATGGGACATATTTTTCTCTGGCTCGCTACATTTCACATTGGATCACATAACTTTCTGAGGCTTGTTATAATACACATCGACATCAATATTTTTAGAGGTTTGATATTCATGGCTCGTTTACTTTTGTGTAGATCGCATTAAATGGCTCGTCCAATGAATGACTCATATCTTCTTTCAGTGGTCGAATCAAGTATTATGTGGCTCATCATTTGTATTGATTGTAAACATATTTCCGTGGCTTGCAACATTTTTGAGTGGCATGTTACTATTATCTACATATATCTTTGTTTTCTATGGCCCGATGTATTATAACTATGTGGTATCTGCAATATGGAGTGTCCTCTGCTTGCTATACTCTGTGGGGACTTGAAATTAGAAGCACATAATGTTCCTGTGTGGTATGAATCACATCAATATGTTTCTATGGCATGGATTGTACAATAATATTGTGGCATCCCCTTCCGAATTTATTATGTATATCAAAGATGCTCGGATTTGACATTACAGTGAAATCTAGAAACCCTCATGAAATTAGGGCAGTGGTAATGGTATTATGGCAGAGTTCTCTACAATGATAACCTAACTCTTATGCAATGATGAATACCAATATTATTCATGATGATTGATCATGATACATGGCAGTGACATTAAGACAATGATCTATATGACCTCAACAATAACCTTGATGCTAGAATGTGATCTACTTATATATGTATATGACAGTGATGTATATGTTTTATGATAGTGATCTTGTTATGAAACATTTGATAATGACCTTGCTATTATATGATGTCAATGATGATTCATGATGATTGTAATGATGACATAATATGGTAGCAGTTCTCTAGAGATCAGATTGTTCAATTCACAAATGAATTTGTGAACTAGCTTGGGTTGGCTGTAGGAGGCATAATGTGAATATTGTCTCTCATTCTCATTGTACTTTGTATCTCAGTGGAACAATCATGAATATCTAGTAGAAGAATAATAATTGATTTATCAGTTTCCCCCCTTCGTGGAATTTTTCCCTAGTCTCTGACTTAAATCCTAGTGTCTCCATCCGTGCATGTTTTCATATATTGTTCCTTATTATTCCGCTTCATTATTAATGATATTGTTCTCTCTACATAGTTTCCAATGATGATAGGATGATATGGGATGAATGTAATAATGTTGATAAAATGCAATTATCTACAAAAGAGAACAGTTCAACCCTAAAAATTAACATCTGGATATCAAAAGTTGATTTGGATCTAGATGTAGCTTTATGTACTTATTTTACTCAACACAAGGCATTACTTGACATAATTGAAAATGATATCTTTCAAAATCATTTATATGTCTTATGTAGAAAGTGAATGTGAGGCGAAATGCTTTTGGACATTGTCCTAACAGAGGATGCACGTGCATTAATGTTTTCCATTAAAAACAAACTAGACATTTCTTTGCATGTTGCAATTGGATCTTCAACATATCAATCTTTGGAGAAACTAGAAGAAGAGTTATAATCAAATATTTAGGAGATGAAAATATACTATCAAAATACACTAATAAATGAATGCCTAAACAAAGTCCATAAATATTGAACATGAAAGAGTAAAAATACAAACAAGTAATATGAAATATGCTTTATAGACAGATGCAATTACTATAGAAACAAATATAATAGACCATGGCATGGAGTGTGAAAGAACTTAAGACGCAAGGAAAACTATTAATTCCCCTAGAAGAGACAAAAGCTCGGAAGAGGCGTCATGTTGTTGGGTGGATGCCTTTGGTTTGTTTGTGGAACTATGAGAGGCAATGCAAGTACATCCAAAAAGATATTGGACTGAGTAGTTGGGTACTAAGACCAATTAAAATTTGATATTTTTTAGGTATCTTATCTCTGTTATGAACAAAGCTCGTATATGTTGTGGGATTTTCAGAATATCTGGAATGCAAAAATGTCCATCATGGGACGAATAATATATTTATATAAGAATGTTTGAATACATGTGATATGATATATGATTACAAATGAGGGCCCGCTTATATACCTAGGCAGGTTCCCCTTCATGAATGGTCATGTCCTTAGAGGCATTCCTCTCTAATATATTAATCATTATTGTGATTACGATTATTATTTATATTATTTATATATTATATTCATAACATTGTCTTCCTTTTCATTAAATTCCTCAAAGCTTATTGCTGACAAGACATGTTATATATTTCTGTCTTTGTAATCTATTCGCATTTCTCAGATTTATTTGAGTTGTCATCTTCAATGATACAAGATGATGGGATCCTCTGAGTGATAAATAAATTTGTTGAACTGAGAAGGGATTCAACCATCCTAAATCAATCTTCTGTGGAACTTTGTAATTACTATATAGTTGGGATAAATTGTTATCATGACATTTGATTGTGGTGACATTGATATTCTTTGGAATATAAGTCACTTGTTTATGCTTTGAGTAATTTGGATTTGCAAATTGGTTGAGATGTCTGCTTTTATAATTTGGTTGTAGAATAAGAGTTCTTGTGATCAGATTTCCCCTTATCCTCTTTGTGGTGATTTCTGGATTTACTTGATGTATATGATTTTCTTCAAGTACAAAAGTTGTTAGGTTAATCACCAGATATTCATTTGAATTGCAACATTTGAATATGTTTTTACTTCAATTGTTGGGGATCGTTCTGAACCATGGTATTATCTGAATCAATGTTTGTTCCATTTTATTCAACTTGGGCAGTTTCTTTTGAAGACCTCATTTTTGTTATAAGTTCTAATTGATTCTCCAACAATTTCTTATCATTTTTACATTTCTTGATTTACGTGAGTAGCTTTTGATTGTGATTCATGATACGTGAAAGTTCATTGCTTTCTGGATTGTTGACTTTATTCTTAGTGTCCCTCCTCATCTTTTAAACTTTTGATTTGTTCTAACAACTTTTGATTAAGGTTCTTTACGCGTAATTTTTCATTTTCATGTTCTTATAAGTGCTTATTGAGTTCTTTCTTTGTGACCTTAACCTTCTCAACTTGTGCAAATAATTTTTCATTGTGAATTTTGAGGCGCAAATTTTTTGTCATTTTCTATTATTTCCTTGTAATGCATATCCTCAAATCTTTATACTTCTGTTGTGATGCTTCCTTGTTTTGTTGAAGTTTGGCCATTTTGTCTTCTAAATTTTTAATATGTAAATTCTTTTGATCTTCCAACTGTAGTTTCTCGGTACACTGGACTACATCGTCTTGTAGGAGTAGTGTTGGGTGTTCAACTTGCGAGTTGGATTCTATTATCTTTGATTCTTGAGCCACAAGTTTTTTATTAAACTCTTCATTTTGTTGCTCAAGTGTTGCCATTAGTTGTTTTATTCCTTCACAAAACTTCATATCTTATTCCGAGGACTGTTTTTGTATGTCACCTTGATATTCAACTAAAGTAAAAAGTTTTGTGACACTTGCAGCATTCCATTTTTATTTCTAAATGATTCGTGACAATTAGGATATCCCTCTGAATAAAAAGAACACTTAGAAAAGAAACCAAGATTTCCTATGGACTGCATCTTTTTGTTTTCCCTTGACTTCTCTCTTTTTTTTGAATTTTTTTTTTTAATAACCCTTCTAAAATTTTTGAATTAAAATTATTTCCTGCAATTTTCTAATACCTCTAATAATTCCACTTACATATATTTAATTTTTTTCTCTTTATGCCTATATAAATATATATGCTTTCAAGTAACATTCTCACTTTTTAATTTTTCAATTTATATTCTTCTTCTATTTTTTCCTTTATAAAAAATTTATATATTCTGAGCAAATTTTAATAAAATACCCTTTTATATTCTAGTAATTTCATTATCCCCATTTTAATTACCCCTTTAAAAGTCACATAAATTGTTATGAAAAGGGGTGGCTATACAAACGAGCCCCACCTGAAATGAATAGAACAAATTGTACGTAATTTCAACAATTTACTTGTATAATGGATGATATGATAGTACGGTTGGTACAGTGCACTCTTCATTTATATAAACCATTTGAACGGATTGATAGATTTACTAGGATCACATATATGACTTGTTGCTTTCGTACCGGCTGCGCAACTATTCGTCTGATGAAATCTCGACGTTTGGCAATGTATACTTATCAATTACATGCATGGATGATGGTTTTATTTTGTTGGAGAAGATTGCGCTATACGAATTGTGATATGGTAGCGGACTTATAAACTTTGTGTTCTTGGTGACTTCTTCTGCGGGCAATGGATCCAATTGTAGCTATATCGAGTGTATCACAATGATACACTGGTTGGCTAACGACTCTCTGAACTTGGCAAATTTGGAAAATTGTTGCGAATGGTACAATGCGGAGGTGTTTTTTTCTTTTTCTTTTTTTTTTCCCTTGGGTTGATTTTTTTTTTGCCGTAGTTTAACTAGCCAAAGGAATTGCCCGGAAAGTTATGGAAATTCCGATTATATTTAGAGAAAATCTGGCAAAGGTTTTTGTAATTTAACTTCAAAATTTTAGGTGTTCTAAACCTTTTTTATGGCGATGAATCCATTTCCACCATCAAAAACACGATTCAAACACTACTTCTACAAGATTTTTTGAAAATTTTTTGCCGGATTCCGGCTACTTTTGGCTGTCCGGGCAATTCCTCTGCCTTGGTAGACGACTCTTATATATATATATATATAGACCAAAAGTCAATTTCAATTTCTGGCGGCTAAAGGCCTAAGTTGAACCGACTATCGAGTAATTGGAGAAACTCCAAAATTTTCGAGTATGGAAAAAGTTTGGCCAATCGTTAAGATCAGAGAATGAGACTCTGATACCAATGTTACGAATAAAGTTTGATACACAACGAAATATTCAGAATATCTGGAATATAAGAATGTCCATCATGGATGACTAATATATTTATATAATAATGTTTGAATACAAGTGATATGACATATGATTACAAATGAGGGTCCGCTTATATATACGCAGGTGCCCCTTCATGAATAGTCATGTCCTTCCAGACATGCCTCCTCAATATAATAATCATCATTTAATTAATTATTGTTATCATTATTATTATTATTTAGATTATTTATTCATAACAGTCTCTTGAAGGAGATAGGACTCCATAAGATCTGCCTTTGTCATAGATTATGATCATTATGCCCAAATGAGAAAAATCATGGAATCCTACAATTTCAAATGAGTTATGATAAGCAGGTCGTTTATGCATGCAACACTATTACCTAAGCAACAACTTCTCATGAACTCCATTGATGAGATTCAAAATTCATTGCATTTCAAACGAATCTTGAAATTTGTTTCGATTTGATGAACAAAATTACTGAATTAAATCCCTTGAACCAAATTGAACATGAACTCCAACATAAATTCCATGATTTCATAAGGGTTCATTATTTTCATTGTTTATTGGAAAACAAATTAAAACAAGCAATGAAACCCTACTATCTAAGTTAAACTTACCAACATAAACCCCGAGTCCTGCCACCTACGTCTTTCTCCCTCCTGGAGAACCCACTATATCATAGTTTCCTTTCCATTGGCACTTGGCTAGACTAGTCTGAATTTGCACACACCTCATCACCAGTAGGTTTGTCATTGGATGATTGACATGATATAGCTTGTGACAAAACTCATGCTCTCCTTCCCTCACAACTGAGTTGGCCATTGTTGCAAATATCGTTTCGTGGAATAAATCAAAGAGGGACCGAAAATAAACTTCATTGGAAATATTAGATGATAGAAATTGTAGGGAAATATTGGAAACGAAAAACCTTAGACATGAAGATCTGAAAATATTGAAGAAATCAACTACTTGAAAAACTGGTGAGAAATAGAATATATTTGCAACACTACAGACAACTAGTCCTACTTCCCATGGCCAACCCACGCTTCATTTTGGTAAGTGGTGACATGTGAGTGATGCTAGAGACCAGTTGTTGAGTGCTACTGCGACATCCTAATACATTAATCCTCCATTTGGCATTGAGTTATAGCTTGCAACTCACTTCGTGACTCTGCCTCTTAAAGAAGTGAACCATTGAAGATAACCCCACTCACTAATTATTGTTCTCAAAGGAAACCTGACTCAACTTTAGTGTATAGGTTATTCACTGATTTTAATCACCTTAGCTCTTAGTGCGACTGTGATTTTGGTTGCCATTATGCTTTTGTCTTAGCTGAGAGCTTTGACTCTTTCAAGCAATCATGTTAGCTTTTATAGCTACTTTGAAAGTGTTTACGCCATGTTTGGGGGTACTTCATGATATTTGGGCACATGGTATATGTAATATCCTAAGGTAATTGTTTCATCATGAGGTTCTTGTTTGTCTAGGGTTCTAATAAATCAACGACAAAGCATATTATTTCAATCATATATAACAATGTGTATCTTTTCTATGAACACTAAATAGGATGTCCAACAACAATATAGTCAATCATAATGGGTTAGGGCTACATAGTGGATTTATTCTGCCAATGTTTCACTAGTATAATTAGCTCTAACAACTTCCACAATATTCCTGCAATTGTAAGCAAAATTACCACAACAATAGATCTCACAAGAAATCAATATTTCAATTCTGCAATTATGTTGATATACCAAATATTCGAAGTGTTCAACAATGGCTATCCATTAGTCAAATATTCACAATAATGATCAACGATAATGAATCCACAATTTCAATTATGTTATTTTCTAGTCTAAATTAACTCTCATTTGCCTAACTGCAACTTATTTGTTCTTCTTTCAATTTGTTACGAGTCTCCACCTACGGTGGAGTCACTCCTTGTGTTGGCCCTACTACTTGTTGTTTAAAACCCAACTATTTGGTTGTGTATGGCGAAGTATCCTTTTCTTTTATGAGTCTTGATCAAAGTAATTGAGGTTCCTTGTGTTTATGCATTCATCAACATTGAGAGTGAGTGCATAGGAATATGAATAGTGGCATTGTCATGGTTTAATCTTTGTTAGCCATCTACTATCACAATCCGAATTTTTTTATTCAATGGCATCAATAAATTCCAAATGATGTGTTGGTCTCTGCTACAAAAACTTAGATAAAATATGATTATAGTGCATCTATAATAGTTGTATTCAAAGTCAACTTTTCTATTTCAATAATGTCTCATTAATTCCTTGTACAAAGTTGCATTGAAAACATGTTACAAAGTTCCTTGAGTTTGCTTGACAATACTTTTGTTTGGCATGTGAGGAGTGTTATGGTTCCATGCATAATGTTGGCTCTAGGTGGCAATCTCACTAGAGGTAAGTTCAAGCAGCCAGATTCAAGGGGGCCACCAATGACAATAATGACGATATCTCAACAACTTGTTCCTCAGATCAAAACTTGATGCCTCAAGATGTGGTCTCCAGAAGACTACTGTGGCCCAAACAGAAGTTCAAATTTGAATTAGAAAAAACATCAAATAAGATCTAGTTTGTGTCTCAAATGTCAACTTTGTTCCTTGCTCTTCATACAACGATCCATACAAGGTTCATCCTTGACTTGATATTCATAAAATTGTACTTCCTTTTATTCACAGAATAGAGGTACTCGACCTCTTCTATGTCTACAACCTCCTTCACCAATTTTGTCCACAACACAAGACTTATGTGATCCTCAATTATTCTTTAATAATTTTATCACAGTTGGCTCCAAAAACTAGAACATGTGGTCAGGCACTAAGGGGTCTGCTTCAAATATTAGCATTTGCTAGGCACCAAAGGGTCTCCAAATGTGACCTCAAGACAACCCTAACCAAGGCCAAATTATTTTCAGAAGCTTGTCTTAGGCCTAGGCTGAATTAGGCCCCAAGGTTTCATTACAGTACCAAGTTAATGCTTCAAGACAGTCCTTAAATGGTGAGTGTATACAATCCACAAAATTATGATCTACTATAGTGAACAATATGAAAATTGAAAAACTAGTTTCTTTTCACTAAGATACATAATTTCTCTATTTCAATTTTGCAACGTAATAGGAACATAAATAAATACAATTCACACGATTTTTTTATAGGGAACCCAACTGGGAAACCCTCTTCTTGTTTATTGATAGAAACTGATCAATTGATCTCTTACAAATACAATTGTTTCACTTGGAGAATACACCCTTCTCCATGCTTATCGTAAGCATGAAACCCTTGCAAGAACATTGGTCACACTGGCCTCTTCCCTTGCTCTTCCTCTGCTCCAAATTTGTAGTGCAAACCCAAGGAACCAAGTCCCTAATTCCTTGAGCAAGAGCTAATCATTTAGTTCCTAAATTCTAGCACATGAGCCAAGGGAAAATTTCCCTCTACCAACTCGCACAAGCCTTCTTCTTGTCATGCTCACTTACAAGCTTAAACATAAAACTAGTGCATACAAGAGTGAATACAATTGCGCCTTCGTTCCTTATTTATAGCAATTCAGATGGATAAAATTAGTGAATTTTTAATTAAGGAATGATTTTGTGATTGATTGAGTTAGCATGAGTAAAATTCTCACGCAACTCGTCCTATATGAAGTCAACCACTTGAAAATCAATCACTTGTGTTTTTCCTCAATTAACTCACACTAGAAAATCAAGAACTCAACTTTTAATTTCAACACATCAGTTAAGTACATCCTAACTCTTCCTATTTTTTAGGCACTGATTCCTAAATTATAGGAACTCGTCCTAATTTATAAGGAATCTCCTCATTTTTAAGAACTTGAGCATGCACAAGAAGGAACTTGAATTTTACTCCTTGAATTAAGTCACAAATCAAGGAATAAATTTCTTGCTACTATTTTCAACGCTCCCTCTTAGCGATGAAGGGATTCCTGGAAGAACCTCGTCCACCTGGATTTGTCTCTAACACTACCATGTTCTTCTCTGTTGCAGTTTCTCCCCTTGAACTAGAAAACTCCCTTGCTTTCTTCTGCGGAACTTGATTTGAAGGGCTATTCTTTCCCACCATAATCTGTGATTCCACCGCTTTAGTCATAAGTTCAATGTACCTTATGTACCTCTGTGTATGCTTCTCGATGCTGGGAGATTCAACTCTCTTCTGGTATCCCTTAAAAAAATCCTATGCCCACTTGCATCGAACTCTCTCTATATTGGAAGTCTTTGACTGAGTGGATGAATCCACTCACCCTAGGATACGGTCCTCCTCATCATCTTCCTATTGGTTAGCCTAACTGCAAACTAGCTTAGACTGAAACTGAGATACTGGATGAGGCTCCATCTTGAGAGCTCTATCATGCTCTTGCTCAATCACCACTTCTCTACTCTGAGTACTCCCTGCCTTGCTACTCAAGGCTACACCTATCTCTACCTACAACTTGTAGAGATTATTCAAACTCACACTTATCTGCTTCTTACATCCAGAAGCTAAGTGTTGGAGAACCTATCTCTACCTACAACTTGTAGAGATTATTCAAACTCACACTTATCTGCTTCTTACATCCAGAAGCTAAGTGTTGGAGGTAAGCCTTACGTCTTCTAAAGATGACATTATAACCCCCGTCCTCAAGGTTAGCTACCGAAACAAGATTCTGCCTCAATCCTGGAACATAGAGAACATCTCTAAGATGAAGAGGATTACCTGACTCCCCTTGAAAATTGATAGTACCAACTCCTCTAGCTGCATATTGACCATCATCTTCTAGCTCATTCTGAAACTGCATGTCCTTCTCCTTTAGGTGGTTGAAACTCTTCTTGTTCTCTTTTATGTGGAAGGATGTTCTTGAATCAATATACCATATACTTCTATCTGTTGACCTTGCCATGCAGGAAATCAATGATAAATATTTCTCGAACTGGGCAGAAATTTCATCTACCTCCGCTGATGCAACAACACGATTCTTACTGGACTCCTTCTTCTTCTAATTAGGACACTTAGCGGCATAGTTTCCAAACTCATGGCAATGGAAGCACTTGATCTTACTTAGATCCTCCTTCTTTCCCTTCTGACTGGAATCAAATTCTCCTTGGCCCTTCTTTCCCTTGGCCTTGCTACTCTTGCCTGCCATAGCACAATTATCCTCGTACTATGTATTAACTGATCTCCCTTCTATGGTTCCTCTCCAGATCTCTTCCTGTATGCAATCAGTCCAAAACCTTTCCAAATTTGGGAATTTCTCTCTCCCACTAAAAACATCCTGGAACCCTTTCCACGACTTGTGAAGTCCAAGTAAGCCAAAACTCACAAGATCATGATCAAATATAACCACGCCCAACCCACCTAGTTCATCTTATACTTGAGTGAACCTTGACAAATATGGGACGATGGGCTTATCCTTGCTCATCTGGATACTCCTCAACTTCTCCTTAAGAGAAAGCTTCCTGGTATCACTGATACTTTGATACAACTTCAATATTGTATCGTACATCTCAAATTTTCTCTACTTCTTATGGATACGAGGCACTATATGATCTTTTACCCCTTCTAGAATGATCCTCCTTGCCTTGACATCATTCTTATTGTGTTGGGCCAATTTTTGGGGGTCTTGAGGTGGCACTATCGTCTACTTGACGTACTCTTCCACCCCATTATCTTCCAACACTATCATGATCCTCCCTTTCCATGAAACAAATTTCTATGCTCCCTCTAAACAATGATCTACTCTCAACCCTTGGTAAGCCATCCTGCTTCCCCCGAGAGCTCTCTAAAACCTGCCCACTAACAACCTGTAATCCTTGACAAGAGGTTGTACTTAGGGCTCAATAATTCTGCCTCTCCTACCAGTCTCATAGTCCTTCACAAGAGCTAAACTTGATCTACTTATGACAACCCTTCACAGACTTCCCACCTGTATATAAGTTTCCCACACCAATTGTCCAAAAAGACCTTATCCACCTAGCAACTAAGTTAACTTGAAACACCAATCAACCTACCTCTAGTTGTTCTACTCCTGCTCGGCCTGTGCTTTCCTTCTATGAATCTCGGCACTGGGTAAGGCTACCGATAGCTACCGCTACAACCTTGTTCTTAGTGCAAATTTCCTCACAAACACTATGACTTCCTCTTCTAGAAAATCTCATTTACTTGCTGATATTTTTGCCCTTTTACAACCACCTGTAATGTCTTTCTAGCCCTAAAAAATGTCCCTACAAGACTAGACCTGAACTAAGGCACACACATAATAGATCAGACCTGTTTACATGAGAAAACCAACCACCAACTGGGCACAAAACTGCCCAAAATTGCCCCTTCTAGCCTCGTCTTGAATATGCCCAAACAGTGACAAGAAACTAACCTAAACCAAGTCACCTTCTCTTCTTCGCTAAGCTCCAAGAGTCTGCACCTATTTCAGATGTCTCCTTATGATGCGTTGCACTTGGATGTGCCAATCACTTTGTGCTAGTATTTATTTTGATACACGCTATGATACCATGTAGAAAATCCATGAAATTATGATCTGCTATAGTGAAAAATCTGAAACTGAAAACTAGTTTCTTTTCACTAAAACAAAAAATTTCTCTACTTCAATTTTGCAGCAGAATAGGAAAAAAAACAAATACAATTCAAGACATAATTTTTATAGGGTACCCAATTGGGAAAATCCTCTGCTTATTTATGGATAGAAATTTAGTAATTGATCTCTTACAAATACAATTGTTTCACTTTGAGAATACACCCTTCTCCTTGTTTATCCTAAGCATGTAACCCTTGCAACAATTTTGATCACGTTGCCCTATTCCCTTGCTCTTTATTTGCTCTGAATTCCTAGCGCAAACATAAGGAACCAAGTCTCTAATTCATTGCACAAGAGTTGATCCTTTATCTCCTAAATTATAGCGCATGAGCCAATGGAAAATTTCCTTCTACCAACTCGCACAAGCCTTCTTCTTGTCACACTCACTTACAAGCTTACGCACAAAACTGGTGCATACAAGAGTGAATAAAATTGTTCCTTCATTTCTTCTTTATAGCAATACAAATGGCTAAATTTAGTGAATTTCTAATTAAGGAATGCTTTTGTGATTGATTGACTTAGCATGATTTAAATTCTCATGCAACTTGTCCTATTTCAATTCAAGCACTTGAAAATCAATCACTTGTGTTTTTCCTCAATTAAATCACACTAGAAAATCAAGAACTCAACTTTCAATTTCAACACATCAGTTAACTGCATCCTTACTCATCCTTTTTTTAGGTAATGATTCCTAAATTATAGGAACTCATCCTAATTTTTAGGGAATCTCCTAATTTTTAGGAACTCGAGCATGCACAAGAAGGAACTCGAATTTGACTCCTTGAATTAAGGCACAAATCAAGGAATCAATTTCTCACTACCATTTTTCAATAGTGAGATGATTTGGGTTCATGCCATTGTCCTCAATGTGAATCCATTCAAGTGTCCTCAAGCAAGACATATTAGTCATAGTGGCATATCGAATCTTAGATTTTGCTTCTACTCTGACTTCAACCCTCACTAGTTTCTTAAGCCCAACCCTTGAAAACTCTTCAATTGCCTCAGTTTGGGTAGCAGAAAAAAGTCGTGTCCATAGTTCCTTTGGTAACCAGAATCCATTATAACAATCATCAAAAAATGTTGTAATTTTTATTTATTTCTTTTTTTGTCTTCTAAAATCCTTATACATACATATACATAGAAATTAAAATACATCCTATACTTATATTTATAGATATAATAAAGTATCCTTTTTTTCCCGGGGAAAAATATCGTAATTTCCATTATCTGTTGAAAATTACATGTTGTAGATGCCTGAAGGCATATGCAATAACTATGACCTTAGTTAGCTGATAATAGTTCCAAAAAAATACTAAGTAGACCCAGTAGGGTGTGCTGTACATCTATGATATTACAAACCCAAAAAATCACCAGTA
The DNA here is from genome assembly GCA_031772625.1 of Pinus tabuliformis. Taxonomy (NCBI): domain Eukaryota; kingdom Viridiplantae; phylum Streptophyta; class Pinopsida; order Pinales; family Pinaceae; genus Pinus; species Pinus tabuliformis. The sequence goes on along the minus strand of CM062820.1, from coordinate 540,315,171 downwards.
GGTGATAACTGTTCAGAAGCTCAAAAAATCTAATTACAATATTGGAATAACTGTATTAAATAGACAAAAGTGCTGAAAATCTTAGGGGTTGTCCGCCCGTCGAAATTCTTGGTCTATGTATGGCCTGTGAAAAAACTGGTAGACTCTTTCCGGTGTATGTTCAGTGATCAAACATTCTCCTCGAGGATGATGCGTTGCCTCTTTCGAAAGCTTATCCGCATTTTCATTATGCTCCCCGATGTAGGAGCAACTTTGACCATGGACCGGGATCGAGTCAGTGGAGGGGATGTAGATGGTATCCTTGGAGTACTGGTTTGTTGTGCAGTGACTCCATCCGCATCCTTAGAGTGATCCTGTCCTAAGGGCTGCTCGTCCACATTCAGATCTTCAGTCAGTCGGTGTTTCACACCCCTTGTAGTCTCCTGTGTAGAAGTAGAGAGTAAAGGAAAATCCTTGTACAGATGCCCGACCTTGTGGCATCTTCGGCAACGGAAGGGCACTCCTTCATAGTCCAGGTTTTGACGACGTGAGAAATGCCTCCAGTGTAGGGTAATTTTCTCCTCCAGCCCCTCCTTGGTATCTAGATGAACAAGGATTCTCGCCATTGTCATAATTCCAGATTTTTCAAAAGACTGGTCATGTTCTAGATATGTCCCCAGGGCATCTCCTATTTGCTTGAACACAGGAGGGGTCCAAAATTGCATTGGGAGGCCCGGAAATCGAACCCAGATTAGCCTTGCACCCATCTGTTCGCGCTCTGGGTCGAATAAGGGATCCCATCTCTTTAGCAGTACTGGTGCAAGCTCAATGTGCCAGAAACGTGAGAGGATCCAATCCGTGTACTCTTCCCTGTGAAACCTAAGGGCAAACCAACCACGAGCCAAGACTCTGATGATGGGAAGTTCTTTTAGAAGGGAGCCCCAAATCTCCGAGGTCCAGAGGCGGAGACGCTCCACTGTGTAGTTTCTGCCTCTTACACGTCCGACCAAAACCTTCTTTGCCATGTCTGCAACTTCTCCCATCGGAATGTCCTCGCCAAGGGTAAGGTTGATGTCTCTGTCCATGGCTTTAAGGCACCTTCCCTTCTTGGGTTTGTTTGAGTGGTAGGCCATCGGATGTTCCTTGAGCAAAACCTTGCAACCCTTGGTGACGGGTTGGGGAGTGGATGGGGTGGATATAGGATTAGGGATAGGGGAACTGAAGCACCCTGATCGAATAGGGGAGTTAGGGTTTGTACTTCTGGGAGCTAGGGTTGCACTGGAGGAAGCGGGGCTAGAGTGGGGAGGGGGACCGGTCGGAGTGATGCATGAGGTCGAGGGTGCATACGAGGGCAGAGAGGTCTGTGGAGGGTGTACCAGGGGGGCATCAAAAGTAGGGGAGGGTTGAAGGCAGGTGCCCAACAGATTTAAGGTTGCTGGAGAGAGTGGTGGATAGTATAACCCAAGCAAATCTTCAATGTGGATGGAGGGCGGAGGGTGTTTATTAGAGGATCTCGGGAAAAACAGAACAGGCTAGGCAGTTGTCAGTGGTCGGTTTTTGGCAGCGAAGGGACCAGAGCCCATTCCAGGTTGGTAATGTGCTCAGATGACCTGGTCGGGGTTGGGGTCTGCCTCGTAATCTACAATGTCATCCAAATCCATCGGAATCAATAGTTACGGTCAGGAGAAGCAACAAATGTCGAGGAGGCAGCAAACCGGGAGCTATGTTACCATGTGAGATTCACGGTAAAAACTCGAAACAATAACCACGTCAGTGGGGTAAACCAGGCTTGATGGGGGTGAATGTATCATGGCAACACAGAGTGGGTTCAATAACAATCAATCCCCAGTGTTATGGCCCCCGAGGCCTCCATGGAAACTGCATCGGTCATACAGAGCTCCTCAAATATAATAAAGTAACCTTATTCCCATAATATTATCAATTAATATATCATTCTACCTTCCTCAACAATGATAATTCAACATTCATTTTCATTTTTCTAGGTTGCAAAGGTCAAAATCCCAGATTAGATCTAGTGGATTAGATTCTCTTACAGCCTAAGGTGAGAGAATAAATTAGATGTATTTTATTTTTTAGTTCCAACAATAAGTGGGAGGCCTACAAACTTCATTAGCACAACCTTCTTAATAAGCTAGGTCTAAAGGTTTTTAGAGCATTCAATATTTAAACATTTTACATGAAAACTTGAGGGTGACCATGATATCAATTACATGAGCCCCCTCTGTTCTTAGAAAAGGAGAAGGTTAGCATTCAAAATTTGTGTCTTGAACATGATAACACTGCCAGAGTTTTCCAATAACAACTTCAACATTAATTGACTCCATCATTCAAGCAATTTTCTCATTAGTTACTAGATCTCCATAATGGTTAATAGATGTTTTGTATCATGCACTTTAAGGTTCGTCTCATAGCTTGAGTTTTTTTTAAACCAACTTCAAATTTGAAGGTTATAGGTGCCCAAGTGACTCATAGCCTTCTACTTCAGCTCTCCAAGTTTTCTTCTTTAACAACACATGTTTATTTGTTCTAGATCCAATGTCAACATTCAACATCAACCTTGATCTTTCTCGGTAGCAAAGTATCAACATTCCTTTTTTATAGTGCAAAGGTTATTAGGTTTTGGTCCTCTCTTCCTTGTTCACATTCTTCAAATTTATGTATAAATGACTCTAGGAGTGCCAACCTGAGTTATTATTTAAGTAACATAAGGTAAAAGAAAGTTTCAGAACTCTTTGGTTTATTGAAAATATGGGAAAATTATGAACAACTACTATGATATTTTGTAAATATTTTTATATGATCATTATGTGATCCTTTTCGTATTCTTTCAATTTGATTATGATTACCCATTCACACAAACACACACACACACACACACACAATATTTTATCTCTCATGCCAATACCATGCCCTTCCTCGTCAACTTTTGGGATCTTGCCTTACTAATATTCATAACAGTGCATAAATTAGATCTCTATTTAGCCTAGAGAAATAAGTACTTATAGAATTCACAATTGGCACTAAACCATATCCATATGTAACAGTCAATAAGGTTTGACCATAATCAAAGACCCCAAAATCCCAAAGGATTGGACCAATGGAACCAAGGCTATTAAGTTAATATAATTAACAGAACATGTTTGGGTTGAAAAATCTAGTCAATGTCCACATTAAACTCGTGCACACGTTCTATATAGATGCCTAGATTTCCATTATGTCTTTCCAAACACCATGGAGAGAATTCCAAAGTCCAATTAGTTACAGGTAACTGTTGCCACAAATTATTTGGTGAAATGGTAAAGGAATACATAAGAAACAATGTAAGGTAGAGTACTAAAGCAGGTTCATCATGTAACATAATGAAACCCAGCTAGTCATAGCCAACTAGTTTTATACAATGTATACAAATTTATGTTTTTTCTTGGAAATTTTGCTAATGGGGACACCATCATCGTATGCATAGTTAATACTTATAGCTTCAGACAATTTGATTGTCCTTTCTTTTATTACTTTCTTAGTTACTGGCATATTAAGGCATGTCAGACATTTCACAATCTTAGACCATTATAATGAGGAATATACAAGATATATTAGCTATGATTTTAGGTTGTAAACAATAACATATGGCTAGATTCTAACAAAAAAAAATTGTTGATCTTCAAGGAATGTCCTAAAGCATTTTTTGGTCAAATATAGCATAAAGCCAAAAATTCCCTTAGACTAATTACTTGGAAAACTTCCTCTTAGCATCCAATTATAACAGAGTCAAGAATTCGTTGTAATTCTTTTGCTTCTATGTTATCCACACTTCCTAATGAAAACTGTTGATGTGACTTTTGAAATGAAGTTTCAAAAAAATACAATTAACGCCTACAATCTTGCCACAAATTGGGAAACTCCTCATGATAGGATTCCTTTGTTGGCAATCAATTGAAGGTTTTCTATACAATCTCTTATCTAGTTCTATAAGAATTCTCATGAAACCATCATTTGGTTGTGCACAACAGTGAACTCCTTTAAGTCTGGTCCATGCTTCAAGAAGTGTCTCATGTCTGCAAATGAGACCTCACATAAAGAAATGTATGATGGAATACAACAAAACTATGCAACAAAAATATGGCACAAAATGCATAAGGAAACAATAACATAAATATACTAAAACCCACAATAACCTTACTTCTGTAGCATCAAATATGCAAGAACAAGTATTGTGCTATGGTTTTTTCCTTTAAATCAATGCACAAGAACCTTTCCCCCATTTCTTTCGACATTCTCTATGAAATTAGATGCATCTTCAAAAATTTAGTTAATATTTGCATCATCAACATTATATATTTGTTATATCAAAATGAAAAAATGAGTGTCATGTAAAAAAAAATGATAACATATCTCACACATTTTAGATGTTTATCTAAAATAATACATTTTGAAAGAATGATAATACAAGTCAGAGAACAAAAAGTATTTGGCACCATATAGTTACTTCAACAAAAGGTAGCACAAAGAAAAAGAAAACTAAAGACACCTCAATTTTTTTATACACAAAAAGGTTTAGATATTGTGCTTCTGATTAGCCAAACTCATTAGCATAGGCAACAGGCATTTTTAAAAGTCTTTGTGCTCATTACATTGTAATATTAAAAAAAAATTACTATTCGTCCATCTTATAATGTTTAGTATTTGCTATGCATCACTCTTACGTTAGTCATTGCAACAATTGCTAATGTCAGTTGTGTAGCACATCAATCACAAAAATAACGACTAACATCAGTTATACGACAATACCTTCTTGTTATTTTGATGACAACTAGCGTCGCAAAAAATCGCGTAGTGTCATTCTTATGATGGTTACTACTTGTCTCTATTATGATAGATTCTAACATTGGAAATATAACACATTTTTTTCAAGAAAATGCATATCATTGGTTTATTGACACTTTTTTTGTCACTATTTAGACTCCTATCCATATGAGTGTCAGTGGCGCGACATGGAAAGTCGTTGGTCTTCCGATGAATAGTTTTGCTGAAGTAAGTAGTATTTCAGTGATAGACCAAACATAATAGTCATCGATCATGTGACACCCTAAGAATCCTTTTGTCGATATTCTGATGACATATAAATTCTTTATTCGTTGGTGTACCAATGTGTGTTATCCATCAGAATCATGACGAATTTGCAAAATGTTTATAATGTAATTGTATCGCGCTCCACGTTTAGCAAAACCATCTTTTGTCATTATAGCGGCGAAATGTTGTCACACTAGTGAAAAGAGTCCATCGAAAAATGTCTCTGTTTTTATTAGTGGATCATATAGGGCACTACATACCCACCTACTTTAGAAACTTCATCCCGAAGTTAGAGTCAAAAGGATACACGCAATGTGGAAGTAGTATGACAATAAGGCATAAAAAGGAAGATATATATATATATATATAATTCAAATTAAGTAAGTCAAGCAAGGATTCCACTTCCCATCTAGAGTCTCCAACTTACTTATAGCATCCTATCCTCCCTAACCTACTTCCGCTCCCATCATATCTATCCTCAACTACAATATACTATGGCATTAATTATGTCAATCTAAACATTGATATAACCAAGTTGGCAGAAGTGTTGACTGTATCAACCTAACTTCCCCAACATGCAACTGGAAATTGTCACCACACATCTAGGGGAGCGTGTCCATCACTTCCCTCCCACAATTTCGAGTTTGGAGGTTACATGGTGGGAAATTACTCCACCCCTTCTCAAAGAACTAGAGTCAACACCCTAATATGGACAACACTACGACACTAGTTGGATACTTGTCATCGAATAATCTAGTTGGGCAGTCATGTCACCTACAATCTACATTTTATCCATGTCATAATAGTGCATATAAAATAAATACGGAATGTAATAGAACAATGTACATCATACCATTCCTCATTGGATGTCTTGATATCCCCCAGTCATAGGCATGGATCTTGGCTATCATATAGTTCTCTCCAATCTGTAGGCTAGTTCTCATCCATGCATAAACATAACAACAAAATATATATAGAAGTGATCATAATCATCATGTTATTAAATTTGGTATCCATGATCTTTTTTTGTTTATATTTAACATCAACATGCTAGAAGTAAATCTTACATCAGATAAATAAAAAAAATTGATAAGTCATTCACTAGATAAATCATATCCAAATAAGCCATAAATTAGGTATATCATATATCAGATAAATCATACATCAATTACTTTAATAAAGAAAACATGTTTTTATCAATTGTTTTATATAAGTTCATTTGTTCAACTGAAATTCATCGATATTACATAGAGTTATAAATGAAACAACACGAAAATACAAATAGGACCACAACATAGGTAGTTATCTAGGTCAAAATGGGCATCACAACTGGTCAAAAAGTGAGTGGTTGTCACAATGTATAGTCTCTACATCCTCCTAGGTAGCATATCATAGGCTATACTTGTCCCATTGGACCTTAACTTGGTCCACCAAGTGATCCCTCAATTGTTGAAATCTACAGTTCAATATGTGTAACAGTTCGACTATTACAGTTCCCACATCCAAGACCTGTAAGTTCCTCCAATAGAGTTTGTGAGATTGTTCAGAAACATAATGTCATAGGACAGATACATGAAAAAAAATCATGAGTTTTATGCCAATGATGTGGCAATACAAGATGATAAGCAACTGGTCCACTTTTCTCTTTGATTCTAAAAGGTCCTATAAACTGAGGTGGCAAATTCATCCCTTTCCCAAATTGAATCATGCTTATGTCGGGTCGAATATGAATAAAAAAATGATCTCCCACATCATAAATTCAATCTGTCTTATGTGCACCGACATAATATTCTACCTCTCTTTCTTCCTTTAACATTTGTTGAATCTTTCTTACCTATTCCTTCATTTCTTGAACCAATTCTAGCCTGACCATTACTCTGTCCAACTTTTACCAACTCAATGGAGTCCCGCATGGCGTCCCATATAGAGCTTAATAAGGAGGCATCTAGTTGAACTATGGTAATTGTTATTATAGGAAAACTCTAGAAATGGTAAGTACCTTTCCCACTAATTCTAACTATCCATGATGTGCATTCTAAGCATGTCTTCCATAACCCAATTTACTCTTTTTGTAGTGCCCACTTTGGTTGGTTGAACTTGATATGACATTAGCCTCGATGCATTATCCTTTGAGTAACTCGGGTTGAGGATCCAGATATTTGACTCTTGCTATGAGTGGTTGTGGTAATAATTATTTTTCTAGTTTGATGCTAGGATGATAATAATTGTGATGGATACACATCATGACTATGTTGAATCATGTGATTTATTCATTATGCGTCTATTTACACTAGTTCTTGCTCATAGTTATGAAGAAAATGATGATTATTTAGTATACAAAATTATATTGGTGACTAATATTATGAAGAGTATCACTGATGATTATTGAGTGTGGCATGAGACTTCGTACATGCACTTGCACATGATGAGTTGACAACCTATGGTTTGGTTTGAATTACGTATTATTAGCTAAAAATTTGTTAAAAATTCAACTTAAATTTCTGCAGTGAATTCTAATAACATGTTAGTGGTTGTAGGCACAAGTTAGTTGCTTGGTCGAACGACTTACACATGGGTGAGGGGGTTGTATAGATAAATGGAACCTTATGGGAGGGGTGGTGCAGTGTCCTTGATTCCACCTACTAGCACTCCCTCTGTGACTTGGGATGTGATGTAGGAGCATGAGGCTTGAAGACAAAATACTTCGAATTTTATTCCAAAAATACAAAAATTGTTTACAAGCAAAGGAGTGGGATACTTTCACTGTCACTTTACAAAGCTTTCTAGATAGGATTTGAGATAGAATTCAGGGACTTGAATTATCTTGTAATTAATTCAAGTATTTAGGCTTAGTTGAGATTATTGAGGAGAATATCATGCAGATTAGATATTATCTAGGATTAGGTAGATTCAATCCATTGATTTAGGATATGATTGTTGTATGTACAAGTATTTATGTAATTTTTGAATTAGTAGAATGGGATTTTGGTTGAGGAGGAATGGAATGTAAAATTTGGAATCTCTCTGTATCTCCATGAGTACTGTGCATGAATGGTCGAATCCCGGAGGTTTTAATTTCCTTTGAAATATTTCTGAGTTTTGTTGATTTCTGGTTTGAGCCCTTTAGAATTAGATTTTGTATAATTTGGTGTTGTCGCATCTAAATCATCACTCACTGTGAATTGAAATAACTTGGATGTATTTCGAAATCATAGAGTTAGTTAGCGATATCCTGAATCTGACAAATGAGAAATAAACTTGGCGGAAGTGCTAAGTCTGGCGGAATGAGGAAACCTAACAAATTCACAAGAAACCCAGAAGAAAATCAGAATTGTCCGATTAGACAGATCCAACAGATCAAATGGTCATTGCGTGCCAACAAGCGCAGACATTAATTCCAAAATCGGACGCAATAATTTATAAAACTGAGTTAATAGCTCAGTTAATCGTGACCGTTTGCTTGAAGGGGTCAGATCTGATGGTGATCACGTCGAAAGATGCACGTGAGTTAATTTAAATTTCGAACGTGATAAGGTTATGAACTGGGGTTTTAATTCCTTTTGGTTCTGTGGAAAATTTGAAGTTTTGCCATATACCGGGTAAATTAAATAGGTCTGCTATTTTAGCAAAATAGCTAAATTTGGAGGTTGATGACTGATACTCCAAAGAAAACCCGAGAAGGAGTTCCACCTGAACTTGAAGAAGTAGTTTCTAGTTTTGAATGATTATCCTTAACACCTGCAACCATCCCACCATTAGTGGTATCAGAGCAAATTATTGACACTGAGTAGGATTTCAAAGATCAGAAAAAGAAATCCAACATGGCTTTCAGAGTTGGAGGAAGACGTGGTGGTGGTCAAAGAAGAGGAAGACCACTTGTAAATGCTGAAGTGTTGGAAGCTATGAAGCAGATTCAAGCTAGATTAGAAGCAGTGGAAATGGGAAATAAAAGAGATGCAGGTGTTGGAGATGTTAGTGAGCTTGAAGTTGAAGTTGCAAAAGAAGAGGAACATGTAGAAGTTAATCCTGAAATGAGATTCTTTAAATCAGTGTTGGGATCCACATCTCAACCTAGACTTGAGGTTTCAGTTTATACAAGAGGTTTAAACCCTGAGGAGTTGATAGACTGGATTAATGACATGGATAAATTCTTTGATTATGAAGAAATGGAAGAAGGAAAGAGAGTGAAATTTGCTGTCACAAAATTGAAAGGACATGCAGCACTTTGGTGGGATGGAGTGTAGGCAGAAAGAAGAAGACTTGGTAAGCAACCAATTAAAAATTGAAACAAGATGGTTGCAAAGTTGAGAGGTAAGTTTTTTCCAAGTGATTATCAACAGTCATTATTTAGACAGATGCAAAATCTTAGACAGAGGTCTCTGACAGTGAAAGAATACATAGAGGAATTTTACAAAGTGAGCATAAGAGCTAGACAAATTCAAGATACATACGAGAAGGTTGCAATATATATAAATGGTCTCAGAATGGAGATCCAAGATGAGATAAGTGTGATGTATCATAAAATAGTAGAAGAGGCTTATCATATGGTATTGAAGGTTAAAGAAAAACTCATGAGGAAGCAATCTGCTAGAAGTAGAGGTACTTTCCGAGGAAGAGGAATTCAAGGTGGTAGAGGAAGATCTACAACACCTAGAGATGGAGCTAGCAGTAGCTCGAATCAGCATACACCCACAGAAGGTGATGCAAGTGGTAGAAGGAGTTTTTCCAGAGGAAGAGGAGGCAGAGGCAGAGGAAGAGAAATCAGATGTTACAGATGTAACAAGCTGGGACACAGAGCCTATGAGTGCCTAGAAAACGCAGGGAAAAATTAGAGAAATGTAATTGTTTCTTAGACTAAAGAGGAAGCATCAAAGGTTCCAGAAGAAGAAAACGTACCAGAGAAAGGGGAATCTTTGGTTATTAACAAAGTTTTGTTAAAGCCAGCAAAGGAAGTTGTTGAACTAGCGCAGAGAAAGACTTTGTTCAAGACTGTGTACAAGGTTCAAGGAAAACGCTGTCAAATGGTAATTGATAGTGGCAGCAACGATAATTTGGTCTCTACAATAGTGGTGGAAAATTTGAATTAAAGATGAAGAAACATCCAACACCTTACAAGGTGTCATGGCTTCAAAAAGGACATCAGTTGTCAGTGAAAGAACAGTGTGAAGTGGAGTTGCAGTTGGGCAGCTACAAAGACAAAATTCCATGTGATGTGATGCCTATGGATGTGTGTCACATATTGTTGGGAAGAACACATACAAATTTGGTAAAGATGGTATTAATCATACATTGCTACCTATGGAAGAAGAGGATGTATCGAGAAAATATGATCCAAAGACACTATTGCTGAGTGGAAAATAATACTTGCAGCAGATTGAAGAGAATGAGGTAAATTTTGCAATGATTTGCAAACCCAAGGTAATAACTAGTTCCACTAAAATTTCTGATTTGCCAATTGAAATTCAAGAGATGCTGGAAAATTATTGTGATATCATTGTAGATGATTTTCCTAATGAGTTACCACCCATTAGAAAAATCAGTCATCATATAGATTTGATTCCAGGGGCGAATCTACCAAATAAAGAAGCTTACAGGATGACTCCCACAGAAAATGAAGAAATCAGAAAACAGGTTCAGGAATTGTTAGATAAAGGACTGATTAGAGAGAGTTTGAGTCCTTGTGCAGTGCCAACAGTGTTGAGTCCAAAGAAAGATGGAGGCTAGAGAATGTGCACTGATTCAAAAGCAATCAACAAAATAACAATCAGGTACAAATTTCCTTTACTTAGAATTGAAGATTTGATGGATTGTTTAAGTGGAGCAAGATATTTTACAAAGCTGGATAGAAAAAGTGGGTATTGTCAAATAAGGATTAGAGAATGAGATGAATGGAAAACTGCTTTTAAAAAAAATAAAGGACTGTATGAATGGATGGTAATGCCTTTTGGGTTATCAAATGCTCCTAGTACATTTATGAGGCTTATGAATGAAGTGCTGAAAGAATTTATTGGTAAATTTGTAATAGTATATCTGGATGATATATTAGTTTACAACAGATCTAAAGAGGAACATATGAGACATCTGAATTATGTCTTACAGAAGCTGCAACAAGAAAAGTTACTGCTAAATTTAAAGAAATGTTCATTCATGAAGGAAGAGTTGGTATATTTGGGCTTTGTTGTTTCTGTTGATGGATTAAAGATGGATCCAGAGAAGATAAAGGCAATCATAGAGTGGCCTTCACCAAAAAGTGTTTTTGAGGTAAGAAGTTTTCATGGTCTTGCTAGTTTTTATAGAAAATTCATAAGGAATTTTAGTAAGATCAATGCTTCTATTATTGACACTATAAAGAAGGATAAACAACCATTTAAATGGACTGTAGACGGAAAAAAGAACTTCTAGTTGTTAAAAAGAAAGATCACTGAAAAGCCTATTTTAATTTTGCCTGATTTTAATAAACCTTTTCAAGTGAAATGTGATGCTAGTGGAGAAGCTATTGGCGCTGTTTTAAGTCAGGAGGACAAACCTATAGCTTATTTTAGTGAAAAATTGAATGAATCAAAGAAGAAATATTCTTCTTATGATAAGGAATTTTATGCAGTTGTGAAATCATGGAAAAAGTGGAGACATTACTTGATGTCTAAGGAGTTTATACTTTATTCAGACAAGCATGCATTGCAGTACATTATGCAACAACCAAAGCTTAGTCGGAAACATGCAAAATGGGTAGAATATCTTCAAAATTTTAATTTTGTATTAAAACATATAAATGGCCAATCAAACAAAGTAGCAGATGCCTTAAGCAGAAAAAGTATAAAGTCAAATTCAAGTGTTGGCTTTTAATTTTCTTAAAGAATTATATGAGAAAGATTTAGATTTTAAAGAAGCATTTGAAGCTTGTAAAAATCCCGTTTTGTTAGACAGACATAAGTAGCTAGATTTTTTCTTGCAAGAAGGATTGTTGTTTAAAAGAAATCAACTGTGCATACCAAATTTCTCTATGAGGGAAAATTTAATCAAGGAGAAACATAGTGGTGGACTTGGAGGAAATTTTGGTGCATACAAGACTTATGAACAGTTGAATCGGTTTTATTTCTAGCCGAAGATGAGATCTGAAGTGGAAGAGTATGTAAAAAATTGTAAAATCTGTTAGTATGCAAAGGGAAGGAGCCAAAACACAGGTTTGTATGTTCCATTACCTATTCCAGATAGACCTTGGGATATGATAAGTATGGATTTTGTTTTGTGTTTACCAAAAACTCAAAGAGGAAATGATTCAATTTATGTTGTGGTTGACAGATTTTATAAAATGGTACATTTTATTCCATGTTATAAAACCAGTGATGCTACTCACGTTGCTAATCTATTTTTTAAGGAGATAGTAAGGTTGCATGGGTTACCTAAGAGCATTGTTTTAGACAGAGACACCAGATTTGTTGGTCATTTCTGGAGGACCTTAGGGAAGAAACTTGATACTAAACTGAGTTTCAGTTTAGCTTATCATCCTCAGATTGATGGACAGACTGAAGTTGTAAACAGAAGCTTGGGTAATCTTCTGAGAAGTCTTGTATGTGAACATCCAAAATAGTGGGATCAAATTTTGGAACAGGTTGAATATGCTTATAATGATTCTCCTAACATGAGTAAAGGGCAGAGTCCATTCCATATAGTTTATGGAATGCACCCAATAGGAGTGTTTAAATTAAGAGATTTGGGAAAAGCTTAAATGAGAAGTGCTAAAGGAGAAGATTTTGCTTCAAAGATTCAAGCAATACATGAACAGGTAAAACAACAGTTACAGGATAGCAATATAAAGTACAAGAGCAAAGAAGATTTGAAGAAGAGAGAAGTTAATTTTGAGGTTGGAGATTTGGTTTTGGCACACCTGAGGAAGGAAAGATTTCCAAAAAGGGAATATAACAAGTTAAAATTTAAGAAAATTGGACCATGCAGAGTCTTGAGAAAATTTTCTGCAAATGCATATGAAATTGAATTGCCCCCCGACATTAGAATATCTCGAATTTCAATGTTGTTGATTTGTACAAGTATGAAAATAGAAATGCAGATGATAAAATAGAAGATAAAGAAGAACAAGAGTTTGATTGGGTAAAACAATTAACTACAGTAAATGCATTGCAACCAGAAAAGATTTTAGATAAGAGATTGTTTAAAAAGACAAGAGGACAAGAGTATTTTTAGTATTTGATCAAGTGGAAGGATCAACCAATTGCTAATGCTACTTGGATGACAGATGCCATGCTATAGAAGTTGGGAAGTTCTGTAGAAGAGCTCATGGACGGAAGCCTATGAAGAATTGTGTCCTCAGGAGTCTGATGTAGGAGCATGAGGCTTGAAGACAAAAGACTTCGAATTTTATTCCAAAAATACAAAAAAAGTTTACAAGCAAAGGAGTGGGATCCTTTAGCTATCACTTTACAAAGCTTTCTAGATAAGATTTGAGCTAGAATTCAGGGATTTGAATTATCTTGTAATTAATGAAAGTATTTAGGCTTAGTTGATATTCTTGAGGAGAATATCATGCAGATTAGATATTATCTAGGATTAGATAGATTCGATCCATTGATTTAGGATCTGATTGTTGTATGTACAGGTATTTATGTAAGTTTTGAATTAGTAGAATGGGATTTTGGCTGAGGAGGAATGGAATGTAAAATTTGGAATCTCTCTATATCTCCGTGAGTATTGTGCATGAATGGTTGATTCCCGAAGGTATTAATTTCCTTCGAAATATTTCTGAGTTTTGTTGATTTCCAGTTTGAGCCCTTTAGAATTAGATTTTGTATCATCTGGTGTTGTCACATCTAAATATTCACTCACTACGCATTGAAATAACTTGGATGTATTTCGAAATCACAGAGTTAGTTAGTGATATCCTGAATTTGACAGATGAGAAATAAACTTGGCAGAAGTGCTAAGTCCGGAGGAACAAGGAAACTTGACAGATTCGCGAGAAACCCCGAAGAAAATCAGAATCATCCGATCGGACAGATCCAACAGATCGAATGTTCATTGCGTGCCAACAAGCGTAGATGTTAATTCCAAAATCGAACGCGATAATTTATAGAACTGAGTTAATAGCTCAATTAATCGTGACCGTCTACTTGAAGGGGTCAGATCTGACAGTGATCGCATCAGAAGATGCGTGTGAGTTAATTTAAATTTCGAACGCGATAAGGTTATGAACTGAGGTTTTAATTCCTTTTGGTTCTGTGGAAAATTTGAAGTTTTGCCATATACTGGGTAAATTAAATAAGTATGCTATTTTAGCAGAATAGCTAAATTTGGAGGTTGATGATTGATACTCCAAAGCAAACCTGAGAAGAAGTTCCAACTCGAGCTTGAAGAAGTAGTTTCTAGTTTTGAATGATTATCCTTAACACATGTAACCAACCCACTAGGATGGAAGGGTTGGGATACCTTTTCCTTGAAGATCACGATGTTATGGGGATAGGCTCAGTTTGAGTCACTCATGAGGATTTTACTGGGGGGCACACATTGAGGCAGATCTCTAGCACTATTAATCTCATAATAGAGGGAAATATAGGAGAGGATAATAGTATTTGTCGTTGCATCTAGTTCTTCCCCTCATAGTCACTAGATGCTTGAAGGGAAAGCGACGTGGTACCCTTGCATTGTCGCTGCTACAACACCCTCCAAATTTTGGCCTACATTCAAATTTTCGACCCTCCCTTTGATCATGTGAACTATCGTTTCTAGTTGTTAGAGTGATTCTATAATCATTCTCTAAGTTTTCAAGTCCCTTTTCTAAAGAAATCCAAAGTGTTGTCTTTTGTTAAGGGAAGTGTCGTTCGTTGTGAAAGGCAGAGTTAAGTAATCTTTAAGAGGTAAATTTGGTGCATTCTCTTGCATTAATGGATCTTAACTATCATGAGAACATGCATTGGAGTCATTACTAAGGTATTGCACATTTTCTCTTTGCATTCGACACTTGCGTTGTAAAGGTGTATCTTAAGTGTCACACTTGGAGGTATGTGTCATCTTGTTGTCATTTCAATGAATGCATGTTGATTTTGGGTACTAAGTATCTTATTGTCACGTGGTTGATAGTTTATGAGTGTGTTGTCATATTCCAGTCTTGTTATATGCTTTTATTGTCATCTTTCTGTCTTATCGATCCCACACTTAGTCATTTTCAAAATTTTCACTATCCTTGCAACTTGCTCAATCAGTAGCCTACCTTTTAGTCTCCTTCAATTGTACATTGCACAGTCTTAAGACAGTGATGATGCCTTTATATTTTGGAACTGCACATTGCACAATCCTAGAGTACAATCTCCCCTAACTGCACATTGAGTAATTGCAGTGCTCAGTCACTCAGTCTTGTTGGTTGCAGTTTCTCAATGCGCAATTCTGATAAGCCATACCTTTCCTTGTGCACCACGAAATCACAGTGGAAAATGGAGCCTCTTTTGGACCCTCATAGTGCTCAAATGTGTAATTCCTTGAGCCTCTCCCTCAGCCGCTACATATTGCACAATCACAGTGCCTAGTCATGCCTCCTTTCCTCCTAGGATTTTCCATTGCATAATCCCTAACCTGCCTCTCCCTCGGCCATTGCGCACTGCACAGTCATAATGCCCAGTCATGCCTCCCTACCTCTTGTACTTGCCCACTATGTAATCTCTGACTTGCCTCTCCCTACACACTTCATGGTCACAATGCCTAGTCCCTCACCTTTGCCTCCTACTCCTGCGCACTGCACTCATGAAGGCCTCTCTCCTCAACCTAAGGAATTGTCCCTTCTTAGTCAACATGTTGCATGAGAAACAAAGAATACTAGGTGATTTTGAGAATGATATTGTTTTGTCATGAGTGAACTTCATTTGCAAGTGTTATTATCTTAACATGGAAAGATGATGCTCAAGGAGGACATCAAGGAGATGTTGCGAGAAGACACAAAGAGATCATTAAACAAAGAGATAAATGGAAATTCAACTATGATAGATGGATGAACATCAAGGTCACATGAAATACTCTATAACATAACCAACCTTTTGGAGGATGAATTTGAAGTGCAAACAAAACCTATCACGAATACATGAAGACATAGCAACAAAGAGAAGAGCTTAGCATTAATACACTACAATGAAGTCTTATGTCACTATCGCCAAGTCATGGCTTCTCAAAGCGTCACCAAAAAAGTCTTGTGTTGTTAATGTATTTTGCCACAATTTGTGGAATGTAATATTTCATTTTCAAAAATGAGAAAATGTAAAATGTGTGGAAACCCAAGGGTCACACATGGAATGTGAAAAGTCACTAGAGAGTCCTAGAGTCATGTAGAATTTCAAAGGTCACACAGGAATTCGAAAAGTCACATAGAAGCTCAAGACTCATGGGGGAGGTTGTTGAGTCCCAAACCTACATCTTCCCTATACACCTTTTTAGCCTTCTTTTCCAGTTACTTGAACCACCAAGTTGTCAAATCATTGCATGCTAGTTTAAAAAGAGCTTATAAAATGGTTTCCTAACTATGTCTTGTGACTGTTGTTTGATTTAGATTTTTGCTCAGTCAACTGCGGAATCTTGTCAGTTTTCGCAGCTAGCTCAACTTTCCGCAGCCATTTTGTTGAAGTCTATGTTACAGGTGTCTACTGGAGAATCCGGCCACATGGGCAAGCTGCAAATGATGTGTACATGGAATGTGTCCCCTTGGTTCAGCCGAATCACTCACAAAAGGCCATGGTCAAGGATAGTCAAAGCGGTGGTCAAGCTAAGAGTTTTGCGGTGGCAGGACTCTGTTTTTCACCACGTGAAGACTTGTGTGGCAAATTCCTCAATCTTAGGAGGGGTGCTAACACTTGTGGACTGTTCCGTGAACCCAAATCCAACAGCCACCACTCCTTGGATTTAATGGTCACGGCTACCATATTGCTAGATCTCTGGACGTGGTTATTCACGTGTTTGTTTAGCAGCGCAGAATTTAGGAAGTAGTTATAGCATCCTCAGTTATAAATAACGCGTTATCATACGCTTGTTAGCTAGCTGGATATATGTAATTTTGACTGTTTTACGAGCCCACTGTGTCGTGCTCTATCTTTATCTTATGACTACATTTTAATATATGAGAAGATAGTGTTCTTGAGTTCCATTTTGTGACTGATTGCTGATTGGTCGAGGTTGCAGAGGGCCCCTGTACACCAAGGCTCTGTAACTACTGTATAGTTTCTTTCTTTTCTCCATTATGTTATTGTTTCCATAATCATTTGCTTGTATATATTACACTATTTCTGATATTCATGTTAACTGTTGTCCATACTTTCTTTTATGCTTTCTCATGATTATTAACTGATCAGTGTTTTTCTTTCAGGTTCTTGTAGACAGCCTGGGAAATTTTACATAGCTTTTGAATGACTAATGACATGAAATCATCTTGTCCTTCTGCTGATTTATTTTCTAAGTTCTAATTCCAACATTGTTATTTCTTTCAGTTTTGTTTTGTTCATTTACTTTTATGCAAGTTAGAAATCAGATTACTCAATTTGTTTATGATTGCCTCCTATAGCCAGAGCGAGACTACTGGTGAGGGGTCAGAATATGAGTTGAAGTGATATGATTTAGTTTATTTTTTCTGCAAGTTATTGATTAGATTACTCATGTCATTTTTAGTTACCTCCTATAGCCAGAGCGAGACTACTGGTGAGGGGTTGAAGTATGAATGCGTAGTTTGATCTTAGTTTCATTTTATGCAATTTAGATATCAGATTACTCAATTTGTTCATGATTACCTCCTATAGCCAGAGCGAAACTATTGGTGAGGGGTCAGAATATGAGTTGAAGTAGTATGATCTAGTTTACTTTACTTAAATATTTTGAATTGCTTTAAGTGTTTTTTTTGTTCTTTTTTTTTATACAACAGCAAGGATACTGGGCTTCATTGTCACTAGCTCATTGTTTGGTACATTTTTATTTTCTCTTAGTAATTGATTTCACCATTGCAAGTTTTGAAACCTTTTTGAGAACTTTGAAGTTTGGAAATCATTGTAGAGGTCACCACTGCCTTGAACACTTATATCCATACTTGACTTTTTATTTTTCCATCTCACATTAGGGAATCAACAAAAGATAAACCCAGAACAAACCAAAAAAATCACAAACGACAAAGAATTAGGAAATCGGTTATCTTGCATATACAGTGCACTTCACTTCAACAGTTTACGACTCCCGGATTGAAAATTTATATAGAAATTTAGGACACACTAAATTGACCAAACATTTTTGCGCCGTTGCTGGGGAAGTGAAACTAGGTAGCCAATTTCTTGAAAAAAAACAAGAAAATTTCAAAGAAGGTAAAAATTGATAACTTCTCAAAGTATGCTCTCCTCTTGTGCCTAGTGTGATCTGGAGGACCAGAAAAGAGAGTTATTGGTTCACTAATTTCTTAAGTATGCTCTCTTCTTGCACCTAGAGTGACCTGGAAGATCAGAAAGAGAATTATTAGCCCGACTTGAAGAAAAATAAAAAATGACATGCATAGAGCAAGAGATTCTAGGGAAAGGTTTTTAGCTAGGGCCAAGAGTTCGATTTTTACAACTCCATCTACTTCAAGGAATAGACAAGAAACACCTCAATCATCCCCAACTCACACTCCTAGCCTTAGGATTCCTGGAATTTAAGAGGCAGTAGCTAAATTAGGAGACTCTCCCACACTATCCATCGAATCTGAGTTAGGAAAAGACCCTTTCTTTACTTCTACAGGAAAACACAATGTAATTGAGGAAGTAGAATCACCTGAAGAAGAAGAAGGAGAAATTCCTCCTCATTCGCCATTAGTAGAAGAACCAGAGGATTCTGAAGTCTCTAAGGAAACTATCATGACAGAGGAAGTAGTAAACGGATTTGGAGGAGGTAGAGGTAGAGGTAGAGGAGGAGGAGGAAACAATGGAGGAGGTAGAGGTAACAATGGGGGAAATAGGGATGGAGATAACTCATTTGGATTTCCTATAGTTGATGAGGAATCTCGAACAACAATGAAAAACATCTCACTTTCTGTTCTCCCAAACTTTCATGGGTTGCGAAGTGAGGATCCTGAAACATTTCTATTTGAGTTTGAAGTCGTATGTCGAACTTATGATTATATGGAAGACTCTCAAAAACTCAAATTGTTTCCTTCAACATTTAAGGGAGATGCTTTAAAATGGTTCATGGGATTAGTCACTCAATCTATTAGGACTTGGAATGATATGAAACAAACATTTTTGGATAGATACCTGGACTATTTTATGCCCACCAATCACAAGGATGAGGTATTCAAAATGGTGCAAAAAGAATATGAAAACTTGGAGGATTTCCTTGAAAGATTTCAATACAATCTAAAAAGAGCAAAAATGAATAACTTAGATGAGGAAACCTTGAAAGCCCTTCTATTGAAAGCCATTAGAGATGAATGGATAGATATTTTGAACATGATGGGAAAATGAGATATATCTCAACTTCCACTTCATGATATAGTAGAGTTATGTGTCCATCTCTTTAGGGGAAAATCTAAAACTGGGAAAGGGCCTAGAGATCCTTCTCTCATTAGAGCAAACAAATCTGCAACTGGATCAGTAAGTAGGGCTGAGATTGGCAACATGCTTTATGAGTTCAAAACTGATATTTTAGGAGGTCTTAGTGAGCAACTAGACACCCTCAAGATACAAAACAAGCAGAAAGTAGAAGCTGAAACTTTGGCCATCTTTTGTCCGAAGTGTAGGAAGAAACATGCTATAAGGGAATGTCCCTTGGATGCAAAAGTTTTAGAAACATGTGTGATTTGTTCAGAAAACCATGAGACCAAGGATTGTCCTTCAATTCCTGGGCTCAAAGTTGTCTTTCAAGAAGATCCAAATTCAATTGAGTCTCTCTGTTTTGTTTCAAGGAGACCTTGTCAGGGGCAACAAAATCAAGGGTTTAACAACCCTATGAACTTTCAACCCCCACCAAATTGGAATCCTTGGCAACAACCTTGGTCCCAACCTCAAAATCCATTTCAATCATGGGTACAAGGTATGCAAAATCCTTATGGGAGATTTGCTCAATTCTATCAATATCCTCCATCTTTTCAAAATCAACAAGCTCCACAACTTCCAAATCAAAATCCACAACTTTCATTACCATTTCCACAACAACAACAACCTTCTCAACAAAATCCAAATTCCTAACTCTTGCTTCCATTCCAACAGAAGAAAAATCAACTACCTTCCCAGCCATTGCCAAACCCTAATAATAAAAACCCTCAAAATGCTTACATGGTAGAAGGACAACAATTTCCTACTTATATGATTGTTCCTCTCAATGATGTACAACTCAGATCTGGTAGAGTTTTAGACAAGCCTTATATAGATGCTCAAAAGCAAAGCATTTCCGAGGAAGATTCTCTTGAAGCCAATAAAGGTTCTGAAGCATCTCTTCAAAACCCAAGCACTCAAAAAGAAAAAGAAAAAGAGTCAACCCCCACAACTCCTATAGTTGAGCAACCTGCATCTTCATCTACACCGCCTTTTCCTGAAAGATTACAAATTGACAAAGGGGTGAAAAAACAAATCTTGTTGCCTGAATATGATTTTCTAGATGAATTAAAGAATGTTTGTATCAAGATTCCCTTGTTACAAGCCATTAGAGAAATTCCTATTCTAGCAAAAACAATAAAGGAGTTGAGTCTCAAAAGACCAGGAAGGAAACCAAGAGATACAAGAAGAATCCACCTGGTAGGAAAAATTGCAGATATCATGATGGGAAAAATTACCATGGAGAAGTATGTAGATCCCGGTAGTCCAATTGTCAAAACACATATCAATGGGGTAGAAATTCCAAATACTTTGATTGATTTAGGGGCTGCTATCAACATTATGAGTAGACAGATTATGGAACAGCTAAAACTTCCTAATCTTCTTTTTACACCTACTTTACTACAACTTGCAGATCGATCAATTATCAAACTAGATGGTGTATTAGAAGACATTTCGGTCTCCTTAGATTCTTGGGAATATCCAGTAGATTTCATGATTTTAACTCCCAAGAGTAATCTAGGAGGGCACCCACTTATTTTAGGAAGACCTTGGCTAGCTACAACTGATGCTTTTATCAGTTTTAGATCTGGGGATATGTATATTTCTGATGAATTCGACAAAGAAATTCAATCTGTATCCTCCAGCAAAAGCAATTACAGAAGTAGGAGATAATGAATGGGTCGATGATAAGGACGCTATACAACATGTCTTTACCATTTCTGAAATCAGTGAAGATAGTCAAATTCTGAACACATTAGAAAATTTTGAAACATCTTCAGAATATGACCACACACAATTTCAGTTAGATTCGAACATTGAGTATTTATCATCTAGACAAATGTCTCTTTACTCTATGGAAGAGTTTGGTAGTTCCGCTATTGAGATCTTTCCAGGTAAAACATTGAATATCAACAGAAACTTGGAAAAATCACAACAGGGAGAGTTAACCAAAATCTTGCAAAAACATTCTACTGCATTTGCATGGGAGTATACTGATATGAAAGGTATTGACCCTAAGACTTGCATTCATCACATCTACATCGAGGAAAACAGTAGACCAATCAGACAACCTCAGAGAATGATGAATCCAAATCTTAGGGAGATAGTGAAAGAAGAGCTCGAAAAACTACTCAATGTAAACTTCATTTATCCAATTTCAGATAGCCGATGGGTTTCTCCTTTGGTTATAGTACCTAAAAAGAATGGTAAATGGAGGGTATGCATTGATTACAGGGAATTGAATAAAGCAACTTTGAAGCATCACTTTCCTTTACCCTTTATTGATCAGGTATTAGATACTTTAGCATGCAAAAAGTACTTTTCCTTTTTGGATGGCTTCAGTGGCTATAATCAAATTCAGGTAGCACCTGAAGATCAAGATAAGACCACATTTACCTGTCCATGGGGAAATTTTGCTTACCGAGTGCTTCCTTTTGGATTATGTAATGCACCCGCAACATTTCAAAGGGCAGTACTAGGAATCTTCTCTGATCTAATCCATGATTCTGTAGAGGTTTATATGGATGATTTTACAGTTTATGGTGATTCATTTGAAGAGGCATTAGAGAATTTGGAAAAAGTCCTTATAAGGTGTAAAGAAACAAACCTTTCATTGAGTCATGAAAAATGCTTTATGATGTTTAGTGAAGGTATTGTTTTGGGACATCATATTTCAGGGGATGGGATTAAAGTTGATAGATCAAAAGTTGAAGTCATCTCCAAGTTGCCTATTCCAAATTGTCAAAAAGATGTTAGAAGTTTTTTGGGATTTACTGGGTACTATAGAAGATTTATAGAAAACTTCACCAAAATAGCATCCCCACTCTTCAAATTATTTACAAACGACTGTGAATTCAAATGGGATCCTGATTGTCAATCAGCATTTGAAACTTTGAAAGCAAGAATATCTGAAGCACCCATTTTGAGAGGACCAAATTGGAAACTTCATTTCCATATTTCTACATATGCTTCAGATACAGCTCTAGGAGCTGTGTTGGGTCAAAAGGATTTAGTTCCTTATGCCATTTACTATACCAGTAAAGATTTGACTCCCACTGAGTTGAACTATACTGTGACTGAAAAAGAGTTCTTAGCTATTGTTCATGCAATCAATAAATTTAGACATTATATAACAGACTATGAAACTTTTGTCCATACTGATCATTCTGCAATTAGATATCTAATGAACAAACATGTTACTAATGGCAGAGTTACAAGATGGCTCTTACTTTTACAAGAATTCAATATTACTGTGTTGGATAGACCAGGGAAACAAAATAAAGTAGTTGATTTCTTGTCTAGGATCCAAAATACTAACGAAGACTCTCCTGTAGAGGATAAGTTTCCAGATGAATATTTATTTGCAGTAACTACTAAGACTCCTTGGTATGCAGATATTGCTAACTATTTGGTTACAGGGAAGCTACCTCCACATCTATTTCCTAGCGAAAAAAGAAGAATTATTCAGGAGAGTTCAAAATATTCATGGATTTCTAACGAATTGTTTAAAACAGGGTCAGATTATGTGATCAGAAGATGTGTTCAGGAAGATGAAATGCCTGACATCCGTAAGGCATGTCATGATGAGCCATGTGGTGGACACTTTGCTGACAAAAAGACGGCCTATAAAATCCTTTCTTTAGGATATTATTGGCCTTCCCTCTTCAAAGATACAAAAGAATATGTCAGAAGTTGTGACAATTGCCAAAGAGTGGGGAAACCAACTCTTTCAAACGAAATGCCATTACAACCATAGGTACTCATTGAACCCTTTGAAAAATGGGCTTTAGATTTCATTGGACCCATTAATCCACCATCTAAACAGAAGAAGTATATATTGGTATGCACTGATTATGTCACTAAATGGGTAGAAGCCAAAGCATTACTTTCTGCTACTGAAAATTCAGTTGTTACTTTTCTTTATGAGGATATTTTTACTCGCTTTGGTGTCCCAAGAGAAATTGTGACAGATCAGGGAAGTCAATTTACATCCAACATGATGGAGAAGCTGATGGAGGAATACAAAATCAAGCACAGAAAATCTACTCCTTACCATCCGCAAGCAAATGGCCAAGTGGAGTCTACAAACAAATTTATTGAGAGCATCATCACCAAAACTGTTCATCTACACAGAAGAGATTGGGCAGAAAGGTTTCCTGAAGCCTTATGGGCCTACAGAACTACATGGAGGAACACAACATGACATTATCCCTATGAACTTGTTTATGGGAAAGAAGTCCTGCTCCCCATTGAGTTTCAAGTCAAAACTTTCAAGATGACAGTTCAGTTGGGGATGGATCTATCAGAATCCCAAAAGCACGGAATGGAGCAGCTGAATGAGCTAGATGAGATCAGACAAGAGGCAATCCTAAGAACTGATCTAGTTCAACATCAAAGAGCTAAGTAGCATGACAGATACATCAAAGAGAAAAAGTTTCAAGAGCCTACTGTTACAACACATGAGCCTACTGGTAGTGGAGTGCCTGATCTTGAGACTAATGTTCAGCTCGGTACTGGAGGTATTTCATGTGTTATAAACAAATTTTATTATGGAATACAATTAAAATATTTAAATGAAAATGGTGTATTAATTATAACATTTCTTGTTTCTACACCATAACATGTATAGGATGTGACTAGAGAAGAGGAGGAACATCTATGGCCAATCCGAAAATATTATGCTTCCCTCCACTACCAAAGTAGGTAAATAACACTCTACTATTCTTTTTATTAATAAAACATTGTAATAATAATAACTATAAATATGAATTTAACTTTTCTTTCTTATTGCAGTTGATGCTCGGCCCCACTTGTAAACAAGAAATATTTCACTAGAGACGACAACAACTAAAGGGTTCCAAGATCAAGACATCCTCACTAACTTCATATTAAAAAAGAGAAAGAAATGTGATAAAAAATGACTGCACTTGTTTAATTAGAGCCTATTTTTTTTAGTATCACATTTTTCAGTGAGAGATTGAATGTCTCATGGCATGTGCACATGTAACTTTAGACCTATGTTGCATGAAACTTCTAGAAACTCGGCGTTTCGGGACGTACCCGTTCCCGAAATTCCGAAACTCTTCTGAAACTCGACCATAGTGTAATCATTTATGTAGAGTTAATATAGACATGGTTTTCCTTCTAAATTGTCATTTATGGTTCTTATTCCCTTTCTTTCTTGCAAGGTATTTTGTTATTCACTTATGTATAAATTTATATATATATATATATATATATATATATATATATATATATATATATATATATATATAAACGTATATGATGTTTCAGACGATGTTTCCATTTTTAAGAGGTGACGCTTCTAAATGTACATGTTTCGGAAATTCTGAAACATTTCAACGCTTCGTGCAACTTGGCTTTAGACTTTCTTAATAAAAAATCGTAATTTTTTCGTTGCAAAAAATTATAACAATATTGTTTCAAATTATGTAAACATATTTTTTGTGCTACAAGGAGGGTGTAAAATACCACATATTTGATAATTTTGTGGTATAAGTTAATTAGCTCCGTTACAAACATCAAGAGGCTATAATCAGATTCTCGTGTTAAACTAAGACTTTATACGATATGTGTCCATGATAAGTCAACCATCTACTAATTTGTATACCTATCCCACTCCACCATACACTACCACACTCCTAATTTAGGTGCTAGATACTCCTGCTTCAATGCTTAATCACAACAATTTGTGATTATGATGACAATTTAAGTACATATGTGTGTAATGTCCATGATGGGACGTATGAATTGTCCTCCCCAAATTTCTCGTCAATGATTATAACCTTAAATGGGCTAGCACTGGTCTATCTCATCATCTCAAAATGACCCAACAGATGAAAATTTACAATTTTTGTCATCATCACTTCACACTATCTCATGAATGACCCTTTCTACATATTATATGCATGAATTTATGGAAGGCCATCCCCTCTACCTATCCTATGATTGATTGTGACAACAAGTGAATAAAGGACAATTGACAGATCTTTGTTGACAAGATCCCCTACTTATAAATTGTACTTTGTTCACTTGTTCTCACAATCAATCATAGGCTAGGTAGAGGGGATGGTCTGCTAGAAATTCATGCATATAATCTATAGAAGGGGTCATCTATGAGACAGTATGAATTGATGATTATAGATATGGTAAATTTTCCTTTGTCGGGTCATTTTGATATGGTGATGACAGAGCAGTGCTAGCCCACTCAAGGTTATAATCATTGATGGGAAAAATGGAGAGGGAAATTCATACATCCCATCATGTACGTTACACTCACATGTACTTAAATTGTCATCATAATCACAAAGTGTTGTGAATTGACAACTAATATATGTTAGAATTTTGTTGGACTAATATAGATTAGAAAATGCAACCACTATATAGATTAACTACAATGAATATAGTAGAAAATGTAGCATCCCTTCCAATAGTTTCGACTGGTGCATGAGGTAAAGAAAACTCTAATTCTATTTTTATTAATGAATAATAACAAAAAAATATCAATTTAACATTTATTTATAGTTACAGTCAATGATCCACCCCTCTTGTGACAACCTCGACAACATCATGAGTACACGACTAGGCCATCAAAAAATAAGAAAAAGAAAAATAATGATTGTAATAATTATATCATTAGAAACATCACGTACCATATTATGAAAACATATTTTTTAATGATAATTGTTTTTGAGATGAAGTATTTTGTGTCTATGATTAATGAATGAATGAATGAATTTTATATGTTAATGAATAATTTATATATGTCTCTTTATGTACATGACCTTGTTTCATATTATGTAAACATATTTTTTATGATAGAATTTGTTAAAATGAAATATTTTTTGGATTTATGAATGAATGAATGAATGTTTGCGATTTGACTTTTTTATGTATCTTAATGTCTTGCTTTCAACTATTTCCTATATAGTAGATAGATTGGGTACTAAAGAATTGAGAGTGATGTGAGGGGGGAGAGGGGCCATGACACTTTCCACCTTCATGTGGTTAGCCCTATTCAACAGAGAATAAATTAGGATTTGGATAATCTTGGAAAAAAACACCCCCAATCCAACAAAGCAACAACAAAGTCAATGTTGACTTCGTTGTTGCTTCGTTGAGTGGAGGGAGGTTTGATCCAAGATTAAACAACTCCAACAATTTATTCTTGAAACCAAGAGAAGCTCGTTTAGGTATTTATGCATGCAAGTCTTTTTAATTATTATTTATTGATGCAATTAAATTTAATATTTGGTCAAATTTAATCTAAGTTTGTCTCATTGGTCTCATGAATATGTGTAGGACAACTAGTTTCAATTCAGATGTTGAAGTGGAACAACTATCTAAAGAAAATGGCTTAAAATGGTAAGGTTTTAGGTGAGACAAGAAAATTTGTTTGATATTTGTGTTGTATGTCTTGGCCAAGTGGGAGTTACATAAATTTTTATCAAAAATAACAAACTTTTCCATGAAAAGAATTCATGTAGTATTTGTCTTTCTTTGACAATTGTGTTTCTATTTGAGTAGAAGACCATAAATCGTCATTTCTCATGCAGGGAAATAAGATAAACTCTTACATTATTAATTGGCCATAAGGCACTAGTATGATTTTTCTTCTATTTTATTAATTATTTATCATAGCTAACTTCTCCTCCTTCCTTTGTTTTGCAGGTACTTTCATTCGAAAATTTGGGTTTGAAAAATTAACTAGGGTTGGAGTCATATACACACAAAAAAACTCATCGAATTACTGCTCAAATTTAACCCACAAATCGCTTGGCTACAAAGTGCATGATTTAGTTTTGCATTACATTTGATTTCAATCAATTTCTTATTTCTACATTGCAAATCTTCCAAGACCACATATGTTGAGAAAAAGTAGGGCAAACAGAATTATGGTTTCTTTTAGAATGTTTTCTCTTGTTATATTGACAACTCTTGTGATATAATGTTAGTTCATCATCATCATTATTATTTTGTGTTCATCATCAACACAATTCCAATAAAGAATATCACAATGCAAACAAAAAAACCAGAAATAGGTTGTAGGTCAGGGGCAAAACCCCTCCACAAGGGAAAAACCCAAAAACGTCTCTTCTTATAGAAATTCAAGGTAGAATTCCAAAAAATTTGATCAAGACAAATCACCAAGTGATAGGCTAGCCACCCAAACAACAATTCTTCTCTCTATAGCTCGACCTGCTACTCTTCTCTAGCTCGAATTTTGAATAGAGAGAGCTTTCTTCCAATACATGTGAGCTTTCCAAGCAAAGAAATGATGCACAATCCAAACAAATAGACCTTTTTGATTTAGTTGTTATCCTTCACCTCTTTCTCACTTTGAATTTGCCTTAGACTTTTTGAAGAGATTGAATTACTTGTGTGACTCAAATGAGGTCCAACACCTCTCCTTTGTTGAGAAATCTAGGGAATTATGTGAGTTAGATTCTTCAAGTTGATTTCTCTTATCTTGACATTTACTTGTGAAATTATATGTTTATTATGTTAGTGTTACTTTCATCAAATAAATGCCAACATGAAGATCACAAAGACAAGAACACAAGATGTAGGCACACAACCAGGGCAAACCCCCTATGAAGGGGAAAAATCGGTCAAACCTTTCTCTAGTATATTAAATCAAGTTGAGACACACTTGACCCTTTGACTAAATAAATAGACTTACTCCAACCACCAGACCAATTCCTCTTGCAATTGTCTATACAATCATGGTTCTTGGCTCCTTTTGTTTCAACTTCAAAATTTTGACCCTCTTGCAATAGTCTCGGCCCTCCTACTTCAGAAATTTCATCCTTCCTACTTTAGAAATCTCAACCTTCCTTCTACAATAGTCTCAACCTTTTTTGTAATCATCTCTACAACAAGGAACTTTGGCCTCCCTATAATTGTTTCCGCAATTCACATTTTTGGCGTCCTCTCTATAATAGTCTTCAAAGATTCTCGGCTTCCTCTCCATTTCTCAGTCCTGTAATAGTTTCTTACTTCTTGAACGAATGCTTCACTTCTCTCCTTCAAATGGTGAAATAGTAGGCTATTTATACTTATTGGTCACTGTGCATTTGAGTCGACATGAACAATTTGACTTGAAGCCGACTTGTAGGCTTGTAATGAAGGTCGACTTGATTATCTTCTGTTTGCATGCTAGATTTGAAGGATTGGGAGAAGGAACTGATTTGGTGGAGGAGATATTTAGACACAAAAACATTTTTCCTTTCTTGACCATAAGGAGCCCAAGAAAGGTCTCTTACAAAAATGACTTTGACTTTTACTCAACAAAAATCTTAGAAGCCTGCAATGGAGGTTTGACTTATTGACCATTGACCCAAGCATGAAAGACATGCTTTAATAAGTCAATAAAAATAATTTTATTTTCTTTCTTATGACTCAAATACAACTATGAAGACTAACACTAGTTACATTTTTCAACACTCCCCCTTAACCAGGGATTTATTCATAATCTTTACATATAGGTACAAGGATGAACTCAAAATGAAATGATCTACAAAGATAAAGAGTCATATAGTACCGCAGTGCTTTCAAATTAGATACTTGACCAAGGTATATAGCCGGGTTGGACTAAGGTGTGTTCTCACCTTCAGCCACTATAGGTACCATCAGGCTTCCACTCTAACACTAACCTAGGGATCTAGATATCAACATATGGCTCGGTCAGATATCCTTCCAAGAATCAGGCACTCAACCCCATATTCTTACATATCTCCCTATAAACTAGATATATATCCATTAGTCAACAATGCTTCCAAAAATTCGTGTTTTATTGTGGAGATATTGTGCAAAAACACAACCCCAATTAGCAATAACCTTTCAATACATATATACGTTAATATGAACCCTAGGGGTCTTCAATTATCCTGATGTTGCTCATATATCTTGTTGCATTTTTAAAAAAATCATTCAAATATTCTTCAACTTTATTATCAACATCTTATGAACTCATGGAGGGTATCCAAGCTCCCCCTTAACTCAACAATAGACTTTATCAAGTTCTTCTTTTCATCATGCTCATCATTAAGTCATTTTCAAGATAGGTGAACATCTTCAACATTTTGAAGATTGTGTACTTGCAAATCTAATAACCAAATACAAATATGCAAGAGTATGAGATCAATACATGGTTACCATATCACATGAATAGAGTATCAATCATAAGTAGTTAAACTTGCACTGCTTAAACTTGAATAATCTTTCATATCCAACTCGAGATCTTCTACTAGGGTTTTTGACATAATCCCTAGATTCCAAAGTTAAATCTTAGGTATTAAAAACTTAATAGCGAAATCAATTCTTTAAGTCCCAAAAACTAGACTCAGCATCCACAAAATCAAATATTGTACATCTAGGGTTTTAACAATATGATTTTTAGAATTTCATGATAGACTTTACTAGGTTTTGTTACAAACCCTAGAACTAGCAAGTTGACATCTAGGGTTTCATTCATACTAATCTTATGCACAGATACAAACATTAAACCTTAGCAATTTTTACTGGGGTTTCAATAATTCACCAAACCCTAAAGGTTTAGGGTTTTATGGCAACCCTAAAATATTAGGGTTTTACCAAAGTGCTACAAAAAATCCTAAATATTGTTAGAATTACAAACTCTAAGTAGCCTAGGGTTTCAATATTATCAATAATATATTCTAAGCATCAACAAGTTAGAGTTTTATAGTGAACCCTAAAAATTAGGGTTTCCACAAAAATGAAAAAATGACAAGAGATATGACAGAGGTAGATTCAATCTAGTGATTGATCTTCCTAACAAGAATCTTTTACGATTCAAAATCCTAAACATAAAATAGTTAGTAATACAAGGCAAATTTTAAAATAATTTTAATAAATAAGTTTTTGCAAATAGACATACCTGGAGTTGCTCCTTTTACAAACCTTGTAGGGTTTTTCCTTGGAGTGCTCTCTCTCATGAATCACAATTTATACCTACAATACTTAATGACAAGTACAACAAAGCAAGCTATATGATACCAAAAACTGTAAAGTCAATCTAGGATTTCATAGGAAATTAAAGTTTCCCATTACAAACTTTGGAAATCAAAATATCTTTTATAAACCCTATGACTAGGGTTGTTAATGAGTTACCTAGGGTTTTACACTATTGGATAGCAACTACCAATCTTAAATTTGCTAAACCCTAAGATGACTCAAATCTTGATCATACATATCTTATAAATACATACCTTTGCCTTTGTTTGTTTCATTGAGCTTGTTTCCCTTTGCAAATTGAAGACAAGTTGTTGGATAACCAAAACATAAAAGATAAAGGCAATAGTTACCTGAGCTATATGAGGTCTTGGTGAAAAGGATGTTAGAGAGAATGCCTCATAATGTTTTCATGATCTACATCGCTTGCCTATAAACTTTGATCCTTCTAATTGTTTGTTCCATGGTGATTTCTTCTTATTTATATAAATGCACATGTCTTATTCACTACTGATTAGAATTGGACTTCATGAAGGTGACTATAAGAGGTATTATTTGTCAGCATATCTTTACTGCTATAGAACTTGAAGTTTCCCATCACCGAACAAAGGAGATAGTTCCTTCTTAGAGACTATATCTTTTTATTTTATGGTCATGGAGATTGTTGTTAGGCCTACTCCTGGATCAGAAAATTTGTCTTCAAGGGGTATAGTGACTTATATTAATGTTATGCGAAGAATTCTAACTGTAGACATCCTTCCTGTTTGGTTATGTGGTGTACATGTCTTAAGATATCGACTTCTTTCATCAAAACTTCTTTGTAGATATCTTCAAGAGAGACACTTGTAGCTTTTCTTGACTCACTGACTTGTATGGGCTTGAATTGTGTATACATATATACCAATCTTAACATTGCAACTTCGCATAGAACTTATACTACAAATTTTATCTTCGAAGGTGATTGCAGCTAGATGATAGGCCTAATAAGCCTTCTCTCTCGGTCTCCTTTATGCTAAAAAATAATGTGGGAAATATCAGGTCCTATGATTGAATCATTTTAATATACTTATGCTTATAAGGTGGTCTTATGGTGACTGATGTCACTTATGTCTTCAAAATAGTATTGTTTATATATATGCCTAGAACAAAGGGTTTTTACCACCCAATTTGATGTGACATACTACTGTAATATCAACGAAATACTTGCTCCAAGATGATCATGTGAAGGAGAGTGACATATTTGTTTAGAAGTCTTGACCTTGAGTTTCTTTTATGCACAAAATGAGTTTCGGTCCTCTTGAAACAACATAAAACTTGAATTCCTGAAACAACACATAATTCATATCTTTTGGAGTGATTTCAGAGCATGTAAGTGTGCTAAAAAAATTGATCTATATTCCAGGAAGTTCGGTCTAGAGGGATTTGCTTTCCCACTTATTAGAATTCTTCTAATGGAGATTAGACTAGGACCTTCGTTTTTCTGCCTTAGGTTACCAAATTATCCTTTCAGTCCTCTAGAACAGAAAATATCTCTGTTATTTGTGCTAGTGTATGTGCCCAAAATAATTGAGCCTTTAGCCTATATAATTCTATTTCCCCATCCAAAAAGGAGCCCATGGAGGTCTCATCTATATGTAAAATATATAAGTATAACAATCTAACCCCTTACAAAAAAATTATATTTTCTAATTTCCTAAAATTAGTCATTATTAACCACCTATGTGGCATCATTTTCATTTTTTCAATGTCATTTTTTAACAAAGGATTACTCAACATCCCTATGTGTCACCTTTTGGATATTTCCAAATAAATATTCTTCCTAATTACTAAATTAAATAATAATATATTAATTTTCACTCCAAAAGTGGGTAATTTTTAAGTGAATTAATATCAAGAAGTCCACTTATATTTGTACTAGTTTAAGTAGAATTTGGAAGGATTACTATTGGTGAGTAAGGATTACACACAAATAATGCATGTCCTATATCATAACTATGAAATAAGGACTCCATCTCCTTACTCCCATTATTCCCAAGGTGGAGGTATTCAACTCACATATTTTACAAAGTGGGACTATTTCACTTGTTGTCCCATTACATTACTTGTCAATGTTGTCACTATCAATGTCACAGTCAAACGAGTTAAGTCAAGGCAAACAACTTATCATAGTACTTTTCATGGTAAGGCATCAATGTTAGGTCTATCAATTCATATTTTCATAGTTCAATATTCTATATTACAACATATGTAATATTCCTAATGGAAAATATACAATGTTAAACAAAGTAGACCTAGCAGAAACACATACAAAAATTACAACACGTTTAACAACCAGAGATCTCCATGGACAACACTGATATGAGCCATTTTATTAATAAATAAGAGGGTACAATGTGGTCCTAGAAAGAGTGCACCTAGGCTTGCTCAGGGAAAGCTAGCTAAACCCAAATAAACAATAAGAAATCACTCTCAAATCGGTTGATGCTCTCTCCTGGCTCTGTGCTGAAACTACCTAGAAAATATGTTGTTGGCTGCAAAGAATTGTTGTTAGGGCCTCCTTGGATGCTCAACAAATTCCGAGAAATTAACCTCGAGCTCTCCACAAATAACCCACAAAAACCCACAAAGGAACTAGCCAATTGTTGACCTTGGGATTTAGGCCCAATTTTCCCTTAGCTCCTCTAGTTGTTGGTTAAGTTAAGGCCATTGTTTGACCCCTCAAATCTCCCTAGAAAATTCTGCCAAAATAATCTTTCCCTCTCCTTAATAAACCCAAAAAAACCTAGAAAGGGTTTGTCCTAGTTTTGACGCTCCAAAATTGCCCCCCAAATGCTTGGACCTCCTCCACAAGCAAAATGTGTAACCTGTAGCAAATGTTGTGTTTGTTTCTATGCCAAAATGTTGGAAAAGCCTCCACAACACTTCCCCGGACTCCACCTAAAGTTTCAGCTCCTATCTCCCTTCACTCCTCAACCTCCAAGCGTGTCTCCTCCAAGAACTGCACAGTCCCAATATTGTTGTTACTAATCCTCTCCACAAACTCGCACTCCATGCTGCTGGTACAAACTGGGATAGGTAGGACTCCCTATACTCGAGAGTCATCTTCTGACTATGTGGCTTCACCGCATATGCTCAGTAATAATCCAAGTTCAACTTGGTTAACCCTTGAATCGCTTCTGCCTTTTCTTTAGCTTTATGTTTCTAGTTTGTTCTTTACCAATGCTTTCTTGCAATTGTTGGGCTTACAAGTGACTGAGTAGTTAGAGGTTTTGCTTTTTGAGCTATTTTCATCGGAAACTGACTCCGTTCTTTGATCCAGGATTCTCTGATGCGTTTTTTGCCTTTGGCACCTTTTTCTTTACTGGGTATAAAGCTTCAAAAATTTTAAAAATAACGCTTTCGTGAGCTCTTGATCTTGAGCGTTAAACTGCTTATTGATATCATCATCGTTCAATATTCATTCAACCATGGTTGTAAATGAAAGATCTGTAATGGATGGCTCAGCAGCGTTCTGTGAATCTGCGGCATTGTTGCATGCGGGCGTATTTTCTCTGTCTTTGAACATTGGAGTTTTACCCTTTTTCCTCATAGCTTCCTGCACATTTCTTTGTGTAACTTTTTTTTTTTCGTTCCTGCAGTTCACAAGTGAGGAGAGAGTAATGATAATAAAAATCGACAGGAAAGCTTTAAATGCTACGGATATGTAAAAACATGCCACCTGACGTAAACTGGCTCTTCGAACAACACAAAACCATATTTTATTAACAATTGGCATATAATTCATTAATTATCATTAAAGTGCGTATCCAGTTCTTGGTTTATGGAAAACTTTTCTTGAATATTGAGCCAGGAAAATTTGCGATGGAATGTTTCTGCGATCTGCATCACAGTGTCGCATTTCGTTGTATCGCATTATCGCAATTTCATCATGTTGTGCTATCGCAAGGTTGCTTGATCGCGCTATCGCAAGATCGCGGATCGCAGTATCGCGGGTCGCAGTATCGTTATAATCGTTATGTGTCTTTCCTGCAATTTTGCGATATGTGATATGCGATATCGCATATCGACGATTTTTTTAAGGTTTTCCAATGTGAGTGTTTATTAATGCATGTGATGCGATGGAGTTCGCGTCGCAATCTCGCAGTTTATCATTTTTACTCATAAGGAAATGTCCTATCATTCTTCGCGCGATGCGATGTTTCTTAAGGAGTAAAATACATGAGCCTTAATTGATTTTTTGAATTTTTTACTAAGGGTCCCCACTTACCTAGTGTTATTGCTAATACTAAATAAGGAGGGGGGTTGTTGGTGGCCACAACAATTGGCGATTCACTTGGAAGAACCAGTTATCTCTGTTTTTCTATTGAATTTTCTAAACTTCCAAAACAGAAAATTTTTCAGAAAATTAAACTTTATTATGGAAAGATAAAGTACATTATGGTCTAAACTGTCAATGATATTTTGTTTCAACCATTTTCCACTTTGATTATTTGCTTCCTCGGGCTAGTCCTTGTATTTACAATAGTCATTACTTGGTCTTGTAAAGATAAAACAAAGTCTCCTCTGTAAACCAGTTTTAAATATGCTCATTTGTCGTAGGTAGAGCCTCTGCTGCCAGCAGGCGTTTATAGCCTCGACAGGGTTACCTGTTACCCAGCAATGATCTTGTATCCTACTTAAGGCAACCTACAACTTTCAAAGAAAAATCCATATCCACACTTATTGCTTTGATTTTCTTTTTTATTCTTAAATAACAATGTCTTGGTTTGGTAGCCAAATTATGACACAGTCATTCACTTGATTTATAACTTTGTTGAACAAGCTGGCTCGTGATGAGACCCCTTGTCTTTTGATTGCAACAATCTTGAGTTATTACCCTGTTGTGGTGTATAGTATTGGCAAAGTCAGCAAGTTATAATATCTGTGATTATGATAAGCTGGCTCGTGATGAGACCTCTTATTCTTCAAGATAAAGTGTATCCTTGGGTTGTTCCTCTGAAAGTTGTGATTTCCTTAGCAGGGAGGAAGTCATTGTTTCCTTAAGATAGCTCTGGACGATAATAATAGATTTTTTGGAAACAGCTGTTCTACAAAGAATCTTTATTTTGTTATTGATACCTTTCATTGTACTGAGATAAAACAATTTCTTCACTAAAGGTTGTTTTCATCAAACTTTTTTGAAGTTGAAACTAGTATCATATCTAGGCTAGAGTTTTTAACTGTATCCATCAATAATAAAGATCAGTTTTCCAAAAGATTTGCTATTTATACAAGCGAAAAGTTCAAAATCTGAAAGAGAATTGGTGTCTTTTTCGTAAATGCCTAATGTAACCACTCACAACTGGTTTTATTATGAAAAAGAAAAAACAACTACTCTACAAAAATAGAAGAATAATCTTCTATGGAAAATATTTCTTGAGAATTTGTCCATTAACAGGCAAAGGATCCCTCTTACCTGCTAAATCATGTAACACAAACGTTGATGGACCTATGACTTCTACAATTTGAAAAGGACCAAGCCACATTCTTTGAAATTTTGTATTTTTGCCCTTTTCTTCATGACCCTTGTCCCACTTTAAAACTAAATCTCCCATCTGAAAATATTTTCTGGTCATTATGTTTGAATGAAAAGAGGATTTTACTAGTGCTTGATGATGAGCATGCGTTTTCCTAGCCTATTCTCGTTGTTCTTCTAATTTAATTATTTCCATTTGTCTCAGTTGTAAGGAGGAAGTGGGTACTTCATCAATGTATTGAACTAAAGACAAAGAAGGAATTGCTAAGTGAGTCGGAAGAACCACTTCTTTCCCATAAACGAAATCAAAGGGAGAAGTGCCGATAGAAGCTTTTTGCGTTATTCGGTCTACCCATAAAGCATATATCAAAGCCTTGTGATAATTTTTATGATTTTGGTCAACTGTTCTTTTAATAATCCTGATTAGGTTTTTATTTGTTGACTCAGCTAACCCATTGCCTTGTGGGTAGTAATTGGCCAAATGTTTAAGTTTGAATCCTCTTTTAAGTGTGAATTCAGTCATTGCATTTCTAGAAAAGTATGATGCATTATCAAACATTAAAGCGGATGGCAATCCAAATCTGGTGATTATAAATTGATCTATGAATTCAATGATATTTTCAGTATTAGCCGTCTTGAGTGGAACTGCTTCTACCGACTTAGTAAAATAATTTGTTGCTGTGAGGATGTATCTATGCTTCTTAGAAGAGTGAGGAACGATCTCACCTATTATGTCCAATCCCCATTGACTGAAAGGTTGCTCGATTTTTACCAACTATAGTGGCAAGGATGGCTTCTTTTGTCTTCCAACAGTGGTTTGGCAGACTTGACATCTCCTCACGTAACTGTGCGAGTCTTTAAATAACGTGGGCCAGTAATATCCTGCGCGTAAGATTTTATGTGCAGTAGCATCTCCAGCATAGTGTCCGCCTGCCGGCCCATCATGGAGTTCCTGCAAAACTTTTTCAGCTTCAGATTTCTCAAGACACCTAAGAAGAACAGAATCATAATTTTTCCTAAAAAGAATATCATTTATGAGCTGATATTGTTTGGCTTTCAACCTTAGAGCTCTTTTCTTAGTATGATCGAGGTGTGAAGGAGCATACCCGTTCTTAAGATAATAAATGATATTAGCGTATAATGACTCTGCATCGTTTAGGCTTACCTCGCACATTTGTACCTCTTCAGATGCAATTTCAAAAATTTGCGATTCTCCAACCAACATTTTGCAGAAGCCTTGACCTCTTACAATGTTTGCTGGTTTAATCTCAATGTCATATTCCTGTAAGGCAGTAACCCAATTGGCCCTTTTCTCACCCACATCCTTTTGTACTAGAAGGTTCCTTACCCCTGGAAATGACATTATAATCTTAGTATGGGTTTTAAGTAAGATTGGTCTTAAGTATTTGACCGCTTTGAAAACAGCATAAGCTTGTTTCTCCACGTCTGAATAATTTAGTTCAGCACCCTGTAAATTTGAACTAAAAAATGCAATTGGGGCTTCCGCTTTTTCTTGATTTGCTTGAGTTAGTATCGCAGCATATGACTTATCTGAGGCAAATGTGTATAAAATAAAAGGCTCTGAAAAATTTGGAGTTGCTAAGATGGAGCATTAATCATAGCTTGTTTGATCAGGTTGAATGCTTCATGTTCATCTTGGCCCCATTTAAAATTTGAGTTCTTTTTAATCATGGTTTGCAAAGGAGACATGATTCGTGAAAAATCTGGGACGAATCTCTTTACAAAGTTGATCTGACCAAGGAAAGATTGCATGGATTTTTTGTTGTGAGGTAGGGATATTTCAGAAATTTCTTTGATTCTGTCGGAATCAATGTGAATACCGGATTTTGACACAATGAATCCTAGAAGTTTCCCTTCACTTAATGCGAAAAAAGATTTCTTTGGGTTAAGTGAAATTCCATACCTTAAACACCGTTGAAAGATTTGTTTCAAGTCTTTGAGATGGTTGCTTCGCTTCTTCGAATACACTGTTATATCATCCAAATAAATTACTACAGATTTATTGACTAAACCTTTGAATGCGATGTCCATGGCTCTCTGAAATGTGGCACCAGCATTAATCAAACCAAATGGCATCTTTCGATATGCGTACGTGCCCCATTTAGTTCTTAATGTGGTTTTCAATTGGTCATCAGGATGTACCAACACTTGATTGTATCCTGAAAATCCATCCAAGAAAGACAATAATCTTGACCCCACCACTGCCTGCAGTATCTGTTCCATAGGTGGTAAAGGAAAATTATATTTTTGACAGGCTTTGTTAAGGTTTCGAAAGTCAATGCAGATCCTAATATCTCCGTTTTTCTTTCTAACAGGTACCATATTGGAGACCCATTTAGAATGTCTAACGGGAAAGATTATTCTGGCTTTCAATAACTTATTGAGCTCAGTTTTTATCTGGTTTTCTAAATTGGGGTGGATCTTTCTCAGCTTTTGTTGGACAGGTTTTTCATTATCGATCATGGGAATAGTATGTTGGATGATGGAAGTGTCGTATGTTTTCAGCTCATCATAATTCTAGGCAAAAACATTTTTATATTGTCTCAAAAGATGAATATACGCTAGTTTTTCTTCAGGGGTTAGGCCGAGACCTAGATTAATGTTTTGTGGTTTGGCATCGGTTCCTAGGTTTACTAATTCGTAGTTCGAGGTTGAACTTTGGAGTTTTGAATTGGTAGACCTCTTAAACCGATCTTCCAAATCGTACAAGTCTTCTAACTTGACCACCGATTTAGGTATAGCATTATTAGTGCTATCTTGTTGCAATTGTCGATCATATTGGTCTTCGTCAATTATTTGATTGGAGTAGGATCCTTCAGATGTGAGGAAATTTACAATATCGGGATCATCATTGAATACTCTCCAATTTGTGATGTTATCAGGAATGGATGGTCTAAAGATTAATTCTATTGAGAATCTATCTGGACTAAAATATTCTGAAGGAATAAGCTTAGAAGCTACGTTAGCCAAAAGGTCTGCACTTGCGTTTTGGAGTCTGGGGATTGAAGAGATATTAAATGCTATGAAATTCTCAGTCAGATCTTGAACTAAGGATTGATAATGTTTTAAATGACCTGATAAGCAATGTATAGTGTTACGTACCTGTTTAACCACAATCCCAGAGTCTCCAAAAACTTGAAGATACTTGACGTCTAACCCGATTGCTTTGTACAAGCCTTGAACCAAAGCCTCATATTCTGTTGTATTGTTGGTGCAATCGAATTCGAGTCTGCATGTGAGCATGATTTTATCTCCTTCTGGACTAGTCATAACGCATCCTACTCCTGCTCCTCCGTTAGATCTAGAACCATCAAAAAATAATTTCCAAAACAAAGATTTATTTACAGGTTTATCTAAAAAATTGATACATTTTGAACTATCTGTTTGAGAAAAAATTTCGACTTGGGACAAAACAGAGTGTTCTAAATACAGTGACGCATGAGCATTGAAATTGACGAGGAAAGAATCTACCGAGTAATTTCCAATAATGCTGCTGTTATACGCTACTGGTTCATTTTCCCCCTCTAGCTCCGTTACTATGTACTTCTAATGTAGCTCTCGTTCAACTTTTATTTGATTCGGTTTACCGTTGTAGGGAAGCCACATGTGCGACCAGTCGGTTGCGAAGTATCCATGAATTTTTTATGACCAATCCCTGCTAAGGATTAAGCCATAGAATTTAGGAATGTCAGCAACTAAAATGTCAATAACTTGACATACCTTTGGGTTGGATGACAACCTTATGGTTACTTGATTTAGTTCGCCAATCACTTTGACATGAGATCGATCTAACTGAACTATGCGCACAACGGATTTCTGTGGTTGAACGTTTAACTTGGAACATATGGATTTGGGTAAAATATTCGATGAAGCACCAGAATCTACCAAACAATTGTGCACATTTTTATTGAAGATTTCATAAGTAAGGAGAAACGGGGGAGTGTGAGATCTTGATCTTCCTCCAATTAGAGCGATGTCGTTCGGATCAATCTTATTGATCGCGTTAGTTGGAGGTCTTCCCATGTTATGGGAAGCTTGAGAAAGTACAGCGGCAGGCAAAGGTGCAACTGGCACAGCATGTAATTCTTTCATCATTATCTTTTGTTGATGCTTCAACTTGCTCAGTTCGTAAAGGGTGATGTTAGCCCTAGTCTTCTTCATGTCTTCTATAATATTGTACTCCATTTCATCCGACACAATCAGTGTTTTAGATGGAGTTGTTTTGTCTGTTTGGACTGGGCTGGTTTGAGTCGCTTTAGATGTCGTTTTCTTTGTTGCGACTTTATCCTTTATTGCAGAGCTTGCGCTCTTTGGCTTAGGGATAGTTTGGGGAGGATCAAGCTGATTTTTGCTTCGTGTGCTAACTGGAAATACTTCTTGATCTTCTTCTTATGGGAGGATAAAATCCCGCATTCCTTGTAATTCCACAACTTCTTCTTCATCAGTCTGCCCTTCAGTGGCGATTTCCTCTTCCTCTTCCTCGGATTCAGCATTTGAAATAGCATTGGGTGGCTTTGAATCCGTTGAAGGACCTCTTTTAAAAGCTTTGTAGGGCTTTTTTGAAGAAGTTTCTGCTACTTGCTTTTTTATGTCGACCATTTCATTAGACATGGTCTTTAGAAATTTCTGCAATCCTTCCAAATCGAATGGATCTTTTGCTTGTTTCTTCTTGGAGTCTTCCTTGAAGGTGACCTTTTTAGATTTACGTTCCTCTATCGCAGATTTCTTTTCCAGGGCTATTATTCGTTTCTCTACTGCTATTTCTTCTTTCATGTTATCGGCTAAGGTTGTTTTATTGGCCCTGTCCACGAAGATTGCTATGTTCGATGGTAGAGCGGTGATATACCACTCACATCGTACTTCTTCGCTGGGCTGGGAAGCAGTAGGAATTTTGTTGAAAATTTTATTGAAACGTAAATTGAAATCCTTGATAGGCTCTCTAGTTTCGGCTCTAAGGTTGGATAGGTCATTGATTAACGTTGTCGTAGACCTGTCATCACCAAACTTGGTTAGGAATTGCTCCTGGAAGATGTCCCAACTAGTGATGGATCCGGAGGGTAATGAAAAATACCATGACTCGTCTGTTCCTTGCAGAGTATAAGGAAAAAGCCGAACAACAACATCTTCATTAGTAACCCCATTGAGATTAATGGATAGCATGAATTTGTTTATGTGCTCTTCTGCTAGCATGCCTGCCTCGGGATTAAATGTAGGCAACCATTTCTCAGGATGGGCCGGTATTTGACTCAAGGGTGCAGGCATTAAGACTGCCCCAAGGTTATTCCATGGAGACTAGGCCATTGTTGAACTGCTAATAGAGGAAAGTGCAGAAGATGATCCCTGCAGCTGGGAGGATGAGGATACTATGATTGTAGATGATTGAAGAGGAGTTGTGGGAGTTCCAGTGGACGGATGGACGGTGATCTGGAGTGGTGGCGTGAATGGTTGCTTCGCGGTGAAGAAGTTGAGATGGACGATGTTGACGAAAGAGTCTCGCTGTCGGACTCTTTAGGTGATTTCCTCGCTCTTTTCCTGGTGGGAAGAGGTAATTCGGTTGGCTGAACGCCAAAATTTTCACTCTTTAGCCTAGTCAGGGGATGAGCAGGATTGTAATGCGAAGTCACACTGCCTTGAGATTTATCAGACCTTTGAGGAGAAATGGAAAATCGTTGAAGTTTGTGAATCAGAGATTCGACTTCAGGAAGTTCAACGGTAGATTGTTCTGAAATGTCAGGGTGTGTAGCAGCGGTTGATACTCGAGCGACTTCTAACTCTGGATTTAAGTGTAATGGAGAAGTCGGGGGAGATGGTGAGGGCGATTTACTCTCAGAATGGTATTCAGATTTGGATTTACTTGCCATTCATAGTTCAGGCCCTCCTTCTAGCGCCAAATATGTTGAAGCCCCGAAAATCAGGTCGACAACAAGGGGGATACCTGCTCGGTCCGTACGTTGGTTGGCAGCTCCTTATCCATTTGGTATAGCGGGTCCGACTGGGGATAATGGGACCAGTTTCCCAATCTATGAGTGTGTGTGTGTGTAGAATTCAATGTTGCTGATCTAACAGTTCCTATTTAAGATATACTAATTCAAACTTTTATCTAATTCTATGCTATTGTATTCTAATAAACAACACATCTAAGTCTATACTAACCCAGGATGTAATTCTTCTATTATGCGATCTAAAGATATTTCAAATAACAACTGGTAATAAAGATCATTCAGCGATTATAAGAAAGGAAATCAATAAAGATGAACCACTTCGCATAAAAAGTTAGACGAAACAGTTGTGAAAAACATATCGCATAATGAGCTATTCATACATTAAGCATAAATAAATAGCTATCACCGTACAAAAGTGCCAAATGATAACTCAGGCATTCATGCAATAATACATAAACAACTAAAAACTATATATCACCTTAACATATAAGCAGAAATGGTCAAGAGATAAAAGTACCATTTATGACTAGTCCTACTCATAAGCTTCAAGCGACAATGATTTATCTCTCCTTGCTCTAACATCCACTAAGAGTACAGAAGTGCAACATTAATAGCAGATATCAAATGCAAAAATCAACAAATCTTGATCCATTCATTCACCAAAACCTCCTTTGAGGGTGCAAAAGTGCATGTTCTGAGGACAAGTTTTTGATAAATTTTTGGACCCTTCTCTAAATGCATGAGAAGGGTTTAAATACTACTAACTAAATAACTTAATTACACAGATTCAGGATACAGTTTAAATGACCGCCCTTTTTCTAAGCAAAACTATTTCTAAAAATTAAATCTAATATCTAACTATTTCTGCATTTGCTCCTTAATGTTGCAAGCATTCAGTATTTGCCTGGGTAGAGTTGGCTGACTGTCTTCCGCTTTTGGTTGAGCTAAGCAAACAGAAATGGTAAGAGATGGCACCATCTTTTCAGCAAAATCGATGATATACTCGAGAGTCATCTTCTGACTATGTGGCTTCACCGCGTATGCTCAGTAATAATCCAAGTTCAACTTGGTTAACCCTTGAATTGCTTCTGCCTTTTCTTTAGCTTTATGTTTCCAGTTTGTTCTTTACCATTGCTTTCTTGAATTTTTCAGGTTTACAAGTGACTGAGCAGTTAGAGGCTTTGCTTTTTGAGCAATTTTCTCACATCGGAAACTGACTCCATTCTTTGATCTGGGCTTCTCTGATGTGTTTTTCGCCTTTGGCGCCTTTTTCTTTACTGGGTATAAAGCTTCAAAATTTGTAAAAATAACGCTTTCGTGAGCTCTTGACCTTGAGCGTTAAACTGCTTATTGATATCAGCATCGTTCAATACTCATTCAACCATGGCTGTAAATGAAAGATCTGTAATGGATGGCTCAGCAGCGTTCTGTGAATCTGCGGCTCTGTTGCATGCGGGCGTCTTTTCTCTGTCTTTGAACATTGGAGTTTTACCCTTTTTCCTCATAGCTTCCTGCACATTGCTTTGTGTAACTTTTTGTTTTTCGTTCCTGCAGTTCACAAGTGAGGAGAGAGTAATGATAATAAAAATCGACAGGAAAGCTTTAAATGCTA
Organism: Pinus tabuliformis; assembly: GCA_031772625.1. NCBI lineage: Eukaryota > Viridiplantae > Streptophyta > Pinopsida > Pinales > Pinaceae > Pinus > Pinus tabuliformis. Next base: position 540,271,488 of record CM062820.1, on the reverse strand, counting down.
CGGATATGCAAAAACATGCCACCTGACATAAACTAGCTCTTCGAACAACACAAAACCATATTTTATTAACAACTGGCATATAATTCATTAATTATCATTAAAGCGCGTATCCAGTTCTTGGTTTATGGAAAACTTTTCTTGAATATTGAGCCAGGAAAATTTGCGATGGAATGTTTCTGCGATCTGCATCGCAGTATCGCATTTCGTTGTATCGCATTACCACAATTTCATCGTGTTGTGCTATCGCAAGGTTGCTTGATCGCACTATTGCAAGATCGCAGATCGCAGTATCATAGATCGCAGTATCATTATAATCGTTATGTGTCTTTCCTGCAATTTTGCAATATGCGATATGCGATATCGCATATCGGTGATTTTTTAAGGTTTTCCAATGTGAGTGTTTATTAATGCATGCGATGCGATGGAGTTCGCGTCGCAATCTCGCAGTTTATCATTTTTACTCATACGGAAATTTCCTATCATTCTTCGCGCGATGCGATGTTTCTTAAGGAGTAAAATACATGAACCTTAATTGATTTTTTGAATTTTTTACTAAGGGTCCCCACTTACCTAGTGTTATTGCTAATACTAAATAAGGAGGGGGGTTGTTGGTGGCCACAACACCAACCTATACCATGTCTCACATCCCTGCATGCATTCAATATATGAACTCCATACATCACGAACCAATCTGGTGCATGCGAGACAAACCTGCATCAACCATACCACAAAGTGGGATTTGTCGTCCTACCTCCTAAAAGTGCTCCCCAATGCTACTCGAAGTTGAAACATCCGCCTGTAAACAAGGTCCATCGACCATTGTAGATGTTCCAAAGACACCTCAGAATGTCTCACCAAAAGGGGATCATGTATCACCCTAAGTGTGGGCTCAAGGGTGTTGCAAGTGCTACCTCTGCAGGAGATTGGACTACCCCCAAGCCTGCATCCACCAATTCACATCCTAACCATATTCCACAACTAGAAAGCCTCTCTCCCAATGTATTGTGTCTCATCCGACTATCTCATATGAACTTCATGGGTCCTATTGATTGTGATGAGAGCATCAAGAGATGATATCCAAGTCACCTGTGTTAGTGCGCAATGTTGGAAAGTGATAAATGGAAGCTCACAGTCGGCCATGTGATCACCTCACTCTCCAAATTGGAGTATGCCAAACCCAATGGTGTGCTTGATGCCCTTGTTAGGATATCTCTTTGGCAGCAACACTCTGACATGTTGTGCATCATCTTGCTCAGCTACACATAAGTACGTACCCCTACACTCCTCTTCATAGCACTGAACTCTATGGCACAACTCCATGAACCCCTAGATACCACTGCTCAATTCCATACCCCCATGTACCATAGGGAATACCATATGTGCCCATGCAACCACAACAATGCTATTGCACCTGCCACAAAGTGATGTACACCTTCTCATCTACCTTGGTAGACTTGAGTGGCCTAAATCCACAACTGCTATAGGGGATATCTCTGTTGTGCTAATCCTCGATGACTCCTATTCCCAATACTCCAATGGGAGTCTCAGAACATTGTCTCCATACAATGCCCAGTTGGTGGTCGACCCATGCCACCTCCTCCCATCAACTCCTGCCAGAGAATGCTAATCATCTTGCGACCCCATGCACAAGTAACATGCAGATACAATCCATGGATCATGCTCAAAAACCGCTTGTCCACTACTTCCAACTGGAATTCCCAGAGGTGTATGTGCTCAATCACTAGGTCGACTACCTCATGAATGCCATAGCCATCCTGCATGTTTGATATCAGATAGGGAACTCCACCGAGATCCCAATTCCAACCTGGGCTGCCAATGGCCTCGGTGTCTAAGAGCTCCCACTGAGCTTTACTCCATACTATAATCATATCCATGAGTCGAGCCCACTCCACTAGGTACCAACTCAGAATCTCTCGCCACCCAACCCCAAGAGAGGGATCAAATGCACAAACTCTCACACATAGGACAACCCCGACATGTGAATGTTGCACCTTGTGCAACTCCAATCGTCTTATCCCACTATCCAGTCAACACATGATATCTAACTAGGTAGCTTTGTCTCTCTCTTTCTGGTGGGAAAAGGTGACCCAACAGTGCTGATAACTTGGTCATACCCTCTAATATTTCTAGACAATTCTACCTCCCTCAACCCAATGCATAAGGGTGGGATAATAACATTATAAATCCCATCAGAGTGCCTCTAAATAAAACTGTGTTGAAATCCCAATGTGTGGTATCTATGTTTCCCCTCATGAATTGATCTGAACTTCACCCTTAGATGACTTCAGAGAAATAAATAAAGGTATTACAGACTTAAGTGCTAGGGTGTGCCTATGTTAATTTATGCAACAGATCGATCAGATTGTGAATTACAAAAACATTAAAGCAGTAAGAGAACACAGTAAGAAAATACATGAACACAACAAATTTAATAAGGAGTTCACCCAATCCTCTTGGGCTACGTCTCCTGGTCCAGCCTTCAGTAGTGGCATTTTCTATTGTGCCTTAAAGCAGAGTTTTACAATAAGGAGCTCAATTTGAGTCTCGCTTTAACAGAGAACAATCAGTGGGATGGTACTTGGATCCCCCAAGTTTCTAGAGTGCACAGACTCCCCTCACTAGATTTTGACCTCAATTGGTCCCCATAGTATGAGTTTGATTCGGTACTCACACCTGACAGGTCTACACAGAGGAGTTGCTTGAATTCCCCAAGCCTTATCAGGAGTTCATAGACTCTCGGACTCTCTCTGTCTCTGTTTGCTCGATGTTGCCTTTGCTCTGCAGGTTAGCTCGGTGTCTCTATTCTTTGCAATTTGCTTCCTTCTGGTCTCTCGGCTTTCTACCTTTCTTTTCTTCTCTTCTTCTATCTTCGTCGTCTCTTGTTGTGATTTTTTGTGGCTTAAAGCCAATATGTTCCTTGACTGTTCGCGTCCTCTTCCTGGCTCTTCGGATCGTCTGCCTCTTCTCGTTGGAATTCCCCTGCTCCTGTGTCATCGCCACTGTGTAACGTTTCACAGAGAGGTGGCCACTTGTCTCCCCATGAACTGAGTGTTAGCTTTCCCTTGAACGATCGTTATTTCTGTTGCTCCAAGATTTCCTGCGAAATGATTCATCTGCCAACTTAGCAGTCATGTCGGACCCCAAATTCTATGTGCCTCATTCTATTTCTGTGTCAAATCCGGTCATCGATCAGGTTGATCCTCCGTTGTTGATTTGGAGCCTCCAGATCCTATGGTCTTTGTTCATATCATGCGGGTGAGTTGCTCGACTGTTACTCACGTGATGTAAGCATTTTTCTCTCTCATATATCGGACATGCGTCACCCAGTGTGTGGCATCGCGCGGACCTCGGCCAAACCCACTTACCGCTTGAAATGCACGCGATATCCTACCGGTTTTGGGTGCAGGACCCACCTTCTGATGGTTTAGGTGTTTCTGAATGGTTTCCTGTTTCCCTTGTCACCTAGGGCTCAGGGATTTCCTTCACTGAGGTTTTTTCCCTGCGTTACACGATTAGCACTTCGCGAATCAGAAACATATCAGAAATGGGCCAATTTGCCAATTTGCACCAATGCGCGGTCTCCATGGGCCAACGGTAAGCGCGCTTTGACCGAGGATCCTCGTTGTTCCATTCTAGCTACAAATTGCCACTGTCCAGAGGTCCTTCCTGATAAGCTCATTGTTCATAAGATTTTGAAGCCTGACATAATTTGAAACAGTCATGGAAACTCTGATAATATTCAAGGATCTAATTCGGATTACGACCTTCCCACTGAAAAAAGCTTTTGGACCACCAAAAGTTGGTTTTCAAGCATCGACTAAGTGAGGATATAACTGTCTCACTTGTTCAATCTCTATCCATTTTTCACTGCTTGTCTTTGAACCCTTGAGTCTAGTCCTAATGTACTCAACATCTCCCCTACGCGTCATCCTCACCTTCCTATCTAGAACTGTGTCTTCCTGAAATTCATTGAGATATCCAGGTAACAGATCATCAATAGAAGGCAATTGACTTTGCTCTTCTGAATATTCAATTAATGAAGGTTCAAATAGTCTCAAGTTGTTTGCATTAATGACTGAGTAGATGTGCATGTAAGCCGGTAAATCAACGCAAAAAGCATTCTCACCAATTTTCTCAAGTATCTTGAAACGTCCATACCTAATGGGCTTTAGCTTTTTACCTTCACCTTACATTCTATCCTTGTTGATATACAGCCAGACTTGATCACCAACTTAAAAACTATGCTCCATCCGATGCTTATCATGCCTTGCCTTGTATTTGGCTTGGTTCTTTTCCAGTTGTTACTGCACTACCTGGTGAATCTCTTGGATTTTTTCAATGAACTTGGTTGCCTTGTCCACATCACTGTGTCCATCAACTGCTATGTCTTTACCGAAGACAAATTCCAAGGGAGACCTTGGTGTGAAGCCAAAACAGGTCTCAAAATGAGATCTCTGTGTGGAAGAATGTTTTGCTTGGTTGTAAGCATGTTGCACATAACACAAATGTTCATCCCAAAGTTTGGGAGGCTTTCTGCAATAGCATCTAAGCAACTGGATCATTGCCCTGTTGACCACTTCTGTTTGGCCATCTATTTGTGGATGAAAGGCAATGATTTTCTTCAGTTTGGTGTCCATCAGTTCCCACATACTCGAACAAAACTTCCCAACAAATCGGGTGTCTCGATCAGATAAAATGGAAGTGGGTAATCCAAAAGGAACCCATACATGTTAAAAGAGCAGTTTGCAGTTTGTTCAGTTGTAATCCGTTTATTACAAGGTATCAAAATACACATTTTGCTAAACCTATCCATAAAACATATAAATAGTCATGACCTTTCCTAGCTTTAGGTAGTCCTCCAACAAAGTCCATGGAAATACTTTCCCAAGGATGAGAAGGAACTGGCAGTGGATTGTACAATCCTAGTTTTCTATTGCTGGTCTTGCTTTTAGCACACATGGTACACCCCCTTACAAATATAGAAACTGTCTCATTCATTTTTGGCCAATAACAAAATCTTTTCAGTTGCACAACCGTTTAACTTGTTAGAGCCTAGATTTACCTCAGGCTAAAAAGGTAAGCTTCTAGGTCCACATCAAACCACGCTCAGCCTCGTAGCTAGCCCTACGAGGACAAGAGAGGGCTCTCTCCGGGTCAATCTCAGCAAATGATGATCTGTGGGGCTTGAGATGACTGAAATACAAACTAATTTTAGGCTAGATATGAAGTGCAAGGATTTAATTTGAGTTTTTTGGGGGTTTTGTTGGAAAATGGGAAAGGCAAATTTGGGTCCGGGGATGAGGCCAAATTTTTGCAGAGTTCCGGTTGGGGCAAGGTAGGCAATAGTTTTGATGCTTTAGATTAAATGAATGGATTGAAAAGACTGCTGAGGAGATGAAGAGGGAAAGAGGCTGCAAGAATCCTCTCCAAACAGATGAAAACATACAAAACTAAACAAATTTTAAGGCAGAGCACAGCAAGCCAAATGAATTATACCTTTGTCACTCAATTTGTTTAATTTCAGAAGCAAAGAGAAGGGAAATGGCATACATAAAATATCAATGAACTTAGAATTACATGAAGAAAAACACCATCAAAACAAAGAGCCACAAGGATCCCAACAAGTGCTGCAAAACCCTGGTCTTCCCTTTGCCAAAAATGCAAAAATCAAATGTACAATGGAGTGCCAAGCAATCCCAAGTGTCCAACCCTGAAAATGACTTAGAAATTACATGATATAGACAATATTAACTCTTTCCCATGCCTCTAGGGGTCGAGCTCATCATTCTAGGAGCTGTTTCAACCATATCTAAACAAGGAACTGAAAAATAGGCAATGAAACAACTTGCCTCTATATGTTAGGAAATTGATTCATTGAGTTGTTTTTCACTTTTTAGTGAATGAATCTACTAAAACAAGTGAATATGTGCCAATATTACATCATGTTCATGAAATTACATCAAGGTAGATAAAGAGTAACATCAAAAAGCAAAACTAGTCAAAACTGGCCGAAATTCTCAGCTAGAGAGTGAAAAATAGGCGAAAATTCTCTATGTGACGCGCCCAAAATCTGTATGCGTAGCACAACTTTGGAGCTGAATTTGAGGAACTTCCTGAAGTCCAAATTGAGCTCATGATAGCTCGTTGGAAAGCCCTGCCTGTCTGCTTTCCAACTCAAGTGGAATTTCTGGATTTGGATGTCATTTGCCCCTCCACAAATTCAATCTCCCAATACTGGTCAAAATTTTCAAAATGAGGTTGCCTCAAGGAAGAGTGTTGTTGCAATCAACTTTTGAAGGTGTTCCTCAACTCCAAATTGAGCTCATGATAGCTCATTGGAAATATCGTTGTGTCTAGTTATCATTTGATTCATCAAGAAAGTCATTTGGCCAACCAATCTAGGAGAAAACTTGATTTTCCCAAGGTCACTTCAGAGGTGCATCAATTCTCCCAAGGCAACTGTATTTTTGACATTTCTCTAAAACCATGACACCTGTGTAAAAAGTGAAGGAATTTTTTCTTCCTTGGCCTATTTTGGACAAAAACCTCTCTCAGTTTTCCCAAATTCATCTTTTATTGCTCAAAAACATCATTGGAGTAAAACCTATCCCGATGTGTGGAACAGGGGATTTGTCGAAATGAAGCGAAATGAAGGGGATAAGGGGATTCTAAATTCTTGAGAAAATTTTGGGAAGTAGGGAGGGATGTTAGGAAGCAGGGGAAAGTGGAATTTCAAAGATTGAGTGAGGGGAAGGGGTCCAAAAGGGCTAAACACAGGCCTAGCCTTGAAAATTGTCAAGTTGTAGCAAGAAACTAGGGTTTGTGCGAAAATGAGGAATTTGGGGGATCTCAGTGATGGGAAGTGTTTAATAAGGTACATTAAGGATAGGGGAAGGTGTATGAATATTAGGACACAAATCTTGCTGATGATTTGACCATCCAAGAGAAATTACCTTCAAAACCCCAGGAGAGGGAAATGAACCTTACCTAGGCACAACTGAAGCATGAACAAGGTGTAAAATGACCCAGTGGAACTTGACATGATGATGAAAACCGTCTGAATGATGGTACACTCAGCTGAATAGTGACATGGACCGACATTTGGACAACTTTGAAAGGAGTAAAAGCAAACCCTAGACCTAATGCCTAGTGACCAAATTTTGCTTGAAGACTCACTGAAATGACAAAATTTGACCTTGACACCTTAAAATCACTTTGTAAGAGCACGTTTGATCATTGGAGGAAGGCTGCAAAGACTGACACTAACATAACCTACCCCAAAGTGACCTGATATTAGAAAAGTGTGTGCTTCTCGAATTATCTTCAATCTTTCGGTTTGAGGAATGCATAGCTTCCCACAATGATACAAGAGTTGGTCCTTAAGGCTTAAAGTTGCATATACATCTTTGAAATATATATCTTGAGCATATTGTTCAATGTAGCTCTCATGTAATACTAAATTAAGCTTAAGTATAGTAGATGCATTTATAATTGGTCTAGATAGCACATCTACAACTTTATTGTATATGCCCTTTTTATATCTAATGACTAAATGAAACTGCTATAGAAAACCAATCCATCTATAGTGTCTTGATTGTTGCAACTTAGTTTGGGAGTGTAAAAATTGAAGTGGTTGATGATCAGTATGTATAACTGTCTCTTTGCCCATTAAGTAATGTTTCCACTTTTTCACACTCTGTACTAATGCATACAATTCGTTATCATATGTGGGATAGTTAATCATTGCAAAATTAAATGTCTCAGAATGATAACATATGGGTTTACCATGTTGTATCAACACTGCACCCATGGCATAGTCACTAGCATCCATTTGGATCTCAAATGGTCTTTGAAGATCAGGTAGTGCTAGTACAAGTGTTGTACTAATATTTTCTTTCGAGGTGTCAAAAGCTTTCTGTTGTTTGTCTCCCCACTTAAAAACCTTGTTCAATCTTGTTAAAGCATGTAAGGGTGCTGCAATTAAGGAAAAGTTAGAAATAAACTTTCTCGAATATTGTGTTGCTCCTAAGAAGCTTCTAACTTCTGTAGTAGATTTGGGTTTAGGCCAATTTACAATGACTACAACCTTAGAGGGGTCTATCTTCAATTCACCACCCCCTACTATATGTCCCAAATAATTCAAATATGTTTAGCCAAATTCACATTTTGAGAGGCTAACACAAAGTTTTTCTCTTTTCAAAACATATAGTGTATGCTTAACATGCTTTAAGTGTTATTCCCACGTTTTGCTAAATATAAGAATGTCATCTAGGTATACAATAACAAAATCATCAAGAAAAGGTCTGAGTACATCATTCATTAATCTCATGAAAGTAGTAGGAGCATTAGTTAAGCCAAAAGGCATAACCAGCCACTCATACAATCCCTGCTTTGTTTTGAAAGTAGTCTTCCATACATCTTGTTTTGCAACTTTGACCTGATGATATCCACTATGCAAGTCTAACTTAAAAAAATAAACAGCTTCCTTTAACTGATCTAACAGATCATCTATACGAGGAAGGGGATAATGATTCTTGATTGTTATCTTATTCAGTGCTCGGTAATCAATGCACATTCTCTACGAGCCATCTTTCTTCTTCACCAAAACAATTGGAGACCCACATGGTGATGTGCTAGGTCTGATGAACCCCTTCTCGAGCAACTCCTACACCTGCTTCTTGATTTATGCATTCTCTAAAGCGGACAACCTATACACCCCAATGTTAGGCAATGGAGCATCTTGCTACAAATTAATATCATGCACAATTTCCTTTTTGGGTGGTAGACCTTTAGGTTCTTGAAACAAGATATCATATTCTGAAACAACTTTTTCTAAATCAGCCTGTTGATTAGCATCACAGCCCTCAAATACATTGGTTTTATCAGGTTTCTTTTTCTTTACAACCATCACAAAAAATTGTTTGCATGAATTCACAATTAGTTTCATCTGCCCTGAGTTTATGAGAGTATAATTATTCTTGAGCCTATGAGCTCTTACAATATATTTGATCCCATCTTTAACAAGGAGATACTTGTTCTCAGCTCTATAGAAAATATCTTTTCTATCATACAAGTAAGGGCTTCCTAAAACAATTCCACATATATCCAAAGGAACTACATCTAACTCAACCTCATCTACAAATGTTGACCCAAAAGAAAACTTAAGTTTACATTGTCTAGTCACTTGTAGTTGTGCTTTATCACTTAACCAACCTAATGGGTCAGGTTTCTTATGAGGTGTAGTCAGTAATCCCAACCTCTTTACAATTGCTTCGGAAATTAAACTTACTTGTGAGCCACTATCAAACAAAGTATCAATCTTTTGATTTTTGGAAATAACTCGAATATGGAAAATCTCATGTCTTTTTCTCTCATTTTCTTCATCAATAGTAGATTGTGCAGAATTACTAGTAGATGCTTCAGAATTTTTACCTTTTATACCTGTGGTTGCAATGGTTGTTTCATCTCCTGAGTCTGACCCCAAATCTTTCTGAATGGCTACAGCAGTCTTCTTCTTCTTGCCCTCGAACTTCTTAGGTCTCAGCTCCAGATGCAGAATCCAACAGTGCTCATCATCATGCCCATCCTTTTTACAGTGAGTGCATGAAGATTTTGTATTTTGTGCAATATTGGCCTTCCTTTCTTTCTATTTCTATTTTCTTTTCTCCTTATTCTTACTTGCAATGGGTTTGGATGATCCCCCAACTTCTGGGTTCCCATTCTTTCCTCTAGCTTCTAGATGCGTAGCTTGAATAGATACCTCATCTATACTAGTGTGATTAAACATGGGGATAGTGTGTCTCAGTAGCTGTGTATACCCCCTATGTACTTTAGCAGAGTCTCAAGTAAGTCTAATGAAATTCCTAGATTCAAAGCTCTCTTCCTAAATTCTTGAGTGTAACCCTATACACTTTTCCCTTTCAATTGGCGAAGAGTTTTCCAACTCATCATGCCTTGCTACATGTAAGCTAGTGGATAGAACTATTTTTTGATTGCAGAAACAAATTCACTCCAGATAGAAAGAATCTTACCATGTTTCTTCATGTCAGCTTGTGTCCTGCCTTCCCACCATACTAAGGCAGTGCCTCCGAGGTGTAGGCTGGCCAGCTGAATCTTACTCTTGTATGAGTTGATACTCTGCACTCTGCAATAAACATCAATTTGTCTGATCAATTATCCAGCTTCTCTGCATTCAACTCTCCATCATATATGGGTAAATCAAACTTAACATCTAATTTAATCAAAGATGTCTTCTTTTTATGTTCAGGGCTATTAGGAGGTGTGAGAAAGCTTTCTTCTTTCCCTTTTCCTTTTGAGTGGTCATGGAGAAGAGACTCTTCTTCCCCTTTATCCTGTTTGGAGCCTGAGGAATCCTCATCCTTATGTTTCCTAAAGTCCCTATACATTTCCTCTACCATGGACCTCATGGCCAAGAAACTCTCTATAAATTGAGGGTCTGGCCCCAAAGGACTTTCCTCCGACATTTTCTTCTGAGGATGGACTCTTCCAATTTCTGGGTTAGTCTCAACCAACTCTCCTTCTCCTAATTTAAGCTTTGATCTAGTTAGCATTCAATAACAAAATCCAACACAACTTGTCTAACCTTAACAACCTAGTAGCTCTGATACCACTTGATCTGAAATTCACCCTTAGATGACTTCAGAGAAATAAATAAAGGTATTACAGACTTAAGTGTTGGGGTGTGTCTGTGTTAATTTATGCAACGGATCGATAAGATTGTGAATTACATAGACATTAAAGTAGTAAGAGAACACAGTAAGCAAATACATGAACACAACAAATTTAATAAGGAGTTCACCCAATCCTCCTGGGCTACGTCTCCTGGTCCAGCCTTCAGTGGTGGCCTTTTCTATTGTGTCTTAAAGCAGAGTTTTTACAATAAGGAGCTCAATTTGAGTCTTGCTTTAACAGAGAATAATCAGTGGGATGGTACTTGGATCCCCCAAGTCTCTAGAGTACACAGACTCCCCTCACTGGATTTCGACCTCAACTGGTCCCCGTAGTATGAGTCTGATTCGGTACTCACACCTGACAGGTCTACATAGAGGAGTTGCTTGAATTCCCCAAGCCTTCTCAAGAGTTCACAGACTCTCGGACTCTCTCTGTCTCTGTTTGCTCGATGTTGCCTTTGCTTTGTAGGTCAGCTCGGCGTCTCTGTTCTCTACAATTTGCTTCCTTCTGGTCTCTCGGCTTTCTGCCTTTCTTTTCTTCTCTTCTTCTATCTCTCATCGTCTCTCGTTGTGTTTTTCCGTGGCTTAAAGCCAATATGTTCCTTGACTGTTCGCTTCCTCTTCCCAGCTCTTCGGATCGTCTGCCTTTGTCCACTGGAATTCCCCTGCTTCTGTGTCATCGCCACTGTGTAACGTTTCACAGAGAGGTGGCCACTTGTCTCCCCACGAACTGAGCGCCAGCTTTCCCTTGAACGATCATTATTTCTATTGCTCCAAGATTGCCTGCGAAATGATTCATCTGCCAGCTCAACAGTCATGCTGGACCCCAAATTCTATGTGCCTCATTCTATTTCCCTGTCAAATTCGGTCATCCATCGGCTTGATCCTCTGCCGTTGATATGGAGCCTCCAGATCCTACAGTCTCTGTTCATATCACGCAGGTGAGTTGCTCAACCGTTACTTACGCAATGTAAGCGGTTTTCTCTCTCATATGCCAAACACGCTTCACCCAGTGTGTGGCATCACATGGACCTCAGCCAAAATCACTTACCGCTCATTGTTCATAAGATTTTGAAGCCTGACATAATTTCAAACAGTCATGGAAACTCTGATAATATTCAAGGATCCAATTCGGATCATCAATGGCTACCCCAAAGGATGGTTGCACATCCTCCTCCATCATGGAATCAACATGAGCCTCTGACTACTACTCCATAGAAAACCCAACATGAAAGACATGCTCATCAGTCAGATGCAGGTGACTGTCTTCTGGCAACTCTGTCATAGATTCAGATGCCTCTATACCTATTAGCTCGTCATCAACAGTGGAGATGTATCCTGACACCTCATCAACCTGTGGTGCACTACTATCACCTGAGAACTTGGTCACAACACGGCACACCTCATCAATGGATACCTCAACAACAGATGGCATCTCATAAATGAGTGTGTGCTCAACTGTCTCCTTGCCAACCATGGCCCCTTGAACTACTTTCTCATCTTCTTCCTTGATTCTCCTCATCATCACAACATAATTCCATGAAATCCCCACTGGTTTGTGCATGCCTCTTAGTTCACAAAACTCCCAAAAAGAGAGGGCCGCCTGAATTCCATGACATAATGATTGGTATGCCCTCTAATTTGCTTCCAATAATTACACATCAGTTGCAATCATGTCTTGCCAGCTTGATGCATTACCCATAATTTTGGGCATAGTAGATTTGTTGTATAATTGAGAATGGTCTTGATTCCCAATTACGGAATGAATCAACCTCTCCCCCACACCAATTATCATTTCTTTCATCCTAATCATCTCATTCAAGGTTACTGCCATGTTGTTTGATTCTAATCTTTCTTTAGATCCCATGATTTCTTAGCTTTTTATTTTGGCCTTGTCATAGAACAAAGGGTTTCCCACAGGCTTAGCCAAGATTATGGCTTTGATACCACTATAATATTCCTAATGAAAAATATACAATGTTAAAAAAAGTATACCTAGAAGAAACACATACAAAAATTTACAACACATTTAACAACCATAGATCTCCATGAATTGCATTGATCTGAGTCATTTCATTAATAAATAAGAGGGTACAATGTGGTGAAGGAAAGGGTGCACCTGGGCTTGCTCAAGGCAAGCTAGCTAAACCCAAATGAACAATAAGAAATCCCTCTCAAATTGGTTGTTTCTCTCTCCTAGCTCTGTGCTGAAACTACTTAGAAAATATGTTGCTAGCTACAAAGAACTGCTGCTATGGCCTCCTCAGATGCTCAGAAAATTCTAGGAAATTAACCTCAGGCTCTTCACCAATAACCCACAAAAACCCACGAAGGAATTAGCCAAATGTTGACCTTAGAATTTCAGCCCAATTTTCCCCCAGCTGCTCTAGTCGCTGGCTGAGTTGGGGCCCCTGTTTGACCCCTCAAATCTGCCCAGAAATTTCTATCAAATTAATATTGGCCTAAACCCAGAAAAACCCAGAAAGGGCTTGTCCTAGTTTTGACACTCCAAAATTGACCTCCAAATTCTTGGCCCTCCTCCACAAGCAGAAGGTGTAACCTATATCAAAGTTTGTGTTTGTTTCGCTGCCAAAATTATAGAAAAACCTCAACAACACTTCTCTGGACTCCACCTCAAGTTTCAACTCCTAACTCCCTTCACTCCTTAACCTCCAAGCATGCTTCCTCCAAGAACTACGCAGTCCCTACACTGTTGCTTCCAATCCTCTCCACAAACTCCACTCCCTACTACTTGTATGAACAGGTATAGGTAGGACTCCCTCCTTGCGCTGGCACTCAAAGTCCGCCAAAGCAAGGGTTGATATCTCTGCTCAAAGACACTACTGTGCTAAACATCACTGCAGACTTGACTTCAACTCAAGTGTGTTGTGTCAAAGACAAAATTTCTGAATAGATGAATGAATGACCAAAATGAGTGCCTCTTGCTCCATTTATCAAAGAGCCTCCAAGATTTCCATGTGGGCCTAGCTCGACTTTACCCACAAACATCACTCCAACGAGAGTCTCTTCCACATGTGGGTTGTAATTCTCCATGGGGTAGCCCCCACGCTCCTCTAGAGCCACAATATTTCCCTTCTCTCCTAATGTTTGGGCCGCCACTTAATCCCAAAATTCATGTGGGACCTTTGAACCCACATCTCCTAAGCGCAAACATGAAATAAGAAAAAAATGGGCAAGATTGTTATTTCCCTTAGCAATATTGCTAAGTAGGAATATCACAATATAGTCAAAAGGTGTTGTTGCTTCATGCACTATGGTTGTCACATTAACACAAGACCATGTCAATGTACCACTGTCCAAGACATTGTCATGTGTGCATATCTATACTCAGAAACTACTTTTACAACTCATAAGGTCACTATGTTAAGTTAGTAGTTGTCTTCAAGTCATTGTTTCTATGTCAAGTTTAATATATCAAGGTCATTGTACAATAAGTCAAATTGTCAAGTCAATAGTAATGTATCATTGTCATAAAGTGTCAAATTCAAACATCTTATCATAGCATGCTCACTATGTCAACCAAGGTGTTGTTTGTAACCTTGTTATATTACAATAATGAGCGTAGGTATAAGACAAAATTGAGGTCTTAACAAGCTATAGGATATAGTAGGTTCACTAAGATTAGAATACTAGTCAATAGACTATGTCAACAATTAGGAGTCAAGGTTGTGTAATTGTTTTATTAATCTGTCAAGTCCTATGAGTCAAACTAACATGTCATATCACTGTTTTCACTAGGACAATACATCACTGGTTAAGTTTGTATATTACATCACATAAAAAATAATGTTCGAAGTCACTAATTGGGTTATTGTCTTTGGTTCTTGAATTTTCAACTCATACAAAATGAAACTGAGGCGTGAATTGTTGTCATATATTGACAGTTGTTGGTGAAGATTATATTTTTTTACGACGCGCAAAAAGTATATAGTTATTATATTCTATTTGTTTGTATGTATTTTCTAATTATGATATGTTTTCTTTGTTTTGGAAAACTTACATGCATGGCATAGTAAAATGTTGGCTTGTACTATGGCACAAGCCTATCCACTCTGCTATAGGAACATATACACAAATCTCAACATTAGGTTTGTTACACTAAAATTTGTCACCATGACTATTTGCAGTTAGTATGGCTCCATCAACTGTCATACTATCCTCCTTGGAAAGTCTCATACCTCTGCTCCTCATGTCAAACTCCAAGAAAGAGAGAAAGTCCTTAAAAAATCTATATAACTCTGGGTACGCAGTTTCTCTTAGCCTTACCTGCGTGTACGCACCTCAAGTTCACATTCCATGTGTACTTGTACGCTCTGTCTGTAAAGGGGTGGGTGCGTACCCATGTAAAGGTCAAAAGGCGCGAGTTTTACTTCAAAAAAGTTACTTGTGGCCGATTCTAGAGCATTCTAGAAGTTTGTTTGACGTGTATGGAGCGCCTCCAGATGGTTCATGTATCCCTATGAAAGAGGAACTTATCCCATCAAGAGGGGAGCTATCCCATTCAAAGAGGGGCTTATCCCATTAATGGTGGACCTGATTAACTTCCTCTAAAGCACTATAAATACAGGCATTGGGCCAGAGGGAGGGGAGGTTGAAAGCTGAACATTCCTAAGGGTAGATGCTGCTGGAATTAGGACTCCCTTATAGAGCTTGAGACGAGAGATTCCCATCCTTTCCTAGCCTTATTTGGAAGTGGGTGAGCTAATCAAAGTAAAGGAAAACTCTTGTTGGACCCTAGGAGGGACCTGCACAACACCAAGGCTCAGGTTGTAATGGTTTCTTTTGTTTCCACTTAATACAAATAAACTCATTTTTCTCAACAGATTGTTATTCATGATTTGTTTCATATACTCCTTGGTCTGTATGATGAATATGTTTTATTTTATAAGTTTATCAGGTGCTATTTAATATTTTGGCTTGTTAGTGAATGCAGGTTTCAAAGAGAAGGAGAAGCTCATCCGGATCGGCGAGGATGGACTACTACAAAGCGTTGGACTAAAGGTATGTTATAATCACCTGATTACTTGTATTCTAAATGCATATTTAGAGAAAGGTAGTGTTTACTTGTCTTGTATGTCACTAGAAAGCCTTAGCTTCTAGGGAGGTCGGTTTTGTCCGCAAAATTGACTCTTTCTGCATGACAAAATGGCGATTCCGCTGGGGAATCCATTGATGTGAATGATTTTTCCTTTGTGTGAAACTTTGATTTGAGAAAAGTCGTTTGTTTTCTGGTTTTTGGTTGTTTGACTGTGTATTTGGGTGGGCTAGCTTAGGGTTAAATTAGATTTTAGTTTTTCTTGGTTTTGCTAGCAGTACGCACCCTCTGCGTCAAGCATAGTGCGTACCTGTACGCACTTTTGCTGTGTACACAGAGCGTGGCCGCACCTGTGCAAACAGGCTGCCTGCGTACCCCTGTCAAAAGCCTAGAAAATTTCAATTTCTTCTTTTTTATCTTTTAGATTTTGTTTATAGCTTGTTTTTGCTGCCCAGATCCACTGTTCACCTGTCAGAAGCTTTCATCTTGTCTAATTTCATTGGCATTTCTGCTTTAAGCTTTCATCAATTGGGTGTTTTGAGTCTCTTTTTTGAGAAATTCTTAATTTGATTTCCTTGGGTCATTACTTGGAGGTTTGTCTCAGTCTTTTCACAATTTTGCATCTTTTTGCTTTTGTTTTTGCAAAAAAATTCCCCCTCATTCGCCGGGGGGGGTGCTAAACTGTGTATGAGTGTTAATCACCTTTGAGTGTTTTTATTTTTTGATCTTTGGAACTCTCACCCAATTTTCTCGACTTGCACTTGATTGGTTCTTAGATTACATTAGAATCATCTTGTGTTTGAGAATTCTCTTGCATAGATCACATTTGCATAATTAGAATTCTCATTTTCAGAATATTATTGAAAAATGTGCATAGATTACATTTGCATACTTTTCAAGTGAATTCTGCATAGATTACAATTGCATAGTTTACATTCTGAAAAATCAATCGTAGATTTAGATCAGTTTTCTTTGATTTGAATTTACACAAAAATAAAAAATAAAAACTATTTTGGAATTGATTTGCATTAGTTTTTCTTGATGAAATTAGTGCATTTGAGAATTTGTTATTTTTTCTCTTAGTGATCAATTTTTGCATTGTCGGAAGTGAATGGAAACTCTCTCCTTACTTTAATTAGGATTCATCGAATTGAAAGGATTGCATTATCATTGCATTCAGTTGAGTCGCGCCATAACACCATTGGTTTCGTATCCATTTACCCATTTGAGTAAAAACAGCCTTAATAACACAACGCTTAATTAAAATTCATCTAGTAATTTTTACATTTCTAGGGCTCTGATACACCAACATAGCTTAGGCTAGTGTCTTGGAGTAGGAGAGTAATTAATTCTCCAAGACAGTAAAACCAAACAAGTAGCTTATCTTGCGGTAGGATAAATCCAACTGTTACATTTATACTCTGGGAAAGCTCCTCTTAAAGGAGAAGCACGAGATCGTGTCCGAACCAGTGAGGGGATCAATCCTCCTTCATTGGGAACGACACCAGATACGCACGTACTACAAATGGTAAACCTCGGATTGACCATTGTCGAGGAGCCTGGGGTCACTTGTCGGTAAACCTTGGATTGTTGTCAAGGCGCCGGCAAGGGGATTGAGCTTGCTACTCTGCCCTTGCGTGCTATCGGATCGTAGACTGTTCCCCCAGGTATATTTGTTGATGTTGGTAACCTTAGTGACCATTATCTTTAGGGTTCTACCCAAGGTGATGGTGGAGGGAAGATCCCACTGTACCTGGAGCAGACGTCGGCTAGACTCACTTGGATTTTCTGGGGGGTTCACTTCACTCGAGACGGTTAAAGTGGAGGAACTTGGTCCAGTCGATTCATTAAGCAGGTTGTCGGGGTAACTGTTCCACCCGCCACTTCTGTACTGAATTCTGCGATGTTGGATTTCATCACCAACTAGTGTTTTCGGTCCGGAAGGCTACTGTTTGTGTGTGGTTTGACTCCTAGATTTGATAGCACGTGTTAATTTGTTTGTTTTTACTTTTAGAGACCATAGGTGTGAATTGTGAATTTTAATTGTTAGGTGTGGATTGTGAATTGTTAATTTTAGTTATAAATTGTTAATAAAATTCACTGAAGTTGAATATAATGGCAAATGTTCTGGAATTTACCAACCTAGGAACCCCTCCTAACGAGAATCCTAGTACTTTTCCTTACTTTGGAGATGTTGGTCCTCCTTATATGGCTACTTTTTCATTACCTGGATTTACAATAGGTTTACCGATATGGTTATTTTCAACTTCGTTGTCCCAAAATACTCCAATTGTTCCACCTCAACTGAATGCTTTACCTCAACAGAGTTCACCATCTCAACATCACCAACCTTCTGTTGACCCTTTACCTTCTTCGCCTAATTTTTCTTCCTCCATTTCTTCCTCTTCGCCTGGTAAAAGCCTTGATGCTAGTAACCAGGAGGCTAAGAAGAAGAAGAAAGGGAAGAAGAAGAAGAAGAAGAAGAAGAAGCAAGATAAGAAAGAAGTCAACCAACCAACCACGACTGTAAGTGTTAGTTGTGTTGAGGAAAACTCCGACATGCATCGTAAACCCAAATACCCTTGCAGGCTTTGTAAGGGTGACCACTTCCTTGTCAATTGTCCTGGTATTCCAAAGGTCTTGGAAGTATGGTCAGAAAAATCTCATCAACTTTCCATTGATCCATCAACCAGTGATAGTCAGGTTCCTGGGAAAAAGGGTAAAGTTAGGTTTCCTTGTAAGTTAAGCAAAGGGAGTCATCAAACTCACATTTGCCCTCACATGGATGAAGCCTCAACATTGTTGGAAAACCTTACTATTCCACAGCAAGAATTTCCAACTGGTTACCGTAAACTTTCTCCCAACCTACCGTCAACTGATGGAGTGATTGATCTGAATTCAAGTACAGTCGATCACACTCTTCCATTAGAGAGTGAAACTCATGTCACTCAGGTTGATGATCCATTAGTTGATCAAGTGGTCGATTCAATTTCACATTCAGTTGATCCCACTTTCCCTTTAGAAAGTGAACTTCATACCGTTCAGGTTCTTCTTGTTACATCAGATTCTTCTATGCCGGGGGGCATTTCACCTGTTTCTACAGAACCCCCTCCAAGCACTGAGGTCTTTTCCTTTGATTGGAATAGACTGACAGAACCTCGTCTTCCTTCCTCCATCCCTTTCCAAATCATTGTCAAGGCTAGTGGTAGGGACATACATCGTACTCAGGTAGATGAAGGTGCTTATGTTAGTATTTTATCCTCAACTGTTTGGAAAGCTTTGGGTTCCCCTCAGCTTGCGCCTATTACGCAGAATCTGAAAGCTTTTAACAGAACCATTAGTGAACCTTTAGGGATCCTTCCTAAGTTTTCTATTACCTTGGAAGGTAAAATTGTCTGTATTGATCTTATGGTAGTTCAAGGTCCCTTGGATTTCAATTTACTCCTTGGCCAAGACTATGTTTATGCAATGAAAGCTGTCGTATCGACACTCTTTCGCATGATGTCTTTCCCTCACAATGGAAGTATTGTGACTGTAGACCAGCTTTCGTTCCCTAGTCTTGTTTCAACTACCAATAATATGACACCCCTAAATGTTCCTGATTCTAAAGTGGTATCTACCCTGCCACGGGTTAATTATGTGGCAACTGGTCCCATGTTTTCAGTTAGCGATGTAAGTGAGCCTCTCACTGTTTGCTCATCTTCCTTTGATTTAGATCCGGTAATTGACATGGAAAACTCTATGGGATTACTTGAACACGATGTTCTTATCCCTTTTGAGTCCCTTGAAATGTGTTCCTTCCAGAGAAGTATTCTTCCTTCTGATGAAGACCTCTTGGAAGCCATGATCAAGGTGTGTCCATTGACATGTCTTTCTTCCAGTTGGAAGCCATGATCAATGTTGCGAGGATAGTTTTTTCCTGTGTCAACCTCGTTAAAAAATGAAACACGGTGTACGAGGATAGTTTTTTCCTGTATCAACCTCGTTAAAAAATGAAACAGGCTAGCATGAGGATAGTTCTTTTACTGAGTCAACCTCATTAAAAATGAATCAGGTAGATTTTAGGATATGTAGGTAAATTGTAGAAAGTAGGATTTTGAGGATAGTTCCTGTTACTGAGTCAACCTCATTAAAAAAGGAATCAGGTATGAGGATAGTTCCTGTTACTGAGTCAACCTCGTTAAAAAATGAATCAGGTATGAGGATAGCTCTTTTCTTGTGTCAACCTCCTTAAAAATGAAACAACTCCCTTTTCAAGTTAAATATTGAAAATAAACCTTCATTCCATCCATCTGGTTGAATGCAATGAAGCCTGGGGGGCATGTACCTCGCTTTGCATCATTATACTGGGGGCATGCGAACTTTTGGAGCATAGTTCTTTGTCTTGTGTCAAGCTCGTTAAAACATGAAAAAATGAGTCGTGAGCATAGTTCCTTGTCTTGTGTCAAGCTCGTTCAAAAATGAAACAAGGGTAGGTTACGTAGGTAGATGGTAGAGAGTAGTTATGAGCATAGTTCCTTGTCTTGTGTCAAGCTCATTAAAAAATGAATCAAGGTTTTTAGAGCATAGTTCCTTGTCTTGTTCAAGCTCGTTAAAAAATGAATCAAGGTTTTTAGAGTAGAGTTTTTTGTTAGGTAGATTGTAGAGAGTAGTTATGAGCATAGTTCCTTATCTTGTGTCAAGCTCGTTTAAAAAATGAAACAAGGGTTTTGAGGATAGTTCTTTTCTTGTGTCAACCTCACTAAACAATGAAACAACTCCCACAAGTCTTTCCAAGATCTTGAAAGTAAAGCTTCATTCCATCCACCTCATTGAATGCAATGAAGCTTGGGGGGCATGTACCTCGTTTTGCGTCATTATGTTGGGGGCATGCGAACTTATAACAAGCATAGTTTTTCGTTTCAAGCTTGCGTAAACATGAAACCGAATTCGAGCATAGTTCTTTTCCTGTGTCAAGCTCGTTAAAAAATGAAAAAAATCCTCCTCTAATTGAGTCGAGAGTTTGACTAGATCTCATAAATGTCAAGTTGTATATTTAGGTTAGTTATTTCAGTTTTTTGCATAATTTTCTTACAGTTTTAGGTCAAGTCTTTCAAATGATCTCGTAACTCAACCTTCATTTCATCCAACTGGTTGAATGAAATGAAGCTGGGGGGGCATGCGCTCTAGCAGTTATGCTTAGGGGGCATCAAGCACAGTTTTCTCTCTGTTTCAAGCTTGTGTAAAAATGAAACTACTTTGAAGCATAGTTTTTCTCTGTTTCAAGCTTTTGTAAAAATGAAACCTATCTCGAGTCAATTTCAGTTATTTTCAAGACTCGTTAAACTCATGAAAATCCCGATATTGTTTTGCTATCTTTCATTCTCGTAAAACAAATGAAAATTCCGAGCTCTTTCCGTATTTTCCTACTCGTAAATTAAATTGAAAGTCGGCCATATGAGTACATTTTTATCTTTTTTTCGAACTCATTAAAACTTACGAAAAAATGAAAACCATGAGTATATTTTTATCATTTTTTCGAACTCATTAAAACTTACGAAAAAGTGAAACCTTGGAGTTCTCTTTTAAGCCCTTTTCAGACTCCTAAAACATGAAAAGATTGCCGAGTTTTTCTTTTTAAACTCGTTAAAACGGAACTAAAAAGACGGTCCTCTTACAGCCCTTTTCTGACCGTAAAAACATGAAAAGATTGCCGGATTTTTGTCGTTTCAAATTCGATACTGGAAATAAAACGACGTGTCCTTGATCGCTTTTTACTTTTCAGGTCAAAGACACTAACTATGAAAGTACTCCTTGGTCGTAAAAGATCAAGCGGTTCTCTCAAGTATTATTTTATACTTTTTCGGGCTTGAGAGACGCAAATTCACGAAAAAGTTCAACCCTAGAGTCTTCTTAAGTTTTTTCAGACTCTCTAAAATTGAAAAACGTCGAGTTTCTCCTATACTGGACTCGTTAAAATTTTACAGTAAAGGACCTGTTCGATTACAAATAGGAACGGACCACTCCTTCTTAGGGTTCGAATCAAAACTAAGTTGGACTCATCCGAAGGATGAGCTTATAATCAAGCATATGTTATCCTCCTCAAGCTTGTAAAAAAATAAAGAGGTACTTGCCAGAAATGGTGGGGGAAAAGAGAGAAAAATGAGCCTATTTGTTATCCTTTATCTCAGAAGAAGCCTTATCACCACTCTTGAACACGAAACTTTTCATTCACATGGGTTGGGAAATCCTTTGCCTCACAGTTGATTGAACCACATTGAAAGTCTTCAGCCGGGTATTAACTTTGGGTCAAATGTCACCAAGCCATCTGTCGTGTCGTTATGTGTTCAAGAGGTCACTGCAAATAAACCTTTCATCTGCAAAATACCCGTCATCCATCTTGACCATCCCTGAGTCAGTCCTTATAGCTACATTTCTTCAACTTGATCTATGATTTTGTGTTGTGGACTTGCCTGCAACGAATCGCTTTCTATCGGTATCAGCGCATTATCTAGAAAGATGATCTAGAAATCGTCAGTACCTTGAAATCTGCATGCATCATGGCAGGTTTCTCGCCTTTGACGACGGTTTACATCATTGAATTTCGATCGAAGGATTCCGTGAAATGTTCGACATCAACTCATTCATTCACATCTCATGGATTGTACTGGGTACTTTGAGAACCATTGACATCACTGGTGGTCTCTCTCACACTTGTTAACAGTTTACATCATCGACTGGTAATCAAGTGGTTTCTACCATGTTCGACATCAACTCATTTATTCGCATGGATAGAATTGTACCTTTTCGGGAAGTAGAAATGAAGACCCTGGATCTAGTTTCCACCATCCAGGCTGCGAGGAGTTTTGTATTCATTGTACAGTAGACTAATCATAAACAGATGGCTGCGTCCATACTGTGTCTACAAGAGTCTATGATTATGATGTATTGCGAAATCATTCCTATATCAGAGCAGTAGTTAGTTTGTTAGTTAAAGTTTTCAATCTGAGTATGGGAATGCCTACCTCAGCGATGATATGATCTTATATATGTATTTTGTGTTGAATATTTGCAGGTTCCGACTGGGCTCTCCACAAGATAATCCTTGAAATGATAAAGAACTTCACCCTTCCTAGATGATATGAAACCCTAATCTACTACAGGCTTCGCACTTTAGGGGGCAATCTGTTACACTAAAATTTGTCACCATGACTATTTTCAGTTAGTATGGCTCCATCAACTGTCATACTATCCTCCTTGGCAAGTCTCATACCTCTGCTCCTCATGTCAAACTCCAAGAAAGAGAGAAAGTCCTTAAAAAATCTATATAACTCTGGGTACACAGTTTCTCTTAGCCTTACCTGCGCGTACGCACCTCAAGTTCACATTCCATGCGTACTTGTACACTCTGTCTGTAAAGGGGTGGGTGCGTACCCCTGTAAAGGTCAAAAGGCGCGAGTTTTACTTCAAAAAAGTTACTTGTGGTCGATTCTAGAGCATTCTAGAAGTTTGTTTGACGTGTATGGAGCGCCTCCAGATGGTTCATGTATCCCTATGAAAGAGGAACTTATCCCATCAAGAGGGGAGCTATCCCATTCAAAGAGTGGCTTATCCCATTGATGGTGGACCTGATTAACTTCCTCTAAAGCACTATAAATACAGGCATTGGGCCAGAGGTAGGGGAGGTTGAAAGCTGAACATTCCTAAGGGTAGATGCTGCTGGAATTAGGACTCCCTTATAGAGCTTGAGAGGAGAGATTTCCATCCTTTCCTAGCCTTATTTGGAAGTGGGTGAGCTGATCAAAGTAAAGGAAAACTCTTGCTGGACCCTAGGAGGGACCTGCACAACACCAAGGCTCAGGTTGTAATGGTTTCTTTTGTTTCCACTTAATACAAATAAACTCATTTTTCTCAACAGATTGTTATTCATGATTTGTTTCATATACTCCTTGGTCTGTATGATGAATATGTTTTATTTTATAAGTTTATCAGGTGCTATTTAATCTTTTGTCTTGTTAGTGAATGCAGGTTTCAAAGAGAAGGAGGAGCTCATCCGGATCGGCGAGGATGGACTACTACAAAGCGTTGGACTAAAGGTATGTTATAATCACCTGATTACTTGTATTCTAAATGCATATTTAGAGAAAGGTAGTGTTTACTTGTCTTGTTTGTCACTAGAAAGCCTTAGCTTCTAGGGAGGTCGGTTTTGTCCGCAAAATTGACTCTTTCCGCATGACAAGGTTCAATACACTCATTAGGATGATGGATACTATTACATCTATAATTTTTATTGAATTTTACATCTGCGGGAGAGAGATAAACACAAGCATGCACCCATAGGCCATATATCAAAGACCAAATCTAAAGTAGAAACCCATAGCGGGGAAAATCACACAAAGATATATTCATTACACTTGGCCAATCCTGTGAACACCAATCACTTAAGGCTCTTTACAATGGAGACAATATTCCAATTACATAGGCCTCCTTCACATGAATATCATTTGCCATTGTAAAACACTTACACTAAATTGGCCCTTCATTGAAGTGAGGTTAACCTAAGAATCCCACCTTTAAGTTTATCTGAGAATCTAGGATTGTTATAATAGCCCCCTTACTTGTATCACCTAAAGTCAAGTCTCACAACTTAATTCCATGACACATGAACCATGCCATACCAAACAAACTTTATATTGAGGTCATATGTATTTGGTATAGAAGCCATAATTCTCAGATAAAACATACCATACAAACTATATAAATAATCGATGCCAAGTCTATATGCAAACTTCCATCACAAAGCCAAAAAAAACTTTATATTGAGGTCATAGGGAACTATATAAATAATCAATGACAAGAATGTATGCAAACCTCCATCACAGAACCAAAACAAATTGTATATTGAGGTCATATGTATTTGTTATAGAAGTCATAATTCTCAGAGAAGACATACCATATGAACTATATAAATAATCGATGCCAACACAATATTATATTTTTTTTAAATGCATATCTACGTCGAATATTCAATGGAACAGGTATTTTTTTTTAAAACGTAGACCTCTGTGGAATATTCAACGACACAGGTCAATTGTTGAATATTTGGCTCCTATCAATAGGAGTACTCATCGGATAATCGACACCAAAATCGATGAATAGAAACTTCGGTTGTTTAACATTCTCGTTGAACAGAACTCACGTCCATCGAATATCTGACGTGTCACCGTCAGCATGTGAGCATCAGAGCGATAACACTCTTATTTACCTATACAGTCAATTACCTGATGCCTAAACATCATTTTTTCTCGTTAGAAAAAACGACCTGTGTCGAATATCTGACAATAGACTAGCACGAGACGTATCATATATTCAACATGTGTTCCGTCAGATATCCGACAATTTGTAGCGTCGCAAAACCGACTTTAAAAGGCCAGTTTTTTAATGACCATTTCGACCTTTTCTTGTATCAAGTAATTAACATTTGTATCGTCGAATATCCAATGATTACTAAATTTTCAACTATTCGAAAGAATTCCAATGATGATTGATGAACACCAATGTGTTGGATAGCCCGCGCTAATAAGTCACATATCTGAACAATAGTTGTAGGATTTTGGCCCCATTTTACTAGTGCTTAGTCGCTGAGGATCAAGTTGGGTGAGGGTCAATCGGTGGACATAGGGCGTGTGATATCTACCAAGGTAATTTATGACTACCATGGAATTGGTTGTGGTAGATTGATATCCTCTATTGCATGTGGATCATTCTTCTTCTTCTATGGATCGAGTCATCATTGTTCATATGAGTTGAGGTCATGGAGCTTGACCCAGAAACCAGTAGGGTATGTGTGATCTTTACCAAGGTCATTTGTGACTACCATGGACTTAGTTGTGGTAAATTGATCTTCCCTACCATTGGTTGTGGATTATTCTTCTTCAATAAGATGAGATGGGCTTCTCTTATGTCGATACATATACATCTGAGATGAGTCACATGGTGCAGCCCAAAATTCCTCCTTAGCTGAGAGGGAGTGTTGAAATTTGGGGTATCTATGGGATGAATTTCCCCAAGAGAAACTCAATTACCCTATGGAAAATCCATCTTTCCCCAAAAGAGAATTTAATTTGGATAAAGGAATATTATTATTTGGCTCCCCTCCCATTATTATTTCATGTGACAAATTTACTTGGGTAAGCAATCTTCAAGGTGTTTATTAGCAAATTTGAATTTTATAATTTCCCTCCATTTACAAGTCAGCCTCATAAAATAATCAAGTCGGTTTGCCCAAAGGTCATGACCCTTCACATCAAGAAACAACTATAAATTGGTACCTATCCACCATATGGCATTCAATTCATACTTTTGTGGCATCTTTATCTCAATTGGTCGAGGCCTATAGGAGCACATCTGAGGTGGAGAAGAAGGATGAGTTTGTTACCTTGTCTAATGTTCTTGTAGGCCGAGTTCGTGGAGAGTTGGACGTAAGGTTCTGGGAATAGTTATGTTATGTCGCTATGGTATACTTTTGTGTTAAGGAAGAGTTAAAAGTCTATGATTCAAGGAGGGTTGAGACCCCTTGTTGGTGTTGGATATAAGGTATAATTAGGGTTGAGTTCCCTCAAGAAGCAACGCAGAAGTTTCAAATCCTATAAGGGAGGTAATCACTATGTTTTAGTGACTAAGGTGGCCACAAATCGAAGGTGGCCATAGGATTTGAGGTGGTCGTAGAAGTGTGCTATCTAGGTTGAGATTCTCTGTCAAGTTTGGTGCCCATTGTGAAAATTCCTAGATCTAACAATCCATGGAATCCTACTGCAACCAATTGAATATACTTCACCTAGATTGTAAATTATGTTACAAACTTATTTCAGATTTCTTCTTGAAATATTGAAGAAAATTACTGAAGCACCCTCACCAAATTAAATATGATTCTGAAACATAAAAACTAAACAAGGAAAATAGAAACACGTAGGACACCGTTATTTTTGGACAAATGCCGTTGAAAAAACCCAATGCGGGAAAACCGGTGCAGCAACTCTGAGGGTTTTATATTATTAAGCAGCATTTTTTAATATAACCCTGGATGCCCTCATGGCAATCCAGTTAAAGAGAAAGAGACACTGGCAAAAAACTTAGTGAGATTACCTCACTTCACTTGGAAAATCCCGGCTGATTCGACAGTTTAACTTACTATCCCTGGCTACAACTATGTTGCCCCTTCGCAGTAACTGCACGGGCCTGCATGGAGCTTCTCTAAGGCTCTGCGTCAGCTTTGCGCTAGGTCTCCTTGCCTCCTAGAGCTCTGACGTTAACCCTTCCGGCTGATCTGACAAATCCCCAGCAAATTTCGGGCTTCTGTTGGAAAACAACTCTGCCTCTACCCTAGCCCTTCTGACTCTGCGTCAAGCACTGCGTGGGCCCTCCTAGCCCAGCAACAGTCCTTCCTAGTTCTCTGCTACCTCCACTAGTGCTTCTTTGCCTCTCTGTTGAGTATTCGGGGTTCTAGAGAAGATACTCCAACCCAACTATCCCTTCCCCTCAACTGCAAGAAATCTCCTTGATCGAAATTTCCTCCTGAGAACTTCTCACTTCATAAATTCGATCTCTTGATCTCTTAATGTGTCTTCCAAATGACCCTCAAGCCCCTTATTATATCTTTCTATTAGACAATCAACGACCTAGATTAAATCTTAATCAAAGGCTCAGATCATTTTGGCTTGATTTTTGTCTTTTTCTAGAAGTTTCACCCATGATTAGGTTAATGCCCATTAATATTCTGGGGGTAATTTCCCAAAATACTTTCTAGGTTCTTTGGAATACATGTGCCCAAGCCTCCTTGCAAAATTTTAGGCTTAGAACATATCTGATGCTACCCCAAATCAACACTCCCTGTAAGCGCGGAATGTGCTCTAGAAATACACTGGGGGTAATTTCCCAAAATACTTTCTAGGTTCTTTGGAATACATGTGCCCAAGCCTCCTTGCAAAATTTTAGGCTCGGATCATTTTGGCTTGATTTTTGTCTTTTTCTAGAAGTTTCACCCATGATTAGGTTAATGCCCATTAATATTCTGGGGGTAATTTCCCAAAATACTTTCTAGGTTCTTTGGAATACATGTGCCCAAGCCTCCTTGCAAAATTTTAGGCTTAGAACATATCTGATGCTACCCCAAATCAACACTCCCTGTAAGCGCGGAATGTGCTCTAGAAATACACTGCTATTGCATACTGCTCTGACTCTTGAGCATCGTCTTCTGCGTTGTTGATGTTTGACATGTTGTCCACCAACTACTGCATTGTTGATATCTGACATGTTTTCCACCAACTACTGCACTGTTGTTGTTACTCTACTGCTATCTTTGACACTACCACTCTCAATGCTACATATGTACTACAACTCCCTCTCAAATGTTGCATCTACTATGCCGCTAGCACTACCACTGCTAACACTGCATCCGTACTGCATCTCAGTTGCTGAGTGAAGCAATTAAAAACACCCAAAATTGGACAAGTATCCAGTGGATACATATCCACCTCAATGCTTAAATATTGACTGTTGTTAGTCCCACACTGTCTTTTGAAGCTACTACATTACTAAAGCTCTGCATTGTGCCTCCACACACCATTGCCTTTTTGCTCTGCGTTGTTCACGTTCTGGTGCTAGTAACTACTGCATCCATTGAATCAACACTTGATGGTACCAACTGAAAACTCCACCATCCAGCTACTACTGATCATGGGCTCCCATAGCAAGATGATGATCCAAGAGGTGGGTTCCTCAAGGATCATGCCCATCTGTAGCTCTATTGAACTACGGTTCTATATAAGCCCACCTCCCTCCTGGAGGTATCTTGGTTGTCATGGAGAACTCTTCCTCTTGTTTGATTTTTGTGGCTGCAACCTTAGGATCATACTTCTCATCCTTGTCCTTTTTCTTCAAAGGACATTGGGATGCATAGTGGCCCATCTCGCCACATCTAAAACATTTTACCTTGGAGACATTCTTCTTTCATCTTTGTTGCCCCTATTGTCCCTTCGATGTAAGGGCTGCATTATCCTCCTCCTCTACTTTGGGCTTTGACCCACTGCTATTGCTGCTTCCGTCAAGTTTGACCTTGACCAAGTCTCTCCTCAACTCTTCTTGTTTCAGAGCTGCCCACATCTCGTCCCAATTTGGCAATACTACTCTACCCAGGATACTCTAGACAAAGACTTGCCATTCATCTGAGACAGAATTTAGAGCCAGTCTCACTAACTTCGAAACCTGAGGTGTGTGCCCCACAATTGACAACTCATCATGAGTCTCCTTCAGTTTTGTGAGGAATGGATCCACACATTCTCCCTTTTGCATCTGCGCAGATCTTAACTTTTGTTCCAAGTACATCTTCCACTACTCGGAAGATCCTTGATACAATATGGCCAAGGCATCCCAGATCTCCTTAACAATCCCTCTGCTAGAAACTTGACATAACACATGATCCTTGACTCCATCCAAGATCATCTTCTTTGCCTTCGCCATCTCAACTTTTTACTTCTTCAGTGGATCTTCATGCATAGGGACAATTACCACACTATAAACATACATCTTTAGGGCATGCTCATCTAGAATGAAAGAGATTCTAGCTTTCCAGATGATATAG
The DNA here is from genome assembly GCA_031772625.1 of Pinus tabuliformis. Taxonomy (NCBI): domain Eukaryota; kingdom Viridiplantae; phylum Streptophyta; class Pinopsida; order Pinales; family Pinaceae; genus Pinus; species Pinus tabuliformis. The sequence goes on along the minus strand of CM062820.1, from coordinate 540,242,102 downwards.
TTGGAAACTACGTCAAATCTATCCTGATCCCTCAAGCCACTGGTTGCCATATCCTCCAAAAAATGTCGGACATCTCCCTCTTTCTCCCTACTGCATAGCTCATAGGCTACCTTACACACTCCCTGATGGAGTTGGCAAGTGTGTTACTCCTTTGCTGCTCATTAACTTAGAAATATTGATTTTCTCAGCAAGAAATCACTGAGGAAGTATTCCCTCACTATGTGATATGCTTCCTCCTTTTGATGGTTTTTCTGCCTAGCACTTAGCTTGCAGAAAACTGTGTCCCACTAGCTCTGCATTGAGGCTCTGCTTGTCTCTCTCTACCTTGGAAAGTTCTCGATCTTGTAGTCTTACCTCTTTGTCGACTCACTTAGAGAGAGACAACCTTGAAAATATAGCCCTCTTGGCTAGAACTACGCAATCCCTCAAGGGATTCGAACTGCTTCTTTTTGCAGCAAGTTGGCCCTTGCTTCAGTGCTAGATCTGCTCTTCCTATTTCACATCAACACCTCTGATACCATGTGAAAATTCCTAGATCTAACAATCTCTGGAATCCTACTGCAACCAACTAAATATACTTCACCTAGATTGTAAATTATGTTACAAACTTATTTCAGATTTCTTCTTGAAATATTGAAGAAAATTATTGAAGCACCCTACACCAAATTAAATCTGATTCTAAAACATAGAAACTGAGCAAGGAAAATAGAAACACATAGGACACCATTTTTTTGGACAAATGTCCCCAGAAAAACCCAATGCCAGAAAACCGGTGCAAAAACTCTTAAGGGTTTTATATTATTAAGCAGTAGTTTTGAATACAACTTTGGATACCATTTTGGCTATCCAGTTACAGAGAAAAAGACACTGGCAGAAAACTTAGTGAGATTACCTCACTTCACTGGCAAAATCTCGGTTGATTCTGCAGTTGAACTGACTATCCCTGGCTACAACTATGTTTCCCCTTTGCAGGAACCGCGTGGGCCTGCATGGAGCTTCTCTAAGGCTCTGCATCAGCTTTGCGCTGGGTCTCCTTGCCTCCTGGAGCTCTGAGGTCAACCTTCCCGACTGATCTGGCAACTCCTCGGCAAATTTCAGACTTATGTTGGAAGACAACTCTGCCTCTGTGTTGGCCCTTCTAGCTCTGCGTCAAGCACTGCATGGGCCCTCCTAGCCCAGTGTCAGTCCTTCCTAGATCTATACTGCCTCCACTAGTGCTTCTCTGCCTCTCTGCTGGGTATTCGGGGTTCCAAAGAAAATACCCCAACCAAACTATTTGTAACCCTCAACTACAAGAAATCTCATTGATCGAAATTTCCTCCTAAGAACTTCTCACTTCATAAATTCGATTTTTGATCTCTTGGTGTGTCTTCTAAATGACCTTGAAGCCCCTTCTTATATATTTCTGTTAGACAACCAACAACCTAGATTAAATCTTAAGCAAAGGCTCATATCGTTTTGGCTTGATCTGTATCTTTTTCTAGAAGTTTCACCCATTTAGATTAAAACCCATTAATATTTTAATTTTCCTAAGTTTAGACTTAGGAACACCTAGAACCATTGTTCCATCCTTGAAGTATACCTTTAGTTGGGGGTCAAGTTTGGAGACACTTATGGGATGTTTTTTCAGCATGATTTAGTGGCTAAGTCTCTGTGATAGGGCCACTACATTTCAATGTTTGTAGGTAGGATCAAGCCCCCGTGGTTGTGTGCACAATGGTCATATGACCCATCAAAAGGGGGACCAATATTTTTGAAGCATAGCACAGGAGAAGAGATTTATAAGCTGAGGATCAGCGCAGTGTTTAAGGAGTTTTGGAACCCAAGATTAGGGTTATCATAGTAGCTTCAAGAAGCCCTAACCATGGTTCAAAGTCTTCATGTTCATGCTTAGAAGCTGAGGAATATCTTCAAGGTAGAATCATGATCCTAAATGTATGTTGGGCATTCTTCCAAGTCTAGTGTTTTGCTAGGTTAAACAGACTTGTATGGCAACTTATGTACATGTTTGTTAGGAGATCTTTGCGGCATACTTGAGCAGCCTATATGTGCCCTAAACTTTCGATGTATGGCAATGTTGTACAGTAGTGATATGATAATGATATAGGACAATGTGAATGAAAATGATATATGATAGTGACCATATGACAATGATATGTGGCAAGTGACCTCTTGTAGTACTCAACAACCCCCATTATCCTTAGACTTAGAAGAATAAATAATGGGGACCCTTTAAGTTTTCAAGAAAGAACCCTTTCTTGTTTTAATGAAATAGGGCAAGTTTCATATTTTACCTCTTAATAAATAAAACAAAAAAATCTTTCAAAGGCATATATAGGGAAATGCAATTTTTCTTTAGGCATAAGAGCATTTCAATTGTTTCTTAGGAAATAATATGCAAGTCTAAAGAACCTCGATAACTATGTTTCCATTATAAAACCATTGAAAAGCATTATCAAAGTTTTAAAAGGCCTTTGACACAAATGAAAAAAAAATATTATAAAAATTGGCCCCATTGAAAATCGCACGTGAAGCGCTAATCGACTTATTGGCATCATCATTTTCAAACTAAGTACCATAAGCAATTTGTCGATAGTGATATCGCATTCTGTTAAGTGTCAATCATCGATATCCCGTTCTATCAAGTCTCGACACTCTGATATCGAACATCCCACATCCTGATTTGCAAACAATCAAATGACTTGTGATATCAGAGTTCGCATGTCGCATGGTTCTATTCATATCACTCGATACTGAAACACTGAAAAGTAATTTTTCGATACAGTAACAGATGTCAAAGCCACATGAACAAACGTTCGAAAATTAAATCACCACCATTTGTCACTTATAGTTTCGAGGTTTTAAAATATTTTTCATAATATTGATGTAATGTAGAAGGATTTCTTCATTGAAACTCGCATTCAATTGAAAAGACTATTTGCATTCACAAGTTCTTTCCACTCATCCTTGTTTTCTTTTTAATAGGTAAATTCTGATAAACAACAATTAAAGGAAATGTCAAGGATTATCAAGGCAAAGAAGAAGTTTGTAATTTAGTCACAGATAGTTTCACCTCCTGAAGAAGTTGCTGAGATGTCACCTTTATTTACGGATACTACATGCACGCCAGATGCAAGGTCCTCCTCTTGGGAGGTCATATACAAACTGTTTGAGGATGAAAACCCAAGGGTGATTGAGAAGAAAAGTGATACTGCAAATGCTCCTACTCCAAATGTTGGTGCTATATGGAATGATGTGGCCAATTCATTTTTGCATAGAATTGTTGCCCGTCCCAAAATCTTTCCCTACACAGATATGGTGAGATGGGTCATCGACCATCTAGATATTACAGACAAAGTTTTTATAACTCTGAAGAAGACAATCATAGGATCATTCATGTAATATCCCTCCCCTTAATAATAAATAATAAATAATAATAAATAAATCACTTAATAGTAAATAATAAAAATAATAAATCATAAATGTTAAATAATAAATGATATTAAAAATATATACAAGAAAATAAATAAAAATAATAAAAATAAAAATAGTAATAACCATACTAAAGCTCTAAATAAGAATAAATAGAAATAAAACAAGAAAATTATCAAAAAGAAGAAAATAAAACAAGAAAGCTGAAAATCAAAAGAAATTCACATGTAGACACATGGAGTATTTACATGTGGTTTCCCATCCAATGTTTGTTCTATTTATTAGATGGTGAGGAGGATGGGAGGCATTCCATCATTCCAAGATTCTATCTTTCATTCTCTTGGGAGAATGGTGTTCTAAGACATAGGAGTCACTAGCAGTAGTACGTTGATTGAGGGGTCGGGGGGGGGGGGGGGGGCGTTGTAGCAAATCCTTGCGCAATCGAGCCTACAGTTGGGTGGAGAGTTGTCCTCAAAACCTTGTTGTGGTAAGCCTACTTCTACCACAGGTAAGCACTATTCATAGTTTGAATTTAGTTTATTAATTATATGTTTATTGGGCTAAGGTAAGTGCCACTTTGATTTAAATTTAATGTTAATTAGAAAGTTAATTAGATATATATTTTGGGCTATTACATATTGTATCAGAGTAGATTTCAATTCCAAGGTAGATCAATGATAGAATTCCAGGACAAAATGCTAGACACGGTTAACTAATTTTGATATCCGTCATATTTGACAAGGTACGAGACTTCCACCAAATTTGATCAAGGAAAATATTCTGAGATTCACAAATCATTCATTTCCAACAACTGGTTATCACTTTTCAATATGATCGTATAACCACTGTGTTATCAAGCACTGGAATTGCTCAGAAATTTGGCATAGTCGGGGGTCGGGTTTAACTAAACCTTGGTTCAGATTGAGCCTTTGTGAAGGAGCATTTCCTTAGTGACCGAATATGTACTTCCAACGTGTTTCTTCCAAAATAATTTTATCCCTTGAGCTAAACAAGATTCACGATAGTTCCTCTTGTACATTGAGCCAAGAAAATAGATAACATTCAAAAACTAGTAATCAAAAGATAAAAATTAACCCCATGACCAAGTAAATATGTCCATCAATTGTCGTGGGACAAGTCTTCCTATCAATCGCCAATTCTGTGGGTCTCTCTCCAGACTTGCTAGGAAACTACTCCGAGAATACTTCTGAGTTTGTTTCTAGCCCGAACCTTTGCGCAGGCATACAAACCAAGCAGGAAAAGAGTTCAGACTCGCATTATTACCAAAGTCAAAAATATTAGATAAAACAAAAAGAAAAACTCAGAGAGAGTACGTGTATGGTTACTCTACAATAGGAGCCGCAATTACAATAATGCCTATCCAAAGGACACGGAGATTGTCGTTACCTGGTCTAAACCCCATTGATTTTCAACCAAATCAGAAGGGAAAAATCGAAAATAAAATAGGTCATCAATGAAACGCATACAATAAGAAGGCGAAAAGGGCAATGTGCCCATATTCTTCAACAGCTACAAAGAAAAGCAGTAGCTAGTGAGAGCAGAAAAATATAGTAGACCCAGTATACGAAGAAACCCAGTCAGTTTGGAAACCCTCTTCAATAGACCAGAATCGAAAATAAAAGGAAATAACATGCAGGTTAATATATGGCTGGATTGCTACCTCTAAGAAGAATCGGACCCTAAATAACTCGGTTGGAAACCATTAAAATTCTGAAGTCACTCATGAATTTCTTTTCTTTTTTTTTTTGTCTTAGAGAAACTGTAATTATTCAAGCAAACAGAAAAGGGACGAATACAATGAAAAATATGAATTATAAAATATCTGCACAATCAGCAAAGGTCCTAAGGAATTCCTGAGGATTTCATGCCTCCCTGGTAAATTAAATAAAAAAAAATGTGACAGAGAAAATTCTTTACCAGAGAATCCACCGAAGGCCTTGTATAGCAGGAACCTGGCTTCGCAAACTGAAGAATACTCCCCTGGATTCGGCCTGCAAAGGCGACCTCTCAGATGTAGGCGCAAAGTGGAGGTCTCATGCATGGCCTTCTGTGCTACCATCGTGAGCTTAGTTGCGAGGCTCAATTTCCTGTGCGTGCGGAACACGGTCAGAGAAGTTATATGGCCATGGCATTCGGTGGACTCCTCATCCATTTTCGCAAGAATATAACTCACAATCTTCTTATTGTAATCCTCGGCCACATAGAGAAGTGTCTGAAGTTGGATAAAATTGGGATTTCCCCGATACAGCAGAACAGTCTTAAAGGTTGGTCGTACTTGCCCACATCTTGGCAAAGGCTCTTCATCCAGTTCACCTTATCTAACAAATGAAAGCATGCACCATAGTAGCTAATGTAAGATATAAAATATTTTCCTAGATTAAACCCTAAACCAACAAATAAAAGCAGAGAAAAGCGAAAACAGAAAGAAAGAAATTAACAGAAAAATGAATGGTTATCATCATAAAACACACACTACTCAGTTTATGTTGTGGCAGAGCCTGGAAACAATTAAAAATTGCTAACGAATTAATGAAAACAAATCTGCACTCAGAATTGCGGAAATCTAGAAACCTCGATCCCAAAGTTTAGTTGCCATAGAAATCACTCGTAGAAAAGAAATAAATATGCGGCCTCTCGGAAGTAAGCATCCTGTAACTTTCAAAACAAGTCAAGTTAAAATCCCAACAAAAAAAAAAAAAAAATTAAGATACTCATAGGCCCTAAGGGTTGAACTTGCTTTGATACCATATGTAACAGCCCAAAATAAATATCTAATTAACTTTCTAATTAACATTAAATTTAAATCAAAGTGGCACTTACCTTAGCCAAATAAACATATAATTAATAAACTAAATTCAAACTATGAATAGTGCTTACCTGTGGTTACTACCATCATTTGTCCATGAAAAATTTAAATGTGAGGTGTTATGTGGAAACAACTTCTTTTAACGTTATGGGAAGTCCTACTCATGAAACAATGAGTGAAAGTTAGTCAATACAACCTCTATTAATTGACTTTTACTTCTTTGTCACTATGTACACAATCCTTCTCACGGTATCCTTATAAAATTTCTAGCAACATTCCTTCATTTATCATTACTTGGTCATCATGCGACTTCATACCTTCACATTACTCTTTCCCAACTTGGGTAATACCTGAAAAAATAAATTCATTAAGATAGCTACCAAATGTAATCCGCTTATCAACATAATAAAATTACCTGATCATACGTCTTGTTATCCATAATTCATCCATATAGTTAGTCACCTATGGAAAACTTTACAATGTGGCTCTCCCATTAGAGGGAAAATTGTTATAGATGTTGTCACGCACACAACTTATCTTCTCCAATCATTCTATGTTATCATACCGTTCAAGTTCCGTAAAAATGTCCTTCATTATTACCATGATTATTCAACTTCATTGGTTGATTGCCAATATTTTCTTCTTTATGTGCATCATCCTTAGATAGACCTTATAGTGATACCTTTAGAGTACCAAGTTATGTTTATACCAAACTCTTCCATTATGTTCCAAAATAAGTTGTCTCTTCTTACTGATTTGTTACCTTTGTTGTGATACTTCTTCTCTATCACCTTAAGCATCTAATCCAAGTTGGCCATAATCACATGAACTATCATTAGCTATCATCCTTTTAAAAAAAATTGCAAGTTTCTCCTTTCCATTTTTCCTTAGACAACTTTATCCAATATATGCAATTAACCTTGAATCATGAAACCTCATGTAACATTATACTCAACAGTTGCAGTAAAATCCAAATCCGTACGATTCGCCACTGAGACTAAAATATACCATCTTGTGTGTGTATATATATATATATATATATACTGCGAACCCAACTGATTCACTCAAGAATGAAGGGAACTTCAATGGTAGCTTGATGATGTTTAATATACAAATGATATGAGTAGTAAATGAATAGATACATGTAATCTGACTGGCAATTGTAATGCAAAATTAAATTTATTAGAAGATCATATTGAGAGAGTTGTGTTCTTGCAATAATAGACCAAAGAAATGCCAAGCAACTGCTATTGCTAAAGGACAATGAGAACAACAATCCAACCCAAATAATGAGTGAATAGTATGATCAACATTCAAGGAATGTTATCTCTGTGGTCTTAGATCAGATTGATCAATAAAATAATGAACAGATGCAAGTGAACAACGATCATCTAAAGGTAATAAGATATCAGAATTTATCCATTGTGAATTGGAACAGATTTCACTATTTTAGAGCACTTTAATTGGTGACAAATTTCAACATCAATTATCCAAATACTTCAAGTGCTATGTAAACTATGTTGTAAAATGAACCGGTGGTGAGTAGTTACACTAGTATTAAAGATTTGTTCCTCCACAAAAGCATGCCAGTATCCCATATCAATAGTGCAATATTTCAAAGAATTATACATCGTCCATCACCGTACAAGATTATATACTTTTCCAATGAATCAATGAGTCATAACAAAACTATATACCTTTAATTATGTGACTCATTTAGAATTTCGCTTTGTTATATGGTTGTAATGGGGAGAGCTATGTCACAAACAAATCAAGAAAATGAGATAGTGGTTTTACCATGTAATGAGATTTTAATGAGAGCAGAGAACCATAGAGGAAAGAGCCAGTATTCAAACCAAAGAATCTGTTGTCTATGATGATGCATGGGAAAAACCAATGAGGAACTAATGAGTGCATCAAACTTTAACTTATACTGGCCAAACACTTACAGTTGATCTCTCAAAATAAATGGTAATACCCCTGGAATTTCAGATCTCACTTCTAATATCATACTGTTATAATGATTCTAAAGAAATAAGTTGGTTGTAGTTATTTTAAAAGTATATCAGTCTACCAAAGCCATATCAGTTATCAAAATGTAATGAAAAGAAAGTTGATGAATTGTAAAAAGAAAAGAAGGTTGATATAGAGACCTTGTACGATAAATAAAACACTATTGTAACTCAATATCAAGATTCATCACTTGAAGAAGCATAAATTAAGAACCAATATACTCAATAATTATTATTATCAAAGTCTACTAATAATAAGTTTAATAAGTTATCCTTATTATCAAAGTTTATGAGTTTTAATAAGATATATTTTATCGTAAATTATCAACAATCACAATTTTGTAGTATAAAACCATTGAAAACATGAGTTAGAAGGTAATAATGATGTCAAAATAAAACTTAGAGAATCGTCTCAATGTAAAATCCAAATTCGAATGACTAAAGCTTAAGAATATTGGTGGCATTAATGTGTTAAAAAGGTACTTGAATTTCGAAAGAAAATTTATTCATCATTATATGTCACACCAATATTAATTCTACAGATTCATGACCTTTATGTGCAAAGATAAATTGAAATTTTGTGTTTTAAGTATCTGTTTAAGCAATCAACACTTATGTTAGAAGAAAGATGTTAAAAAATTAAATGGACTGCTTTTAACAAAATAAATTGTTAAACAAGTGTTTCTTGAGATTCTTATGGCTAAGAAATCAATTCACCAAAGAAATATTCCACACCATAAACAAGAGGAGACACCGCCACCTGACCCAGAATCGGATCTGATGACTGGGAAGGTTATCCCTCCCCAAAACAAAAAATAAAATCCTTTTATTAATAAGATGACCCGCCTGCAAGCGCACCCACAAAGGCAACACCATGTCAAAACCCTTAAATTACAATACATTTTAGCCATAATGATTTCCTGGATAAGACATAAAATTGTAGTTCTACATGACCGAGCATTAAACTGTACCCAGTGCCATGATGATATGCCTACAGAATTCCAGAAATCTTTGCTTCTGCTTTTTTTACACAATTTACAAAAATTCCAAATTGGACTATGTCTACGATCCAATTCCTATATTGAAACAAGAACCCATGTTTCTTTGAGAAACATGCCCTAGCTGCACCACAAAGAATGGATTTCCTTAGGAGCGAAACCATACCATGGGAAATGACAGATAAATTAGTATATATATGAAATAAATGCACTCATTATAAAAATATGATATGATTAGCTGGAGATATTATCTTGTTTCTTGGGCGTTTTCTGTGCAATTCATCATCAACCCACAGATCAGTCATATTATAGTAAAATTCAACCTTCACAATTTGAAGTTCAGACTTTCGACATTAAAGTCGGTGTATGGCATCAATCTATTCGTCTAAATGTTTGCTAGGGAAAAAAATAAAATAAATAAATAATTGCTGGAAAAATGACATGTATAGAAGTGTAAGGACATGGATCAACGATAAAAATCTAGAGCAGTAAATTAAGCATGATATAAAATTAAATCGTGATGAAATAATCTTTATATGCAATTGCATATAGCGGTATTGGAAATAGTAAGCCAAAGGGTAAATGGATGTAAATCAAGGAATTTTAATTTTGAGATAGATGATGATGGAATAGCTAGTAATATCTTAAACAATGAATTTCACCAGGATTTCCTTGGGAAAGGAAGAATATATAACGAGAGATTAAGACCCAAGATGATGAGGCTCATGTAAAATTTAACGATGTACTTAGATGATTATACCATTGGTGTAAATTATCAACTACCTATTAGTAAGAAGTGGAAATGATTATTGAAAAGTAACTGACAACTTGATGAATACATATTGACGATGTTTCATGATATCATGGTAGCAAGATAAAGATGTATATATGGTTCTTATAGTGTTAATGTATCCATACGATGATAGCGATATGCATCAGTATTATCACATTGTGTCAAGGTATATTGACATATTCATTTACTACGTGATGATAAATATTTAATGTTGAATACTCATGATGGATATGACATGCATAACGTGGCGTAAGAGTTATGATGTTGTAATATGAGGTTTACTGACATGTGGTTCATTTATGTGAAGTCATGGTATGCCTTTATGTTAATGGTATAACTGAAGCATGTGATAGTTGCGTACAAATTTATGACATGCATAAGCATGCAATGCGTTATTACTCCTAATGTTGCGATTAACAATAATGAATGTTTCTTGATGACATGAACGACTTGGCATGTGGATTATTTTCTATGATACTAAGATGGTATGGTTAATGCATTGGATGCATGTTGAGGTGTGATGATTCACATGACTCCACAAATGGGTTGAGAGGGCCAGTTTATTTGATGATCTCGTGCGAGCCCATACGCACGAGGGAGAATAAGTAACACCATATGGGCTAGGGACAAAACTCAATCAACACTACATATTCCAGTGGTTCCTTTGTCTTGTGTATAGCTCTCGATGGATAGCTCTTGAAGGGCTATGGGACCATCTTGAGGAGGCCAAGTGCCTGATGTTCTAGGCTAGGTGCCTGTTATTGGATTGGGATGCCGAAATATGGTTGGGATGTAAGGACTTTGATGCCTAGGGCTGTGCGCCTTAGTAGTTGTGGAGGGAGTGGGCCAGCCTTGCGAGATGCCCAGAGTCATTGAGTACCGTACCAGATGCTTTCCTTGGGGCAAATGAGGTCTGAGTCAGGCGCGAGCCTTGGGGCCAGCCTTGGACTAGGATACAGGTCGGGTCAGGCTTATGCCTGGTGCTGAAAGTGGGAAAAGGGACAGAGATTCCTTGAGATTTCTTGGGTGTTGTGGAACTTTCGATGCCTGCTAGTTATACTAGTGCAACAGAGGGTGTTGGCAACATGAAGTAAATAAAATAATAAATAATTCAACTTAACTTCGGGACGAAGTTCCTTAAAGTGGGAGAGTACGTAATATCCATCCCCTTAATAATAAATAATAAATAATAAAAATAATAAATAATAAATAATACAAAAATAATAAATAATAATATAAATAATAAATAATAAATCACTTAATAATAAATAACAAAAATAATAAATAACAAAAATAATAAATCATAAATGTTATAATAAAAATAAAAATAGTAATAACCATACTAAAGCTCTAAATAAGAATAAATAGAAATAAAACAAGAAAACTATCAAAAAGAAGAAAATAAAACAAGAAAGCTAAAAATCAAAAGAAAGTCGCATGTAGACACATGGAGTGTGTACATGTGGTTTCCCATCCAATGTTTGTTCTATTTATAGATGGTGAGGAGGATGGGAGGCATTCCATCATTCCAAGATTCTATCTTTCATTCTCTTGGGAGAATGGTGTTCTAAGACATAGGAGTCACTGGCAGTAGTACATTGATTGAGGGCTCAGGGGTGGCCAGTTGTAACAAATCCTTGCACAATTGAGCCTACGGTTAGGTGGAGAGTCGTTCCCAAAACCTTGTTGCGGTAAGCCTACTTCTACCACAAGTAAGCACTATTCATAGTTTGAATTCAATTTATTAATTATATGTTTATTTGGCTAAGGTAAGTGCCACTTTGATTTAAATTTAATGTTAATTAGAAAGTTAATTAGATATTTATTTTGGGTTTTTATAATTCAAGGCCGAGGATTTGAGGAAAATGTACCATTTACCGCTACCACAGAAAAAGTATGATACTCAATTTGTCTAGAAGTTCATGCATGAGAATCAGAACCCAGCAGAGCTTATCAAGGAATGGAGAAGTGACCCAAGAAAGCACAAGCACGAGGACAGGGGTATGCATTCATTAACTTCTATTGTTGGCCCTTTCTATCATGTCACTTCCATGATGTGTCGTTTATACAGTTACCATAATACACAAAAGTTCTCAAAAGAATGGGTACCGTTAATAGAAGTTGCTTCTAATGGTTATATTATGGATTGGGAAAATATCTTGTCTAATAAGTTAACTACTCAAATTCACAATTACAGACAGAAGCATAATGTTAACAATAGAACTCCTCCTCCCTTCTATATGAGCGCCTATGTCATGGACGCTATTTTTTTTCTTATTATTTTCGATCTATAGGATGGAAGTGGATAATTCAATACATAGGATGGAAGTGGATAATTCAATACCATACCCCCATCCATGTTTAACTTAATATCTTGTGGGAATCCAAGTATCATACTCATTTTTATAAAATTTCTCATGAAATTATCTTCCCCATTCACTAAGAGATCTTTGGCAGGAAAGCACCCAGACTCTCTATAAAAGCTAACAATGACTTAATGTGATTAGGAAGGTGGTTTAAGGAAGAGTCATTTACTTATATTCGAGTGTTTGGTAGTCTTTCCCATCCTCATGTTTTTCCTCTTTTTGTCCTTGATAAATTATCGTCGAGAGAAATTGCGTACCAAACAGTTGCAAATGGTTTGACTAAAGTGCTCAAGGATGCCAAGAAAATTACCTGGCCTTATTTTCCTATTTCTTGTGGTATATATGCATTGGAAAATTTTAGACATGCTCTTGTTGAAATTGACCAAATTAAAGCTTAAAGTTTTCCAACCATCCCAAACAGACAATACGATCCACTTGGGGTAGCAAAAGATGTCACAACACAACCAAGAATCAGGAAATTCACAAGCGAGCCTGATAAATTTGATGATTTATTTGAGATGGTTCCAAAGTATCCCATGGTTGAAAAGTTAGTGGAAGGTCAAATAAATCCTAAAGAATTGATTGAGTTCAATCAATATTGTAGTCGAAGAATAACCCATTTTCCAGAAGTTTTGTTAAGACATTCTCGACAGAATCCTGAAGTTTCAAATACATCAACCTCCTCATCAAAGGATCCAATTATTTCTCAAGTCTCTGAGATAGCTACTACAGTTGTTGAGCAAATGAAGAAAGTTCAAGAAGAAAATAAATTGGATGAAGTTTGGGAGGAATTTAATCGCATCTTATCAACTGAAGAGACTTAGGATGTAAACACTACAGTCAACAAAGAAACAGTGCAGATTCCACAAACTGAAGGGACAACCTCGTTCACTACTGAGGCTCCCGATAAAACTATTGTTGTTGAAGATTCGGAAATCATCCCAACATTTCCTACATCGGAGATAGTTCTAAAAATTGAATAAATCCCTCCTTTGGATGTGTTTTATAGTCCAAAACACAAATCAATTATGAGCAGGTCAAGAAAGAAGAGAAAGTTGGAACAGACACATGCATTAGTTTCAAATGAGACTCCTTTTCAAGTTCTCTGGAAAGGAGTCCAAACAGCGCCTGACGAATAATTAAACAAACTCAAATAGTTTACATGAGCTTATGCTAGTGCTACTATTGATAAAGCAGCATAAATTCAACTGCTTATGAAGGAAAAGGACCAGAGGATTATTCAATTAAAACAAAGTCTCCATAATGAAAGGCAAGTGGTTGCGCAACAATGGAAAGCAAACCTTGCCGAATTACAGAAAGTTTCAATGACTAGAAACTACAATTTGAATTTGAAATCAAAGATAAAGATGCATAGGTACAATAACTACAACAAAATATTAACCAGTTCAAAAGAAAATCCAGAAATAAATGAAGTTTGAAAGAAGCAGGAGAACTAGATACACTCGCTAAACAAGAGGTTATCTTTTGTCATAAATTAACTTTAATTCATGATTTGTGTAATACCAGTGATTCCTTGGTTAACCAGGTGTCCGATCTGAGGACATTCTATGAAGAAATTGATGAGAAAATCTTTGAGCATATAGATTGGCAAGACGGTTTTGAAGGAAGATCAGTTGATCTTCCTGAAGAATCTCAAAATGATATCACTTTCGAGGACTAGGACATCAAGATGAAGCAAGCAAAAAATGGCTATCATTAGGGCCAGAAATCTTGCTTCTAATTTCACTGAATATATCAGTGATACCTTATTGCAGGCCAATCTAATACAGGAATGCCCAAAGGATACCTTGCCAGATGTCAAAGCTCTGAAGCAATCATGGCAAGAAACATCAAAGAAGAAGGTTGAAGACATTCAAATTTTATCAAAAGTAAACCTTGAAAGTTATTGGAATTTATTAGTAAAGCCACATAGTCAATGGCTTGTGCTAAGGTGTCTTTCTTATGCAACATCTCATCTCTTTCCAGCACTCAGTGATGCAGTATTTACGGGGTAGATGTGCATGCAACCAATTCATCCACCGCAACTGAAGCAAGTGACAAACATATGTGGACTCAAAGAACGAATGAAAAATCAGTCTGCAACATAGTCATGAATTTCTTGTTACAACATCATGCAATCTTATATTTGCTTTATCCTATCTTAGTTTATTGGAGCTTTCTTGAAGACTTTTATTTTTATTTTTGCTATTGTTGTAATATTAATAAACTATTTAAACCCCTCTCATGTATTTAGAAAGGGGTTCTGAAGTTTTGGTAGATAGCTTTGAACTTGCACTATTGTTTATTCCAAAGTTATATAATTGAAGAAGATGAATTGGAATCTATCTTTTTCATGAGCAGAGCCTTGATGTATCGGGTACTATTATATTTATATTGTTGCTATGTTTCATTGAGATAGATAGTAAATTTCTTATAAGTTGCTTCATTATATGAATTTCTTTGCAAAGAGCTAGACTTTGTCACTATTGATGTGTAGGATTGTATCATTTGTGATTGTATATGAAATAATGAGATCTAATATATGATTAGTTTTAACCAACTAAATTAATTAACTATTTAATTAATTTAGTTTACCTTATATGATGTATTTTCATAAAACGTTTAATGATCTATATTCTTGCATGCTTTGTGAAATCGTTTTATGAATCACATGTAAAGAGATATTATCCTGGGAGATACATAGAATATGTTTATTTATTAATATCATATTTTTCTTTTAAATCACTCCATTATTCTCATTTTATTTCTATGATTCATTTATATTTATTTAATGGGAAACTGGTCCCTTTATCCCCAGTCGGAGCCACCAATTCCAACAGAAACAGAGTTGTCTTAAGTTCCCGACCAGGTGGTATTCCCCAATGTTGAGGCAAATATTTTCCAGCCTTCAACATTTTTGGCACTAGAAGGAGGGCCCCGACTATGAATGGCAACAAGGTTTAATCCCAAATCAAAAGGTCATCAAAAGAGTCATTCTCCCTCAAAATCTCCCCCAACTTCCAGATCTCATTCAAAATATCCTACTCCCAGACCGGAAGTTGTAAAAACAACTACAAGATCTCCTAGCACACACCCTAAGTCATCTGATCAACCTTGTTCTCAGAAGTTACCTAAAATTCAAACATTAATTCAGAAATTAGAAGGAATTTCTATTTTAGAAGAAAGGCCACAACAATTTGAGTTATCTAAAGGTAGTGTATCTTCATCTTTCCAAACTTCTCATATTTTGACTCGATCCCAAAGTGAGAAACTTGGGGTTACTCCATTTGAGTTTCCCTTACCTTCTCACTAAAGAAAGACTAAAAAATATGAATCACAATCATCTACTAGTGAGATTTTATCTTCTTCTCCACCACAAACACCTTTATTTCGTCCCTCATCATCAACTTCCTCTCATCCGATCAATCCTTCCACTCATACCCCTCATTTTCAATCAACTGGTGCTAGTTTAACTAGCACTAGCACAGGGGCTACTTCTTCTTCCACACAGTCAACCTCTTCTATTATTACAACTTCTTCTACCCAAATTCCTAGAATGGCTAATAGACCTTGGACCAATCCAGGTGAAATCAACATGCTTGCACCCCTTCATCCTTTACCTAAACATCCAGAAAGATGGTTACCCAAGTTCAATCTTGATGAAGGGATTCCAGCTGAAGAACATTTACATAATTATATGTTGGCCATTAACCTAAATGGAGTTTCAGAAGAAGATTGTGTATGTAGACTTTTTCCTTATACTTTTGCAGGATCAGCAGGATCCTGGTACTTTTCTTTACCAGCAGACTCAATTAATAATTGGAATACATTTCAAGAGAAATTTTTGACAAAGTTTGGTGATGATCATACAACAACAATATTAATTAATGATCTTTCCAATCTCAAAACAAATCAAAATGAAAGAATCAAAGATTTTAATTCTAGGTTCAATAAATTGCTTAATAAGATTCCTGACACTTCACAACCTGGTGAAGATGTACAAATAGAATGGTATATCTCTGCGCTTCCCTCTAATATTGCAATATTTGTAGATAGAGCTAATAAAGCTACTTTAGCTGAAAACATGAAAGAAGCTTTGTCTATTGAAAAAATAATTCTAGCCTTAGAGAAGAAAACCATTCTTGAAGAAAGGAAGTCAAAGAAAGTAACTTTTAAAGAGGAAGCCAAAAAGAAACCTTCTAAAGACCCTTTCAATTTATAAGGATTACAGAAAGTCCTCAAAACAATGTCAAATGAGATGGTCGAGATCAATAAACAAGTATCAGAATCTTTAAAAATATCTTTTAGACCTTTCAAGAAAGCTCAACCTTCATCATCTAAGCCACCGAATATTATATCCAATGTTGAATCATATCAATATGAAGATGAAGAATCATCCCTATCTGTGCAAGAATCAAAAGAAGAAGAGTTGGTTGAATCACATGGATTATGGGAGTTTATTCTTACTACATCAAAAAATGAAGAAGAAGGAAAAGCCCAACCAACAGAAACTAGGAGTAAAATATCTATTGATCCATTATCTTCAAATCAAAAACAAAGATCAACTACTCCTATTAATAAAGATAAAGGCACAATCAAAAAATCTCCTCCTAAACCTTCTGAATCCATTCCATCCTCTTCAAATTCCCCTTCTTCATCTAAAACTCTTGTTGTTTCTGATAAGGATATAGAGTATAACATTGTGGAAGATATGAAGAAAGTCAAGGCTAATATTTCCATGTATGAGGTGAGCAAGCTTAAGAAACAACAAAAATTATTTCTTAAAGAATTAAATGTTGTTCCTACATCTCCTTTGCCAACTGCAAAAGCCTCACTTGGAAAAAGAAAGCCTCCAAGTGATTCCCCAGATAAAATTGATGCTTCTGATGCAATTCTAATTGGAGATAGGTCCAATTCCCATACTCCTTTTCTTTTAACCTTTGAGATTTTTAATAAAAATGTTCACAATTGTTTGGTAGACTCAGGTGTGTCATAAAATATTATGCCATATTCAGTTTGTCTCAAGCTGAACATAACACCTGAGAAGTCTGTTGTCCAAATTTTTCAATTAGATAGAACAAAGGTTAAGGTGTTGGGAGAATTAAACTCTGTTTTAATAAGATTATCCTCAAATTCAAAGGTATGTCAAATTATTGATATTTTGATTGCTGATATTCCTGAATTTTATGGTCTTATTTTAAGCAAAGATTGGTCTAATAAATTGCATGGTTATTTCACCACATATTGGTGATATTCCTTACAATGGGAAACCAAATCAGATTCGGGTGGATAGAGAAAAGCATATGAAATACTCGGTTATTGATATGGATGAAGAAAATGAGCTTGTAGTTTTCACAAACAACATCCTTGGGAATTATTCTTCTGAATCTTTCTTTGGAAGTTTTGCAGCTTAGAGATCTCTTTTCTTAGCAAATTTTGTTTCATCTCAAGTTGAAAATTATTCACAAACAAATTTTACTAAATGTATTAATGGTGTAGATGCACTTGTAATTCAGCATGATTATTTATTTTGGACACTTTATTTTGATGGTTCTAAATCTAACGATGGCACAAGAGCTAGATGTATATTGGTAAGCCCTAATGGTGAAAAAACTATGTTGGCATGTAGATTAGAGTTTGAATGTACTAATAACA
This sequence comes from Pinus tabuliformis, assembly GCA_031772625.1. Lineage (NCBI taxonomy): Eukaryota > Viridiplantae > Streptophyta > Pinopsida > Pinales > Pinaceae > Pinus > Pinus tabuliformis. The sequence continues at coordinate 540,224,019 of CM062820.1, read as the reverse complement.
TAGCAAAATATGAAGCATTAGTACAAGGATTGCATAAATCTATAAGTCTTGATGTTGAGTACTTGCAAGTCTTTGGTGATTCAGAAATTGTTATAAAACAAGTTAGAAACAATATTCATTGTGTTTCTAATCATCTTAGACATTATTAGTCCTTAATTCAAAATATTACTTCACATTTCATTGCATTTAATATTTCTCCAATACCCAGGCTACAGAATGCCAGTGCTGATCTTTTGGCCAATGTTGCATCTAAACTGATCCCACCTAATCATTTTAGTCTAGATATATTTTATATAGAGTTGATTTTGTGCCCTTTCATTCCTAATAATATCAAAAATTGGCAAGTGTTCAATGATGATGAAGATATCCTGGATTTTTAATATCCAAAGAATCTTATTTTGACCATGTAATTGATGAAGATGAACATGATAGACAATTGATTAAATCAAATGAACAAAATGTTTTGCCAAATCCTATAGTTAAACTTGAAGATCTTTATGATTTAAAAAACAGATTTAAAAATGTTAGCAACTGCAAAATTCAAAGTTCAACTTTGAGATTTGAATTGGTTAACCTTAGATCTAATATCAAGCCTCGAAATATTAACTTAGGTCTTGGGCTCTCATCAAAAGAAAGAAATGCATTTATTCATCTGTTAAAAAAATATAAAAACATCATTTCTTGGAATTATCAAGATCTTAAAACTTATGATACTTCTATCATCCAATACGTTATCCCAATGATACGTGATGTCAAACCCTATAACAAAAACTTAGAAAGATTCATCCAAATTTAGAAACTCATATCAAGAGTAAGTTAAATAATTTTTTAAAGGCCAAAATTATCTTTCCAGTAAGACATTCCAAATGGGTTTCTAATCTTGTACCAGCTAGGAAAAAGAATGGTGATATTCACATTTGTATTGATTTTAGGAATAAAAATAAGGCATGTCAAAAAGACAATTTTCCCCTCCCACCAATGGAGCAAGTCCTACAATCAGTTGTTGGTTCTGAACTAATGTATTTTCTAGATGGATTCTCAGGTTACAATCAAATCCTTGTTCATCCAGAGGATAGATTAAAGACCATGTTCAGAACAAAATGGGAACATACACATATCAAAAAATGTCTTTCGGATTAATGGACGCAGGAACTACATTCCAGAGAGCAATGAATATCGCTTTCTGGGGTTTAATCAATAAAATTGGTGTAGTATATCTAGATGATATTACTGTATATTCTAAGAAGAGAAGTAATCATTTGCGTGACTTAAAACATATCTTTGAAAGATGCAAAATTTATGGAATTTCTCTAAACCTTAAGAAATCATTTTTTCTCTTAATGAAGGTAAAATCCTTGGCTTTATTATATCCAAAAATGGAATTTGTATTGATCCAGAAAGAATTAAGACAATCTCATAAATTCCTTTACCACATACCAAAAAATCAATGCAATCTTTTCTTGGCCAAATTAATTTTGTCAAGAGATTTGTTCCCGAGTTTTCTCAAATCGTCCTACCATTACAAACTATGATCAAGAAAAAATTGATTTTCAAATGGGGAGACAAAGAAAGAGAATCATTCAAAGCAATCAAACAAGTTGTTATTGATGCTCCCTCTCTATCAACTCCTAATTTTTCTGATCAATTCATTGAACTATCATATGCAGCAATCTTAACACAAGCAAATGAAGAGAAAATCGAAGCCCCCATTTCTTTCTTCAACTCAAATTTTCAAGGAGTTGAATTAAATTATTCTAAAGTACAAAAACAAGCCTTCGTAGTTTACAAAGCAATCAAATACTTCATACATTTTCTCTTAAAAACTCATACTAAAGTCATTGTGTCTTTCTCGACAATTAGGCAATTACTCATTCAAAAGGAATTAGGAGAAAAAAGGGCTAATTGTGTTACTTCACTACAAGAATATGACCTAGAATTCAAACCTGCTAAAATTGTGAGAGGTCAAGGTTTTTGTAGATTGATCACAGGGATAAATGATCCATCAGTTGATGAAGGTACAGGTAATATTGATCAAATCACAGAGGTACTTCCTGTTGATACTGAATCTCAATATGTTGACTTAATATTTTATTTTAAAAATGGTTATGCTCCATCTGAGCTTGATTATAAAGGGAAAATGGCATTAATATTGAAAGCTAATCAATATCAACTCATCAATGATGTTTTGTTTAGAAAGAATTATGATTATGTTTTATTAAGATGTTTGGAAAAAGCTGAAGCAGAAAAGGTTTTACAGGAACTTCATGATGGGCCAGCTAGTGGGCACTATAGTGGAGATACAATTGCTCACAAAATCCTACATGTTGGATATTACTGGCCAACTCTGTTCAAAGACAATCACATGTATATGAGAAGATGCAAAACTTGTCAAACTACTTCAGAAAGACAGAAAAAACCATCTATGCCTTTGCATCCAGTCAACATCGAACAACCTTTCGAACAATGGGGACTGGACATAATAGGTGAGATCGTTCCTCATTCTTCCAAACAACATAAATACATTTTGACTGCAATGGATTACTTTACAAAATGGGTAGAGGCAATACCTCTGAAGCTAGCCAATTCTGAGAGCATTATTGAATTCATTGATCAATTTATCATTACTAGGTTTGGTGTCCCTCATGCTCTTATTTTTTACAATGATTTTTATTTTTCTGGAAATGCAATGACTGAATTTGATCTAAAAAGAGGATTTAAACTTAACTATTCTGCAAATTACTACCCTCAGGGTAATGGTTTAGCAGAATCTACTAATAAGAACCTTATCAAAATTATTAAACGAACCATTGACCAAAATCAAAAGAATTGGCACAAGGCTTTAATATTTGCTTTAGGCTGATAGAATAACTGAGAAGACCTCAATAGGTACTTCCCCTTTTCATCTAGTATATGAAAAAGAAGTTATCTTGCCTCCCAATTTAACACTTCCCTCATTAGCCTTAATAAAATTTATTGAAGAAAAGCCTTGTTTTGCTCTACAATTGCGAATGTCTTAAATCCTTAAATTGGAAGAAGAAAGAAATAAAGCAAAACAGGTCCAAGCCCGGCATCAATAGTTGGTGAAAGTTTCATTTGATATAAATTCAATCAAAGATAAAAATTTTGAAATTGGAGACTTGGTTTTGAAATGGGATAAAGTGCATGAGGATAAAGGAAAACATACTAAATTTCAAAAACTTTGGCTTGGTCCCTTTTAGATTTTTGAGAAGGTAGGTCCATTGACTTTTATCTTTACAAGATTTACAAGGGAGGAAAGATATTCTTCCCGTTAATGGAATTTTTTTCAAAAAATATTTTTCTTAAAAAAAACGAGTGTTCTCTTGTAAAATCTGTGAATAATCTTATAGGCAAAATAATGCTTTTAGTTTTAAATAACGTTAAGTAGTACACTTTTGAAGTCTACATTAGAAGTTTCTCTCCATTATTAAGGTGTTAACTTACTCAAGAAGGAATTTAGAAATTGAAATTATAAATTGAAACCTGGTATTGTATCTATTTAAAAACTTTTAAACATGATAATCATTTAATTGTAAAATCTTTTGGCTTGGGACTTGTTAGAGTCGGTCTACTAGCCCTTCACCAGAGATCAAAGCTCTTTGCATTTCATGGTTAGGTGTCCCATCAGTGTGATCAGTTTCATTCCGTTAGGCATGCCATAACTCTGGTGGAGTAGTTTTGTGTCATTTATTCCCCTCGTGTTTGGCACTGTTGGTTCAGGTCTGTTTAAGTAAATAAAGTCTTCAAGGGTCATTCATCATCTTGTTTTAAATTTCGAGTTCTTAGGTCTAGGGTTGAGTCAATTTTATCTTAAGAAGTCATAAAGGACCAGCAGGCCAAAGGGATGTCCTTCATAGAGCATCATTTCAATAATTCTCATCATTGTACAGCTAAATTTGGACTTTGTTTTCAAAACTCTGTTTTTGAAAAACACAAGTCACCATCTCGTTTTTGTAAAAAATTGTCAAAATTTCAAGTTCTCCAAATGTTGAAGCGCAGCCTTGGTTTCCTTTGCCAAAGAATTTCAGAGCTATCCCTGTAAAAATCATCAGAATAAATCATTATTTCAACCAATTTATTTTAAAAAGTGAAACCAGAAGTCAGAGCCTATTAATTCAAAAAAGTGTCAATACTCAAACATTACAAAGTGGGTTTTGGTCAAGTAAAAATTAAAAAGGAGCCTATATAAGCACATTCCTCTTCATTAACACCTCATTCATCTCTTACAAGCAAAGTGGATCCTTGCAAAGGCGATTTCACAAATCAGTGAGCGAATCGGGCAGTTCCAAGGGCGCGCTACGCATCAGCGCGATTTTCTCAGTGTAATTTTGTTCAGGCGCTACGCACCAGAGGGGCGCTACGCGTTGGGCAAGGTGCGCTACGCGTTGGGTTTTTCGCCCAGTGACTTGCCAGCAAGCTCTCAAATTCTCTCTTAACTCAAGAAAAATACAAGTAAGCTTCTTTTCCATGGCTAGTTTCAGTTTTCCAAGATGAATGTGAAAGAAATATGATAAAGATGCCATGAAAATTAGAAGTAAAAACCCTAAATTGCTGTGTGAAATTTAAAGACCTAGTTTGTGCTAGGGTTTCAAGGTGTTATGTTGTCCAAGGTTTTCCCATTTTGATCCTTCTTTTTCCCCACATTCACCAGCATTCTCCTTAAAATTGCCCATAAAATTCTATAATATCCCTCCACAAAATCCCAAACCCTACATTATCATAATTTCCTATGCCCTTGCCCTTCCCTAAATTCCTTGTTTATTTTTATTGTCCCTAATTCCCTCATGTTTCCCTTTCCCTAACAACTCCCTTGTATTTATGTCCCCTTGGTAACAGCATTTGAAAAAAGTCAAATAGCAATCAATTGTGTGCACAGTCAACATATACATTTCAGCCATCTTGTCTTCAAAACTATGTCAGAAACCGAATCAGATTATGAGCAGAGTTATGACAGTGATTCAACACCAGAGATAGAAGTGCCAAGGAGGCATCACAAGGGCGGTAAAGGTGGTCGGCATGTCAGGGAGGAGCCCACTTCTTTGGCTCATTTGCAAGCTTGTCCACTTGCAATGAACTGTTTTCAGTACCAATCATGTTTTGGATATTGTGAGCGGATCTCACAAATTCAACATCACAAAGAACTAGCTTGCTTGTTTGTCCTACATTTGCAGAATGGTCATGTGAACCTTGCAGGAGTGGACTTCACCCTATCACCCGAGATTGTTGCTCAAGCCACCGGGATACCAAATGTAGGGGAGGAATGGAATAAGCACCAGCAGTTAGACAGATTTCACTATGAGCCATATATCAAACCCGGGTGTATGAGACACTTAACTGTTGTTTTTCCTTTCAGATTCCTAAGGGATGAGTATGCACCGTTGATGAGACTCATTATTCGCTATTTCACATGTGAGGGCAGATTTTCATGTCTCTATTCGTACCATATTCGTTTGTTGATGCATTTCACAAGGGTACGAATGATGAACATTCCTTTTTTCATGTGTCGCAATATAGAAAGGATGGTGCCCTTGGTATAAAGGAAGAGCCCAACACAGCAGCACAAAAGTATTTATCATTATGCACTGATTAAAATCATAGTGATGCATCAGTTGGCACAGCAGGGTATTTCTTGGGAGGATTTCATTTCTCGCGACTTTTTCACGGTACCAAGGCCACCTCCTAAGATTTTCCATGATGAGGGAGGGCTTTCACATCAGTTTGACATTCCAGAGCCCGAGCATGTCAGCACTCCAGCATGTATTACATATCAGAGAGGCCACAGGGCCTTATTTGCATCTGCACGACAAGTATTATCTCCACATCAGGTGGAAGGGGTCTCGCCTTCTTCATCAGCACAGCGAGTGTTATCTCCACTTCGTGTAGAAGGGGCCTCGATTTTGACAGCAGCACAGGTACAGGTACAGGACAGAGGCAAGCAACCCATGTTTGATGAGGGACCATCAGGAGATCCGGACATAGATATTATCAACCTTGATATCAGCTCTCCTAGCGCGGAGCTAAAGGAGATCATTCAGCAACAGAAGGCTGAAAATCACTTGTTGCAACAGAAATCGGAAACGGCCAATTGGATAATCAACTACTTGCAGTAGCGTAACAAGCAGCTAGAAGATGAACACACTCTTGATGAGTTGCGGCAAATCTGAGAAGACCGAAACTTGGCCCGCAAGAGACCCGGTGATTTGACACCTATTGAGCAAGGGTCTATGCTCATCCGGGTGAACACTCATTTAGAGAAATTGTTAGCCAAGGAAAACAGAGACAAAGATATGCTCCGCCATATGAAGAATCATTACTGGGCCCGCATGCATGTTTGCAAAGCGAAAATGAAGATCCTTAAGAGGCGATTGAGCAAGGCATTAAAACGGAGAAAAAGGCCCGATCCACTCCAAATTTTGGCCGAAGCCTCCTTGAAGGAGCATGGTACTTGATGATACACCCCCAGCTCAAATCTCAAAAAAATTGGAGAAGTTTTGGTCAATTTGAAATTTTTGTATTCAAAACAGGTTTTTTCCCTCAACGCATAGCGCGCCGCGCGCTACCCTGAAGATGGGGAGGCCCAATTCAAGAAAGGTTTGCATTTTTGGATTTGTCATGATAAAATACACCTACTCAGCCACTTCCAAGACATTTCATCAAGTTTTGGGCCCCCAAAAGGTCAAAAAACATGCAAAAAATGACCTTCTGCCCCTTTTTGGACACACAGGAAGCAGTCTTGGGAGAATTCATTTTTGGAGGGGCAAATGGGCACCAAATTGAGAAATTCCACTTGGGTTGGAAAGTAGACATCCATACCTTTCCAACAAGCCCACCTGAGCCTCATTTGGATGCCGGGAAGTGCCCCAAAAGTGGGATGAAAGGCGCGCTACGCGTAGAGATTTGGCGCGCTACGCATCAGGGAAATTTTCTAGTTTTTCATCTACAGCATAGGACAACGCAGCTATTTGACCAGTTTTGACTTTTTATGGGATTTTTCACCCTCTTTGATGTAATTAATGTATTTTCATGTTGACGTGACACTTTTTTACCTATTCTAGAAGATTCATTCATAAAATGGCAAAAAATTAATGAATGAATTGGTTTCCTAGCTTATAGAGGCAAGTTGTTTTGATTGCCTAGATTGTAGTGCTCAGTTTAGAATTGGTTGAAACAGATCCTAGGATGATGAGCTCGACCCCTAGAGGCAAGGAAATGTGTTAGCTTGCGTATATTATGTATCTTCTTAGTCATTTTCAGGGTTGGACTCTGGAGGGATAAGCTTAGATTGTATTACACTTTGTATCTCTGCAATTTTGGCAAAGGAAAGACCAGGGTTTTGCAGCACTATTTGGGATTCCTGTGGTTATTTGTGTTGATCGTGTGTTACTCTCATGTACTTGTAAGTTTGTTATGTGTATCATTTTCCTACTATTCTCTTTTGCAAATTAAGCAAATGAAGTGTTAAGGTAGAATTCATGGTTTTCTATGCTCTGCCTTTAAGCTTGCTTAATATCTATGTTTTCATCTGTTTAAGGAGAACTCCTGAAAGTTTATTGCTCTCCTTATCTCCTCACCAGTCATACCTTTCCATTCAATTCCTTTAAAGGCATCAAAACAATCACCTACCTTGCCCCAAAAAGACCTCTGCAAAAACTGTCTCATCCCCGCACCCAAAATTGCCTTGCCCTGTTGTCCAACAAAACCCTAAAAATTTGAAATCAAACTTTCCCTATCAAATTACTAGCCTAAAATCAGTATTCTTTATTGGTCATCTCAGCCCCTTTGAAGACCTTTTGCTGAGATAGACCCGGAGAGAGCCCTCTCCTGTCCTCGTAGGGCTAGCTACGAGGCTGAGCTTGGTTTGATGTTGCCTTGAGTTTTTGCCTTCCTCAGCCTGAGGCAAAATTCAAGCGCTAACAGGACTCTTAAAGAATTTGTTTGTTTATAAATGGGTTTTGAAAAGTTATTTTTACAAAGTAGAAATTATTATGAAGCTTTAGCATCTTTTACTTAAATGGTCATCCAAAACTCTTGAGTAAATGAAACCTCCCCATCCTTTAATTTTAAAGTTTTTAGAGTGTAATTCAAAAATATAAAAAAATTAAAAGATAAGAGGTCTCATCACGAGCCTACTTACCATGATCATAGGAAACTAACAACATTGACATTATCACTATTGGCAACCAAACCAAGATGATGGCTTATAGTTACAAGACTATAAGACAAGAGGTCTCATTGTGAGCCGACTTATTCAATTTTATTACAACTTGTGAGTGGAATTATCATCATCTGGCCACCAAACTAGGATAGTGGCTTTTGAGTAAAACAAAAAAAAAAACAAAAAACAAAAAAAATATATTCATTACCTCTAAGAATGCTATTATGAAATGGATGGGATACTGATTCATTTTTTATTAAATGGTAACATTTTTGAGGCTATGAACATCTACTGGCTACAGCGGCTCTACCAGTGACAAATAAGTTTATTATATACGCTAAGCTTCAAATACTTTTTATTTTAATTTTTCAACCTATCAGTGACTGATTTACACAATAAAGATTTTCATCTATAACAAGCTCTAGAAGCTTTACAATGAAAAAAGTTGTTTCACTTCAAAGTTAGCTTTATCAATTTAAATTTCAATCATTTTTAAACTTTCTAAGATTTCTTGATAAGATCAAGGTCTTATTTGTTATTACAGAGATTAACTGTTTCGTCCAATGTGTCATCAATTGTTGTAGTACTCAACAACTCCCATTATCCTTAGACTTAGAAGAATAAATAATGGGTACCCTTTAGATTTTTAGGAAATAATCTTCTCTTGTTTTAATAAAATAGGACAAGTTTCATATTTTTACCTTTTAATAAATAATACAAAAAATTCTTTCAAAGGCATATATAGCGGAATGTAATTTTTCTTTAGGCTTAAGAGTCTATCCATAGTTTCTTAGGAAATAATATGCAAGTCTAAAAAACCCCGATAACTATGTTTCCATTATAAAACCATTGAAAAGCATTATCAAAGTTTTAAAAGGTCTTTTACACAAATGAATGGAGATATTATAAAAAATTATCCCCCCTAAAAACCGCACGTGAAGTGCTAATCGGCTTATTGACATCGGTGATTTCAAAGAAAGTAGCATAAGCGATTTTCCGACAGTGATATCGCGTTCTGTTAAGTAACATTGTCGATATCGCATTATGATAGGTTTCGATCACCAATATCATGTTTCGTCAAGTCTCGACACTCCGATATCGGACATCCTGCATCTCGATTTGTGAACAATCAAGTGACTTGTGATATTGAAGTTCGCATGTCACATGGTTCTATTCATATCACCCGATACCGAAACACTGAAAATCAATTTTTTGATACAGTGGCAAGTGTCAAAGCCACGTGAACAAACGTTTGAAAATTAAATGACCACCCTTTTCCATTTACAGTTTCGAGGTTTTAAATGATTTGTCATAATTTTGATGTAATGTAGAAGGATTTCTTCATTAAAACTCACACTCAATCGAAAATACTATTTTCATTCAATATTTCTTGCTACTCATCCTTGTTTGCTTTTTAACAGGTAAAATTCAATAAGCAACGGTTAAAGGAAACGTTAAGGATTATCAAGGAAAAGAAGAAGTTTGTAATTCAGTCGCAGACAGTTTCACCTCCTAAAGAAGTTGTCGAGATGTCACCTTTATTTATGGATACTACATGCACGCCAGACGCAGGGTCCTCCTCTTGGGAGATCATATACAAATTGTTTGAGGATGAAAACCCAAGGGTGATTGAGAAGCAAAGTGCTACTGCAGATGCTCCCACTCTGGATGTTGGCACTATATGGAATGATGTGGCCAATTCATTTTTGCATAGAATTGCTGCTCACCCCAAAATATTTCCCTACACATATATCGTGAGATGGGTCATCGACCATCTAGATATTACAGACAAAGTTTTTATAACTCTAAAGAAGACAATCATAGGATCATTCAAGGCCGAGGATTTGAGGAAAATGTACCATTTTCCACTACCACAAAAAAAGTATGATACTCAATTTGTCTAGAAGTTCATGCATGAGAATCAGAGCCCAACAGAGCTTACCAAAGAATGGAGAAGTGACCCAAGAAAACACAAGCACGAGGACAGGGGTATGTATTCACTAGCTTCTAGTGTTGGCCCTTTCTCTCATGTCGCTGCCATGATCTGTCGTTCATACGGTTACCCTAATACACAGAAGTTCTCAGAAGAATGGGTACTGTTAATAGAGGTTACTTCTGATGGTTATATTATGGATGGATTTGGAAAATATCTTGTCTAATAATTTAACTACTCAAATTCGCAGTTACAGACAGAAGCACAATGTTAACAATAGAACTCCTCCTCCTTTCTTTATGAGTGCCTATGTCATGGACATTATTTATTTTGCTTATGATTTTCCATCTATATGATGGAAGTGGATAATTCAATACCCTACCCCCATCCATGTTTACCTTGATATCTTGTGGGAATCCAAGTATCATTCTCATTTTTATAAAATTTGTCATTAAATTATCCTCCTCATTCACTAAGAGGTCTTTGGCAGGAAAGCGCCCAGACTCTCTACAGAAGCTAACAATGACTTAATGTCATTAGGAAGGTGGTTCGAGGAAGAGTCATTTACTTATATTCGAGTGTTTGGAAGTCTTTCCCATCCTCATGTTTTGCCTCTTTTTGTCCCTGATAAATTTTTGGCGAGATAAATTGCATACCAAATAGTTGGGAATGGTTTGACTAAAGTGCTCAAGGATGCCAAGAAAACTACTTGGCCTTATTTTCTTATTTCTTGTGGTATATATGCATTGGAAAATTTCAGACATGCTCTTGTTGAAATTGACCAAATTAAAGCTTTAAGTTTTCCAACCATCCCAAATAGACAATATGATCCACATGGGGTCGCAAAATATGTCACAACACAAGCAAGAATCAGGAAATTCACAAGCGAGCCTAATAAATTTGATGATTTATTTGAGATGGTTCCAGAGTATTCCATGGTTGAAAAGTTAGCGGCAGATCGACTAACTCCTGAAGAATTGATTGAGTTCAATCAATATTGTAATCAGAGAATAACCCATTTTCCAGAAGTTTTGTTAAGACATTCTCGACAGAATCCTGAAGTTTCAAATACATCAGCCTCCTCATCAAAGGATCCAATTATTTCTCAATTCTCCGAGATAGATACTGGAGTTGTTGAGAAAACAAAGAAAGTTCAAGAAGAAAATAAATAGGATGAAGTTTGGGAGGAATTTAATTGCATCCTATCAACTGAAGAGACTCGAGATGTAAACACTACAATCAACAAAGAAACAGTGCAGATTCCACAAACTAAAGGCACAACCTCATTTACTGTTGAGGCTCCCGATAAAAATATTGTTGTTAAAGATTCGGAAATCATCCCAGCATTTCCCTACGTCAGAGATAGTTCTAGAAATTGAATAAATCCCTCCTTTGAATGTGTTTTACAGGTTAAAACACAAAGCAGTTATGAGCAGGTCAAGAAGGAAGAGAAATTTGGAACAGACACAGGCATTAGTCTCAAACGAGACTCCTTTTCAAGTTCTCTGGAAAGGAGCCCAAATAGCCCCTGACGAAGAATTAAACAGACTATCACAATTTGCAGGAGCTTATGCTAGTGCTACTATTGAAAAAGTAGCAGAAATTCAACTGCTTATGAAGGAAAAGGACCAAGGATTATTCAATTAGAACAAAGTCTCTAGAATGGAAGGCAAGTGATTGAGCAACAAAGGCAAGCAAACATTGCCGAATTATAGAAAGTTTCAATGACTTGAAACTACAATTGAATTTGAAATCAAAGATAAAGATACACAGGTACAACAGCTACAACAAAAGTTTAACCAGTTGAAAGTAAATCCAAAAATAAATGAAGTTTGAAAAGAAGCAGGAGAACTGGATACACTCTTTGCTAAACAACAGGTTATCTTTTGTCATAAATTAACTTTACTTCATGTTTTGTGTAAGACTAGTAATTCTTTGGTTAGCTAGTTGTCCGATCTAAAGACATTCTATGAAGAAATTGATGAGAAAATCTCTGAGCATATAGATTAGCAAGACAGTGCTAAAGGAAGATCAGTTTATCTTCCTCGAATTGCAAAATCTCAAAAATATATCATTTTCAAAGATTGGGACATCATGATGAAGCAAGTAGATATGGCTATCATTAGGGCCAGAAATCTTGCTTCTAATTTCACTGAATATAGCAGCAATACCTAATTGTAGGCCAATTAATACAGGAATGCCCAAAGGACACCTTGCTAGATGTCAAAGCTCTGAAGCAATCATGGCAGGAAAAATCAAGGAAGAAGGTTGAAGACATCCAAAGTTTATCAAAAGTAAATCTCGAAAGATATCAGTATTGCTTAGTAAAGCCACATAGTCAATGACTTGTGTTGAGGTGTCTTTCTAATGCAACAACCCAATTCCTTCCAGGACTTAGTGATGTAGTGTTTACGGGGCAGACGCACATGCAATCGATTCATCCCCCCCAACTAAAGCCAATGACGGATAGATGTGGACTCAAAGAACGAATGAAGAATCAACCTACAACACAACCATGAATTTCTTTATATAACAAAGTGTTATTTATCTTTGCTTTATCCTACCTTAGTTTGTTGGAGCATTTCTGAAGACTTTTATTTTTATTTTTGTTATTTTTGTAATATTAATAGACTATTTAAACCCCTCGAATGTATTTAGAAAGGGGTTTTGAATTTTTGATAGACATCTTTGAACTTGCACTATTGTTTATTCCAAAGTTATCTAATTGAAGAAGCTGAACCAAAAGCTATCTTTTTCATGAGCAGAGTCTTAATGTATCGGGTACTATTATCTTTATATTGTTGCTATGTTTCATTGAGATAGATAGTACATTTCTTATAAGTTGTTTCATTATATGAATGTCTTTGCAAACAGTGAGACATGTCACTATTGATGTGTAGGATTGTATCATTTGTGATTGTATATGAAATAACGAGATCTTATATGTGATTAGTTTTAACCAACTCAATTAATTAACTATTTAATTAATTTAGTTTATCTTACATTTTTTCTTTCCATAAGGCGTTTAATGATCTATATTGTCACATGCTTTGTGAAATCTTTTTATGAATCATATGTAGAGAGATATTATCCCGGGAGATACGTAGAATAAGTTTATTTATTAATATCATATTTTCTTTTAAATCACTCCATTATTCTCATTTTATTTCCATTATTCATTTATATTTCTTTAACGGGAAACTGGTCCCTTTATCCCTAGTCGGAGCCACCAATTCCAACAAAAACAGAGTTTTCTTAAGTTATCGACCAGGTTGTATTCCCCGATGTTGAGGCAAAGATTTTCCAGCCTTCAACATGACCTTATGATAGTGATAATGTGGTAAGTGTCCTTATGACAGTGTTGGTGGCAATGAAACTTGACAGTGATATGATTTGAGACATGGATATGTGATACTTGCGACAATGATTTCAGATGTCATGTGGAGGGCTTGTGAAGGCCTCCTTGACAAATATGTTTGTTTCCATCTTTTGAGGGTTGGCCATAGGAGGCCTAATGTGTTTGATACTAGAAAATTTTGTCTCATTACTATTCTACATTGTATCTTAGTTGAACATATGATGAATATCTAAGAAGAAGAAGAATTGATTATGGGTTTCCCCCTTATGGGATTTTTCCATGGTCTCTGACCAAAATCTTGGTGTCTCTATTGTGTATGTTTTTCTTCTATTATTCCTTCTATTTCATTGCATTGTTGATGTTCTCTCTATATAATTTCTTATGATGATATGGATTAAATGTAATGTGTAAATTGTTGAAAAACTTTAAAAATGCAATTATATATAGCAAATAACTATCTAGCCCTAAAATTAACTTTTTTTGGGAGGCTGAACTTCAGCCTAAGAAGATCAGGCAAGACTGAGTTTGTTGGGCTTGACAGGAGGGTTGTTTGACCAGGTTTGACCATTGTATTGTTGGTTAGTTTGAGCTTCATATTTGACTAGCAGAATTAGGTGTATCTCTTATTGAACTAAAGAATTTCTCTAAGGAAAAGATTGTTGGGTTTTTCCCCCAAGTCGGTTTTCCCAGGGTAAATATTGTGTTATTTGTGTGCATTGTGATCTCTACTGTCCTTGTGGATTTATGGTTGAATTTCTAAAATGTCATTGCTTTGAGATAAATTAGAAGTGCTAAAAGAATATCTACATCATTAGAAGTAATTATTAGTTTTCAGTAATTAGTGCTTGTATCTATTGCACTTGAAAAATTAACAAATCCATGATGCTTTCAATCAAATATGGAAAATATTAAACACAAGATGCAATTGTTGAATTGAGGCTTCTATGATCCATAATATTTATAAGAAGAACTTTGGCGTAAATCACATGTAGAAAGACCTTTGTTGACGTGTTTCGAACCAATCAGTGTGGTTCATCGTCAGGACAAGTTGAAGAAACAGATCCAGCTTTGCATGTTAAATAGTATGAGCAGAGCCTCCAATGGCTATCTTGACCAACGACTAATTTTGACTTAGGGACCAGAGTCATAAAGTCATTTTTATAACTTAAAGGAACCTAGTTATATTCGTTGACCATACCTTTAAAAAATAAATAAAAATAATAATTTTAATTGGTGTTTAAGTTAGTTAAAAAGGTATCATTTAATAATTAAAAATTATAATTTATTTGTAATTTAAATGGGATTTAGTTATATGGAAGACTTTTCTTTTAATATAAATATATATAAGGTAATTTTAAAATATTAGTTAGTTAGAATAAATATATATTAGAACGAGACAATAATCATAAGTTTAAAAAATAAATAAATAAATAAATATAAATAAATAAATTTAATTAAGAACATAGCTGGTAAAGGTTAAAGTTAGTTGAAAAAATAATAATAATAATAATAATAATAAATAAATAAAATAAATATAAAAATATAAAAATAAAATAAAATAAATAAATAGATAAAAATAATAAATAAATAAATATATCCGAAAGAAAGAAAAAAATAAATAAATAAATATACCTACCTAAAAAAAAAAAAAAAAAAGTGGGGGGGAGGAGGTTATTTAACACCCTGCTCAAAAGATGGGTGTTCTTAACACCCTCGCTACTCGTGCCCTTAGGATTTCAGATAATGAGAGCTTTGATAAAGAGAGATCCCATCTCCTTAATGTCTTTGTGGAGAATGGCTATAGTAGGCGCCTAGGTCAGAAGGCTTTCCTTAAAGCCTCTAAAAATGTGTTAATTAAAAAAGAACCGAAGGAGCGCCGACTAGGTGTCCATCTTCCCTATGTCCAAGGAACCACTGACAAGATTGCTCGGATCCTTAAGAGGTATGATATTCCCTCAACCTTTATGACCCTCAACACCATTCGTAAATCCCTCCGATCGGTGAAAGATCTCGTTGACCCTAAGGACATGAAGGGGGTCTACTTGATCCCTTGTTCTTGTGGGACCCCCTATATCAGGGAAACAAGGCGCTCCATCCATCAAATGATCAACGAACATGCAGCTGACCTAAGACATGGGAGAACCAAGTCTTCAGCGTTAGCAAAGCATGCGGAAAAGACCAAGCACCAGGTTTGTATAGAGGAGGCCAAGGTTGTGGCCAAAGTTGCTCAGTTCCATCATTGTAAATTCAGGGTAGCTATTGAGATTGAAAGAAGGCCTAACAATCTTAATAGAGATGATGGCTGGAAGATCACTAGCTGTTAGATCCTTGCCCTTTCGTCCTAGTCTTTCTTTTCCTTCCCCCCCCCCTTTATGCATTTCAGGCTTTCGTTGTTCCCCCTGGAGCCTTCCTTCCTCCTAGGGTTTATCCTTCTTGCTTTGTGGTTTTTTAATGGTCTTTTTTCCTGTCCTTCTCCTTATTTTTATTTTGTGACGCTCTTTCTATTTATTTTTTCCTGATAGATAATTTTTCGGATATATTTATTTATTTATTATTTTTTTTTATTTTATTTTTATTTTATTTTTATTTTTATTTTTATTTTATTTATTTATTTATTTTTATTATTATTTTATTATTATTATTTTTTCAACTAACTTTAAACTTTACCAGCTATGTTCTTAATTAAATTTATTTATTTATGTATTTTTATATTTATTATTTATTTATTTTTATTTTTTTAACTTATTATTATTGTCTCGTTCTAATATATATTTATTCTAACTAACTAATATCTTAAAATTAGCTTATATATATTTATATTAAAAGAAAAGTCTTCCATATAACTAAATCCCATTTAAATTACAAATAAATTACAAATTTTAATTATTAAATGATACCTTTTTAACTAACTTAAACACCAATTAAAATTATTTTATTTATTTATTTTTTAAATGTATGGTCAACGAATATAACTAGCTTCCTTTAAGTTATAAAAATGACTTTACGACTTTGGTCCGTGAGTCAAAATTAGTCGTTGGTCAAGATAGCCGTTAGAGGCTCTGCTTATACTATTTAACATGCAAAACTGGATCTGTTTCTTCAACTTGTCCTGATGATGAACCACACTGATTGGTTCGAAACACGTCAACAAAGGTCTTTCTACATGTGATTTACGCCGAAGTTCTTCTTATAAACAAGATGCAATTATTAGTCAAATTCCAAGAGGCTAAAAAATGGAGAATGATAGTGTCAAGGATGTCACTCATATATTTGATCAATTTCTTAAGCAAGTGCCCCAAATCTATAAGCCCATTGACGAAAGAATCCAAGCACTCTATGTTGATGCCTTCCATGGGAATTTCTCCCATGCCTTAAAAGACAAGGAACCCAAAACTATTGAGCAAGCCAAAGCTTATGCTATAACTATTGAACACAACTTAACCACATCCAAAGTTTACTATCTTATTCTAGAGTGAATGTTGAGGTCAAACCTAAACCTTCCACTCAAGTAGACCCATATTTTCAGGCCTTTTCCCAAAAATTCAATAAATAGACTAATGAGCTTATGCAGGGACAACTTGCCATGATGAATAGGATGACCATCTTGGATAAGGAAAGAATTTTGTATCCAAATTACCCTCCCAAGCCTCAATATATCAATGAGAGGGCCCCAAGAAAACATCCAAATTGAAGTGGTGGCAAGGGTTTTCCTCAACAAAGTGTACCTAATACCCTCACCCTATTAACATAATAAATTAGGAAGGATTTTCTAGTGTCAATTTTGTAATAATTTCCATATTGAAAAAGAATGTCCTCATTATCACAATGAGACGAAAGGTACCCTTGAGCATTTAAACCCAAAAAATGACTCCAATCCCTTAATTGTCTTGTCATATAGAAGCTTTCATCTTACTCAACTACAACATGAAGAAATGACTAAAGGGCATGTTAAGAATATTGATGAGCACATTAATGTTGTTGAGGCTAGGGGTAGATTTAAAGGGTTACAATATACTAGGAAAAACAATTAGCCAAAAAACCCTAAGGAAAGAAACAGTGATGCCCCACCAAAGGATTGGACCAAGGCACCTTTACCCTCTAGCAAGAGCAATCCTAAACCTACTCATCACCATAAGAGCAATGAGATATCATTGGATGTATATTTGGAAAACATGTTAACCAAAGTAAATGCATTTTTGTATCTTGCTATTGGTCAAGCTTGAACCCTAAAGAGGTCTAAGAAGAGTCTCAACCTCGATGAGGAACCTGAAGATCTTCTTGTAATATTGCAAAACATGTATTACGATCAAAAGAATGGAATACATGCACCTTTCTTGTTGTCATTAGTGGTCAATGATCTAATATTACATTATTGTATGCTTGACTCTAGAGACTTTACAAATGTAGTGCCTTTGAGGGTCATGAATCAATTCGAATAAATCACTAGGCCCTTTAGAAATCTATGCGGATTTGACTCAACATCTATTCACGTCCATGGTTTGATTAAAGATGTCAAATTTGCCCTAGTTGTTAACCTTATAAAGATGTTTTCATGGACATAGTAGTTATCAATGTCCTTGATGCCTAGGGTAGCTCTTATCAAGAAAAAGGTTAGCCACTATTGGTGGGAATCTATTTGAGCCTGTCTTCTTGAATTTTCTCTTCTTAGGTCCATCTTCATCAAAATCATCATTGTCTTGTTTAGAGAAGAACTTATTTTTATTTGAACCTTTTGTTTTGAATGTCCTTTTCGGTTCATCTTCATCATCATTGTCATCCTTGAAATGACACTTTGCAGCATAATGTTCTATTTTGCCACATTTAAAACAAATGAGAGGGTACTTACCTTTGAGTTTGGATCCTCTCTTCAGCTTCTTGAAAAATTGCGCCAATTATGTTTTAGTATCATAATCATCCTTGTTGTAGCAGTCACAACTCTCCCAACTTCTTGATGTTTTTGATGCGTTAAAAAAAGATTCCTTTTGAGTTGAATTTCCTAACCTCATCTCGTATGCTGTGAGGATTCCATCAAGTTCATCCATTGATAGAGAGTCCAAATTTTTCAATTCCTCTATGGCACATACCTTGGCATCAAAACGATCTAGAAGGGATCTCAAGACTTTTTGGACAATCATCTTTTCATTGAATTTTTCACCTAGTCCACTGAGAGAGTTGACTACCTCATCCACTCAGAGAAAGTAAGCATCAATACCTTCTTCAGCATTCATTTGAGACTTTCAAACTGCCTTCTATAGGTTTGAAGCTTTGCCTTTTTTTCCTTGTCATCTCCTTCATAGATATTGAAAATCTTGTCCCACATCTCTTTAACTATTATAATACTCATAACTTTAGTTAATTTTGAATCTAATAGACTAGTTGTTATAGAATTCAAAGCCTTTGCATTTGACACATATACTTTCTTCCCGTCCAAATATGTTGGAAGAGAAGATGGCATCTTGTATCCGTCTGTGACAAATTAACAAATGACTCCAAGAGACATTAAGTAGAATTTCATTCTGACTTTCCAAAAGGTAAAATTTGTTCCATCAAATTGGGGGAACTTACCATCTTTACTCTTCATTACGATTCAAAAATCCCTTTTCCAACTATCAGGTTGATCTTGAAGAAAATAGCTCTGATACCAATTCTAGTAAACATTGATAAGGGAGGTGAATGCGTATTTCTTTCAATTGTTATATTATGTCAGTTAATATTTTTATCACAAGATAAACAAGAACTCAAGAATTTAAACAAAAGTAATTTTATTAACAAGATAATGAGTACTCCAATCCTTTTTTACAATAAATCAAGCTCCAATATATACAACAAAATCCTTGATCTTTTCAAGGCTCCAACCTTAAACAAATCGAAGCTCCAACTTGGCCAAATTGATGAATCCAATCCTCTCAACAATTATTAGCTCCAACGTGGTCTACTTGAGGACTCCAATCCCCTCAACAACTCCAAGCTCCAACTTGGTCAAAACAAAACTTTGCAAGAAATACTTACTTCAAAAATGTCCTAAATACTTCAACAATGCTCCAAAGGTATCTTCAACATTGCTTAAAAATAGTCAAGAATGTATGCTCCAAGAAGTGGCTAAAGTCTACTTCCAACAAGTCTTTAATGAGGCTGCTTCAAGTATGCTCAATAGGTCTTCTAAAAGTTGCTCCAATAAATTTTTATACCAAGATCGCGATGCTTGTTTTAGGCCATAAAAATATTTGATAAGTTTACAACAAAACCTTCTAGTTGAGCCATGAAGACATTCCCTTTCATGTCTCCATTCAAAAAAGCAATATTCACGTCCCTTTGATGAACTTTCCATCCATTATGAGTTGTTTCCAAAGAAAAGAGAGTTTGAATGGTGGCCCCCATTTTGTTATGGGGGGAAATGTCTCTTCATAATCAAAATCTTTTTGTGCAAATCCTTTTGCCATGAGCCTTCCTTTTTGCATGTCAAGTGAGCCATCTAATTTGTATTTGTAGACCCACTTGCAACGAATTGGTTTGGTTCCAAATGGAGGGTCCACCAACTTCCATGTTCCATTCTTTATTAGAGCATCATATTTTATCTACATTTCTTCTTTCCATTCATAATGAGAAGCAACTTCTTTAAAGGAAGTTGATTCAAAACTTAGTAGATAAATTCAATTCACAATCATATGAAACATCCATATCATCTTACATCAATTGAATCAGAATTATCTAAATCACCTCCATCTTATATGGTTGACCCTATGGTTCTTGTTTTTCCAACCTCATCAGTATATTGAACACTTTCAAGTGTTTTCGTGAGCCATTTTGAGGGACCTTTTGAGATGGTCTAATTTGTTTCACTGATTGAGATAAGGCCACATCAATATTATAATCCTCTCAATCAAATCACTCAAAGGGTCTTTATGATCTGAAAAAGTGGTTGACACTTCATGAGGGGGAGACAGTGCTTTAGAAGGAAATTCTAGAGATTGTGTAACCACCCCATCCCACATTTATCTGCTTTCACAAGCTCTTCAAGGTAAACATGAGCTGAGAGTTACTATGACATGACCCAACATCCAAGTTTCAATGATGGAAGTGGGGTCAACTACCGGAAACATACTGACACCTCCCAAGAGCATCACATCACCCAAATACCAGACAACATTTGTTGATGAGCATGCCCGCTTTCACAATCTATCGAGGGTAAACATGAGCTAAGAGTTACTATGACATGACCCAACATCCAAGTTTCAGTGATGGAAGTGGGGTTTACTAACCGGAAACATACTGACACCTCCTAGGAGCATCACATGCCCCAGATACCAGACAAAATTTGTTGATGAGCATGCCCTAGGCTGGAACTTTCTTGTTCCTGGACCTTACACCCCAACCGCACACATGCCAAGTTGTGGATGCAGTTGGAAGGCTCTAGCCACACTCATAGGCCTTCCTACGTGCGGTTGCAACTGTAATCTTTCAGTTTAGAGGGTGCGGCTAGCAACTCAAATTCATATTTTCAAGGCTATCTACAAACCATCTACCCAGAATAACCCAGAACTCAGTCTAAGATGATAAATAGTTTGAATGATAAGTACTAAGGCTAGATATTCCTCAAAAATTTGAAAACACATGGGAAACATTTCGTCATACACATGGTAAACATGATAATCTACAGGTCATGAATGCATATATGTTCAATGTCTTCTTATCTTCATCAAAGAACCATTAAGAAGGCCCAATGTCCTCTTAAATTAGCTACAACAACACTAGTTAGCCCATGCATTCACATAACCATTCAATAACTTATCAAATCATAAATAAGATCCATAACAATAGCACATCATTTAACCAAGCCTATAGCCAGCATATAACCAAAATGAATCCATGGAAAACTAGTCATAAAATCAACACAATAACCAGTACATGTGCTCATTGATCACAATAAGGAAACAACTCATATTAACATATGAAATGGCATCCAAGTCAGGGACTTCCACATACCATTCAACCATAGATTGGGCTGAACTAAATCTCTCTTTCAACCAATCACCCACGTATCATATTCCAAGCATGAATGTGGGATCTCGTGGGCTTCCAGAGACCAAACCACCTCAACCCTCAACTACTGTGATTTCACCTAACCGGTCCAAAAATCACTAACACCAAACAAGCTTGGATGCCTCCAAATTTCTTCACCATACCCAAAGGAATTTTCCTGTCTCCACCCATCCGTCAAGAGTTCCAGGAGAAATCCCATCTCCACCCTTGACCCTTGGGAATTTCCTGAGACCACCTCACCAAGATCCAAAGTCTATCAGTCATCCAAATCTTAAACCAAAACAAGGAACCCACAACACCATGGCTATCCAGGAAATGGAAAGGCAAGGTTGAAAACCACTGTCAATCTAGGAAAATCCCATGCCAATGACAACAAAGTAACCAAATAACCAAATGCATGTACCATGCATCCAAATATTAGCAATGAAATCACACATGCAACTTGTTACCTACAATGTCTTCCTGTTGTAGCTACTCTTCCAACCTTTCCTTGTGCTCCCTTGCTTTCCTTTGCTTGCTTGCTTACTTTTCCAAGTGCCTCTCCCTTCACTTAGAGCTCCATTTCTAAAAGTGATAAAAAAAAAGCTAGAACTAACAAAAGTTGTCAACTATATCTAATCTCTTCCTTTCCTTTTTCATTTTTTCTTCATTTTCCCTCATTTTCTCTCTCATTTCCCTTGCATACATATTTGTGTCCCTTCATCTTCATTTTCTTCTATTTTCCTTTATTTTCCATATTAAATTGTCATTTATTGTCTCTTTTCCTTTGCCAATTTCCATAGCCATTAATAAACCACAAGTGATGTCCACTATAGTGTTTTCCCTTCCATTCAACTTGGAATACATGTCCCATGACCTTGGTTTAATTTATTTACATGGAAAATCAACCCAAGGTTTTTACAAATTGATGTTGATTTTAGATGTGCTCTAGCCATGCAATTTGGTGGAGAGGCTAAGACACATGAGATCTTCAGAACCCAGAAATCGTTTGGAGAAATTCCACCCAGATGAAGAGTTATTAAATAATTAATATTTTCAATGCGTTCCTAATTCTAAACTTAGGAAAGTAAAAATATTAATGTGTACTAATAAAAATATGGGTGAGAAGGTTCTAAGTGACGAGGATGAATACTGTTTTAATCTTAATCGTTGATTAAAAATCAGATCATGGCCGTTGATTCATCAACAGGAAAAGTATAAGAGGAGGCATGAGGGTTAGTTGGCAATACACCAAGTGATCAAAGAATTCGATTTTATGGGGTGAGGTTTGCTAAGGAAATCAAGTTAGTGATCAAAGTTGCAGTGAGGGGTAGTTCATCAAGGGATTTTCATCTGAGGCTGGAGAATACATAGGAGAGAGGCAACATAGTGCCGAGAGAGACAACGCAGGCCCTAGAAGGGATGACGTAGAGGTCGTAAAGCTGACGCAGAGGACGCAAAAGGATGACACAGTGAGACGCATAGGCTGACACTAGGCCTCAGAGACAGCACTGAGGAGATTCTATGGGGCAGACTAGGAGCAGATCAACAGATTCTAAGCTGGGATTAGGTGACGCAGCTCTTGGAGGAGTGACACAGTTCCAAAGCAATGCATGGAGCAACTTTCGTTGTCCATCATAAGGAACAGTTGGAGTCATTGTGGGGTTTGATCATCTGTTTGTTGATTTGCCAAAATATCTATCTCTGGATAGAGGTACTACTATCGAGGATATTCTCTATTAGGTGAGCCATTTCTGGCACCCTATTTTTTTCCACTTGGAAAAAACGTAATTTTCATTAAAAAAGGAAAATTACATATTTTAGATGTGATACGCATATGTTGTATGTAAGGCTGAGTACCTATCAAGTAAGAGAATATCAAAATATCTCAGTGTACTCCACGCAGGGAGGCTCTGCCTCGAGTATTGTTCATGATAAAGGTAATCAAAAATCTCATCACTGAGAGTAAGTATGTCTGTCATTTATATACATTTGATAATTTAGAAACATAATACTATTAACATGTGCAAAAATAAAACAGGCTCCTGTTGAGCTAGTTAATCTATATGGTCCATGAATGGATGGTGGTAATATTGATAATGTGCATCGTCCCTCTGCTCCTGGATCAGCCATGTGCCATGAGGCTGGATCGCAGCTTCCTTGGATAGTTGGTCGGCAGATGTGTTGCGTTCCCTGTAGATATGACGACAAACAAAGAGATCAAAATGTGTGATGAGTCGGTGTGCCTCGTCCAGTATAGGTCTCAAAGTGTAAGTAGAACAGTTTGATGATTTGTTAATCTAGTTGCAGACAATTTTTTAGTCCCCGAATATTTGGAGATTCCTGCAATGTTTTTCCAAAGCAAATTGTATGAGATATTTAACAGTGATCAGTTCTGCAAAGTTGTTGGTGCCCCTACCCAAGCCCATTTGGATTTGGAAGTGGTGGGATTCAGATAGATATAGAATTGCTCTGCCCCCGCACCCAGCTTCCTGTGCTGAGCCATCAAAATAAGCCCAGGGATGTGTACAGTTGATGTCTTCAGGAACAATGTGCCTAGGGGGAGGGTTGTCATCATCTTCAGGTATGGTATCATAGTTTTCCAGAAGGCGGGTAGTGATGGAGGGCCAATGAGGAACGGTGTCTTGAAAGATGCAGCAGTTACGGGCAATCCAAATCACCCAACAAATGAGGAGAGGAAGACTTCTAGGCTTGATCAGGGATGCAGAGGTCCACCATGTGGTCCAAGCTTCCATTACTGTCAAGCCCTGCATGAGTTCCAGAGGTCCTTAATGACCAGGCATGTGAGGAAGAGATGATCAATAGATTCGGAGTTGTTCTTACAAAAGCAACACCAAAAAGGTCCATGTTGGGCTCGTTTGATAAGATTGTCTGCCACGGGAGACATTTTTTTTCAGAATTGTCCACATGAATAATCTAGTTCTGGGTGGCGCTTTTAATTTCCACATGTTTTTCCACCAGTGTTTGATATCCTGTGGTTGATGAACAGAAGCTAAGCAGAGATATCCCTCCTTAGGGGAGTATATCCCATTTTTAGCATGTGCCCAAATAATCTCATCGTCCCCTTCAACAATTCTGATGTGTGATTCTATCAATGCTGCTATATAATCCTCCCATTGTTGTTGCCAGATCTGTGGGATGTGAAGGCTACAGGTAGGTTTCCAGGCCTGATAAAATATGGTGGTGCGCTCCATGTCTGCGATGTGACTGATATGTGTGATGCCCGAATTATTAAGATGTAGCATGAGGTCTTCAGGCAGCCTATGGGCGTTACCGCATCCGATCCAAGGGTCTAATCCGATGCATACTGATGTGCCCGATTGGATTCTCCAAGTGAGCCCTCCTCAGATAATAGACATGGAATTTAACATAGCTTTCCAGATGATTGAGATCCCTGTTTTGTTCCAGTTTGGTTGTTGGAGCCAGTCCATCAGGTTAAGGGGGGCTATGTATTTTGTATAAGCCACCTTAGTCCATAGGCTATTTGTAGTGATCAATTGCCAGCCTAACTTGGCCGCTAGTGCAGATGAAAAGTCCTCCAGCCTTTTTATTCCCCAGCCTCCCCATTTCTTTGGGAGAGTGAGCGACTCCCATTTGGCCTAGGCAAATATTCTCCCTGACTGATTGCCTTTCCAGAGGAACCTACAACAGAGGTTTTGTATTCTAGAGAGGATACCTCTGGGAATCCATGCCAGTGACATCCAATATACCAGGGTGGCTTCAAGAACAACTTTGATGAGTACAAGTCTTCCTACTCTAGAGAGGTACTTATGATACCAGATGTTGAGCCTTCTTTCTATCTTGGAGATTAACCATGTCTAGTTTGCTATCTTGTAACCATGGGGTTTTAGTCTGTACCCCAGGTATCTAAGGCCATCCTCCATCTGTAGAAGGGTGAAAGGGAATCTATGGAGTGCATACTAAATCTCATGAGGGGTGCATCCAATGGCTGTAATGGTGGATTTAATGTTGTTGATGACCATACTTGTAGCAGATTGAAATAAGGTTATGGTGTTCTGTAAATAGTCAGATCCCCAATACCACCATTGAGGAAAATCAACACATCATCCACGAATAGTAAATGAGTCAGGATGCATCTGTCTGTGATCCTGATTCCCTTGAGTCTTCCCCTGCTATGATCATCTTTAATAAGTCTGTTGAGCCCTTCCATGATAAGTAGAAATAATAATGGGGACAGTGGACAACCCTGCCTGAGACCTCTTTCAGAGTGAAAGAAGGGCGTTGCCACTCCATTGACCAGGACACTGAAAGATATATTTGTTATACAACACATGATCCATTTTATATATTCATAAGGAAAACCTAGATGTGTTAGGAGCATTCTGATGTATAACCAACTTGCTCGATCAAAGGCTTTTGAGAGATCTACCTTTAGGATCATACCTTTTAGCTTCTTTGTCTGAATAGAGTGCATCACTTCTTGTGCTGTTCCAACAACTTCATGTATCTATCAATCTTGGAGGAAGGCAAATTGTTTAGAAGATATGTGGGAGGATAGAATGGGACGGAGGCGATTGGCTATGATTTTGGCAATGATTTTGTAGATGCAGTTGCAAAGGGAGATGGGGTGGAAGTCATCAAAGGAGA
Source organism: Pinus tabuliformis (assembly GCA_031772625.1). NCBI lineage: Eukaryota > Viridiplantae > Streptophyta > Pinopsida > Pinales > Pinaceae > Pinus > Pinus tabuliformis. The sequence continues at coordinate 540,197,907 of CM062820.1, read as the reverse complement.
CGGGATTGTCTGATTTGGGGATGAGGGCAATGTGATCGGAAGTCTTCAATGACCTTAAGTAGATCTTCTCCAAGGATGTCGAAAAAAGCAGTGTAGAACTCAACTGACCAACCATCTGGTCCTGGGCTCTTGTCTCTCTTGAACCATTTCAAGGTAGCCTCGAGTTCCCCCATTGTGACCTCCCTATTGAGATCCATGGCAGTCTCCTGGTCCACAAATCGAGGAAATAATTGTGCCACTCAGATGACTTCAACAAGAGTGACATTGGGAGGTGCCTTGTAGATCTGCTTGAAGTGGGATGTGGCCAAGGAAGCTAATTGCTAGAAGGTGTTCACATTATTCCCCTACTCATCTGTCAGTTGCCAAATGGAGTTGATATATTTTCAGCCATTTGCATATTTGTGAAATAAATTTGTGTTATCATCTCCCTCAAGCAACCATATAGCTCTACTTCTCAGCCTCCAGGTTTCTTCCCGATCCTTTAGAATTTTACTTCTCTTTGTTATTAAGGAAGTGAGCTTTTCCTTCTGTTCAATAGAGGTGAACCCCCCCCCCCCTCTGCTCATCTTCCAAGGCAACAATCTTTGCTTCAGTGTCCCTTAGGGTTTGATCATCCTGTTCTCTCTTGTTGTGTGCCCATATTTTAGATAATCTCTTTAGCTCCTTTAGATTGTGTGCAAAGCCTTCAACTATATTCCCACCAGCAGCAGGAGGGTGTGTCTTCCAATATTCAGTTACCATTCTAATATAGGCTGCATCCTTCAACCAAGTAGAGTTGAATTTGAAAGGGGCTTTAGGTTTGTTCAGTCCTCCTCTTATTTCAAGGTATATCGGCAAATGGTCTGATATACCCCCTGATCCAACCCACTACCTGTAGTTATAGCCCATACCCAGCAATCGCTCCTTGATGAGAAAGCGATCTAGCCTTCTAGCGAGGCTGTCCTCTCCAATTCTTCTGTTCCTCCAAGTAGGTTGAATTTTTGTAGATGGAATATCAATAAGACTGTGACTCTCCAGTATGTTCTCAAAGAAAGCAGATAGGGGGTCAATTTGGGCATGATGTCCCCATGACTCCGAGAATCCAATAGAGAAGTTTAAGTCTCCTCCAAGGATTATGTTTTCCTTTTGCAGAAGATTGGAGTTCAGTAATTGTTCCCAGAATTCTCCACGGGATTGACATGGCCCATATACATTGATAAGTCTTAATTCGGTGCCCAGTTCAGATGAGAAGATGTCTGCCCCGATGTGTCCATTACCTCCCCATATGTTACATAATTTGATAGTCCGAGAGTTGTAACCCATAGCAATGCCTCCCGAGCGGCCATTGACATCAAGGGATTGAAATGACCAACCAGGAAGCATGGATTCTAGCAGGTGTGAGATTACTTCTGCAATACCCAAGGTTTCTTGAAGAAATATGATTGTTGGGTGTGGTTTTTTACCTATTTTTTGCACATTCTTTCCCCTGTTTTGACCTTTCTGTCCTCCATGCCTGTTCCCTTATATGACCAAACTCTCTGTTTTCTTACCTTTTTAATCCATTTTACTGTCATGTTACTTTGTTGTATTTTACCGAATAATATGAGGCTTTATTCCTTTTTGTGACTAACTGGAAGAGCATTGAAGGAGTATTTTGGGAATTTCAATTTTTTTTAGGTGTTGGCTCGCGTGAATGAGGCTATGAAGCAGATAGGCAGCAAGGATTAACTGCAGGAAAGGGTAGAACAGTTCATTGTTACAACCTAAGTGTTGTTACAGACCGATGCTACATACTAAGTGCTATTACAGGTTGTTGTTGTTACACATTGGATGTTGTTACAGGTTGTTGTTACACCTCGCGTGGATTTGCCATCACATCAACAGTGTTGTCGTAAGTTATGCCGCGTCATCCCGAACCACCATTGCTCAATGTTGTTGCACCGAAGCTAGAAATGTGGGTACTATTCCACATAACAGCTATCGACAGTAAGATTGTTTATTTTTGAAGCAAAAAGACTTGAGCAGTTGCAACCGATGTATATTTATTTAGTAATAAGTTGTAACTTCTTTATTTTTTATCAACATGAGAATCGACTGATCTACTTTCTAATTTTTGGGTTGTAATAATTATAAAAGACTCGACTTTTTATGTATTAGCGAACTTCATATAGAAGAGTACCGTTACTTTGTTTCTGTAATTCTGAACTTATTCAATATCAATTGGCATGGTGATGTTGTTACTTTCCAACTGATTCGTTAATCACTTTTTGTGTTCTTCCTATGCCCTGCTGAGGAGGAAGGGCCCTCCTCTTTGGCAGGGATTGTAGTGATTAGGTAGTGTACATTTCAGTTTAGTTCATTGATTTATGGTTTCTCGTTGTTGTTGTACAAATTGTTGATTGCATTCGCAGTTGTTTCTATTTATCTTATGTTGTTACACAGAGTTAATCAACAGAGTTATAGTAACCAGCTGAAATAGATGTTAGTTCTTGTGTGGCGCGCCTTTATTTCAATAGCTGCGAGTTGTGATTCAATTATGTAGAGTGTTTTTGTATCTACACGCATGGTTTGATTCAGCAATTTAGATCAGCGACATCTTTTACAGTTTTTCTGCATTTTCTTATGCTTGGCTGGAGTGTATCGGCACAGACAGTGCGAACTCCATTGAAACAGAAAGACCTACTTTGGGTTGACAATTAATGTTGTAGTCTGAGTCAATTAAGGTTGATTAAAACAACACTACATTTTGGCACCGTTGCCGAGGATGACAAGTTGACGATACAGTTAACCAAATTGTTTGTTTCAAATAGGGTGCTCCTAGTCCACAGTTGTTGGGCAATAAGACGAGAGGTAAGAACCTGTGCATCGCTCTAACATTCCTGGGCGGGCTCACCATTGTGATCACTAAGACACTTAGGACATTTTGATGCTTTGATTAGGGTGTCTTCATCTCTTCAGTCGCTGGGTGGTAAGACGAGAGGTAAGAACCTGTGCATTGCTCTAAAATACCTGGGCGAGCTCACCACTGTCAAAGATTGAGGCACTTAGAGTGTGATTTAATACACATAGGGTCCATGTGTGCATTTGTAGGACTTATAGAGACATTGAAATCACCCCCACTCTAATAAGTCATAGGAATGACGAGTCGTAAAAAGGAAATGAAGGGTGAAGATTTGGGAAGGAAAACATTTATCCAAGAATTAATCTCCAAGGCGGAAAAAAACAGTCCAGCTCTCAAAGGAATGCAAGGAAAATAGGGTTGCACAAGGCTGTTACTCCCATAGCCAAAGCAAAAACCTCCAATCCCTCCATCTCAGGACCGTATCATTCTAAGGCTAGCACTCACACTCCCAAGATCAAAGATTTGATTTATGAGTAAGAAGGGGAAGTTAGTAGCCAGAATTTGATGACCGAGGGTCAAGGGGAAACCGAGGGGGAACATCGGACACCTAAGGTGGAAAAGCACCGTTTGATTTATCGATATCCGGATACAGGTAGTGCAGTGAAACAGCCAACCCCAGTGGTATCTGAGGCATTAATCACGTCTACAGGGCCATCACAAACACAACTTGAAGAACGTCTGCTACAGGAAGGGTTAGAAGAATTCATCATGGGAGACAACAATGATAACAATGCTAAAACAGACACCACTACCACCAACTTTGAGTTCCCAATCGAGAATATCAGAGGCAAAGATCCTATGAAAAACATTCCTCTATCATCCTTACCATCCTTTCAAAGGACGATTGCGGAAGATCCAAATACATTTTTTTTTGAGTTTGATGTCCTATGTAGAATTTATGATTATACAGCAGATGCTCAAAAGCTAAAGCTATTTCCTTCTACCTTAAAAGGAGCAGCGTTGAGATGGTTCATGGGATTACGTCTCGCTTCCATTTCAATGTGGAATGCTATGAAGGAGATTTTCTTGTCAAAGTACCAGGACTATTGTAGGACCAGGGACTTAAGGGAAGAGATATTTAGAATGACACATAAGGAGGAAGAAAGCCTAGAAGAATATGTGGAACAGTTCCACTACAATCTACGGAGGTCTAAATACAGTGATTTAGACCCGGAAATCTTGAAGACCATATTCATCAGAGGAATGAGGGATGACTGCCTTGACACCCTAAACCTATTAGGAAAAGGGGATATATCACAAGAGCCATTCGCTAAAATTATAAAGCTCTACCTACGATGCTCCCGAGGATCGTCTAAAGGAAGAAGTACAATTCAGGATGCCTCTGTTCGCATACAAAAATCTGCAGGCGGAGGAGTAACTAGAGCGAAGATCGGAAATTTGTTCGAAAATTTCAAGACCAATATCCTCAGTACTCTCTCGGCCCAGATAACAACAACATAGATCAAAAAGACACAAGCAGAAGTTGATACACCCCTGGCTGTGTTTTGTCTGACTTGTCGGAAGAAACATCCTCACAGGGAATGCGAATTGAATAGCATCAGCCTGTGTAACATCTGTGAGCTGGAGCATTCGACAGAGAAGTGTCCGAAGCTTCCTAGACTAAAGGCAGTACTCAAAGAATCAAGCGAAGAGGTGCAGTCCTCTTACTTCATCGCACCAAGGAGGCCATGGCAACCGTGACCTCCAGGTATGTCTCAAGACTTTTCCTCTTTCAATTCATGGAACAATGCATATAATAACCAACCATATCCATGGCAATATTCTGCCCCTCCTTCAGCTCAGTTCCCTTCACCTTGGAACCAATGGTCTCCATCTCCTCCTGTTCAATATCCTCAATCCCAACCATACCCTTGGAACTAGAACTGGAGAGGAAATGCCCAGAATTTAGCTCTGCCTGCACCACCCATGCAGCAACAACTGTAGTTACCTCCTTTCCAAGCTCCTGCTCCTCCACCACCTATGCGACCCCAACTACCTGTGCAACCTAACCCAAACCCAAACAATAAAGTAGCTCAAGGCATAGAGGCTCCTACAACCTTCCAGACCTACTTTATTACCCCCATGGAACTTAATGAAATATAGTTGTGATCGGGTATGGTAATTAACCCCAGTCACTCCCCTATCATTACAGACGAGGATTGTGAAACATCTAGAGGAGAAGCTGGAGGCTCTAAGGCGGCTACTGCGCCTAGAACAGTTGATACAGAGGAAGTTGTTGCATCTGTAACAGCTGACCCATGAAGAACTGTTACATCTATAACAGCTAATTTAGGGAAGGCTGATACACCTGTAATAGCAGATTCAACTGTTGTTATACAGGACCCCCGGTACCCTCAGAGACTAGCCAAACCTAGGACGACTTCAAAGCCTGAACCTGATTTCCTTAGGGAGTTGTAAAATTTGTATGTACGAATTCCTTTGTTGCAAGCCCTTAAAGAAGTACCCATTTATGCCAAGACAGTGAGAGATTTGTGCATCAAGAAGCCTGGGAGGAAGCCTAGAGGCCCTACCACCATACATGTGATGGGAAAGTTATCTGAATTAATGTCTGCTCAACCTCTCCTTACTAAGTACTATGATCCAGAAAATCCCACAGTCACCATCTACATTAATGATCAGTCCATAGCCAATGCATTGAATGATCTTGGGGCCACCATTAATGTAATGACGAAAGATCTCTTTATCACTCTCGGGCTACAGGGAATTAGACACACTCCTATGTTGGAATTGGCAAACAGGTCCCGTGTTAAACTCGAGGGGATGTTAGAATATATAGTGATTATGATAGCTTCCTGGAGATACCCGGCTGATTTCCTTGTTCTACAGCGCAAATCCAATTGGGGGGGCATCCTTTGATCTTAGGGAGACCTTGGTTGGCCACTGCATATGCTACAGGAAAGGATCCATGGCGATCTCATATGGCCAGGAAATCCAAAACCTTAATCTTTATCCCCCAAAACCAAATGTGGATGTGTACAACCCTTGGTGGGATGAGTTTGAGCCTGAGTCAGATCTTTCCTTACCACTCCTCACTCTGGGGAAAGCCCAGTATTTCAAAGACGAGACAAAAGATGACATTATTAATGGTTTTACTAGTAATTCACTTTCTGTTGCTTCTGTTAAAAATGTAAATGAGGAGGAAGATATAGATTTTGAACAAATGAGAACTACTCCAAATATTGCTAACAGCCCAATTGAGATTGAATCTGGAAAATTTTTGAATATTAATTCGAATTTGACTGTTGAACAGAATCAATGGTTGTTACAGAAGTATAAAAACGCATTTGCATGGGATTATATAGATATGAAAGGGATCCACCCTAGCCTATGCACTCCCCATATTTATTTGAAGGATCGCTGCAAACTAGTCAGACAACCACATCACCACATGAACCTTGCACTAAAGGAAGTGGTGAAAGAAGAACTACAAAAACTCCTGAGTGCTAATTTTATTTATCCAATATCTAACAGGAAATGGGTGTCACCATTTGTCATCGTTCCTAAAAAGAATGGCAAGTGGAGAGTTCGTGTTGATTATAGAGAACTCAACAATGCCACTCAAAAGGATCATTTTTCATTACCATTTATAGATCAGGTCCTTGATACTCTCTCCGAAAAGAAGTACTTTTCATTTTTGGATGGATTTAGTGGCTACAATCAAATACAAATTGCCCCGAAAGACCAGGATAAAATTACCTTTACTTGTCCTTGGGGAACCTATGCATACATAGTGCTACCTTTTGGGCTCTATAATGCACCAACAACCTTTCAAAGGGCAATACTGGGAATTTTTTCTGACTTATTGAATGACTATCTGGAAATCTTCATGGATAATTTCACACCTTATGGAGATGCTTTTGAAACGGCATTAGTCAATCTACAAAAAGTGCTAGAGCGATGTGTACAGACTAATATTGCCTTGAGCACTAAGAAATGTCACATGATGATCACTGAAGGGATCATGCTTGGACATTACATTTCTGCTGACGGAATCAAGGTAGACCCTACAAAAATAGAGGTAATTCTAAGAATTCCAATCCGCAAAACACAGAAAGAGGTACATAGTTTCTTGGGGAATGCAGGGTATTACAGAAGATTTATAGAAATTTTTTCAAGAATTGCATCGCCATTATTTTCCTTGCTCATGAAGGATGTTGATTTCTTGTGGACAGGGAAGTGTGAGAAGGCCTTCTTAACGTTGAAATGTTGTGTATCAGCAACTCTGGTCTTGCGAGGACCTAATTGGGAACTGTCGTTTCACATAGCTACGGATGCATCAAATATTGTTGTAGGTGTTGTTTTGGACCAACTAGAAGATAAGAAACCTTACGCTATTTACTACATAAGTAAAAATCTAACTCCAACTGAGCTCAACTACACGGTGACCGAGAAGGAGTTCTTAGCAGTCATGCACGCCATCAATAAATTACAACATTACATCACTGGATATCAAGTATTTGTACACACTGACCATTCTACCATTCGTTTTTTAATGAATAAGCTAATTACAAATGGTAGGATTACAAGGTCGTTATTGTTGTTACAAGAATTTGATATCACTATTATAGATAAGCCTGGAAAAGACAATGTAGTAGTTGACTTTCTTTCTAGGCTAACTATTGATGACAATTGCACTCCTACTAAAGATTCTTTCCCTGATGAATATCTTTTTGCTATTTCTACTTACTCACCTTGGTATGCAGCTATGTTGCAGGAAACGTGGGGTAGGAGGGCGTTTCCGTACGGAAACGGGTACGAAACGCTGAAACGCGTTTGGTACGGCCCTGAAACGCGTTTCAGGTCGTACTGCCACGTTTCACGAAACTGAAACGTGGCCAGTACGGCCTGAAACGCGTTTCAGGGCCGTACGACCCACGTTTCAGCATTTACTTGTGTTTTTTTTAATTTTTAATTTTTTTATTTGTTTTGTAATCTATTGTTACGTTAGCCTAGTGACTTCTAGTTGCTTCCAGATGCCTGTCTAAAGTTATAAAAGTGAACTTTTGCCCTAGTGTTGATATGCAGTTCATGGTAATGTTAAATTCTTAAAGTAAAAGTGATATTCTCCTTTATTTTTCATTTTCATCATTTTACTTAAAATTTTAACATTACCATGAAATGACTCGGGATGTTTGAGAGTGGTTTCGCCCTCATTGGATTTCATATGGAGAAAGTAGAATTTTAGATCTCACTCAAAATCCAGCAGACTTATCTGTTTTTCAGGATTTCAGGATTGGGGTGATTGCAATGTTTCCATTGGATTTTATCATGTACTAGGGTATGGAACTTGTATTTAATCGAGAGAACAAAGCCCTCTATGCAGGGGAGACTCCCAATAATCAAGAGAATGTAGGGTACTAGGGTATGAAACTTGTATTTAATCAAGAGCACTAAGGTCATTTGACTATGTAGGAGGAGACTCCCAATCAAGCACGAGACAAAAAATTAGAAATTTCTCGTCGCTGATTTTGGATATTTCTATTTTCATTATGTGATTATTCATGAGTAAATGTGATGTAAATTTAGATACTTATAATTTATGCATTGACAATTGACAATTTTATCATAATATAATAAATTAAAATGTATCATATATGCTTTATGATTGCACATATTTCTTAGATGTCCTAATATATATATATATATATATATATATATATATATTCGCGTTTCCCCGTTTCCAAAATTTGGGGAGGTTGCGTTTCGTATCGCTTCCCGTTTCGGAAACTCGTACCCGCTTCCCCGTTTCGTGCAACCTTGTTTCCTAGTGTATTTTCGTCTCTTGAATCTTCGATAATAACTCTTTGTCTAGTTTCTCCGAAGATTGATATATATGATGAAGATCCAATCGCAACACGCAAAGAAATGTCTAGTTTGTTTTTCATGGCAAACATTAATGCACTTGCATCCTCTGTTAGGATAATGTCCAAAAGCGTTTCAGCCTCACATTCACCTTCAAGTTTCTACATAAGACATATCAAGGAGTTTAAAAGAGATCCTTTTCAATTATGTCAAGAAATGCTTTGTGTTGAGCAAAAGAAGGACACAAAGCTACATCTACATCCAAATCGGCATCTGATATCTAGAAGATGAAATTTGAATACCAACTGCTGGAACTGATACGTGCACATCAACAAGATTCATAGCTCCCAAGGATGTTCAAGAATACATATTTTCTGATGGATCTGAAACTGAGATCATAATCTCACTGAAACCATTGACAACTTCGCACAAAGAAAACCCAAACAAAGCCTGAATCCAAGAAATTATCGCCACCCAAATATCCGACCAAACATCTGGCTGACATAGGCAGTACCATCCCACCTCGCTTCACCATCAAATTATTATGACAAAAAAACATGTTGCAGTCCAAATCCAGGATACAGTAAGGACAATAAGTTAAATTTCCACAAAGATAAAGAGTGGGTGCTCCCTATGCAGTTCTTTGGAAGAAATAAAATAGTGAATGGGAACTCCAAATAATTACCAAATACTTCAAAAGCTCCATATGGTAGATGAACATATCACCTCCCAGATGTTGATACACTGTTGAGGAACTAGTTAAACTGGGGGCAAGCTCAAACCATCAATAACTTGGCAAATATTTCCCAGAGCTTGCTGAAATCTTAGAAAATGTTTGTAACACTACCTACCCTCCCTGTGCAATAATATCGGCCGTGGAACTGTGTAATAATATGGGTTGTGGAACTGTGTAATAATATGGGCTGTGGAAGGTGTTACTAATGTTTTCACTTCAATTTCTTGAATATGTTTTCCATTCTTTTTCGAAGGATATAGCCATGACCAATCTTTTGGGTGTGCCTTTGCCCATGCATCAGCTTCCCTTGCTAGGTTCTTTCTCTTCAAGCTTCTGGCAAGACTTTGCATACTCCTTCCCAAAAATTGATTCCACTTGCTCCATCCATAAACAACCCTCCCGGCTGGTAACCCTGCAAGCTGGTAGGAGAGCCAGCTCTAATACCACTGTAATATCCTGGGGTAACTTTTTCCCTTCAGGTTCTACGTGTCTAGGGTTTTTCCATAAAAGATTATACAACAATGCTGCCCATTTATTCATCCAATTAACAGTAGATAGCATTGAATAACATGAAGATTCCCAACAACAATAAATATCTCTAACAGTGCTATGATTCTTCAGCACTTCACAGTAAATGAGGGTTGACTGCCAAGGAACATTCAACCAAAACTCCACCAATGATTATAATTGGGGCCAACTAGCAAGCCCATACACCCATAGCAATTCTCAATTGTAACAGTGGTACTCAATAGTACTAAAACAATAGTATTTAAGATTACCAAAACCAAACCAAAGAGTTGATTCACAACAACTTTCACTAACCCTTGAATTCCAGTCCTAGTAAAGATCCTGCTGGCTATATATCTGGTAAATTCACTTCCACAGAGATCTGATACCCTTGTTACGTTCAACAGCCCACAAATACACCCTTTAATGTGTCTGCCGCCACACAGAAATTTTATTTCGATCTGCGGCCCTGTGGTCTGTAGCCAAATACCACACTCGTTGTGCCTCAAGAAACCTCGAATGTCAGCTCCAGCTAGAATTTCATAGATAGTCATTTGTTGGCTTGAGAAAAAGATGGTTGTTCAACGTCACCACAGAGACTTCTCCCTTACTAATGAAGATAGTGTTGTGTTGCTTCAAGTTGATAGGCTGCACCAGAGCAAAGAAAAATGGTGTCTATGTAGGGTGGGATCAACTCCACCAAAACTAGACAAAAAGGATTAGATAGGATGGGATCAGCTTCACCAAAGCTAATCAAAAGAACGGGGTCTTAAAACCCTCAGAGCCTCAGGCTCAAGGAAATCAGAGATATTCCAATCCAAATTGATGATCCAAAATGATTCCAACTCCCCTTTATTTATAGATTTTCTCATGGGGTTCACTCTCATGTGAGGGGTTGCAAGTGCAACCCCCAATTTGGGCTTTTTGCCCCAGCCGACCCAAAATTTACCCAATGTTGCCCCAACATTGGATAATTGGGTTTTCCCCCTTTATCAAGACTATAGCCTATGGGGTTGGATAGGCTATTCCGTCCTCCCATGGGCAATTAATCCATAGGGGACATTACATTGCGCCAAAGAAAACCATAAGAACTTAGAGATGTATCCAAAAGTACTCATAAAAATCCTTGGTAATACAATTTTCCAAGCCATTGAGGATGGAGGCTCAGAGATTGATGCCCTTTCCAGTTATAATGTGGCAGGAGGCAAGTCATGTTGAAGTTGTAACTAGGTTTGGTCTTCATAATGTATGATGTTGTAAAAAGTCAAAAATAATTTATTTGAACATTAAAAGAAAAGTAAAATTGAATTTTTATAAGCATATTTTAATGTCTCCAAGTTGACCAAGTCGGCCTGCCCAAAAGTCATGTCCGTTCGCATGGGCAAACAACTATATATTGGAAGCTAATGCCAGATATCTAAGACAGTTATTTCATCATTTTGGAGGCAGATCATACATCACTTTCTGAGGCAGTTCATATGATATTCAGATCTGTTCTTGAGCACCTTGAGGAAAACTTCTGTAATGCGAAGTCTGAGGCAACCAGTTCATCCGAAATTCTAAGGCACTTATTCCTGTGTTGATACGAGCTTCTAAGGCAGTTTATCTCTGTGGTGATGCGAGCTCTTGAGGCAGCTTATCTCTGATTTATGAACAGTTTTATGAGCGGAACTTTGTGGCAGCTTGAGGACAACTCTGTGACAGACATCATGAAGACTATTTCTTGTTATGGAGGTCTGACTTGGCACTTGGGTAATTAGTCTAACTGGTCAATTTATCTATGACTTTGATTTCTCCTGTTGACTAAGATTCTATATGGAAAGGATTGTTGGGTTTTCCCCTTGCGGGTTTTGCCCTAGCTGCTGGCCTAATTTCTGGTGTTCTTTGTCTTTTATGCATTGTATTTGTATAATTGCTTGATTACCTAATGAATGAAGTAAAATGCATAAAGAATAACATATATATACTGTCACAAGTAATTATCATGTTAAGAAATTCTCTCTTGCAACCGAATTTCAAAATGGTTTCAGAGCTATGGTGAAGCACTGAGATCATACGAAGGATCAAGACAAGGATAAGTTATCTATCTATGTGATAAGAATGAAGTGATTTTTGTGACAAACATCTAAGTTATCTGATCTTTGTGATTAGAATGAAGTAACCAGAACGACAAGTGCAATTCTCCTATCAAAAGACTGATCTGAGATAACTGAGTTCCTTGTGCAGCTGAGTTGGAGTTGGAGGAGAGAAAACGCGTTCATCTTCTTGTGTTCTAGTCAGCTAGCAAAGGTCTCATCAAGAGCAAGTTTATGTGCATATACGTGAAGATTTTGGGTTGCAAGTTTGTATACATCTTTGTGATTTGGGCGATACTTTTGTGCATCCATGATGTGCCCTAGCTTTATGGATAGGCCTCAATACCTCTGTGGAATTGTTGGAAGGCTGAGACCTGCAATCCTCTGTTTTGAAGGGCGTATGATTACTGGTTAAAGGTCGAAGTCTTGCACAGTAAGGTGGGACTAGACAAATAAGTAAAAGGCTACCTAAACCATCATAAAGGTCCAACCTGTGGAGAAGCCAAATTTGGTTTATGCATGCTGTGTTGAGGCCAAGTATCATAGCACAGGACTATGTTTCTAGTAATTTGGGCAAAGGTTACAATTGTTTTGTACTTCTTGAAGATCTGTTATAAAGATCTAATACATGATTCTATTTCTCTAGGATGTATATGAGGTCTGGAGTTTGATATGTGAGTATGCAACATGAAAGTTGTCCTGATATATGACAAGATTACAAGACTTAGCCTCATAAGAATATGTGACCCTTAGATAGATTGAAGTGCCTCTCCTTATAAATGTTGCATTGTTGATTGAGCATTTTGAAATGCTCAGTCTTGAAATGTAAGAAGGGTCGCTTTCACTAACATGCCTTTGAAGAAAAATAACAGTGATGAAGGAAGCTTGATAACAGTGAAAATAATTCCTCTACAGTTCAAAGTCTCTCTCTTAACAAGTTAAGGTGCTAAGATAAGATGTTTGGTCCAGAATGATGAAATATATTCCAAAAGGCTAAGATAAAATGTTGTTGCCAAGCTCTTATTGAAGTCAAGAATGATCATTGACTGATTGATGACCATGAAGGATTTCATAAACATTTTAGGGTCTTTGGACATTGAAAACCCTAGCAATCAAAAGGGCTTGAATAAGAAATTCTTGAAGGGTTTGTAAACAAAAAAACCCTAGCATTAGTCATTTCTGCTGAAAGAAGAAAAAATATAGATCGTGAGGAGATGACAAGGTTGATCTAAAAAATAGATGCGTGAAGTCTAAGATCAAGAGGAAGCTATCATCCCACCATAATCTTCAAAAGGTAAGTACTTTATATCTCTTTTGTTTGATTATTACTATTATTATTTTAATATTAGTTAGCCTTTTATCTTTGAATTCTTTGTGTGGTTATAATTGTTCTTCCATCACCTCCTAGTGAGGATTGCACATACATAAGTAGAAGCTGCCAAGAAGTGGAAGAAAGAAGCTAAGCAAGAGGACTTTCAGAATTTCTACTTGAAGGATATTATACTAGATGAGCCTCAAGTTCAGAGGGAGCAGGCTGTTTGAACTTTGAAGTATGCCTCGATTGTGCCAAAAAGAAGTCACGATCTAGCATGCAGCAGATGGCAGCATGGTAGCAAGATTTGAGAAAGTTCTCCCAAAAATGGAGAGAGGATCAGGTCAAGACGTTTGCCTCAGTTGCCTCAGATTTTTGAAGAGCATGAAGAAGTCTCGTGATCAAGGATGATTATATATAATTTGTCTCTGACAGAGGGAGAAGTTGTGAAGAAAGTATTGTCTACAGAGGGAGCAGTCAAAAAGCCCTGTTTCGACCCAAAAGAAAGTTGACCTCAGGTTTTTGCATTATGGACTATCAGTTGCTTCTATTTGATTTCTTCAAGCAGTATATCAAAGACAACGTATATTGCAGCTGGATTGGCAAGCTGAGAAGCATTATAGCTTCAGAGATTACTTGCAAGTTTTGATCAAGTGCAGGTGACATCATGATGGTAGACATGGTGCCAAAGCAAGCAGAGAAGCTTGAATATATTTCCACTGATGAACAGATAGACGATATGTTGATGAAGCCTATTTCTGAAGAGCAGTTTGAGATGCCTCTTTGAATAAGAGGGAGTGATATTATATCATGGATATGGTTTCTCCCTGTGTCTAAATTAGGAAGGTTATCCTTGTGTCAAGTACATTAAATGAAATTAGGGAGAATGGTTTGAAAGATTGGATAGCATCGTGGACTGACATTCTTTATGTGCCATGTACTTTGACCTGACTAGGGAGGTTATCCCTGTGTCAAGTACATAGGCTTGCTTAAGAAGAATGATCTGGTGGACTGGCATTCTTCCTATGTCAATGTATAGTGACCTGATTAGGGTTGTCGTCCTTGTGTCATTTTGACCTGATTAGGAAGAATGGTCCTGTGGACGGACATTTTCTTGTGTCATTGTATAGTGACCTGATTAGGGTTGTAGACCCTATGTCACTTTGACCTGTATATAAAAATGGTCCGGCAGAGGACAATCATTCTCTCTGTCATTGTATAGTGACCTGACTAGGGAGGTTATCCCTGTGTCACTTTGAAAAAATTAGAGAGAATGGTCCTAGAGGCTGTAGCCTCCCAACATCATGATTTGATCTCTTTCTAGAGTGAGCTTGTTTTTCCATATGTCAAGGGTACTCACTGGGTTATGGTTGTGTGGTTGATGTTGGCAATTGTATTGATGATGATGCTTATCCTAATCTTGATAATCCTTTCTTATAAAAGTCTTCAACATGAGAACATCTTGATAGTCATTATGTTAAAATTGGAAACTAGGGCCAAACTCCATGTGGGTCATCATATTTATGGCAGCTAGTATTTTTCTTGGATCCCTCTCATCGAGAGGTGTAGGATTGATCTAAAGATCATCCGATTCCAATAAGTATTTATGGAGATATTAATTTATTTGTGTTATGGGATAATTCGTCAAAGTCGGCCAGCGACTAAACTCCCCCCTCTTGTGCTCCACGTTTTGGTATAAATACAAGTGCCTTGCAAGTCATTTGTACACACAACTCTCTTGAGATTTCTTCTTCTCCATTTGTTTTGGGTTTTAGTGGAAAGAAGAATCTCTAAGGGATAAACGTTGTCCTAAAAGGATGCCCTAAACGCAGTCCTAGATGATGCCCTAGCAGCTCTACGCATGACCTAGATCTAGGATGCAGTCAGCCCTAATCCTCTACGTTGTCAAGGAAGAAAGCCCTCATCTACTACATTGTCCCAAGGGTGACCCTAACCGCAGTTATGGAGATGCCCTAAATACACAGCCATGGAAATGAAGGCAGAAACCCTAGCGCAGGTCTAAGGAGGAGAGATGCCCTAATCTTAGTTGCTATGCTGCCTAATGGAGATGGTACCTAAACGCTGTCTTAGAAGAGAAGTTCTACACAAGTAATGTCCTCACTGTCATGGAGCTCTCACACTTAAACACTGAGGTAAAGAAGCCACCTCCAGCTATCCTTAACGTTGTTCTCTAACTGCTATTTTGATTATCATAGATTGTTGTCTTAATGGAAGCCTATTGCTGTCACCTAAACGCTGAGAGGAGAAGACATTGGCATTGCTATGTGTTAAGGCGCAGGCCATAGCACTATAGCTAGCCACCTTGAATATGACAACTGGATGTATAATGCAGCATATGGTACAGCAATAGGACAGCAATGGTCAATGCCATATAGTGCACAATAGGACAGCAATGGTCAATGGCATATAGTGCACAATGGGACAACAGTAATACAATGGTACAATGGTACAACAATGTGACAACAAGGTACATGGTGCTGCAAACTCATTGGACAGCACAATGATGGGATAGCAGCATGTTGGGACAGCACAATGATTAGGACAGCTATGACATTGTGCAGTAGTGGCAAGTAGGACAGCAGCAACAGCAAGTACATGGTGGATGTACAAAACCAGTATGGTACTTGGTGCAGCAAGTACACAAAGCAGCAATGGTGCAGCAAGCACATGGGTGACAGCATGGTGCAGCAGTGGCACAAGGCAGTGCAGCAGTATGATGTGTACAGCATGGTTATAAGGTCCAGCATTGTGATGATGCGTGCAGCATGATGACGAGATGCAGCACAATGATAGGTGAAAGAGTCACCTTGGAGAATCAGTTGAAGCAGCGTGTCTTCAACTGATCTCATGTATCACCTTCTTAGAGATGATCTATGCTTTTATCTAGATAAGTCAAAGTGTTGACTTCTGTTGTAAATGTATTATCTTTCTCTCTCTCTCTGCTGAACTATTGAAAAACATATAAGAAGAATTGATCAAGGGTTTCCCCACATTGGGGTTTGTCCCTGGCTAGTGCCACATCTTGTGTCCTCTTGTCTTGGCTTGTCTTCTGTGATTTATGTTTATGTTCTATCTGCAGTTTACTTTAATGCTGATGTGATTGCTAATTTGGAAAAGATATTGAGATAACTGTGAAAATTGAAATAAATTGCTCTAAGCATAGAACATACCTAAAATTAACATGGTATCAAAGCTGAGGTGAAGACAAAGCCTAAGCAAGAGTGAAAGAGCAATCACTGAAGACAATTGGGAAAGAACAAAAGGATCAGTGGATTCCTCATCCCTCTTCAAATTCACCGAGGGTGAAGTCGAAGCAGAGAATATTATCAGAATGGCGCAACGGAAGTTTCTGATGGCCTACCTAAAGATCACTTCAATGGGAAGTCCGGATCTAAGGGTGGAAGGAAACGCAGATGCCTTGTTTGCAACAAGTTCGGCCATTGTGCGAAGGAGTGTCTGAATGGCAAGGACACGTCTCTTGATGAAGATAACAATCATTCCAGGGACATCTTCAATGATCGGAGGGCTGACAGGTAATGCAGGTCATCAAGGAAACAACTGACTCTTCAAAGAAAGCAAGGAACCCCAGGTATGAAGAATCAAATATTGTTTCTGATAAGATAAAGAAGTGTTATCTTGCATTGGCCCTCTCCTTTAGATTCTGTGGGAATCTGGCTTATTGATTATAGTGCTTTAAGGCAATTCATCGAATAGAAGGGTGATCTCTCTAATTTAGTAGAGATGGAAACAATCATGGGATTATACTTGGAGTTGATGCCACCTATCCCGAAAAGGGTGTAGGGAATATTACCCCTCAATTGAATGAGGGTAACTTGATTCATTTATAGAATCTCTTTTATGTACTTGATCGCAAAAAGAACCTGGTTTCCATTTCGCCAATGGAAGTCAAAGGTTTCAGGGTGGCATTCATTGATGGAAAGGTACGTGTTTGAAAATAGAATTTTCTAAGATGTTTTTACTCATGGGTTCAGGGTTGGCAATTTGTATCAAGTTGCAGGATGGTCCATTGGGGATCATGTAAATCGAAATATCTCATCTATAACACTGGAGGTCTACTTATGGGGCCCTACCCAATGTGAGTCAGATGGTGACAACGATGCCTGAATTCAAGAAGAGCATGAAGGTAAATGTCCGAGATGTACCAAAGGAAAATCTTACAAGGGGACCATTCCCCTCATATAACAGGTCCACAAGTTTGGAACAACCCAAGGGGTTTGAGATTCATGATCAGGAATCTCATGTGTGCAGGTGGAAGAAAGCTCTCTATGGCTTAAAGCAAAACACCTGTAATATTCCTAATTAGTTATGGCTAATTGGAATATTCAATTTTGTTCAATTTTTGCCTTCTATAGTTATTTGTAAATAAAAAGTGAGGAAGGGGGAACATAACTCACTTTAGAATAAAAAGTCACTTCCTAGGTAGCACAACATTGTGACTTAAAGGGGAGCCAAAGGGGCCAAAGGGGGACGTAGAAATGGAGCCCATGCAGACACATGGAGGAACTACGCAGAAGGAAAAGAACACGTGGCAAGAGGGGAATCACACAGGAGGAGGTGAGCCTAAGGATTGTGAGAGGCAGAGGCTATAAAATAGATAGGAGCCCCCTCATTTTGGATCATTCAGTTATGTGCATTTTGAGCTAGTTGTTTCGACTTCTGAGCACGCTAGTTGTTTAGCTAGTCTGCAGCACTGTTTAGTGCATCGAGTGTCTTCGTTCGGAGATTTCACCCTTAGCCCCGGGGGACTTCAAGTGCCTGCTCGGGCAAAGTATTTCCATCAATATTTCGGCAGTATTTTTATCATCATTTCAGCAGCAGTTTTATCAGCTTTTTAGAGGACTACGCAGCACTTGAGAGGGATGCAGTTCTTTTGGTTACAGTGCTGGATTTGTTAGGATATTCCGACACATAGGAAATAGTTAAGTATAACTTGGTCTAGTATAGAGTTAGGTAAAGTGTGTTTCTTTACTATGTATATTTTGTAACTTACAATCCGACGATCACGATATGTAGTGATCCGACGGTTCATTCTCTCCTCGGTATTACCGACACTTGATCCGTGGCTTAACACCCGATTGGTCCATGATCTCTATTTAAAGAGCATGGAGGGTCATTTGTAGGTTAATCGTCCATGAGAGAAGCTTATGTAAATTTTCATTCTTTTATTAATAAATTGCCTAAAGTGGCAGCGTTGGCTCAGGCCGTGGACTGTTTCCCTCTTTGAGGGTTTTAACCACGTCAAAAGTACTGGTGTATTGATCTGTGATCTGTTTGTGAGCGGTGTCCTTTGGTGTTCTGTCTGAGGAACTTACCCTGTAAATTCCTACATGGTATCAGAGCTATTTGAGGGCCGCGTCCGTTGGTGATCCAAATCTGAAGCCGGTAGAACTGCATCCGACTATCATTTCCTAGATCTATTGTTTCTGACTACTTTCGGGCCGAGAGGACTGCTCTATTGTGTTGGGAGCATCTGTTCCAGTGAGGAACCCCTTTCGTTTCATGCAAAAAGGTTTCCGGTAGCCCTAGCTACGTCATTTTTAAGATCTGGAGGTATACAGTGTTTATTTGCAGTTTACAGTTATTTTCTCTCTGTTTATTTTGGTTTCAGTTTATTTAGCCTTTTTTATTACCGGATCTATACCTTTCATTTTTGCGTATGTTCTTTGCCTCGCGACTCTGTGCGATCTGGGCAAATCAGAAACAGAAAGGAAGGATTTTTCTCATGCGTATGCTCTTTTCCGTTGCGCCTTAGTGTGATCTCAGAAAATCAGAAACATTGAGGAAAATATTTAGTTTCCGGCTAAAGTTAACTTCGAGCCGCAATGTTCGTTTTTTTTGTATGTCCGTGTTGGGTTTTTTGTTTTTTGTTTTGTAGGGAAAAAGAGTTTTCTCAAAGCAGCACGCAACCCAAAGCTTCAACCCCCCCCCCTCTCTCTCAAACTTTTTGTTTAGCTCACTTGGTCCAAAGCTAATTTATGAGAGTAGAGGTCTTGAGTTCAAGTCTCCTTTTTGTGGGGGTGGATTTTTCATTTCCGCACATTCCCGCACTTCGTCAGCATCTTCATCAAATTTTCTTCAAAAAGCCATAACTTCTTCATCCGGAAGCCGTTTTCAGAGCCGTTTTTTTTTAACCAGCCTAATTTTTCGAGATCTTTCCATTGGAACACTTAGTTTCAGCATCTATAGCTTCAGTTTCTGTTAAAATGGAAAGTCCATGCCAAGTTATTCTTGACAGCACCAACTACTTTCAATGGTAGTCCTACATTGTGGATTTACTTAGAAGTAAAGGTCTCTACAGAATAGCCTCAAGCCAAGAAACCAAACCGAAAGATGAAAATAAGGCAGCTAAATGGGAAAATAGGCAAGATCAAGCACGTGGGTTGATAGGGATGTTTATTTCTCCAGATCTTAGATTCCATATTGCAGAACTTGATACTCCTGAGGAAGCATTGAAACAGATTACTAAAGTTTTTGGAATCAAAAATGAACTTAGAGCCCATCAACTTGAAAATGAGTTGCTTACATTGGACCCTAATAATTTTTCTTGCATTAAAGATTTTTTGTCCAAGTTCAAGACCCTTAGACTTCTCTTGGAAGGTGTTAAGGTTAAGAAAGAAGATAGTAACCTTATCTATTCCATTCTTACTAAGTTGGGACCAGCCTACTCTGTGCTTGTTTCCACCTTCCATTCTACAAGAGAAGCCTTCATTTCTCAAGGACAAGACTACAAATCCCCTTCCTTTGATTCTTTTTGTGATTCTTTAATAAGAGAACAAGAAAAACTATTACACCTTGGTCTTCTTAATCTTGGAAACTCTTCTAAGAAAGCGTTAGCCGCCCAGCAGCAACCAAATCCAAAGAATTCTAAGAAGTTGTATCCTAAAAGGAATGGTCCTAAACCAAACAAGGGTCCTAAGCAATTTCAACCTCAAAATGAAAAATCATTTCAACAAAATGATAAGACAAATAAAAACAAAGGGAAGAACACTGATAGACATTGCAACTTTTGTAATCGAGATGGCCACTTAGAATCCAAATGCTTTAAGAAGATGGAAGCCTTGGAAGCAGCAATGAAGAAGCATAACATCCATTTGAAGCACTCTTCAACTTCAACTTCATCTTCAGGAATGGCACTTTTTGCACGTGGTTGTCAAGCATCTCGGTCTGGTTATGCACTAAATGTATCTTCTTCTTCTCATTCTCATGAGTGGCTCATTGATTCTGGAGCTTCTTATCACATGGCCAAAAACAAAGCCATGTTTTCTTCTTTAAATGATTGTAACACCAAAAATATATATGTTGGTGATGAAAGATCTCTTAGTGTTGTAGGGATTGGAACTGTTCATATAGACAATGGTCAGTTTAATGATGTATTATGTGTTCCAACCTTATCCTGCAACCTTCTATTTGTATATCAGATAACTCATTCAGGTGAAGATAAAATCGTTGAATTTTCACCTCACGATGTTGTAATTAAGGACCTAAGAGATCCTAGACAGATTTTAGCTACTGGCATTGCTGATGATTCTACAAGGTTGTATAAGTTTCACAACTTTGGGTCATCAAATCTTCCATCGGTATTTGTTGCTCATAATGATGAAGTGAGCAAACTTTGGCATGAGCGATTTGGTCACTTAAACTATCGCTCTCTTCAGAATCTATGTAAAGAAAATATGGTGACAGGTCTTCCAATGGTATCTTGCAGAGATGGTGTTTGTTCCGGATGTGTACTTGGAAAACATCATCGGGACAGTTTTGAAAAACGTGCCTCTTGGCACGCCTCAGCCCCTTTACAACTCGTGCATAGTGATTTATGTGGTCCACTTCCAGTTGTTTCATTCTCTAGCTACAAGTATTTCTTAACTTTCATTGATGATTTCTCCAGACGCACTTGGGTATACTTCTTAAAACTCAAGAGTGAAGTATTTAACATGTTCTTCGCCTTTAAGGCCTTTGTTGAAAAACAATCTGGACATCAAATTCTTAAGCTAAGATCTGATAATGGCGGAGAATATGTTAACAACAAATTCATCAACTTTTGCACTGAGAATGGAATTCAAATGCAACATATTGTTCCATATACTCCACAACAAAATGGTGTAGCTGAAAGGAAGAATCGCACCCTAAAGGAAATGGCTAATTGTATGCTTCAATCTAAAGGACTTAGTCTTAATTAATTGGGCAGAAGCAATTAACTGTGCAAATTACATAATAAATCGCACTCCTACTAAGGTTTTAAAGAATATCACTCCAGAAGAAGCATGGAGCTCAATTAAACCAGATGTAAGTCACTTTCGTGTTTTTGGAAGTGAAGCATGGGCCCATATTCCAGATGAGAAACATAAAGCTTTAGAACCTAAGAGTGAAAAATGCATTTTTGTTGGATATTCTGAAGATGTCAAAGGATATAGACTTATTCCACTTAAGTCCAAAAATGTTATCATTAGAAGAGATGTAAAGTTTGCTGAAAATATATCGGCCTACGAGCCTAGTTCGACGGATGTGCCACCTCTCCTTATCTCTTCTACTTTTGAAAATATTTCTTCTTCAGATGATGAAAGCGAGGATGAAAATCCTCCCCCGCCTTCTCAGGATCCTCCTTCAGCTCCTCAGCTTCCAAAATGGGTCTGTGCTACTTGGGATGCAGCAGGTGATCTTGCATGGGGACTTGCATGAAGAAATCTATATGGAACAGCCTATTGGCTTTATACAAACAGACTCCAACCTTGTATGTCGGCTTAAGAAATCCCTTTATGGTCTCAAGCAAGCTCCTCGAGCTTGGTATGTCAAAATGGATAACTTTCTTTTAGAAAATGGCTTTTCTAGGTGTCATTCTGACAATACTGTCTACACCAAGAAAGTGGGCAAGTCTCTTATCATTCTTGTTCTTTATGTTGATGATCTTATCCTGACTGGTAGTGATCCCAACCTTATAAACCATGTGAAGACTAGCCTTAAAAGGAAGTTTGAAATGACAGACTTAGGACACTTACATTATTTTCTTGGTCTTCAAGTCTTGCAATCCAAGGAAGGTATTTCCCTTTCCCAGTCCAAGTATGCCTGTGATATTCTACGCCATTTTCACATGGAAGACTATAAGCCAGCCCCTTCTCCCTTTCAGTCTGGAGTCAAACTTTCAGTCACTTTACTTCTCCTGAAGTTGATGCTACCTTATACTGTCAACTTGTAGGAAAAATTTTGTATCTAACCCATACTCGTCCTGACCTTTCCTTTGTTGTTGGCCTTGTTGCTCGGTTTATGCAAAACCCACGTGAAAGTCATTGGAAAGCAGCTAAAAGAATACTTCGTTATGTTCGAGGTACAGTTCAGTTTGGGATTCATTACAATGCCGAAGCATCTCCTCTATTGGTTAGTTTCACTGATTCCAATTGGGCTGGTGACCCTGATGATCGGAAGTCTACTGCAGGTTATGTGTTCGCTCTTGGTTCAGGACCTATTACATGGGCTTGCAAGAAACAAGGTGCCATTTCTCTTTCTTCAGCAGAAGCAGAGTATCGTGGTGCCGTAGAAGCTAGTAAAGAAGCCTTGTGGCTTTGTCAGATCCTGTCAGAGTTTGGCTTTCAGCAACAACATCTGACTACACTTTGGTGTGATAATCAAAGTGCCATTCAACTATGCAAAGATCCAGTCCAACATCAGCGCAGCAAACACATTGAATTGCACATGCACTTCATCAGAAAGCTCATTCACAACCATGTTCTTGAAGTGCAATATTGTTCAACAGATGATCAAGTTGCAGACATCTTTACAAAGGCTCTCACAGAGGCGAAGTTCACTAAACTTCGATTTATGGTTGGAGTTCAGGAAGTTGTCACTAAGGGGGGATAAGCTCTAGTGCCTCCTTCCTTCTCCTATTGTGTCATATTTGTAAATCCTTCAATCCTATCCCAAGTTGTTCTTAAGGGGGGATGTTAGGATATTTCGACACATAGGAAATAGTTAAGTATAGCTTGGTCTAGTATAGAGTTAGGTAAAGTGTGTTTCTTTACTATGTACATTTTGTAACTTACAATCCGACAGTCACGATATGTAGTGATCTGACGGTCCATTCTCTCCTCGGTATTACCGACACTTGATCCGTGGCTTAACACCCGATTGGTCCATGATCTCTATTTAAAGAGCATGGAGGGTCATTTGTAGGTTAACCATCCATGAGAGAAGCTTATGTAAATTTTCATTCTTTTATTAATAAATTGCCTGAAGTGGCCGCGTTGGCTCAGGCCGTGGATTGTTTCCCTCTTCGAGGGTTTTAACCACGTCAAAAGTACTGGTGTATTGATCTGTCATTTGTTTGTGAGCGGTGTCCTTTGGTGTTATGTCTGAGGAACTTACCCTGTAAATTCCTACAGGATTGGGGTTTGCAGGTGGATTTATGCTGGGAGATTGAGCAGGGGTCCAGCTCGTCTCATTGGAGGATTTTTGGCAGTGTTTCAGGCAAAGTTTAGAGGGGTTTTCTTCAGTGGCAGCGCAAGGCATTGAGAAACTATGCAGAACCCCAAGAGGGTGTTTTTCGGGGGTCGGCCATTCCAGGAAAGCTTTCTGGGTTTTACTGGGTTTCATGAGTAGCGCCCGAATCCAGAGTTTCAGCTTTTTTCGAGGAGGGGAACAGCTCCAAATCATCATCTGTTTTCCAACAACAGCATCCACGCAGAGAGGCCATTCTTGTCATTCTGAGAGTATTTCTTCACTTGCCTTGTGCAAGTCGAGGTGCCATATGTCTGATCACCTCTTGTACTCATTTTATTGCTCAGTATAATAAAATGGCTTAGCATTTCTCGCTGCATTTTTGTGTATCTACTTATATTTCCGGTTTACATTATTATATGTTGTTCCACTATTATTTTATCACTTCTGGGTTATTATATCATTTGCACATATTTGGTTGGAGTTTTTGCTAGGGTTTTGAAGAATATTCCGAGTTAGGAATATTACAGTGGTATCAGAGCATAGATCTGGCTCAGCCTGTGGAACTAGTGATCTATGACACCAGGGGAAAAACCATACATTTGTTACAGAGGTAGGAAGTACAAAGGCTCTGGACGTAGGTTGGAGAATACCTACGGAGAGGGAGACTGTGTTCCTGTGGTGGACGCAGAACAAGAGGAGCCTGTCGTAGACGCAGAACAGAGAAAGCCAGTAGTGGACACAGAATAGATGGCCGACGAGGATGGGAAGAGATTTGCGGATATGCTCCTCAAATCAGTGCAGGATCTGTCGAGGCAGATTGAGGTGATGGGGCAGAGATTCACAGCAGTAGAGGCCAGACAGCGTGAGAGCCCACGAGTTTTTCAGATTGGTGAGGGATCAGGTGCATCCCATCACTTGCCAAAGCAGCGTGATATTGCGCAGCAGGTGGCCTCCCATGCCCCTACACGCTCTACCATGCCCACTTTCTTAGGAGCAGACACGGACATATGGGCGATTATTTTGCAGAATACCAGGCCTATGGGCAGGAGTTCAGGCAAGCCTTCTCATTCAGAGATTTTGTTCAGCTCCAGCGGAATAGCAAACCCCGCGACCATCACAGAGGGTATCGGCATTACCATGATGGCGATACCCACCGTGCAGCGAGTAGATTCCACTTGCCTACGTTTGATGGCTCATCAAATAGTTCGGCAAAGTCTTGGGTGGAGAAGCTGGACATTTATTTCTAGCTTAACCAAATGTCGGAGGCAGAGGCCATCAAGGTGGCAACATTGCATTGGGATGGCGAGGCCCAGGATTGGTGGTTTCATGGGATGGTTACACTGGGGCACTCTACAGTGACGACATATGTCGAGTTTACCAAGAGACTGATGGAGCGATTTGATCGGAAGGATCCAAAGCAACATTTTGTTGAGCTAACGTGGCTCAAGCAAACAAGGAGCCCAAAGACCTACATTGCAAATTTCTTGGGAGTCTCCGTGATGGTGCCAGACCTATCCACGGCACGGAGGGTCTATATGTATGTTGAGGGGTTAGCAAAGCCAATCGGGGTTTAGTCCGATCCACTAGACCAGCCACGCTCTAGGACGCTATCAGCAGGACCCAAGACCTACAAGATGTCTTACCTAGGACCTGGACAACTTACCCCCAAAGACAGACTTTTCAGTCTAAGAGGAAGGATGTGAGGATTCCTCCTCCAAAGGGGAATCCAGGACGAGTACAGCTTGACGACGATGCCAGGTGGGAGCTGAAGAAGAAGAGGTTGTGCTTCACCTGTCAGGAGCCATGGGCACCAGGACATAGATGTGCTGCTGGAAAAGCACATTTTATTGAGGTCTTCTCCGAGAGCAATGGAGAAGAGGATGACGAGGAGGATGTGGAGGCAGGAGATATCCATACCATACAGGGACCTTTGCTACCTCCACCACCAGCAGCAAGTGGTGCATCTTTTGCACCCACCGGAGGGGCCCTTGCAGCGTTGCGAGGAGTTCCCAAGTATCTGACGCTACGCGTACGAGGGACAGTACGTGGCCAGCGCGTATCAGTTTTGGTTGGCAGTGAGGCAACCCACAATTTCATCGATGCACAGATGGTTGAGCGGAGAGGTATTCAGACAGAGAGCTTCAATGGGTTTTCAGTATTGGTCCCAGGAGATCAAACCATGACGTGTGCTCGTTATGTTCCGAAGCTTTCGGTGACGATGGGTACCTACACATTGATTGACCATTTTTTCATGGTCGATATTCCGGACACCAACATGATACTGGGTTTCCAGTGGCTTATTACTCTAGGGAAGGTCACGACGGATTGGAAGACCCTAGAGATGGAATGGGATGATGACAAGACTGGGAGGCATGAGAAGATACGGGGACAGCACACATATCCACCTCAGAATGTGTCAGCTCATTCGATGGAGGCAGTCTTCCAGACGGGAGACATAGAGTGGGCAGTGGAGCTGCGTGCATCAGAGGCAGGGACTACAGGGCAGACGGTACATCCAGAGATCCAGTCCATCCTTGATCGGTATGCCATACTGTTTGGAGAGATTCCACCAGGACAGCCACCGGATCGGGGGTTTGATCACACTATCGAGCTTGAGCAGGGCATCCAGGCAGTGATCACCACCCCCTATAGGCACCCCAAGGCCTATCGGAACGAGATTGAGCGGGCTATCCAGGAGTTGCTGGCACTTGGGCACATTCGTCCAAGCACGAGTCTTTTTGCTTCTTGGTGAAGAAGAAGGACGGTACATTGAGGATGTGCATTGACTACACGGCCCTGAACAAGAAGACTCTGAAGAACAGGTACCCCATACCCAGGATCGATGAGTTGATGGACGAGTTAAGGGGAGCACAATTCTTCTCAAAGATTGATTTGAGATCTGGGTACCATCAGATTCACATGAGGGAGCAGGATATTACCAAGACCGCCTTCAGGTGTCACTATGGGCACTTGAGTTCTTGGTGATGCCTTTTGGGCTAACCAACGCCCCAGCTACATTTCAGTCCTGCATGAATCACATCTTCCGTAGTCATTTGAGGAAGTTTGTGTTGGTATTCTTCAATGATATTCTCATTTACAGCAAGACTTGGGAGAAGCATCTCCAGCACATTAAGACAGTATTGTGTATCTTACAGGAGCAGCTATTCTATGCCAAACTCTCCAAATGTGAGTTTGGGTTGACGGAGATGGTGTATCTAGGACACATCATAGGGGTGGACGAAGTGAGGGTCCACAAGGAGAAGATCAGGGCCATCAGGGAGTGGCCAGAGCCGAGAAACGTGACGGAACTTCAAGGATTCATTGGCATTTGCACTTACCACCGGAAGTTCGTCAAAGGTTTCTCACAGCTTGCTGCACCCTTGAAAGATTTGACGAAGAAGGGGGCATTCAGTTGGTCAGATACAGCGCAGCGAGCCTTTGACAGGCTCAAGGAGGTTATGAGCAGCTGCCCAGTGCTTGCATTGCCAGATTTTACACAGCCATTTGTCTTGGAGTGTGATGCGTCAGGAGAGGTGATCGACGCAGTATTGATGCAAGGTCACCCTATAGCATTTGAGAGCTGGAGATTTCTTCCGCACGAGGTTGTACTCCATATATGACAAGGAGATGTTGGCCATCATGCATGCATTGGCTAAGTACCGGCAGTATTTGGTAGGCAACAGGTTCAGGGTGAGCACTGATCACAATAGTCTCAAGTTCTTTTTGGAGCAGAAGCAGCTACAGGAGAGGTAGCAAAAGTGGATCAATAAGATCCAAGCATATGACTTTGACATGAGTATGTCAAGGGTAAGAACAACGCGATAGCAGATGCCCTTTCACGTAGACCAGCCACGTTGTCTCTTATGAGCTTGGATACAGATTGGAGGGCTCAACTCTTAGTAGAGTACTCCAAGGACAGGTTTGCATGTGAGGTTCTGGATGGGCAAGTGGCAGATGACAAATACAGGGTGATACACAGGATTGGACAGGTTGCATATGAGTTGGAGCTGCCCCAAGGCAGCAAGATTCATAACATTTTTCATGTATCATGCCTGAAGAAGGCATTGGGGCAACAGCCAGAGGCTATCATTGACACTAGGGAGAGACAGTTGCAGAGAAGGACAGTCCGGGAATTCTTGGTGAGGTGGAAGAATTTGCCAGATGAGGATGCCACTTGGGAGAGTGAGAGGATCTTACAGCATCCATCACTTCAGTTGCTTGAGGACAAGCAACATTTTGTCGGGGGACACTGTAATATTCCTAATTAGCTATGGCTAATTGGAATATTCAATTTTGTTCAATTTTTGCCTTCTATAGTTATTTGTAAATAAAAAGTGAGGAAGGGGGAACATAACTCACTTTAGAATAAAAAGTCACTTCCTAGGTAGCACAACGTTGTGACTTAAAGGGGAGCCAAGGTGGCCAAAGGGGGACGCAGAAATGGAGCCCACGTAGACACATGGAGGAACTACGCAAGTGGAAAAGAACATGTGGCAAGAGGGGAATCATGCAGGAGTATGTGAGCCTAGGGATTGTGAGAGGCAAAAGCTATAAAATAGATAGGAGCCCCCTCATTTTGAATCATTCAATTATGTGCATTTTGAGCTAGTCATTTCGACTTCTGAGCACGCTGGCTGTTTAGCTAGTCTGCAGCACTGTTTAGTGCATCGAATGTCTCCGTTCGGAGATCTCACCCTTAGCCCCGGGGGGCTTCGAGTGCCTGCTCGGGCAAGGTACTTCCATCAGTATTTCGGCAATATTTTTATCATCATTCCAGCAGCAATTTTATCAGCTTTTTGGAAGACTACGCAACACTTGGAGAGGGACACAGTTCTTTTGGTTGCAGTGCTGGATTGGGGTTTGCAGGTGGATTTATGTTGGGAGATTGAGCAGGGGTCCAACTCTTGTCTCATTGGAGGATTTTTGGCAGGGTTTCAGGCAGTGTTTCAGGCAGAGTTTAGAGGGGTTTTCTTCAGTGGCAGCGCAAGGCATTGGGAAACTGCGCAGAACCCCAAGAGGGTGTTTTTCGAGGGTTGGCCATTCTAGGAAAGCTTTCTGGGTTTTTCTGGGTTTCTTGAGTAGAGCCCGAATCCAGAGTTTCAGCTTTTTCCGAGGGGAACAACCCCAAATCATATCTGTTTTCCAACAGCAGCAGTAGCACAGCAGCAGCATCCACACAGAGAGACCATTCTTGTCATTCTGAGAGTATTTCTTCACTTGCCTTGTGCAAGTCGAGGTGCCATATGTCTGATCACCTCTTGTACTCATTTTATTGCTCAGTATAATAAAATGGCTTAGCATTTCTCGCTGCATTTTTGTGTATCTGCTTATATTTCCGATTTACATTATTATATATTGTTTCACTGTTATTTTATCACTTCTGGGTTATTATATTATTTGCACATATTTGGTTCGAGTTTTTGCTGGGGTTTTGAGGAATATTCCGAGTTAGGAATATTACAACACCCCGGGCTTAGTATGAGAGGATTGATAGTTGTTTGATGAAGCTGAGATTCACTAGGAGTGAAGCCGATCCAAACCATTGCTCGAAGGTTGTGGATGATAGACCTCTCATACCGGCACCTTCTGAGGACGACCTATTTCTGACAGGTGCAGACCCTCTCATGTGCAGAAGTAAGAGGGAGTTGGATTCCGGATGTGGAATGATAAATTGCAAGCCCGTGACTACCTCGAGGATCTTAACTTTCAGAAGTTATATGGTAGTGATGCCAGACCAGATTTGGGAAATGCCTCTAAGTTTTATAAACTCATTCGCATTGATGTTCTTGGTGAACTTCTGTCCGGACATATGTTTTGCAGTTAGCATGATGAGCTCATATATGGTTGAACCTCACTGGATTGGTGCCAAGAATCTTCTGAGATATCTTCGGGGCACAATCTCTCATGGATTGAGATACACTGCCGGAAATGTGAAGCTACATGATTATTCGAATGTTGACTAGGCAAGCAGTGTGGAGGATCTTAAGAGCACTTCTGAGTGTTGATTCTCTTTGGGTTCTGCTCGATATCTTGGATCAGCAGGAAGCAAAAGGCGGTTGCTTTGCGCACCACTGAGACTGAATATATAGCTACAAGTATGACCTCGTGTGAAGCTGTCTAGTTGCGGGGGCTCTTCAGTGAGTTGTTTGTACACATGATGGATACCACCGTGATCTTGTGTTAACCAGGGGGGTATTCGATTGTTGAGGAATCCGTATTCTATGATTGCTCCAGTATATAGACATCAGATACTACCTTATCTGGGATATGGTACGTCGATGAGCGAGGAGGCTCTATCACATTGAGACTGATGTACAGGTTGCAGACATTCTGTCAAAGCCCTGAGGAAAGGTCAAATCTGTGACTTTCCCAAACGACTTGGCGTCATTGAGAGACCTTCTTATGAGGGTCCTGCATGTTGCATGCATTGAGCTATGGGAGCTCCGGGGGGCTTGGGGTACTACTGGAGCAACACGCTACCATAGGGCGACTCACCCTCCCCTAATGGTGCAGCACGGTGCAACACGGTGAGGTGCAACATGATGACAAGATGCAGCACAATGATAGGTGAAGGAGTCACCTTGGAGAATCAGTTGAAGCAGCATGTCTTCAACTGATCTCACGTATCATCTTCTTAGAGATGATCTATGCTCTTATCTAGATAAGTCAAAGTGTTGACTTCTGTTGTAAATGTATTATCTTTCTCTCTCTCTCTGCTGAACTATTGAAGAACATATAAGAAGAATTGATCAAGGGTTTCCCCACATTGGGGTTTGTCCCTGGCTAGCGCCACATCTTGTGTCCTCTTGTCTTGGCTTGTCTTCTGCGATTTATGTTTATGTTCTATCTGCAATTTACTTTAAAGTTGATGTGATTGCTAATTTGGAAAAGATATTGAGCTAACTGTGAAAATTGAAATAAATTGCTCTAAGCATAGAACGTACCTAAAATTAACACATTATGAATACCTCCCCAGTTAAGAGGGAGTGTTGAAGTTGTAACTAGGTTCGGTCTTCATAATGTATAATACTGTAAAAAGTCAAAAAGAATTTATTTGAACATTTAAAAGAAAAATAAAATTGAATTTTTAAAAGAATATTTAGTGTCTCTAAGTTGACCAATTCGCCCTCCATTTGTCAAGTCCGCCTGCCCAAAAGTCGTGTCCCTTCGCATGGGCAAACAACTATATATTGGCACCTATCTTGCACCAATTTGGATCTCATCTGTGGAAGCTAATGCGAGATATCTGAGACAGTTCATTCATCATTTCTGAGGCAGATCATACATCACTTTCTGAGGCAGTTCATATGATAATCGTATCTATTCTTGAGCACTAAGGTATATACATACCTGAGGCAAACTCCTGTAATGCGAAGTCTAAGGCAGCCAGTTCATCTAAAAGTCTGAGGCAGTTATTCCTGTGTTGATACGAGCTTCCAAGGTAGTTTATCTCTGTGGCGATGCAAGCTCTTGAGGCAGATTATCTCTGATTTATGAACAGTTTTAGGAGCAGAACTTTTTGGCAGCTTAAGGACAACTTTGTGACAGACTTCATGAAGACTATTGCTTGTTATGGAGGGCTCGCTTGGCATTTGGGTAATTAGTCTAACTGGTCAGTTTATCTATGACTTGGATTTCTCCTATTAACTAAGATTCTATATGGAAAGGATTGTTGGGTTTTCCCCTTGTGGGTTTTGCCCTCGCCACTGGCCTAATTTCCAGTGTTCTTTGTCTCTTATGCATTGTATTTGTTTAATTGCTTGATGATCAAATGAATGAAGTAAAATGCATTATATATATATATATATATTTATTGTCACAAGTAATAATCATGTCAAGAAATTCTCTCTTGCAACTGAATTTGAACAAGTCAACCAAGGTTGATAAGGGCCACTCTCTCAATTCCACCTAGTAAAACAGATAAAATTTGGACCACCAGAGACTTTGAAGAATGTCACAATGGAGGAAGTAGGGAGATTGGTTTTGCAAGATTTACAAGCATGAGAATACATCTCAGTTCTGTTGATGTTTGTTGCATCAGGCATTGCACAGGTCTAAGTGTCTAGACATGCTGAAGTCACCTAATTGACCTTTAAATTTAGCAATTACTTTAATTATTAAAGTAATTGACTTTTATAAGATAAAGTGAGTTAATCTAATGAAATGCAATTAACCTTCAAATTTAGCAATTACTTTATTATTAAAGTAATCGATTTTTATAAGATAAAGTGAGTTAATCTAATGAAATGCAAAAATTATTTGCATTAGTGAATCAGATGAATCTCAGCCATTGATCTAAAATTATGTTGAGACCTAACCTCAACCATCGATCACGTTGAAGATTAGGAATGTCAATTCATTCAATAACTCAAATTTATAAAAGAAAGTCTAAGCTAAGGGAGAAGGCACATCTTGAGCACGAGACATGGTGGGATAGTGAGATTTCAGTAATTGGGTGGAGAAGAACTTTCATCCAAGTGTGCAGGCTTAGAGCAAGTGTGCAAGGGTCAGCAAGTGAGAAAGATCTAGATCAGCCAGGATGATCGAAGGACAGATCTACCGAGGGTTTCATCAGCTGGATCATTTCCAGGTTTTGTTGTGTTTGTTTTTTTTCCTCAGAGACCCATTATCCCAGGAAGGAAGACCTTGCATGCTGTAGATTAGTGTTAATAAAACAGCAGATTTAGTAGGGCATAAATTATGTGTGAGTGTGTAAGAGATAGATTAATGTTTACTTCAGCTGTTATCTATTTTATGTACGTGTTAACATCTCAAACGTGCGTTTTATTAAGTAGAGTTGTGTAATAATTAAATTTACAGCAAGGAATCTGCTAGGAAATAATTAGCCAAGTCACTGGTGTTAGAAAATTAACAAGTTCTACCTCATATCGAGCATTGTTGGCCAGGCAGTACTCATATATCACATGTGCCATGTGATATTGGATGAAACGGAACTTCACTTTAATGGGACAAGGGCAGTCTGTGACCTTGATATTAGAAGATGGACTTGAAATTGGCAGTATTAAAGATGAAGATGTTGCATCCAGAATGACAGTCTCTTCATGGGATAAAACCAGCTATGTGTGGCCTTAGCATTCAAGTGCAGTAGAAAGAACCTCCAGAAGTAGAATAATATAACCATGAGCCCATGGAGATTGTCCCAGAATATTGAACTTTGGAAGCAAGTACTACTACACTTTTGAAAAATTGGTTACAGGAACCCTATGAAGCTACAACAGGTGCAAGAGGTTTTCATATTGGAGTTAACCTAGATGATGGTGTATTTTCAGAACAAAAATTGGATAACACCCTGGCTGGCAAATTTCTTTGTGATATTGTTTGGACCTTGGTGAACAGGATGTACAGGGTTTTTAGGGGAAACAAAGATGGAGCTCCCTTTTCCATCCAAGCATCCATTCCTCACAGTGGCTCTTTTTTCCCTCCCATTCTTCTAATTTCCTCCTGGCCAGCAATATACTAGGGTTTAGTAGCAGAGATTGAGCAAGTCCCTCAAGGACACCAAGGCAACACACATCACCTCTACACACCATCCTAGCAAACACAAAGGAAACGCCAAGATATGGAGATTAATCTTACTTGATTACAACGTATAGGCAGAGGTAATAAACTTCCCGTGAACTCTTACTCGCAAGTCCATAGAAACAACTATAAACATCCTTCAAATTTCTAGCAAATTAAGACAAAGTTCAAACGCGTATGTGTTTATGTGTTCATCTATTTATTCGATACTCTCTTGTTGTGTCTATTTCTGTGTATGTGTGTCTTGCAAAGAGATATGGAGAACTGATGGAATGGATATATCAATAGATTAGTGATTTCCACATAAGTGGTCCAAATGCATAAAAAGTTTGTTATACTTTTTGCAACATTAAGCATAAGTTTGACTCGTTAGTAGTTTCCACACAAAGCATGAAAAAGAAAGTCGACCAGCCCCTCCAGAACCTCGTCACCAAATCTGACTGCCAGATTTAAAGATCTGATCCATTACATGCAGCCCACGAGTACCACATAGAAGAAAAACCTGATGTTGAATTTAGAAAAAACCTCAACAATATGTTGGTAATCTTGACTTTGACCTGGTAAAAACTCAGGATAAAATGTAACCTCACCTTCAGATAGAAATATGCACTAGACGGAGAGTGTACGCCTGTAAAATGACCCCTTTTCAATTTCTTCACCGTATTCAGTTTCCTCATCATCGTCTTCTGAAAAGCTTTCTTTTTCTGCCGATCCTAATGGTCCACCGAAACTGAAAGATGGCTCCATTTCATCAATTTCAATGTACTCGGCATCCAGTCTTTCTGCAAACCTCTCGTCACTACAGCTTAGAAACCATGATAAACTGCATTTTATTCCCTTCCTTGATAATTTCTGAAATCGAGGTTTGATTCTGGTTTCTAAGCTATAAGTGAAGTAAGGAGGAAAATCTACGAGGTCTCGTAATGATCTGTTCATTTCATGCCTGAAATAATTGAAACTGAGTGTCATAACATCCATGTTGAGGGCGAGCAACTGAGGGCATGTGACTACCATTTTTGTTATGTCTTCCGACGAAAATCCCCATGCTCTAAGAAGTTCAATCCGTTTCAATACTGGATCCTGACTAAGGACAACAACCTGCGACATTTTCTCTAGAAGTTTACCAAAATCTTCAGGTCCTATCTTCATATATGACTTTAAGAAGTCCTGTTGCAATATCAATTTTGGCTTCAAATCAAGACCAAGGATCTCCGGATACTGCACTATAATAGAAGCAAGTGCCTCATACCTTACACCAAAACTGAGTAGACTCTCCACATTCTGTTTCATTTGTTCCTCCAAACTAAAACCTAGAATGTATGGTTTCTTCTCAAGAATTCTTGCTACGACTTCTTTTCGAAACCTCAAGCTTATAAGATAGTCCACAATCGGCTTAATAACCCTTCCAACTCGCATGGCCAAAATCTGAGGACACCATGTCAGCATGGCTCCAATAGATCTACGGTCCACGCTGATGCTAACTAAGTACGCCACTGAAGTTCTCATGGTACCTTCGAGCTTAAAGCCCAGTAGCTCAGGATAACTCTCTATGACCCGTGGGATGTCATTCGCCTTAATGTCTAGCCCTCCAAGAAACTTGACAATAGGTTGAAGGTCTATGACAACACTGGAATGCAACACTTGTGGGTATCTTCGAAGAAGATCTGGAAGCACAGATTTACGAACACCAAACTTCTCCAAATAGTCAAGAATAGGCATCATGTTCCTCTTCACACTACATCCTAGCATTAGAGGATATTCATTTATATCCTCAATGCTAAGGCCTAATTTCTGCAAAAATTCGACCCTCTCTTTCATAACATCTACTGTAGTAGGAAGTGTTAACTCTTCAAGCTCCTCGGTATCTATTCCCAAATTCTTTAAGTAATCACAAATTATAACATTGGCATCAGGGTTTTTACTGGAACTGTCGACAACACCCGTTGAAAAGGTAAGAGGTGCCTCAGATGAAGCGGACATTGCCCTTGTAATTGGAGATGCAATAGATGTTTCATTCAACAACCAATCCTTCTTTCCAATGTTGTAAGGCCGCCCCTTTTTCATAGAAATGAAGATTCTCTGTCCCTGGTTTGGCTTACAGAGACCAGGTTTAAAACTGGAATGCAAAGCGGTCTTGGTATGGCATAAACTACACAAATTGGATTGTGCAAAGAACCAACAGGAGACCGCCATACCCTCTAACAGACCACTATTACCAAAAGGCAAATTTCTCTTGCATTAACGCCTCCAGTAGTAAAC
Organism: Pinus tabuliformis; assembly: GCA_031772625.1. NCBI lineage: Eukaryota > Viridiplantae > Streptophyta > Pinopsida > Pinales > Pinaceae > Pinus > Pinus tabuliformis. The sequence continues at coordinate 540,162,304 of CM062820.1, read as the reverse complement.
TTTTCCTGCTCAACCTTCTAGTGGGTTCAATCCATGTTGTGTTGCAGACTGTTTACAAATAAAAATAAAAAATGGTTCATGCAGCGAAACTGAAGAAAGCTGTCAATTGCTTTAAAATACAGTTAAAGACTTGGGAAATTACCTTCGCCACTGATGAACCGAAATTAACAGAAGCTGTAACCTTCTAAAAACCTTCAATCATTTCAGCATAGTTGTTTTTGACGGCATTTGGATCAAATAGCATAAACCCATTATCTGAATTGCATTCAAAGACAAAATCCGAAACTGATCACCAAACAGCAGAGGTGATTCGTAGCCAGTACTTTGTACACGATATTCATATATGACACTAAAGTCGGCATTGCCTGCTGCTGTTCCTCCTTCATGTAGTTATTTCTTCGTCCTCTCGGTTTTACAGTAGCTGGGAGAATTTTGGCCACAATAATGTTTATCCATTCGTGTTACACAAAAGCAGTAATGCATCTAAACCCAATTTAACAAGGAATAGAAGTAATTACTATACACTTCAATTTGACGGAAGCGAAATTGGGGTGAAGTGTTTTTCTAGGGTGAGAAAGTGTACGGATTTCTACCAAATTATGATTATGTATTTTATTTTGAATTTTTAAATTATTATCCATATGGTAATGTAGTAGTCTAAAAATTATGTTTTTGTCTTTCTTGTTGAAGTGATGGAAATTTTGGTTATATTTCAAAAAAAAAAGTAGAGATTTTCATAAATTCAAGTGAAAGCTCTTAAAATTCATAATTATGGAAATTTGATTATATTTTGAAAAAATAGCAGGGTTTTTGTAAATTCAAGTGAAAGCTCTTAAAATTCATAATTTTAGGTGTTTTTGACGATTAAGTGAAAGCTATTAAAATTTATAATTTTAGGTGTTTTTGATGTTTGATGATTAAGTGAAAGCTGTTAGAATAGCTTTCAAATTCATAATTTTAGGTGTTTTTGATGATTAAGTGAAAGCTGTTAGAATTCATAATTTTAGGTGTTTTTGACAATTTTGGTGCTGAATCTATTTCCACTATAAAAGCATGATTCAAACATTACATTTACAAAAATTCTGAAATTTTTTTGCCCAAATTAAATTCCAATCACTTTTAACCATCCAAACAATTCTTCTGCCTCGTTAAACAACTCCTATTGTAATTGATAAATTCTTATATTTTAATATAATTGATATTCTTGTATTTTTAAATTATTATTCACAAATACAATTAATGAATTCTCATATTTTTAAATTATTATGCACAATGTAATGGATGAATTCTTATATCTTGTATTTATTACAATATAGAGTTTAATGGTTTTTTTAAGAAATTTATATTATATATATAAAGAATAAAAGAAAAGAAAAAGAAAATTAAACGTAATTCGATTTTATACTTAAAAAATTATATTACTAAACTCGTTATCCCATTAAAAGGTAGTGAAGTGTTTTGTGATATAGTAAAGTGAGTTGTTATTCTATAAAATTACATTTAAACTATTAAAAAATAAAAATAAATAATTATATATGTATATTCGACAATATTTAAAAAAATTAAATAATGTATTTTAAATTTAAATATATTTATCATTGAGAGGGATTAAATTTGTTAATATATAGCTTAGAATTAAAAGAATTTAGATCCATCTTAACTCCAAATTTATTAAGCATTTAGAATAATTAAATCTCTCATAGTGCAAATATCTTTTTTAGTGTAAAATTTAACGAAATGTTTGTAACTTGAGAGATTTGATCCTTTTTAGGGCTTGATAAATCCAAGGTTAAGATAGATCTATGTCGGTTTCAATTATACACAGTGATACAAAGCTTGTTGAATGTCTTATTAATATGTTCATTTTATTTTAAATTTGCTCAGTTGCCTTAGTTTTTTTTAGAACATAGAGAGTATTAATAAGTTGAATGATGAAAATTGATGGAATAAAGAGTTTGAATGGAAAGTAACAATGTAACAATGTTGGGCAATAGAAAATCCAATAAGAATGTAGCCAATTACAAATAATTTACATTGTGATAAATCTCAAACTATCTTCTTCTACTTTTCTTATAGCCACGACTTCTAATTTTGTTATATTTTCATATCAGTCATATGAAAAGGAGGTTGAAATCATAGACCATTCAAATATTTAACTTGAGATATGCAAGAATCATCATACCTTGTCTCTCTTGCTTCCCAATATTAATAATATTTTTCTCCAACATCAATCCTTGTGACTTATGGATTGTTAAGCCTACACAAATTTCATTGGAAGTTGTTTTTTATTACCTCTTTCAATAGGTGTAAAAGGTGTAATAGGAAATATTTGAGGGGATCATTTATCTTATGGAATTGCCAAATAATTATCGAATCTCACTAAAACAATGTATGTGGTTCCAGGGATAAAATTTCATGGTTATACACAAATTTTTCTAGAGCTCCAAGAACACCATTGACAAACCCTACTTTAGTCCATATGTTTGATGTAAGCTTCATCTAAGCTCCAAATGCAATAAGTGACTTAAGTTCCATGTCTTCCTCATATGTTTCCATGGAGTGGTTTTTTCTCCCTCTCGTAGCAACATTTGCAGCAATGAGACAGTTTAGGTTTCCTAAACAATGTCATTATGATCTTTTACATCATCATTTGTCGCAAACAAATGTATTGCCTTATCGAAGGATTCTTTCATGAAAGTATCCAAGGAACTATTTGCATGAGTCATGTGTATCTTCTAGTCTTCCATAGTTGGCATTACATCCCTAACATTCATCAACAAATAACAAAAACATTTGTGCTCATTATTTTGTCCATCTTGTCAAAACACAGTATCAAGGGTCACAATTGTTGTGAATGACTTCCATAATTGCTTTGCAAACCTTCAAATTGTTGAGAAATATAGGGCATCAAGTATTAGGTGATTTCTCTTCAATTAGTAACTTCTTGTGAGTGCTTTCTTTTTTTACTTCTTTATATTAGGATCTTCTTTTACTTAAGTTATCAGAGTTCTTCTTCATCAAACAACTACTAGTGCATGAACATAAATATACAAGAGACACGGAATGTAGGTTATGAGCCAAGGCCAAATCCCCTCACTCTTTGAGAGGAAAACCCACACAAATTCTTCTTGTAGAGATTCCAATTGATGAATATCAAGACCAAGACCCTTGACCTAGTTGCGACTCTAATACCAAGACACAAATTCTCTTAAATGTCTTCTGCTCTTTTCCTCTTCTCAACTCATCTTCCACTTCATACTTCTGAGCACTGAGACATTATCGCCACTTAGATCTAATCATTATCACCGAGATCACCTTACTGTATCATCATCGAGATGGATACCTTCTTTCTAATATCTTCTTTTTGTTGTAGTAGCGAGCTTCTATTGTGATGACAACAAAACCTTCTTACTGAGGTGGCATTGAATCCTTCTTACTATGGTGACATCAAAACCAAAGATTGCATCGAGACCTTGACTGTAGGAGATATCACCGAAACTATGAGAGATTTAAATTGAAACATAACACAAGACTATAGCCTATTATAGCACTGAACTATAGTTTCTTCATAGCACCGAACTGTGGTCTCCATTATAGCATCGAATTGTGGCTTCTTCATAGCACCAAACTGTAGTCTATATACCCTTGTCTGAATTGTGTTCCTATGATGTAGCACCGAGACTTTCTCTCTGAAATCAAAATTTGTGTTCATGTGATTAACCCTAAAGATCCTCATTGTTCCTTCATCACCTATCTGAGTTCCTTATGCAATTTGACATCTGAACTTCAAAGGTAATCTGAACTTCTTGATTGTAGAAATGCAAAGACCCTACACACACATATATATTGTTAGGCACCTGTACTACTAGTGTAACCCCTTTTTGTTATTAGTACAACCCCCTTATTCTATTGTTGTACCCATGTAGTCCCCATATTGTTACTATTATGCCCCATAGAAGCCCACTATTGTTATTATTATGCCCTTACATTATTATTGTTATGTTGGCTCTTATTATATTATGACCCCTTAGACTCCTATATATAGAAAGGAGGTATTTTCATTTGTATCCTCGAAGAATTGTTCATTTGTGTAATGTAAAGGAGGTTGCCCCCTCGAAGAGGCTGAATTATTAGGCATTGATCTATCTTTTCTATCTTTTTGTGAGCTGGTTTCATAACATTTGGTATCAGAGCTATGGATTCTAGGGTTTCGCTGCTCCAAATAGTTCATCATGGCATTTTCGCAATAACCTTTTTTCTGCGACGTTTCAGAAGCAAACAAAAAAAACCATTTGAGATGAAATTCGCTGAACCTCGGGTCCAAATTCCAGAGCTTTTCGTGCTATATTTGCGGAGATATGAGCTGAGGAAGTTGGTCTTTTTTGCAGACTCCTAAATTACATTCCAAACAGGTGACTTTGGTAAAATCCTCATAACTTTTGTTTTGAGCATCAGATTGCAATTTCGTAAGAAGTTTCAGAAAGAGGACAGACTGTAGTTTCTTGTGCATATTTTTTAGACCTGTAGGTAAAAATAGTGACACGTGGCACTTCATACAAGTTCCCTCTTCTGAAAAGGTATATAATCAGGTCATCTTGGGAGATTGTGCATAACTCTTTCTTGGACAATCTAAATTCGATCAGACTGGTGGAATTGGAAAGAGGACATAAAGGGCTACTGTAGGTCGAAATTTCAGAACTTAAAGATCCGAAAGGATAGAGTTATAGTCGTTTCAAGATTGAGCTCCTAAAATAAATAAAAGGTGATATGAGGAAGTTTGATGGCAATGATCAAGTAAATTGGATAATACAGATGGATAAATATTTTGATCTACATGGTGTACCACTGTTACAAAAGGTATGTATTGCATCTTCATATTTAGAACCGGATCAATTTTTATGGTATAAAGGGCTTTGCTCTTGTAAACAACTTGTTACGTGGTCAATTTTCATGGAGGAAATGATAACACATTATGAGGATACAAAGAGCAACACCTTCTTTAGAGCAACACCACAACAATTGGAAAGAGTAAAAGGGCTTTGTTACAAAGTGGAAAGTATAATTACGGCAACAAGGAAGTCTACCCCTCACGACTATAATAATGGAAGTGTTGTTTCTCCTGGCCTTCCACAACCTACAAGGGTTACACCACAACAATTGAAAGAAAAAAGAGAAAAAGGGCTTTGTTACAATTGTGATAGCAAATGCAGTAAAGGTCATAAGTGTGCTGAGAAGAAATTATTTTACATAGAGTATGAAGAGGAGGAAGAAAATGATCAAAAAACATCAAAATAAGAGGATATATGCCAGGACCCAACTCTAGAGAAAGAAGAAATGAATCTGACCATATCTTGTAAAGCATTGGCAAGAATTACCACTCCTCAAACTCTCAAGATAGAAGGAAATATCAAGGAGAAAAGGGTTCAAGAAGTGAAAGATCACATCAAGAAAGAAGAAATGAATCCAACCATATCTTGTAATGCATTGGCTGGAATTACCACTCCTCAAACTATCAAGATAGAAAGACATACCAAGAAGAAAAATGTTCAAGAAGTGAAAGATCACATCGAGCATCAAGAAATGAATCCGACCATATCTTGTAAAGCATTGGAAGAAATTACCACTCCCCAAACTCTTAAGATAGAAAGATATATCAAGAAGAAGAAGGTTCAAATAGTGAAATATCAGGAAGAAAAGTATCAAGAAACATCAAAAGAAAAGGATACTCACCAGGAACCAACCCCAGAGAAAGAAGAAATGAATCCAACCATATCTTGTAATGCATTCGTCAGAATTACCAATCCTCAAACTATAAAGATAAAAGGACATATCAAGAAGAAAAAAGTAATAGTGTTGATTGATTCAGGTAGTACCCATAATTTTATTAATTGTAAGATAGCCAAGGACTTGAATTGCTTCCTAGATCCAACACAGAGTGTCAAGTGACGGTTGTAAGTGGAGGAACCATAAATTGCTCTGGAAAGTGCCAAAATATCAAGCTATCCATGGGAGAATATGTATTGAATAGCCCAATGTTTTCCGTTCCAATGGGTGGTGCTGATGTTGTACTAGGAGTCCAGTGGCTACAATCCTTGGGTACAACAGCTTTTAATTTTCAAGAACTTTTTATGAATTTTTCTTCGAAAGGAAAGGAAGTTGAATTAATGGGTATCACAGGGAAACTAGGAAAGATAATCAACTCTGACGGAATGACAAAGCTTCTAAAAAAAGAACAACGAGGCGTAATTGCACAATTATGTTCACTAACTGTTCACACATTGAAATCATGTATTTCTCCTGATCTCCAAAAAGTCTTGGACAATCATTCCAAGGTATTTGAGACTCCCAAAGGTCTCCCACGTATTCATGATCATGATCATGTTATTCATTTTATTCCAGGATGTGTTCCTCGAAACGTCAAGCCTTATATATATCCATATGCCCAAAGGAGTGAAATTGAACATATGGTTGCAGAAATGGTAAAGGTTGGTACAATTATCCAACCAAATTTGATAAACAAAGGAAGGTATGAATGGAAGAATGGCAAAGCAGTGTGGGAACTCATTCAAAAGTTGTCGAATATCCCAATTCAAACAATATTGCCAGAACTTGAAGAGGAAGGAAAAATCATATTGGAACTTGGAGCAGCCACAGAAACAAGAACCCGATGGCTACGAAATCCAACAATTTCAAAGTATCTCATCAAGTGGAAGAACTTACCCGCTGAAGATTCCACATGGGAGGACAAGAATCTTATACAGAAGCATCAAGAACTACTCAAGCGTTGAGGACAACACCTTTTGAAGGAGAGGGGCATGTTAGGCACCTATACTACTAGTGTAACCCCTTTTTGTTATTAGTACAACCCCCTTATTCTATTGTTGTACCCATGTAGTCCCCATATTGTTACTATTGTGCCCCATAGAAGCCCACTATTGTTATTATTATGCCCTTACATTATTATTGTTATGTCGGCTCTGATTATATTATGACCCCTTAGACTCCTATATATAGAAAGAAGGTATTTTCATTTGTATCATCGAAGAATTGTTCATTTGTGTAATGTAAAGGAGGTCGCCCCCTCGAAGACGCTGAATTATTAGGCGTTGATCTATCTTTTCTATCTTTTTGTGAGCTGGTTTCATAACATATATATATATATAGTGGTTGCCCCATATAAATGAGCCGACATGTGTATTCGAACTGTTGTGTCTCCATTAGGTGAATTCGACATGAGTTCCTTACTTTATCTTGAGGCCGACTTGAAGAGGAGTAACTTATGTTTGCCTTGGAGGGCTATTTGACAATCCTATAGACTTATATACATTTGTAACATGCCCAAGAAGGGTTCTTCATACATGACATTGACTCTTTTTTACAGATCCTAAAGGTTCACAATGGGAGCCATCTAAAAATAAAATCCCTTACTCATGAAAACCAAGAGGCAAGCATTACAAAAATAATTTTATTTTTCTTATTTACATCATTTATATAAAAATTTCAATTACATGTCATTATGAAGACCGAACCTAGTTACACTTTTCAACACTCCCTCTTAACTAGGGAGGTATTCATAATGGTACTTAGTCATTCTCAATCTGAAGAATTTCTCATAAGAAGAATCGGATTGTTAACCCATCTGTATAGCATCATATCAACCAGAATTGTCACATAACAAAGCCTTGACTAACATCTCTATCTCTCCACAAGATCTGAGCTCAATGTTGGTGAGACCAATGATTTATAGACACCCTTATCATTGTCTCTCTTGGAACATACCCCACCCAAGTTCTCAGGGTGTGTTACATTAAGACTATTCTTATCTTGGATTCCCAGTCCTCAAAGAATATCGACCCTCTACAACCACTCTTAACTTGGATACCCTATCTCAGCCTCAAAGAGCATAAGATGCCAGATGATTACCCAATCCTCCATTATATCTCCCCAAGTGAAGACCATAATGATGTGTCTATCTCTCCCTCTCAATTAGGGAGGACATAATGCTTCCAAGTTTTTATCAAGGAAGAAAACTTGTTTTCAGGCTCCTTCTTAGCTAGGGACTTGTTGATGCCTCGAAAATCGTTGTATCAACATTGGGGGATAACCACCCGGTCCGGACCTTAATACAACTCCTTTTCTGTTTGGAATGGTGACTCCGACTGGGGATAATGGGACCAGTTTCCCAGTAATGAAAAAAGGGGTGGATGAATGATTAATTATCTAATCTAATGATAGGCGAATAACTTAATCTATCAGCAGAATAAAAGAATTACTACTAATCCCGGGAACTATTGTACTTTGAAATGTAGTGCTTGATGATCTATGTCTATTGACAGGCATATAGATGACTCTATCTAATAAACATAGACATTTATTCATTCAATGATTACTTTGTTTAAATAGTTAAACAAAGTGATTAACACAATATTGCTACACTTATCATTTATATCATCGATACATATATGATCAAAAGAAAAGCATAATATAAACATCCAATAGTGGAAAGAATAAAGAATGTTGTTAAAACACATACATATATTTGATGATAGCAAAAGCGATCAAATGACAATTCATATAAAAATAATGAATTCAGACATAGATAATAGTACCATATGAGCTGCTTAGCACTCCCAATATCAATCGCTATTTGAAATTCTTCTTCCAACGCAGAAATACTTTCAAACAAAGACAGTAGTGCACATTCGCATAAAAGCTTCTTTGTCAAAATCAGAATAATTGGTCCAGTTTTATAAAAGAATATGCCTGAAGTACAGTAGTGCAACTTCAGGCTTTAAGTCATGTACAAAACTTACGACCCTCTCCAAATACAATAAAAGGGTCTATAAATACTTAATTAAGCTAACTATCTATGAAACTGAAATCCTACTTAATTGGTATCAATTTGATCTTGAATATCTCCTTCACAGCAATCTGGCAGTCGGCGGGATGAATCATCATTTAGGTTGTTTGCCTTTAAACCTGAGCTGACATATCGCAAGCATTGGCTCCACTTCGGGCGGTCTGTTGAGGTGAGAGTTGAGTTGGGCAGCATAGGTGGCATCCTTAATATCGGGAATGATATACCCGATTGCATCTGTAAGGCATTTGAGGGCGGCTCTCTGGCTGTGTGGTTTGACTAAGAAGAACCAATAGGCGTCCCATGTCAAACTGTTAATTCCTGCGATTAATCTCCCATTTTTCTCTAGTTCTGGATAACATGACTGCTCCAATGTTTTCGCCGCTGTCAATTTACCTGGAGTACATTGGGAAATCATGTTAGACAAGTAGAGAGTATTATTGACCAATTCAACCAAATTACTTGTGGTTGATTTGCATCTTGAAATTGCTCTCTCTGCCTTCATTAACTGGGACTTCCATTCTATAAATAATATCTCCTTATGTGATTCTAAAATCTTTGGTAAATTAGCCGCCTGTCCCTGATCGGTATCTTGCCACTCAAGAAAATTAGTTAATGTTTCATCGGCTTGATCCAAGTCTGTTCTAGCTTTTTCTTATTTTTCACTTATTGATGTCGTCAAATCGCATAATGGTTCTGCCTGGGCGATTTGTTGACATAAAAGCTTGATCTGTGTTATTAATGCCTTATTTATCTGTAATGCCTCTACTTTGAATTCGACTATCTGTGGAAGATTCTTGGTTTTCTCTAGCTGGGCTGATAGTTGAGCAATTTGCTCATCTTTTGACTTCAGCATTTGTTCATTCGCTGCTTTCAGTTGTGCCAATGCCTCAGACAACTCTTTCTGCTTTTGGACTGCACTGTGATCAATCCTCTGTTTCTCTTCCTGCAATTGTTGAGTTAATTGATTATTTATTTGTTGTTGTGTTAACAATTGTCGCTCTGCCTGTTCCGCCTTCTGCTGTGCTTCTGATAGTTGCGCTTGCAATGAAAATATCTCCTGGTCTTTTGTTTTCAATAAAAGACTCACCTCTGATGCCTTATCTATTGTTGCTGTCGAATAGGCTCCAGCATATTGTGATAGTTTTGTTAGGTCATCAGAGGGGTCAAATTCCTCCTTCCAAACCACGTTCCATGTCACCGTTTGTTCTGGGAATAGGGAAGGTTGATCAATCCTTCTCCTCTTCCTCTGTCGTTTTACCACAGCTTTGTGTCTTGGGCTATAGAAGACATCCAAGGGAGGAATTTCTTCTATTTGCAAAATAATCTGATCGGAGGGATCCTTTTGGATTATCTCTACTTCTTTCGAACTGGGTAGGCCGTTGGTTCCACTTGGAATCTGTTTTGAAGTGGTCTCCTGTGTATCTGCTGCTTTTGATGTCTCGGCATCTTTTGAGCATTCAAGATTACTGATAATTGAATCGAATTGTTGCCATTCCTGGAGCAATTTTGGGTCAATTTGAGTATCTACATTCACCTCTATGTTGCTCTGTTCCTGCTCTTTCGTCTGGGTTTCCTCTTGTCTTTTCATATGCACTTCCTCCTGTTCTTTTGATGTAACCGGAGGTTCCTTAGTATGTCGCTGTTCAGGCTCGCTTGATTCTGTTGTTGGGGTTGTCGCTAACAGATCTAGAGGCAGAGTTTGCAACCTTTGTTCTCTAAGTCTGTTGAATTCAACTAACCCTTCATCTTTGTATTCCATTATGGCCAGCGATCTAACTTGGGACATCGACTCAGCTGAGGAGAACAGGTCATCAAACTTATCTTCTTTATGGTCAAACTTTGTCAATTTGGCCTGTTCAAGTGCATTATAGGCGACTTTGTTGGGATCAAATCGCCTATTAGGGAGAGTTGCTAGAGTTAATGACTTCATCTTTGTAGATTCTTTCTCTACATGTTTGAAATCATGCAAAGTGTAGACACCACATCTCAGAGGAAAAGAGGGCCAGACCTGCTTCTTATTTTTCTTTAGAGTTTGTGTAACTCCTTCGGAGATAATCTGATAGGCTATCTCCCTCGCCAGCAGTTTATCAGGTATGTACAAAGGAAGGACATGAGGTTCGGCTTGGCTGCTGAAAATTCTTATATAAGTAAATTTTTCCTCTCCGAACCATCTTCCTATTGATGTCAAATCAATCCCTGCTTGGTAAGAAATCTTGGGAGCAGGTTTATCAAAAATAGAGAAATGAATGGGTAACATAAAGCTGTTGCAGACTTGGTATAAATGGTGCTTATAGGAAGTTTTCCACAATTTCTGATGGTATATGTGAATAGGCATGGAGTCTTGTGAAGTCCACCTCCAGCCGAGCACGGGAAATTCAGAATTAAAACACAGGGTGTCTAGTATATAAGCACTGTAGTAGAATGGGGGAATAAGCCTTTCAGTGACGCGGGTTTTGGTTCTAAAATCAAGAACTGCTATTGCTAGCTTATCTGACAGTATAGTTGCCCAATCCATTATTTCACTATTAGACGCCGCTTCCATCAAGGGAACCATTTCTATAGTGAAATTAGTGGAATCGTGCAACCCCCACCATCTACACATCATTATCCCAGCATAACAATAAGGAGAACATAGGGAATCAACAGAGTACTTACCGGAAGATTCATGCTTGTGTTTTGCCGGATTTTGCCTCCAATCCCGAATGGGTTCGGATTCATTTTCGTTCTCATTTCGGAATTTCTCCAGAAATGCTTTGTTATACTTCTTCTCTGGCACAGGCAAATGATACATTTGCCTCAAATCATTAGCCTGAAATGAACCGAAGATTCTCCCATCTATGGTGCAAAAGGTTCTGTTTGTGATTGGGATTTCCTCAATTGCCAATCTCACTACATCCGTATATGGGAGAATTTGTTCCCGAGCTGCTATCCGATGAAGGAAAGAGTCGGCTAAGTCCTTTAAAGTAGCATTAGATTTTCGATTGGTATCTGCTGTGGCTTGTACTACTGTCACCTCTGGTTCTTTGGCCTCAATCAAATTATAGGTACTTTGCCAAGTAGTTCTGCCGAGTCCTGAACATGTAGTATCAGATATCAACCCTTTCTTTTTAGTTCCTGGATCAGCGACGGGTTGTCCTGGGGCTGGTGAAGCGGAAGTGATTGCAGTTTTCTTAGACTTCTTCCCCATTCTACTTGAATCTATTACTTCGGAAGAGTTCTGCACAGGAGTGAAAATGAACGTAATACAGAGAATTGGTAGCGAAAACCAAATACGAGCGAGATATATTGATCAATGCACGATGAAGGATTAACTTAAAGTGGCCGCGGATACAATCTGTGAAAAGATTTTTAAGCTTACTATTTCATTAAATGGCCGTTAAAACCTGCCAATCCTTTAAATGCCCATCATATCGTTTTATTGGCCGAATGATTTGTTTAAGCGTGCCTTGGATGTTTTGGCGGTTGAGCGCAGGTGAATCACTGTTTGGAAGATAAGGCCTTTAATACGAATTAATCGTAATATCGCTTTAAATTTTTTTGAACTTTGTGCTTTTGGCTTTATCGCAATCGGGCGTCGGGGGAATACTTAAATCGTTATATTGGTTCCTTTTGGAATCCCCAATCGCCAATAGCGATATCGCATCGCATCGAGAGTATTAATTGAGCACTTTGAAAAGCATGCATGGTACATCCCCGATCGCCGATAGCAATATCGCATCGCATCGGAGCGAAGGGGACTTTATCGCATCGCATCAGAGCGAAAGGCACTTTTGTTATGGTAACTTATAATTGCCGATATCCGATAGCCTATTGCATGTTGTCGCGTCGGAGAAAACCAATGGGTCTTTAAATTATGCCTCCTTTGTCATTGCGACATGCGATTGCTTTATCGTAATGATAACAGATTAATCATTTATATTATAAGACCAAATAATTGGTTTATCAAAAAGGTTTTATAATGTTTTCATTTTGTTTTCGGACCTTTTTGAATAATACAAAGTTGATACCAATTAACATTTCATATTATAGTTTTGTGAATATAATGATATGAAATGGGGGGTTGTTGTAGAGTACAACAGGACCTACAGTAGCTCCTCAAGTGGAGATGAAGGGACAACCAGCTGCTTGAAGAGCTCCTTCCTTCGATGTCATGAATTTCTTCTTTGTCATGGAGTCTTCATCTTTTGGGACTTCTTCATAGGGCATAGACCATCCATCACTTTCATCCACAAGTCAGTCATGTCATCATTCCTTTCATCAGAAAGTGATCCATCAGTCTACATATGGCCTTGCTTCATGTCATGTTGCCTTCTTCATGCTATCTTCTTCGGAAGGATCTTACATCCTTCTACATGGTCCTCTTGGAAGACATCCACAGTTCTTCCTTTGGCAGTCTTGCATAAGCCCATCCAGATATTTGTTCAAAAATAAGAAATGAACACTTAAATCAAAATTACCTTTGTGATGGTATTTCATCATGACATATTCCTGTTGGCATCATCATCCTGCATACATGTTGACATATCTCCCAAAGATATATATCGTCAAGGGTCTCTTTCTTTTTCTGACTCCATCAGAGTCTTTAATTCTTCCATGGAGATATCCTAGTAAAATCTTCTTGGTCTTTCAGATGTTGATTTCCTTTACAATGGTTGCATAGTCCATGATCTCTTCCTTCCTTTATTTACACATTTCATTACCAGGAACTTCCAATTAGAGTTCCACCTCATATTTCATATGAGGACATACTATGTTGATTTCGACTAGTGTGACCCATGTCTTCCTGCATCCTTTCATAGGAGGAGATACTTTTCTTTTGTATCATGCTCTCGAGATAGAGCATTGATCCATGTTATCTACAACCGTACAACATGACTCTATAATATTTAATACAAGATTACATACCTCATTTTACTTTATGTCATCTAGGCTTCCTTCAACATCTTCCTTGTTTGAAAAGAGCTTCATCCTCTTGATCTACTTCATCTCTTACGTCATCATACCATCATCCCATGAATTCCACAAGTTGGAGTTCCTGATGAATACGTGCCTCCTCTCTAAATTGGTGAGCCTTCCGATGAAGATTCCATCAAAGAATATTGAAGATCTTGAATATCCCTATCTTGATATATGATGAGTCTTGTCCTGGATGACTTCTTCCTTTTTCTCATAAGTGTCATTTGAGCTTTTTAATGAGGTCACCAAGAGCTATATCATTCATAGTTGATTGTCATAGATTTTGTTCCAGACATTCTTCATGTTTCATATGATGATGTCATGAGCTCTTACTTCCAATGATTTTCCTCTTCCTTGGACTTCCTTCACTTCTTTGGTGATATGGGCTTCTTCTCTAACTTTATTGTTATTTCCCTTCTTGATCTTAGGACAATCTTTCCTGTAATGCTCATAGCATTGAATCTTAGCTATGTTCTTCTTTCATTCTGATAAATGCTTAAGCACTTTTTTCCCTCAACTTGTCTTCTTCTATCATAGAACCACAATTTGTTTGAATGGAATAACCTTCTTATCCTCATAGGTAGTTGTTACCTTGTTCATCAATTAGTGCATTTAGAACAAAGGAGATCATTTCCTATCCGAAATCATCTCTCCCATATCATGCAGTTGAGATCTTATGAAGATAACCCTTTATCCTTTGATACCTTCAATTTGTGTAGATCAAATCTAAGTGATATGACCTTCTTTATCACATCTTCAAAGAATAGTTTTACTAGCTTATCATATATCTCTTTTGATGTCTACAATCCTACTACATGGGTAATGAGAGGATCCATGAGAATCTCTTGAACCCTTAGATCCTTTTCCATGTATTCAGATATTACTTAACCTTCAGATGGTTTGGAGACTTTTCCATTGATAGGATCAATGACTTCATTTTCTTCAAGGACTATTTTTATCCCCCTTTTCCATGCAAGGAAGTTTGATGACCCAACTAGCTTATAGATATCCTTGCAAAATGAAGTCATTTTACCAAATTTAGATTATAGAATAAAAGATACTTACTTTTTAAGTGAAGATGAAATCTTCAACTTGATTCCTTTGTCGATGACGATTGATGAATATGACTTTATGCTCCTCGGATGATCCTCTTTAAGGATAAGGATGTCCTTACTTCAACGAGGGGGAGACTGCCTTAGAACCTTTTGAAGATAGTGATCCAGTCCTTTATCTTGCTTCTCTTGATTGAATAGTGATGATAGAATGCGGATCTCAGAAATGCTTCTAGGGTTTTGAATTTCTCCAAGATGATGTGATCTTAGTCCTTAAAATGCTTCTATTGGATTAATATAATTTTAGTTGCCTTGATTCAACTTGATGAGGGTATTTGTGGTCTTTTGATGAGGAGTAGAGGATCCAAGACTTTTGTTGTTGTAGACTTCTTCTTCGATCTAGGGTATGATGCTTCTTTTGAAGATCTTGTCTTCAAGATGATCTTTGCTTTAATGCATTCCTCAAAATTTGATCCTTGAGTGTCCCTTGATAAGATGTCCTTCCTTTACTATCACCTTAGCTTTGATACCATGTTGAGAAATCTAGGGCATCAAGTATTAGGTGATTTCTCTTCAATTAGTAACTGCTTGTGAGTGCTTTTTACTTCTTTAGATTAGGATCTTATTTTACTTAAGTTATTAGTGTTCTTCTTCATCAAACAACTACCAATGCATGAACATAAATAGACAAGAGACACAAAATGTAGGCTATGAGCCAGGGCCAAAACCTCTCACTCTTTGAGAGGAAAACCCGCACAAATTCTTCTTATAGAGATTCCAATTGACGAATACCAAGACCAAGACCCTTGACCTAGTTGCCACTCCAAGACCAAGACACAAGTTCTCTTGACTGTCTTTTGCTCTTTTTCTCTTCTCGATTCATATTCCACTTCAACCTTCTTAGCACTGAGAAATTATCACCACTTAGCTCTAATCATTGTCACTAAGTTCACCTTACTGTATCATCATCGAGATGGAGACCTTCTTTCTGAGATCTTCTTTCTGTGGTAGTAGCGAGATCCTTCTATTGTGATGACAACAAAACCTTCTTACTAAGGTGGCACCAAATCCTTCTTACTATGGTGACACCAAAACCAGAGATTGTGCCAAGACCTTGACTGTAGGAGATAGCACCAAAATTGTGAGAGATCTAAACTGAATGATAGCACATGAATGTAGTCTATTATAGCACTAAATTGTAGCTTCTTCATAGCACCGAACTGTGGCTTCTTCATAACACCGAACTGTAGTTTATATACCCTTGTCTGAATTGTGCTCCTCTGTTGTAGCACCGAGACTTTCTCTTTGAAATCAAAAATTTTGTTCCTCTGATTAGCCTTAAAGATCCTTGTTGTTCCTTCATCACCTATTTGAGTTCCTTTTGCAATTTAAGATTCGAACTTTAGAGGTAATCTGAACTTCTTGACTGTGGAAATGCAAAGACCCTACACACATAGATATAGTGGTTGTTCCATATAAATGAGCCTACACGTGTATTCAAACAGTTGTGTCTCCATTAAGGTGAAGTCGACAGGAGTTCTTTACTTTATCTTGAGGTCGACTTGAAGAGGAGTAACGTGTGCTTGTCTTGGAGGGATATTTGACAATCCTATAGACTTATATACATTTGTAACATGCCCAAGAATGGTTCTTCATACATGACATTGACTCTTTTTGGCAGATCCTAAAGGCTCACAATGGGAGCCATCTAAAAATAAAATCCCTTTGTTATGAAACCAGCTCACAAAAAGATAGAAAAGAGAGATCCACGCCTTAGAATTCAGCCTCTTTGAGGGGGCAACCTCCTTTACATTACATAAATGAACAATTCTTGGATGATACAAATGAAAATACCTCCTTTCTATATATAGGAGTCTAAGTGGTCCCAATACAATCAAAGCCTACATAACAATAATATTGTAGGGCACAACAGTAACAATGGTGGGCTTCTATGTGGCATAATAGTAACAATATGGGCATTACATGGGTACATCAATATAATAAGTGGGTTATACTAATAACAATAAGGGGTTACACTAGTAGTATAGGGGCCTAACATGCCCCTCTCCTTCAAAAAGCGTTGTCCTCAACGCTTGAGTAGTTCTTGATGCTTCTATATAAAATTCTTGTCCTCCCATGTGGAATATTCAGCGGGTAAGTTCTTCCACTTGATGAGATACTCTGAAATTGATCGATTTCGTAGCTGTCGGGTTCTTGTTTCTATGACTGCTCCAGGTTCCAATATGATTTTTCCTTCCTCTTCAATTTCTGGCAATATTGCTTGAATTGGGATCTTTTGCAACTTTTGAATAAGTGGCCATAATTCTTCGTTCTTCTTCCATTCATCCGTTGCTTCGTTTATCCAATTTGGTTGGATAATATAAATAGCACAAAACAATGCTTCCACATCCTCATCCTTGAAGCGTCTTCCCATTCGGTAAGGTCGCCATTTTTTAAGTGCATGTAGTATTGCCAACATTTCCTTCTCATAAATAGCTTGCTTGAGATGTAGCAGTAAAAATACCCAATCACTCACATCAAAACATTTTTCACTACGATGTTGATCTACCTGTTGTTTCATTTGATTTTGCACCGAAGTGGCGTTATCCTTTAAAAGTTGGAGAACTTGTTGTTGATGCTCGATATGATCTTTCTCTACTTGAACCTTTTTCTTTTTGATATGTCCTTCTATCTTTTGAGGAGTGGTAATTTCTTCCAGTCCTTTACAAGATATGGTCGGATTCATTTCTTGATGCTCGATGTGATCTTTCACTTCTTGAACATTTTTCTTCTTGATGTGTCCTTCTATCTTGATAGTTTGAGGAGTGGTAATTTCATCCATTGAATTACAAGATATGGTTGGATTCATTTCTTCTTTCTCGATGTGATATTTCACTTCTTGCACCTTTTTCTTCTTGATATGTCCTTCTATCTTGAGAGTTTGAGGAGTGGTAATTCTTGTCAATGCTTTACAAGATATGGTCTGATTCATTTCTTCTTTCTCTGGGGTGGTGTCCTGACGTATATCCTCTTCTTTTGATGTTTCTTGATCCTTTTCTTCCTCCTCTTCATATTCTATGTAAAATAATTTCTTCTCAGCACACCTATGACCTTTAGTGCATTTGCTATCACAATTGTAACAAAGCCCTTTTTCTCTTTTTTCTTCCAATTGTCGTGGTGTAACCCTTGTAGGTTGTGGAAGGCTGGGAGAAAGAACACTTCCATCTTTATAGTTGTGAGGGGTATGCTTCCTGGTTTCCATAATTTTGCTTTCCATTATGTCACAAAGCCCTTTTACTCTTTCCAATTGTTGTGGTGTTGCTCTAAAGAAGGTGTTGCTCTTTATATCCTCATAATGTGCTATTATTTCCTCCGTGAAAATTGACCACGTAACAAGTTTTTTACTAGAACAAAGCCCTTTGTACCATAAAAATTGATCTGGTTCTAAATATGAAGATGCAATACATACCTTTTGTAACAGTTGTACACCATGTATATCAAAATATTGCTCCATCTGAAGTAACCAATTTACCGGATCCTTGCCATCAAACTTCCTCATCTTGTTTTTTCTTGATTTTAGGAGCTCTACCTTGAAACGACTGTAACTCTGTACTTTCGAATCTTTAAGTTCTGAACTTGTGATCTGTAGTGGCCCTCTGTGTCCTCTTTCCAATGCCACAAGTCTGATCCAAATTGGATTCTCCAAGAAAAAGTTATGCACAATCTCCCGCAGTGACCTGATTATAGACTAGTTCAGTAGAGCGAACTTGTATGAAGCGCCACGTGTCACTGTTTCAACCTTTGACTCTGAAAAATATATAAACAGAAACTACAGTTCGTCCTCTTTCTGTACCTTCTTACGAAATTTCAATCCGATTCTCAGAAAGAAAGTTATGACGATTTTCCCCAGGTCACCTGTTTTGAGTGTAATTCAGGAGTCTGCAAAAAGACCAACTTTCGCAGATCATATCTCCGAAAATATCATGCGAAAAGATCTGAAATTCGGACCCAAGGTTCAGCGCCAATTCTTCTCAAATGGGTTTTTTTTTGCGACTTCTGAAACGTCACAGAAAAAAAGTTATAGCGAAAATTCCACGATGACCTGTTTGGAGCAGCGAAACCCTAGAATCCAAAGCTCTGATACCAAATGTTATGAAACCAGCTCACAAAAAGATAGAAAAGAGAGATCCACGCCTTAGAATTCAGCCTCTTCGAGGGGGCAACCTCCTTTACATTACATAAATGAACAATTCTTGGATGATACAAATGAAAATACCTCCTTTCTATATATAGGAGTCTAAGTGGTCCCAATACAATCAAAGCCTACATAACAATAATATTGTAGGGCACAACAGTAACAATGGTGGGCTTCTATGTGGCATAATAGTAATAATATGGGCATTACATGGGTACATCAATATAATAAGTGGGTTATACTAATAACAATAAGGGGTTACACTAGTAGTATAGGGGCCTAACACCCTTGCTCATGAAACCCATGAGGCAAGCATTACAATAAAAAAATTATTTTTCTTCTTTACATCATTTACATAAAAATTACGATTACATGTCATTATGAAGACCAAACCTAGTTACACTTTTCACCATAAATGCATATACAATTTTATCCATAACAGGTAGTACTTGTCTCAAATCATCGACCAATATAATTTACCTCCCACCAAAAGAAATGTTAGCATTTTCTGGAAAATTCCAACGAAGTCCAGAATCAATGTTTTTTAACATATTTCATCTATTGAAACTCATTTCTTCTATTAGGATATATTTCTAATGATTCGTATCCTCTTGTAAGGTAACTAAATGTGATCCTTTTTGACGTGTTATCTCTTTAATTGGTATTTGAAGTGTAGAATGAATTGTTGTTGCAAATATGTTGAAAGTTGCAACCTTTGTATGAACTAAAAGAAGTAGCAAACTCTTCTTAGGAAGATACTCAATATCAAGTGCATCTTTAATAACTCCAATCAAATATGACATTTTTGTATTGTAGTTCCTTGGATTATCAAACACGATCCTCGATCTATAATGGAAAATTATAATATTAAATGCTCTTATTTGCTTAACCCCTAGAATTTCAAATGAATAAGGCTTTGTTATGCAACCAACTCACAAAACAGAAGAAAAGATAGATCAATGACTTAAAAATTATCCTCTTCAAGGGGGAAACCTCCTTTACATTACATAAATGAATAATTCTTAGATGTTACAAATGATAATACCTCCTTCGTATATATAGGAGTTTAAGGGATCACAATATAATTAGAGCCTAAATAACAATAATAATGTAAGGGCACAACAATAACAATAGTGGGCTTCTATGTGGCACAATAAAAACAATAGGGGGTCACACTAACAATAACAATAAGGGGGATACATTAGTATTATAGGGACCTAACATGCCCCTCTCCTTCAAAAAAGTGTTTTCCTCAATGCTCAAGTAGTTCTGGATGCTTCTATATAAAATTCACATCCTCCCATGTGGAACCTTCAACAGATAAGTTCTTCCACTTAATGAGATACTATGAAATTAATTGATTTCGTAGTTGTCAGGTTCTTGTTTTTGTGACTGCTTCAGGCTCAAATATGATTTTCTTCGTCAAGTTCTGGAAACACTGTTTGAACTAGGAGCTTGTCACCGATAACCTTTTTTAAGCATGAAACATGGAAAACCTAGTGTACTCGGGAAGAGGAAGGCAGCTCCAATCTGTATGCCAAAGTACCAATATTTTGCAACACCTTGTAAGGACCATAGTACTTGGGTGATAATTTATTATCCTTCTTAGCTTGCATGAGGGACGTTTGTTTGTATGGTTGTAGCCATAAAAATACCCAGTCGCCTACATCAAAAATTATTTCACTGCGTTCCTGAAATTTTTGTTGTTTCATTCAATTTTTCACCCGAGGGAAGCTATCCTTTAAGAGTTGGCGAACTTTTTGTTGATGCTCTATTTGACCTTCCACTGATTGAACCTTAGATTTTTCTCTTAAAGATAAGGTGATGGACAGTGGATGATATCCATAAATTACCATAAATGGGGTCATTTTTGTTGCAGTATGGAAGGAAGTGTTATACCATCATTCAGCTAGAGTTAACCACTTGACCCATTGTGGTTTTTTATCAGATACAAAGCAACAAAGATATCATTCCAAACATGTGTTCACTATCTCAGTGTGCACATCAAATTTAGGATGATAAGATGGGTTGTGAGCTAATTGAGTACCAAGACAAGAAAATAAATCCGTCCAAAAATTTCTAGTGAAAATGGGATCTCCTTCACTTACAATAACCTTTGGGCTTCCATGTAGCTTTTGCATTGTTTCTATTAATGCAATAGCAACTGTAGTGGCTTTAAAAGGATGTGATAATGCACAAAAGTGTGCATACTTGGTAAGTCTACCAACTACCACCAAGATGACACTCTTTCCTTCAGACTTGGGTAAACTTGTGATAAAATCCATTCAAACCTCCTCCCAATGTTGACTTGGAATGACTAAAGGTTGTAACAAACCCAAGGTCTTATTTGTCTCAACTTTATTTTGTTGGAAAACCAAAGGTTCTCCCACAAACTTCTGAATATCATATTTAAGGCCATCGCAAAAAAATCCTTCTTGACCCTATTGTAAGTTTTTAAAAATCCCGAGTGCCCTCCTAAGGGGGAGGTGTGCAATTCCAAAAGAATATTTTGCTTGAGTTTGCAATTCTCACAAAGTTATAAGCGATATTTGTACCATAATGAATCATTTTTCCAGCTAAATGTATGTGATGTACAGGGATCTTGCTGCAAATTTTGAATGAGTCCCCACACCTCTTCGTCATTCTTCCATTCATCCCTTGCTTTGATTATCTAATCGGGTTGGATAATAGAAATGACGTAAAGAGATGCTTATGCATCCTCATCCTTTATTAAGAGTGCATCTGCAACAACATTTTGCTTCCCTTTTTTGTAGTAATGTTGTTAGAGGTGTTGTCATTCTCCCATAATTCTTAACAGACTTTCAATAATACCCTATCAACCTGAGAAATCCTTGAAGATGCTTTATGGTTGTGGGAATTTTCCATTAATGGCTTTAATTTTGTTAGGGTCTACCTTAACACCCTTATGAGATACAATATGACCCAAATATTCCACCTTCTGTACTCCAAAGAAACATTTGGAGTTTTTTGAATATAAACAATTTCTCCTCCAATAGTTTGATCACCCTTTCAACATGTTGAACATGATCCTTCCAAGGCTTGGTATATTAGTATATCATCAAAAAATACTAACATACATTTTCTAAGGAAAGGTTTGAAAATAGAATTCATCAAACCTTGAAATGTGGAAGGTGCATTAGTAAAGCCAAAAGGCATGACCAAAAAATCATAATGACCCACATCAGTTCTCAATGTTCTTTTTAGAATGTCTTCAATCTTCATTCTAATTTGATGATATCTTGAATGAATATCCAACTTGGTGAAGTAAATTGCTCCATGTAATTCATCCAACAATTCATCAATGACACGAATGGGAATTTTATCTTTAATAGTGAGCTTGTTGAGCTCCCTATAACTTGGACACATACACCATGATCCATCCTTCTAGTGCACCAATAGTACTAGAGTAGAGAAAGAAGTTTGACTAGATTGAATTATACCAGCCTCTAGCATTTTTGCAACGATACGTTCAATTTCACTCTTTTGGGCATAGGGATATCTATAAGGTCTGATGTTTAGAGGAACACTTCCTAGAATCAAATGAATAGCATGATCATGATCACAAATAGGTGGGAGACCTTTGGGAGTTTCAAATACCTTGGAATGGTTGTCCAAGACTCTTTGGAGATCTGAAGAAATAAATGATTTTGATGTTTGAGCCACTAATGAGCATAACAATTCAATTACGCCTCATTTTTCTTTCTTCAGAAGCTTTGTCATGCCATTAGAGCCAATTATTTTTCATGGCTTCGCTGTGATACCACTTAATTCAAATTCTTTTCCTTCCCCAAAAAAAATCAAGAAAAGTTCTTGAAAATTAAAATCTATTATCCTCAAGGATTTGTTAATTTTTGCAACTAGGGTCAAATTCAACCTTGGGAAACTCAGATGATCGAGATGATGATTGCATTAAATTCCTCTTTTCGAGAGGACCAAAATCGACCTAAAGATCACCCCATTTGGACAAGCAGAAGTTGATTTTTGAATTATTTTATTCATTCATGTATAATGGAATGGGTCGGCCCTAAGCACATGTGAAATTGGTTAGGTCGGCCTCAACCCCAAGTGGACCCTCATGAAAGCCTATAAATAGAAGCGACCTCAATCTCATTTCCACACATTGATCAAGCCATCTTCTACTCTTCTCTTTTGTCTTGGTTCGCACAGGTCTGACGGAAGGAGTTCGCGCAAGGGTCCGAAATCACAGGGGTGAAGCTCACACAAATCTAGGGTTTTTTGTTTCTTGGAAGCTGGCATGTAACTAGGTATTTTTGTCCTCGGACGTTGGCACACAGTATCTCTATGAGTGTCCAAGAAGCCTTAGATGCCAGCACAGAAGCCTAAGGGAGCGTCCAGGGTTTCAAAGGCAGATCAGACATTATTAGTCCCCAGACGCTCGCACAGAGTGTTCAAGGGAGCGTCCAGGCAGTCCTCGACGCACGCACATTAACTGGAAGAGAGCGTTTGGGGGTTTGGAGTATATCTAGGTAATTTTGACCCCTGAACGCATGCATGCAGTCTTCCTAAGAGCATCCGAGTAGACACAAATTCCCTCACACAGTGTCTGAGAGAGCGTCTAAGGAGTTTCAGACACTCCTAGTCAATCTCATTGGAAGCTTCTTGGTTTTTTATCCAGGGTTTGGCAGTTGCTTTTAGTTGGCTTCAGTGATCTAGTGGATCAGGGTTTCTCTCTATTGTTTTGTAGATTTGCAATCTGTTTCTATAAATATTTGTTGTTAATTTATGTATTGGGCTCATTGTACTCTCTTTTGAATTTTTTTTATGATGATCTAATAAAGAAGAAGATTTGAAAGGGTTTTTCCCCTTATGGGCTTTTTCCCTGATCTTGGACCAATCTGTTGTCTCTTATGGTTGTGTTGTTGTCTTCTTTGTCATTGCATATATTGTTCTATCTTTAGTTATAGTTTATGATTGGTTACATTGCTAATAATTGGATGCATTGTTAATGAAGAAGTAAATTGGGCTAAAGTAATTGATACAACATAGAACAATCTGAAAAATTAACATGGTATCAGAGCTGAGGTGAAGGACAAGCCCAAAAGAAGACAAACATTGAAGCCCTCATTATTAGAAAGAATATTGTATTTTCAAGGTTAAGGTCAAGGTGTCTTCCTCTACCTTCAAGGAGCATGAAAAGTTGGGTGATGCATCAAACTTTGCTGCATGGAAAGTCAGGTTGGAGATCATAGCTGACAACAATGATGTGTTAGAATACTTCCAAGGAGGGATCTTCGAGCCTCCAGAAAATTATTCCACTTCCCACAAAAACAAGTATAAGAAAGGTGAGTCCAAAGCAAAGCAAATTATAGTTGATGGTTTACAAGATCATTTACTTACATATATTAGGAATTTAAGAAAGTCTAAAGACGTGTATGGCAAGATAGTTGACATGTATGAAATCAACAATTTGAATGAGATAATCACCTTGAAATATCAACTCAAGGAAACCAAGATGAACAAAGGAGAAGTTGTTCAATCCTACATTATGAGGATCTCTCGCCTTAGAGATCAATTACAGAGAGTTGGAGAAAATGTGTCTGACAGAGAACTAGTAGTTGTGACTCTTAGAGGTCTCCCTTCTATTTGGGAAACCTTCATTACTACAATCAACAACAACAATGTCCTTCCATAATTTGATGAAATTGTTGGGAAGCTTACTCAAGAAGAATCAAGGATGATAGCAAGAGGAAGGATTGAAAAGCACGAAGAGGGATAGTTCGTTGCATATATCACTCATGACAAAAAGAAAAATGGAAGAAGAGGTCCATCAAGGAAGCCTACTTCTCAAAATTCAAACGGAAGGAATGACAGATTGTTATCTCATATTGAATACTACAACTGCAAAGGAATAACCATGATAGAAGATATGAAATAAGAAGAAGGCATTCCTCAAGCGACCATGAAGAAGAGAATCCTCCTCAAAATAAGTCAAAAGTAATGTTTTAAATAACTGAATACATTCTTATTTATGCCCTTACTATTTCTTCTCCATTGGATTAGTGGGATAGTTGGTTGGTTAATAGTGGGGCCACTCATCATTTCTATGGATACAAGGAAGTCCTCTCTAATCTGGTAGAGAGGGAGACTAAGCTGAAGATCATATTTGGAGACAACTCCACTCATCCCATGAAGGGCTCTGGGTCCGTCAAATTTTAGTTGAATTTTGGGGAATCAATTTTGTTGCACGATATTATGTATGTGTCGAAATTAATGAAGAACTCGGTATCTATATCCGCATTGGAAGATAAAGGGATGAGGGTTGCCTTCATCAAAGGAAAATTTTTGACTCGGTCTATTGATTCACCTATGAGAGATGCATTCACATTAGGATGAAGATTTAAAGGACTCTATAGAGTCACTCAAAGGCCACTTCTATCATTGGTTCATAATACCAATCATCTAAGCGAGTTGTGGCACTGTAGACTGGCTCATCTACACTATGAATCTCTTTCGAAATTGAAGAAATTGGTCTTAGGTATTCCTGGTGTTCAAGCCCATCATAATGGAGTCTATCTAGGTTGTACGAGTGGAAAGAAAACAAGGGGACCATTCCCCTCTAGTGAGAACAAGACAAATGACATCCTCCATCTTATTCATTCTGATATATGTGGTCCAATGCCTGTGGATTCTATTGGTGGTCGTCTCTACTACATCACCTTCATTAACGAATTCTCAAGAAAGACATGGATATACTACCTTAAGCACAAGGATGAAGCCTTTGAAATTTTCAAGGAATTCAAAGCCTTGATAAAAAATCAAACAGGAAAAAGAATTAAAGTATTCAGGTTCGACAATGGAGGGGAATACATGTCAAACAAATTCATAGTTTTTTGCAAAAAAGAAGGGATCAAGAAGGAAACAATTGTACCATATACATCTGAACATAATGGTTTAGCTGAAAGGAATAATAGGTATATATTATAATTTTCCCGTGCCATGCTCCATCATCAAAAGGTGCCAAAGTTCCTTTGGGCAGAATCCACATCTGTCGTTGTATATGTTCAAAACAGGGTGCCTCATCAAGAATTAGAAAACAAGACCCCCAAAGAAATATTCACAGGTGTAAATCCTGATATTAGCCATCTTTATGTCTTTGGATGCCCCATATATTTTCATGTACCGAAGGACAAAAGGAACAAGTTGGAAGCTACAAGAAGAAAAGGTACGTTTGTTGGTTATTGTGAAAATTCTAAAGCATGTAGAGTATATATTCTTGGTCAGAGGAAGGTCGAAATTAGCAGGACGTAACATTCGATGAAGATTCAACTCTTGGAAAAGCGAGAGATCTTCCTCTGCCTCCTCCTCCCAAGGAAGAGAATGATGTATGAGATATTCTAGATGGTCCTTCCGTGCCTGAGTCTGATATTGGTCATGATCCCATGGAGCCTATGGATCCTTTAGATCCTCCTTCAAGTGATCCTCCTACTAGGAATACACCACTTTGGCTTCGCGATACTCTACATAATGATGAAAGAAATGTTCCCATTCGCAGATCATTTAGAGAAAGAAAACAACCATGCAGGTATCAGGGATATGTTGCAGCCATGTGCACTGTGATTCAAGCCGAACCATCCTCATTTGAAGAAGCTATAAAAGAACAAGTTTGGAAGGATTCTATGGCCGGGGAATATGAATCGATTGTGAATAATGATGTATGGGATCTTTTTCCAAGACTGAATGGGAAGTTTGTCGTGACTTCAAAGTGGTTATTCAAGATCAAACATGGAGTTTATGGCAACATTGAGAAATACAAGGCATGGTTTGTACCTCGAGGATTCTCTCAGAAAGAGGGAGAAGATTATGATGACATATTTTCTCATGTGGCTCAATATACAACCATCCATTCGATAGTTTCCCTTGCTGCTAGTCAAGGATGGACTCTTCATCAGATGGATGTAAAGACCACATTCCTTCATGGCATTTTACATGAAGAAGTATATGTTGAAAAACCACAGGGAT
Organism: Pinus tabuliformis; assembly: GCA_031772625.1. NCBI lineage: Eukaryota > Viridiplantae > Streptophyta > Pinopsida > Pinales > Pinaceae > Pinus > Pinus tabuliformis. The sequence continues at coordinate 540,135,240 of CM062820.1, read as the reverse complement.
TTGAAGTGGAAGAATGAAGAACACATGTTTGTAGGTTGAAGAAGGCATTGTATGGTTTGAATCAAGCTCCCCGATCTTGGTATGCACGCATTAACAATTACTTAATGAAGATGGGATTCACAAGAATCAATGTCGACCCCAACCTTTACTTCAAGGTAGTCCAAGGTATGCCATTGATTTTGGTTTTATATGTTAACGATATATTCTTGACAAGTAGTGAGCGTCTAATGATCGAATGTAAGAGGGAGCTAGCCTCTGAATTTGAGATGAAAGACCTTGGACTCTGCACTATTTTCTAGGCCTTGAGGTATGGAAAAGGCCCTGTGATATTTTCCTTTCACAGGGAAAACATGTTGTGAAGCTGATGGAAATATTTGGAATGACTAAATGCAAATCCATGGCTACACTTATGGAAATGAACTTCAAGAAATTATGTGGAGAAGATGGAGAAGCCGATTTGGAAAATCCATCTGAGTATAGACAACTAAATGGGGCTCAAATGTTCCTCATAAATACTCGTCCAGATATAGGCTATGTAGTAAACACATTGAGTCAATTCACGACCGAGTCCCTCTATGCACATTGGATCGTTGCCAAACACGTATTGAGATATTTGCATGGGTTGATCATACTTGGTCTATATTATGTCAGAGATGTTCAAATTCAAGGATACGCTGATGTTGATTGGGTAGGAAATGTTATCGACAAAAAGAGTACATCTGGATGCTCCTTTATCCTTGGATTTGCCATGGTATCCCGAATGAGCAGGAAACAAAGTTTGTAGCATTGATCACCGTTGAAGTAGAATAAATTGCTACTAGCATGGCTAGCTACGAAATAGTTTGGCCGAGGAAGCTCTTTAGAGAGCTATTTGAGCAAGTCCTAGACATTGAATTGATATATTGTGAAAACAAGAGTGGGATCCATTTGGCAGAGAATCACATGTTTCATTACAAGTCCAAGCACATTGAGATTCAATATCATTTTATTCGAGACATAGTGTAGAGAGGAGTTGTTATACTCCATCACATTTCAATAGATGAGCAAATTGCAAATATTCTCACCAAGGCATTATCGAAAGGAAAGTTCGTAATCTTCAAAGAGTAGCTTGGATTGATGGACGTAGCCCCTTTGAACAAGGGGTAGCACTGATCGAGGACACTGAGCCAACTCTTCCCACCCTATTTGAGCTCCCAGGGTGAATAATTGAGATAAAGGGCTCCTAGGGTTGAGGAATCTCTAAACAATAGGGTACTCCCCTATCTATTACCGATATGGTTGGAGATGATGCTCCCCTGTCTTCATAGGATCAGAGATGTTGCTCCCCTATCTGGTCGATGCAGAGTATACCCTAGTTGGCATCATACCCTCAAGCAAGGCTTGTTGGGAATACCGCTCCCCGTTTGGCCAATGGGTTGAGAGTGTACTTGGGGTGTACAACCCAAGTCGATTATGATGCAGGTGTTCTACCACATGACTATTGAGGGTCATTGATGGGAATATCAATAGGAAATAGGATTAGGTTGAGAATTGCTCCCCTTTTGAGATTCCGGGTTGAGAATGATCTCCCCAATGAGATTCCAGGGTCAAAGATGTGCTTGTTGGAAATATTGAGAGGGGGGGTGAATCAATATTCCTTAGCAATTAGCACTTTTAAATATTTTCAGAGCATTAGTTAATATTCAATTATTATTAATGTTTATGCAGTAATAACAGTAAATAAAAGAACACAGTATGCACAATAATTTTAGGTAGAAAACCCCCTCCGATTCAAAAACCACCGAATGCTTTTCTAATAAATTCTTTAACCTTTAGCCCCAACTGAAATGAAAGCAAAAACTTCCTAGAATTCTAGAAAAGCATTCTTCTCTAGCTCCCACTGGAAGGATGCCCCAACGCCCTGGTTTCTTCAATAATCGACTGAATGGATGCCCCAACACCCTAGAGAGCCACAACTTGCCCTAGCACCACCCTACCACCCTGAAGTGTTCACAGGTCCCAACTTGTAGGCGATTTCATACACCTGCCTAACACCTACTGCCACCCTATAATGACTGAAATAAGACAAGACTATGTATTCCCAAAATAGGGACAACAATCCATAATACTTTAAGATGTACAATAATTTTCGTGTACTTGACCAAATACCCAATCACTCTATGACCTGCAACTCAACCATGACATCTTCCCAACAGTGACTCCTATAACTCCCAACGATGCCTCTTCGACTCTAGGAAAAATGACTCTTTTACAATCTTTACAATGATGACTCTTTTAAAAATTTACAATGATGACGCTATTACAAATGACTCTTGGCCTTGATAATTCTTCACAATATGTAGATGGTTGTCATGTCTTCAAAGGATGTCCTGTTGACTCTTGGCCTTGACATTTTTTCATAATATGTAGACGATTGTCATGTCTTCAAAGGATGTCTCATTGCAATGCTTCCTTTGATTTGATACTTCAGCTCTTGAATGCTTGCTTGATGTTGTGCTTGAAGCTATGCAAAATTTTCCCGACGAAACCAAACCCAAAACAAAACAAAATACCCTTCAACTTACCTTTGTGTGCAAAACACATAAAAGTGCATAATAATGAATAAATACAAATTAAAATTACAATGCGTACCTGAAGTGTGCTTACCACTTTTATTGTTGACTTGTTGCAGCAGTAGACAAAGATTCCCACTCTTGATATAGGCCTGGACTCTATGCAAGACTATATCCAAAATTGGCCTAAAGATATATACAATAGAAACTGATGACAGACCCTACACTTGTGATGAACCAAGTTCTAAGTACAACAACAGAGAACATTCTATTAATTATGACAAGACAAGTAACATGAACTTACAACATCATATAGATTTAGCAGACTTGGTGTAGCATCAAATGTGTAGCATCAAGAATAACACATCCGAAATGTGGTATCAAAACTAAATGTGACATATAGAGACAGAGATATAACCGAGGCCCTGTATATACTTACGTTGTCCTACAAAAACATATGTCAAAGATGATACTCAAAATTCAAATGTTAATACTAATCATACATACCTTGTTGTAGGAGACTTACCCTTGATTGTTGATGTGTGGTCCTTACTGCAGTGATCCTTGAATGCATGTTTTTTCTTGCATTCTAGGAGCTTGATATTGAACCTATTGTATCTATGTAATTTCGGATCTCCAAGGTCTGAAATTTTATCCCGTGGTATCCCTCTAAGTCCTCTTTCCAACCCCTTAGGTCTGATCAAGATTGGATTCTTCAAGAAAGAGTTATGCCCAATCTCCCACAATGACCTAATTATAGACTGGTTCAGTAGAGCGAACTTGTATGAAGTGCCATGTTTCGTTGTTGCGACCTTCAGACCTGAAAATGATACCCAAAAAACTACAATCCGTCCTATTTTTGCTACTATTTACGAAATTTGAATCGAATGCTCAGAGAGAAAGTTATGACAATTTTCCCAACATCACCTGTTTGACATGGAATTCAGGAGCCTGCAAAAACCCTAACTTCCTCAGATCATATCTCCGAAAATATAGCGAACCAAGATCTAAAATTTGGTCACGAGGTTCATAAATATTTCAGATCAAATGGGTTTTAATTTCAGATTCTGAAGCTTCACATAAAAAAAGTTATAGAGAAAATTCCACGATGACCTATTTGAAGCCACAAAATCTCTGCTAGAGGAGGATATGAGAGTCATTATTTATATGAATGTCTTGAGTTGAGAGGGTCCTCAACAAGTGAACGTTGGATGGATTTTAGGAGCAAAAAAAAAGATTATTAGTTATTTACTATTCAATGACCACAATCAATTATGAGTGCCATGCCACAACCCCATAGGGTTTTAGCCCAATAACTGGGGTTACTAACTTCAAACATGAATATATCTCAAACCATGAAGTATTACTTGGCATGCCATATATCAACAGAAACATCTTGACGAGTAGAATCCATATATGAGACCCTTGACTCAAAATAGAGTAAGTTGTCAAGTCAAAATTCTCATGCAAGATCGGGGTAGCCCCTGGTGCTGCTTGGGTTTACATCAATGGCAACCACTGATCAACAATCTCCCTCTTTGGCATTGATGGCAACATAAGTACTCCCCTTGTGAGCATGAAACCTATTTCTACTATCTTCTCTCCCCCTTTGTCATCAATGGCAAAGGGTAACTCCCCCTGAAAAACGGCCATCTTGCGGACCTGTACACACCACGACTCCCCCTTTCTACTCAAGTAAATAAGAGAAAGAGTCTAAAGAAAACTTGGGAGAATCCCAAGCTTTTGGCGAAGATACTCAAATGCTTCACGAGGTAATGGTTTGGTAAAGATGTCAACAATTTGTTCCTTTGTGCCAACATATTCAAGCTTGATATTCTTTTTGGCGACTTGCTCTCTAACAAAATGATATTTGATTGGAATGTGCTTTGTTTTGGAATGCATCACATGATTTTTGGAGATACTGATGGCACTGGTGCTATTGCAGAAGATGGGAATAGGCTCATCAAACTTAACTTGAAGATCTTGCAAGGTTTGCTTCATCCAGAGAACTTGAGTACAACAAGTTGTTGTCACGATGTATTATGCTTCTGCTATGGATAACAAGATTAAAGACTGCTTTTTACTTAACAATGAGACAAGGCAACCACCTAGGTAGAACGTTGCTCCACTGGTGCTCTTACGGTTATCAACACTTCCTACCTAATCTGCATCTGTATAAGCCTGGATGACCAGATCATTTCCTTTGGGATACGAGAGACCATATTCAGTTGTGCCCTTAAGATATCGAAGAATTATTTTGACGACAATGATATGATATTCTTTTGGTATTGCTTGAAATCATGCTACTTGTCCAACGGCTTGCATCGCATCTAGCTAGGAGGCTGTCACATATAGGAGACTATCAATCATGGATCTATACAACCTTTGGTCCACATCCTTTGATGATTCTTCCAAGATTAACTTGCAACTAGTTACCATGGGGGTAAGGACTGTCTTGCAATCTTCCATTTGGAATTTCTTGAGCATTTCTTTGATGTACTTGGTTTGAAATATGAATATTCCTGTATCCTACAAAGAAATCTGAAGCCCTAAAAAGTATGCCAGTTCTCCAAGCATAGACATTTCAAACTCACTTTGCATTTATGTGGCAAAGTCTTTACTTAATCTGTCATCACTACTTCCAAAGATTATATCATCCACATATACTTCGATAATTGTTAGGTTATCTCGATCCAATTTCACACAAATTAGTGACTTCCTTTGTTCATTCAACTTCTCACACGTGTTTATAAGTTATTCCCATATTTTTATACTTACACCAATTGGCCTTATTTTGAGCCTTTGCTCAAGAGGGAGTTTTTTTATCTTCTTTGTTTGATTGCACCTAAATTTCTTGCAGTTCCGAGGCATTTGTAATTTAACCTTTATTACGGACCAACCTATGCCAAATTCAGTCTGCATTCCGTGGATTATTTATTTCTGTAGGTGCAACAATATCTTTGAGAATGACAAATAGAAATGACTTTTGAACTATTGAAGGCATGAATTATTCAAACTATTCACAAAAAAATTCTAAGCATCTAATCCACGGTTTTTGCTTGAAACCACGTCGTATTCTATCCTTGTATCATGGCTACCAATGCAAGATTCATAATGTGTGGAAGAAGATATTTTTGTCCTAGGAGTGGATTGGGCATTGGAAGTATATGTTTCTTGTTCCAAATTATTAGTGGTTATGATTAATGGTTTCCTCCTTGATCTTTTACTCAATCCAGGAGTGGTTGGGGAATCAATTGATTTCCCTTGACCTAGTTAATGTGCTTAGAATGTTTCAGTGGTTTTAGTTTATCGTTTTTCTATGTACCGAACAAGTGTTTTCAAGTCCACACTATCAAGTTTGTTAGCCACCTTTATCCCCAATATCAAAGCCAAGGCTTCTTTCTCCTTATCAGTCTCATGTGCCCAGATATATAAAATAAAGTTTTATTTTTAAACTTTGGAAAAAAAAATCAAAGAAATAATTTAAACAATTACCTCTATAAATCCACAATGACTTACCTCATTTTTTCCACTGTCTGTTCCATTCCCTTTGCTCGACATTTTGAGGTTGGGCTATAAAAATCATGTCCATGGAGGCAGGCCAAGGGAAATAGTGTGTAAGGAAGGACATCAAATAGCATGCAAGGAAGGCATATAACATGCACAAAGGGCAGCAAAATCAAATCGTCATATACACACAACCTGCCCAACTTTTAAGTAAACCTTTATCATAATAAAACCATTCTACCTGCTACCACAAATCCAAGAAAAAGAAGGCAATATCGAAATTGTCCATTTGCAGTAGAACAAGTGGACTTCAAAGCTCCTAGATCAAGACCTAGGCAGCAACAAAGGAGCCTATTCTTTTCTTTCCCGGTTCCACGCCTATCAATAGTGAAAAGAATTGTCAAAGGAGAAAGAAAGAGTCTGAATTTTTCTTTTTGTTCAATAGTTGGTGGGTATTTAATGTTGAAGTTTTGTCCTACGGAAATTTTAAAGTTTTGACTTGCCTATCATTGAATATTTTGATTCGACCAACGACTTAGCCTTGAATCAGGTGAAATAATGTGATCATGTCAGGGTGTCAAAGTCGGAGAAAATGGTGCCTAGTCTAGCGCCCTCAAGTTATTTTTTTTCCATAAAAAAATTAGACATAGAAATGTTACAAGAATATAATATTATTCTAAAATATTAATAGAATACATTAAGTATAATAACCATAATTTCAATAATCTACTACATTCACTATAGAGTAATTTAATTAGCTCTAAAATGATTGCATAAACTAAGTTATAAATGAGGAATGAAACAAAATTGATATACACACTAGTGGTAAAGTGTGTTACATGGGGAAAAAATGCTAATATCAATTAATATTTATGTTGTAAGGACAAATTATACTCTATTCAAAATATAGTCTACCACTAATTGTTTTCATTGCTGATAATTGGATTTGATTGGTGTACTAAAAATTATTGTCATTGTTGTGTATTAGAGGATCCATAGGAGGACATGGACATACGACGTTGATGATGTAGAAATCCTAAATCAGAGAGAGGAAAATGAGTCGAAGAAGATATCACAATGGAATTTGCAGATACAATACAGGTAAAAAGACAAAGTAGCCTCAACCAAAGGAGGAAGGTCTTTATGATTTCACAAATACTACAACATAGAAGAGATAAAGTCAATTTTTTACATGAGGCCTTTCATGTCAAACTTATTGGTTTAAAATGCACAAGAATGGTGATAAAATGTGATTCTATGATCAAGGGAAATGTTTGAAAACTAGGGTGGCCATGTGGCATAGGGACTTTGGATACTTTTCTTGTTGAAATTTTGGCTCGATGTATATACCTAGGGTCATAAAATTATTTTTATTTTTCAACTCCAAATTAACATAATATCAATATGTCAAATCTATGGCTAAAGTGAAGTTTTTTGTTAGATAGTATATTCATCGAATTGATATAATTAGTGTACTAAACCTTATTGAATATGTTGTGTATTATAGGAGCTAAATGAGGCCATGACAACATATTGTATATCAAATGAGGACACAATGGATGACGCAGGACATCAAATACTCAAATTTTGACTTAAATTAGGAAAAGCTAATATAATGGCATTTTGTGATACGTCCATCCTTTTTCACGATATTATTAAATTTTATATTGTATTATCCAATCTTGACAAAATCTTGAGGCACACAAACCCTGTATTTTACCTTATCAAATCCATGAAATTTGGAGTATTCTTGAACAAAAGAACTATATATTTGAAAAATTAAAAAATATTTAATTTTATTAACGTTACCTATGAGTAAAAATATACTCTCCAAGTTGAATCATTAAATTTGGCCTTGAAATGAAAGTTGGCTGTGCATTTTTGCAAAGCAATTCAAAATTGCCATGCTTCACTAAAATGCACACCTGAGCTTTATTTCTTGGCCAATATTATTGATTCAAATTGTAGATTGTTTATTTTATTATTTTAAACACTTTTACATTGTTATATCTTTATTAACCAGTAGAGTAGTAAATGTGTTAATTTTCTTAGGTCTAGAAACGTTTGTTGTATATAATTGCATCTTAAAACATTTTCAACATTTTAACATTACATTTATCCCATATCATCATAAGAAATTATGTATAGAGAACATTAGCAACAGACAAGGCAGTGGAATAGTCATAGGTTTGTCATGATATATTTGTCATAGGTTTGTCATGATATGTCTGTCATAGAGCTCAATATATCTCCTTCATATATTTGTCAATGATCTTTTCTCATATCATAGATAACAAGGCCTAGAGAGGCCATTGTCATACCCCAGAATTGAGGCCCATTAGGGATTTTTTACACCACAAGACTGAGACCCATTAGGGAATTGTTACACAAAACTCTTGAGGCCCATTAGGGCCCTGTTACAACACAAGACTGAGGTACAATTTCGTAGATCCATAGGATGGAATGATCATTATATCGCTGTCATTAATTACAGGTCACAATGTTCATTTATTTGAGGCACACAAACCTTGTATTTTACCCTATGAAATCCATGCAATTTGGAGTATTCTTGAATAATAGAAATATATGTGTGAAAATTGAGAAGCATTTAATTTTATTAATGTTACTTATGAGTAAAAGAATTCTCTCCAAGTTGAATCATTCACCTTGAAATGAGGGATGGGCATGCATTTTTGTGAACCAGACCAAAATTTCCTTGCTTCACTAAAATGCACACCCAGGCTTCATTTTTTTGCCAATTTTATTTAATTAAATTGTATATTGTTTATTCAATGGTTTTAAACAATTTTTAATTGTTACAACATTCTAAGTTTTGCTTCAACTTATCTTATATGAAATTTGTGTATAAGTGGGAAACATAGTTATGTAGGATATTTGTTAGACATGATGCAAGGTTATATCTTAAGGTTAGGTATTGTCCAATCATATCCCATTTAAAATTTCATTACCAAGAGTGTAATTGGTTTGGCCCAGGAGTGCATATTTGTTCTAACTTGAACATTGGTAGATATGATGAATTTCTACATTGGCAGACTTGGATAAAGGAGAGAGTCAATTTTTTTTCCATGAGGTCTTTCAAGTCAAACTTATTGGTTGAAAATGCACATGAATGGTGATTAAATGTGATTATTTTATCAAGGTAAATGTTTGAAAATTAGGATGGCCATGCTGGATAGGGATGTTGGATACTTTTCTTGTCGAAATTTTGGCTCGATGTATATACCTAGGGTCCTAAATTTATTTATTTTTCAACTCCAAATTAACATGATATCAATATGTCAAATATATGACTAAAGTGAAGTTTTTTGTTGGATAGCATATTCATTGAAATGATATATTTGGTATAATAAACATTATTGACTATGCTGTGTATTACAAGAGCCAGTTGAGGCCATGGTAACAGATTGTGTCATATCAAATGAGGACACAATGGATGATGCGGGACATCAACTACTCAAATTTTCACTTCACTTAGGAAAAATTGATATAGTGGCATTTTGTGATACGCACATCTTTTTTAATGATATTATTAATATTAATAGCGTATTATCAAATATTGGTAGAAATTAATGCATGTTGTTGATTATTTATATGGATATTGGAGGAAATGCAAAACATGAGCCTTCAACTAGCAAAAGAAAAATATATGTATGTGGACGTGGACCTAAAATTGTTAAATCACATAGCAGATAGTGGGTGGAAGAGGATATGACAATGGATCTTGAAGGCACAACAAATTATTACACTGAATATGAGGTTGGTCATGACTATAGTACATGGGACGAATACTTTGAGAAAATTGTTGTTTGTGGATGTTCTATATGCCGTGGAAAGAAACAATTCAAACGAGTGATTGTATAAAGACATTACATAGATGATGAGATTCTAGTGGGTTGTATGCTTCCTATAATTGATTTGAACCCAATAGGAATTGTGGTAAGGAATTTTTCAATTTGATTTAAATAATATGTATTCATCTTTTAAACATTGTTTTATATTATTTAAATAATCAACTTTTTTCTTAATGATTACTTGCATGATAAATTTCTTGGTTTAAAGTTTCTTGGATTACCAACTTCCAATCTTGAGTTTAATGATCATTTGTTTGATGATACATCTAACAAAAACATGTGCACATATACCAGCTCGGAAGATGAGGAATTGATGAAAACAAGTAACATAACAAGAACCAATTTAAAGATGCATAATTTGCTTAAAGACAATGAGAAGGTGGACTACATACCCTATGAGAATGAATGTGATGGATATGATGATTTTCCCTTGAGATTGAGATCAATTTTCAAAGAGACATTTGGTCGTTGATTATATTGTGCTTGGCCCAATGATCAACAACTACCTAGAGTGTATGAGGTGTTTCAATTTTGCAGACACAGCTACATGATACGACCCTCCAATATTCATGAAGCGAATGTATGCCTCTTTATTGTCCAAAATGTCCACTTGGGATCTAAAAATAGAAATAATTTACAACAAACCATTAGGGGATTAATGCCATATTATGGTTCGTCATATTACAATGCTGAATGGAGAAGGCTAACATAAGATAAGCCTAGCATGTCATCATATGGTATAAATTTGAATATGTATACACATTGTATCCAAATGGAAAGTGGAAAAGAAATGAATAGAGGTCATATTGTGTATATTGATAAACATGCATACACACACAAAATTATTGCAGGATTTATAAATAGTAGTAAGGGAAGGGACCCTACTATAAGAGCAAATTGTCAATTTGTTGAGGTTATAAATGATAAAGATGGAGATATGGAAAGAGAGGTTGATATATTGATAATGATTGAGGCTATTATGGACCTTACCATTGGGGATGAGTTATTGATTAATTAACCCTTCTTAAAATGCACTCCTGCACGAAAGAAAAGGGAAGAACAAAGTCTTCCTAAGGATGTTCTGAAGGGCAGAAAACCAAAGAATAATCAATGAGTGTGGAGTGACGTTTTATAAACTATGTTGTCAAAATTATGTTTTATTTTAAATTATTGTATAAAAAAAGTTGTCTATAAAAGGATGTCCCATTATTTAATTGATGTGTGTGTGAGTTCATACATTTTATATTTTTATTTGTTAAGACATATTTCATTACATTTCTTTGAAATTGATATATTCATGATTTATCCAATTGTTGCCCAACATTAAATAATGCTTGTGTTTGTTGATAGCTAGAAGATATTGATGATACACCTACTAATACCCAAGTTAAAATTGAGTTATTAAGATTTATAAATGATGATACAACCCACCCTTTAAACCATACCAGGATGAGAAGAGAAAGATTGAAGAGAACACTACCAACTAAGAAATTTGAAGAGATGATGAGACTAGCATACATTGATGACATGCCACCTAGCCTTAATGATGGCGATGATAGTGAAAATGCAATGCACGAAGAAGGAATGAATGAAATGCTTATAGGTTTCTTTGGGGATGGAAACAATAATGACGATAATGATCATATGGTTAACAATAACGATGCTAGCAAGGGTAATTACCACCAACGTAATCTTGATGATAACAACCTAAAAGACTCAATCAAGCAAGCAACTAAGACACCCGTGTTCAAATCAGGTACAATTAGAACCTCAAAAATTGCATGCACATTAATATTATTAGCAATCAAGTGACTATTTGGTTGGTTAGACAAAGGATTCACTACCATACGAAAGTGAGTTGAAATCTATTTTTTACTTTGCATTGTTAATTTGCGTACGTAATTCGTAAACATTCATCAATTTCATTTATATTTCTTTAAGGGGATTTTAAAACCATATATTGTATATAAATAGTCCTAGTATAAATTGACATATCAAACATGTTCATCATAAGCAAAACATTAAATTGATTTAATCTCGGGCAATCTTACAGGGCACTAAAAACTAAAACATTCCCTGAAGAGAATGTCTTACCATCAACTTGCACAACAGTGTATTAATTGTTGGTTGAGCCGAGGATTGAATATACACAAATTCATTCATGCAAAAATGATTGCATTTTATATAGAGATGAATATTAAGACAAGGTAGAATGCCATGTGTGCAAAGAGAAGAGGCATCATACATATTTACAAGGTCCTATAGTTCCAAAGAAGGTTTGACGCCACATGCCAATTATACCAAGACTTCAATCAATGTTTCCTTGCAAGTCACTTGCATAATTGATTGACTGGCATGCAAAGAATGGGTGTAAAGATGGATTCATGTGAATTACGGCGGACTCCAAAGCAATGAAACACATAGAGTAAAAATGGCCAAGAAAAATCAAAGATGAACCTCGTAGTATTAGGTTTGTTTTTGCAATTGATGGAGTGTTCCCATTCTCTTTGGCTCAAATGATAGTGTTTGGATAGTCGATTTGATAGTATGCAATATTCCCCATGGATGAGTGTTAGAAAGGAGCACCTTATGTTGAGTCTCATTGTTCCAGGAAAACATCAAGTAAAAAAAATGGACATGTATCTTGCGCCTTTTATTGATGAGATGCAACTACTATTGGAAGGCATAATAATGTATGACATATCACGTCCTTCATCAAATAGGTCCTTCATGTTGTATGGAGTGTTATGTTGGACTATTCATGATTTCACAAGACTTGGCGTTTGTTATTATAAGATAAAATATTTATGTATTTACACTCATAATTTATTTTCATCCCAACTTTCATACTTACGTTTATACTATTATTTTGATGTTATTAACATTACTTATTGAATTGTAGGGCTTCAAACAAGGGGGTCATTTTGATGTCCAAGATGTGTAGAACAATTTCGAGAGCGTTATTCTAAAGATCTGCGTAAATTTATGTATGCAAACAATTGGGTTTTTCTACCACCAGATCATAAGTTTAGAAATCGCCAGAAGAATCAATTTGATGGAAAAGTTGAAAATAGAGGACCTCCCCTAATTATGGGTCCAGGTGATTGAATTAAGAAGTATGAAGATGCTAAATCGAAAGCTTGGGAGGATTTTTTGATCTTGGTGATTCAATTGAAGAACCAAAACAAATTGTAGTTAAAATGCTAGAAGGAATGAAAATTAAATCCATATTTTATGAGCTCCCTTGCTGAAAGGATCTATTAATAGCTCACCTATTAGATCTTATGCACATCTTTAAAAATGTACCAGATTCTATATTTTGACATATATCAAGCAAAGAGAAGGACACATTGTCTTCAAGGAGAGATGTTTTTCTTTCGTGTACCAAATTTTAAAGAAGGAATTTGTGGCCAAAGAGGGAATATGAAACATATGCAGAAGCTCCATGGATTTTGAAAAAAGAAGAAGTTATACCAACTAAAAAAAGTCATGTGTTTAATGAGGACACCTAATGGCTATGGGTCATCATTGGAAAAAACTTTTACAGTTCATGGAGATATGACAAGTCTTAAAATACATGATTTTCCTAATTTCATCAAGGTATTATCATCATTTAACTTTTACTAATAACATTGATTAAGTACAAAATATATTTTGATATTTTGTTGTGTGAGAAAAAATTACTAAGGATCATTGCAAAATTTGTTTGATAACATATCATGCCATTGGAAATTAGGGGGGATTCATGTCTTACCATTGACTTAAGGAATGCCATAAGTCGATTGTCAGAATTTGCAAGGTATGTGATATGAAATTTTCATGTGTGAGATACATAGAGATATTATATTTCTTTTTAATTTTTGACTAAAGGTTCATACTAATTTTCTATTCTTATATTAGGTGGGTGACCTCCAAGGAGATCCATGAATGTGAAGTGTCAAAATGGAAAAAGGAAATTGCAGAAATTGTGTGTGTATTTAAGAAGGAGCTCCCTACAAGTTTCAAGGACCTACAAGTCCATTACTTATACATCTATTCGATGACATTGAATTGGCGGGTGTCATATCAATGAGGTGGATGTTTTTCTTTGAGAGGTATATGAAAACTATAAAAAGATATGCTAAACAAAAGGCACATCTAGAGGGTTGCATGGTTGAAGGGTATGTATTGAATGAAGCATTTTTCTTCCTATATGAATTCCTTGGTAAGGATTTTGAATATGGGCCACGCTTTTGGGATGAAGAACGAGCATCACATATTATTTATAGAGAAAAATAAAGGATTTTGAAGATGTGCCACGCTTCTGGGATGAAGAATGAGCATCAGATATTATTTATGGAGAAAAATCACAATCTAATGGTGTTGAAGTAGAAATTAGTAAGTAAATTCATGATCATTGTGGTTTTTTCCTTGCAATCATTAATTTACTCTGTAATTTATTTGTCAAATATACAACATGACATTTGGAGTTTGAAATAAACATGTTGACATGTAATAGGTGTAGACAAAAGTGTTATATTCGACAAGTTCATTATATACCACATGGAATTTATGAACAAATGGATTGATTTATATGATAAAAAGAGAGAAGAAGTGTTAGAAGCAAGGAGACAATTTAAGAGATCGAACCCAAGGAATACTCCACTTCCCACTGATCTGCTTGGGGAATGGGGCAAAGATTGCACACTACAATGGGTTACTGAAAAAATTCAAAATTAAATAGAAGATGCAGGTATATATTCAAACATAAAAGAAGATGAAATAAACATGTGTAGAGGATGTGAAAGAAAGGTACAATTGGAATTTTACAAAATGTTCTTTCTTTACAATTTTGACACTATTAACTATTTTAATATTCATCATTATATTTTTTTTCACTGAAATAAATGGTCTTTCACAGGAAAGTAAATATCTTGTAATGTGGGCATATGGTCGACATTATCGTGTAGAAAGGGTAGATGTAAAGAGGTAGTCCTTTGATTTTGGCATCATGGTTAATTTCAAGCAATCCATTCGATCAAGCTCAAAAGATAAGAATATTATTGAAGGGAATCTACAATATGTTGGGAAAATCCAACAAATTATTGAGTTGGATTACCACTCTTTTAAATGTTGTATTTTTAAGTGTAGATGGTATGAAGTATTTGAGAGGACATGGAGACATGATACCCATGGTGGATTATTTTCTATAGATTCCTCAAGATTCCTACCAGAGGATAAGGAGCCTTATATCTATCAATTTATTGTGCGAAGGTATTTCTATAACTCATTATAAGAAGCAAAAGTGATCATTAATCTATTAATTCATAGTTTGTTACAAATCTAATGTGTGTGTGTGTTCATTAAATAATAAAATTTGTATAACATTGGTCTAATATATGTATGTCTTTCATGTGTAGGTATTTTTCTATGAAGATATTTTGGACCCGAAAAGGATATTTGTCATAGATTATGATCCAAGATTAAGGCGTGTATTTGATGATGCATTAGTGGATACTAAGAAAAACAATGATGGCCAACAAAATGAGAGAGAAGAATTAGAGGACATCGAAGAAACTGGCATCTATAATGATGTCGAAGATGATTATGTTCAAGCACAAGAAGACAACAATCCAATTTAGATGATGTTATAGAAGACAACAATATGGATGGTATAGAAAATGATGATCCAAATAGATCTAGTAACAATATAGATGGTTTGCAGTCAAATTTCAATGATGATGAAGATGATGCAGGTCAAGATGAGGATGATCATAATATTAAATACTTGAAAGAACATATGAACATTGACAATGATACAATGGATGACATTGTTGTAAACAATAATGTTAATGAGAAAGAATTCTAAATTTTCAGAATTATTTGTAATCCATGTTTAAAAAATGATGATTTTTGTGGCCCAAACTTTGAAATGCTTTAGTATTATTTGTGTTGATACAAATTACCTATTGCAATATCCTTAAAGTGTTCAATCTTTGGTATGATTTTTTCACCAAAAAATTAAGATTACTTGGATAAGAGTTAGCATGGTTAGTGGTCATTTATTGGTTGATAATGGTTTAGAGGTGTTGTCAACTTAATGGTTAGACTCAAATTGAACTAGGATGAAAAGACTATTGAATAATGATACCTTAAATATGTAGTTTTAAAAAAATATAATCATATATCCTATATGTAAAACAATGTAAATCCGAACCAATAGTCTACATGTATGCAAAGTTTGTTCATTAATTTATATTATAAAACAAATTGAAATATTTCACTAAGCTTAAGCAAAACTCTTTTCTATGGGAAAAAATAGAAAAATTTAAATGTATTAAAGTTCTTTATGAGTAAAAAAATACTCTCCAATTCGAATCATTCAATTTGGGCTTGTAATGAAGGTTGGGTGTGCATTTCTATCAAGCAAGCCAAAATTGTCTTACTTCACTAAAATGCACACCTAAGCTTCATTTCTTGGCCAATATGATTGATTCAAATTGTATACTATTTATTTACTAAGTAAAGACATTATGTCTTTTGCTTGATACTTTGGAATGTTGGAGTTTGAGTTGATAATTTCTTGAGAGTTGAAGCTTTGTTTTTGTACTATTTTGTCAGTTTTAGAAGGATATTTTGTCTGGTGAGATAAGGATATGTGGATTATATTCTTGGTGATGTTGATATATACAATCTTATTATGCAACTATTTTGTTTTGATGTTGCTAAATTTGTATCTCATGTAAGCTTTATGCAATTTTCTTATTAATAGAAAAAACCATGCTAGAGAAGAATGGAGAGACCTTTCCAGGCAGCCCACATCTCTACCTGATTAATGGAGCCAGTTCCAATCCCCTAGGCATTAGACAAGATTTTTTTACCATTTTGGTTAAAAATTACACCTCTAGCTCCAACAACCCCCAAATTTCCTTTTGAGGCACCCTATGGTAAATTTTGCCATATGATTCACTAAGCATATTGTAAATTTGTTCTACTATGGAAAGAAGATATATTTTTTATTTCAAATAGAAATTTAGTACATTCCATAACACCGATTTCTCGGTTCGGTAAGCTACCAGCTTAAAAAATTCTATTACATTATCTAAAAATAAACAAGTAATTAGATATTAGTGAGACCACAACCAAATAAAAACTCCATGAAAGAGACATAAAAGAAAGTCCTAAAAAATGACTAGCACTTTATTCAAAAATGCATGTTAACGGAAAATATAATGATATATAATGAATGTTAACAATATCTATATCTATATCTATATCTATATCTATATCTATATCTATATCTATATCTATATCTATATCTATATATATATATATATATATATATATATATATATATATATATATATATATATATATATATATATATATATATATATATATATATATATATATATATATATATATATATATATATATATATATATATGATTGTTTGGGCACTACAACAGACACATCCATTGATCATTATTGAAGTTGTTGAATTTTCCTTTCATATTTTTCTCTCATATTGGCATTTTCTTGTCTTAGCCTATTCAATAAATCCACATTCTTCTTAAATTTTTGTTTGTGCTCAGTTTCCTTCCTTTCAAGATCTTCCTTTGTAGATTTCATTTGATATCTACATTTGACCAATTCACTTAATCATGGACCTCTTTTTCCCTAAATTATTGTTGATTGTTTGATTTGTTGATTGTTTTTCTTTTTCCCTCTCTAACTGATGTTGCAAATCAGAAACTAGGGATTTCAAATTTTGTATCTCCATGCCACATCACAAATGTTGTGATTTTAGATCATTCATGAGATTGTTGTGTAGCCATGTAATTCTTTTTTCTCTCTCACCTACCGTTTACTTCAATGATTGAACAACTGGTGGTGATACATATAGATCACCCACAAATTTCATGTCTAAGACAATAACCTCTAAAACCTCCACTCGAGCTTTTAGCTTGGATTTTTCCAAGTCCTTTGAAGGCATTTGTTTTACTCATGTATCCTGAATTGTACATTTACCCTTACCTTTACCTTTATCCCCACTCTTAGTACCGCCTTTTATAAAATGTTGATATTTTTTCCATTTCAAGTTCTTTAATCTCCTATTTTTCCTAGGAAATTTCAATATATCACTCTTTAAACTTATTAGCTTTCCTATGATAGGTTTTATATAACTTAGTCACTCCTTTATTGTATTCTTCAACCTCTGGTTTGTGCTTTTGTTGGTCCCGATATTTGGATTTATTTGCAATTTCAGCCTTTAAATATTCAATAAATTTATCTTTTTCATCCAATAACTTGACTAATTTAGCCTCAGAAGTATCTGAACTTTCCAATGGAGGTATATTGAGAACCTATGGTCTTCTTCTCAAATCCTTTTCAAGTTCATTAATTTTTTCATCAAAAGTAGCCTAAATGTTTTTGAACTTTGCATGTAGTTCATCTATCTCCCTCATACCTTCGTTATTTGTTCAAGATAACTAATTACGCAATTCATCAATAATTTTATCCTTGGCATTTATGTCTTTCATTGATTTTTGTGTTTGTTGCACAATTGTTTATTCCAACACTGCAATCTTCTTCATGCATTCAACAATATCCTTCTCCTTTAGTTCATTATTTTCCTTCCAACTATATATAGAGGAAGAATCCTCCATTGCAACTTATTTGTAATGGATCATTCTATCACATACTGAGAAAATAAATCTATTATCAAAATAGTATGTTGGACTATGCACATTTAAACTTGGAGCTGTAGACTTTGAATCACCCATAAAAGGGCACTTAAACTAAGGTATCAACTATTTAAAAGGCATTTTGTCTATTATAGAAAAATAATCATTACATGTTTCCATATAATGTTCCATACCTTCCTGCTCCTCATCTTCGTCCACACGCACATGTAAGTATGCTAGAACACTAGTAGTTATATCTTCAACATGGAAAATTGTATCAACAAAATTTTCCACACCTTCAACCTAAGTTTGTTCAAGTTCTTCCTCAATGATTTTATTTGGTTTTGACTTCCTAATGTAAGACTTATGAGGCATTATATCAACATAGGGTCAACACAAATCAATAATTTTCTACAGTGCTTTCGGGAAACTGAAATTAACCTTGTTAATTTTACTTTCTTAAAGGGCATAATGTAATTTTCTAGCCAATAGATGAGGGAAATTTGTGGTCGTGCCTTCAACCTAATGAGTAACTATTCTCATGTGGTTACTAGAAATACCAAACTTGTAATGATTCATAATTGTCCTAAGGACAAATTGAATCAATGATTTTTATAGTCCTTGGGGAACATCTTGCATTGTTAATCCATTCCTTGGAACAAATATTTTTTTCCCACATATTTTACTGCCCATTTCAATCTTTTCTAGCTTAGGTGTTTCCTTCGAGTTAAATATTACTCCCCTTCTACATGGATTTTTTTTTTCTCTTGCAACCAATTCAAGTTCCAGGTTAATCCGCTGCCCAATTATTTTTAATTCCATGGCTTTATCATCATAATTTTGTATGGCCTCATCTATCTAATCATTTCGGAAATTGAATTGTCCAAATATAAATTTATAAACCTCTTCTCTTCTCAAGATATCTAGCATACCCGGTGGACAATTGTTTGTATCTCTCCATGTATTAGCACACTCTTTGAATTTTTTGACTGTGAACTTCTCATGGGAACCTCGTGTGTCAATCATTTGCAGGTAAGAGGACGTCATTGTTTTAATTGAGGCCATCATTGTCTGGGTTCAAGGCGTGCTAGCTGAATGCATGAATACATGTCAAATAAACATTATTTTTAACTTATCGTTTTATTTTTCTATAAATCACTTTTACAAATAAATAAATAAATAAATAAATATATATATATATATATATATATATATATAGATATATATATAAAGTGAATAAAACTGTTTACAAGGTGATTTAACTTTGCTCCTTTACTCCTATTTTTTCTCAGACACAGAATTAAAACTTCAAATTTAATATTTAGATATAAGATACAATTTATTAAAAATAACACTTTTAAATATAGGGCTGCAATATTTTGATGGCATGTAAGATGGTCATCACTTCTTTCTCATGGGTAGAATTGACCAAATTTCCATCATAAAACTGGTTATTGATAGATAATAATAGATGTTTCTTTTTCATTAAAATGGCACCCAAACATTTTTATAGTAAATGTCCTAACTAGGTAACTTGATCTAATCTTAAAATTAAAACCCTAAAAAATATGGACAATATAGAAAACCCTAAAATAAACCCTACAAACCCTAGGTGGTATCTCTTTATCTATCCATTGGCAACATTTAAACCTAATTACTACTAAAATAAGATCAACCATCCTTACTTATAGGGTTTTAACCAAGAAACTACAAGTTTCAACTATTAAAATTCAAGTTTCGTTTTTCTTAGTCCATCACCTTGTTCCCAAACATTCCCGATGTGCATTTATTTGAGGCACAAAAACCTTTCCTTTTACCCTTTGAAATCCATGCAATTGGAGTATTTTCTAACAACACAAACATATATGTGAAAAATTAAAAATATTTAATTGTATTAATGTTACCAATGAGTAGTCCATAGGTGGTAACACAATTGGCAAAAATCATGTTGGAAAGACCTTATGAATCCAAGGGATTAAAATTTCGATCCCCTCGGACGTGTCTCACCAGTCGAACCTACAAAAAAAAAATGTTACCTATGAATAAAAAAATACTTTCCAAGCTGCATCATTCAATTTGGCCTTAAAATGAAGGTTGGGTGTGCATTTTTGTGAAGGGGGCCAAATATTTGCTTCACTAAAATGCACGTCCAAGATTCATCTATTAGCCAATACGATTAATTCAAATTGTAAATTGTTTATTTAATGATTTTACACACTTTTTCATTGTTAAATCTTTACTTAGACTTCATTGCCAAACAAGAAAATAAAAACTATTCCTATTTGTCTCCATTCTCCTTACCTATTTATCTTCAAACCCTAAGTAGGCCACTTGACTTAATCTTAAACTTAAAACCCTAAAAAATATGTGCAATATAGAAAAATCCTATAATAGACCTTGCAAACCCTAGGTGTTACCTCTTTAACTATCCCTTAGCAACATTTAAACCTAATTACTACTAAAATAAGGTCATCCACCCTTATAGCATTTTAACAAAGAAACTACAATTTTCAATTATTAAAATTCAAGTTTGATTTTTCTTAGTCCATCACTTTGTTCCCAAGAATTCCTCATGTGCATTTATTTGAAGCACATAAACCCTGCTTTTTACGCTTTGAAATCCATTCAATTTGGTGAATTTTTTAAAAACACAAACATATATGTGAAAAATTAAGCATATTTAGTTATTAATGTTACCTATGACTAAAAAAATACTCTCCAAGTTGAATCATTCAATTTGGCCTTGCGATGAAGGTTGGGCGTGCATTTTTGTGAAGCGGACCGAAATTGCCTTGCTTCACTAAAATTCAAGTCCATACTTCATTTAATGGCCAATCTGAATGATTTAAATTGTAGATTGTTTATTTAATTATTTAACACACTTTTGAATTGTCATCTCTTAAATTTCATTGCCAAACAAGAAATAAGAAATACTCCTATTTGTCTCCATTATCTTACCTATTTATCTTCAAACCCTAACCAGGTCACTTGACCTAATATTAAACTTAAAACACTAAAAAATATGTACAATATAGAAAAACCTTAAAACAGACCTTGAAAACCCTAAGCGTTATTTCTTTATCTATTCATTGGCATCATTTAAACCTATTTACTCCTAAATAAGGTCATCTAACCTTATAGTGTTTCAACTAAGAAACTGCAGATTTCAACTATTAAAATCCAACTTTAATTTTTCTTAGTCCATCCCCTTGTTCTCAAACATTTATAGTGTTATTTGAGGCATAGAAGCCCTGCCTTTTACCCTTTGAAATCTCATTCAATTTGGAGTATTTTTGAAAAAACATTTATGTGAAAAATTAGAAATATTTAATTGTATTAATGTTACCTATGGGTAAAAAATACTCTCCAAGTTTAATCATTCAATTTGGCCTTGAAATGAAGTTTGGGCATGTATTTTTTGTGAAGCATGCCAAAAATTGTATTATTTCACTAAAATGCATGCCCATGCTTCATTTATTGGAAAATCTGATAAATTCAAATTGTAGATTGATTATTTAATGATTTTAAACACTTTTGGATTATTAAAACATTCTAAGTTTTTCTTCGATTTGCCTTATGTGAAAGTTGTGTATAAGTGGGGAACATAGTCATGTAGGATATTTGTCAAACATGATGCAAGGTGATATCCTAAGTTTAGTAATTGTCCAATCATGTCCCATTTGAAATTCCATTACCAAGAGTGTAATTTGTTTTGCCTTGGAGTGCATATTTTACTGATTGTGATCATTGGCAGATATGATCAGTTGTTATTCTAACAAACTTGGATTTCAATGTATAACATTTCCTTTATGAAAATGACTATGCTATGTTGCATAAAATAGTTTTATATTTAGGTTGGAATTCTCATTATCACATAGTCAATTAATTATAGGTCCTGGTATGCATTTATTTGAGACATACAAACCTTGGTTTTAACCCTACGAAATTGATCTAATTTGGCATATTCTTGCACAACAAAAAATTTTGTGTGAAAAATTAATCTTAATTATGAGTAAAAAAGAACTCTCAAAGTTGAATAATTTAATTTGGCCTTGAAATGAAGGTTGGGTGTGCATTTTTGTGAAATAGGTCAAAATTGCCTTGCTTCACTAAAATGCATGACCAAACTTCATTTATTGGCCAATCTGATTGATTCAAATTATAGAGTGTTATTTAATTATTTGATACACTTTTAAATTATTATATGTTTAGTTTGTCCCTTAAATAATTCTGCTTCAAATTTCATACAACATTCCAAGTGTTTCTCCAACTTGCATTATGTGAAAGTTGTGTATAGGTTTTTCTTCAGCTTGCTCTTGGGCAAAAAAATTGTCCTTTTAATTAAGAGAAATAGTTCCAACTCTTCACATTAATTGTCAATCTGTGTAGGTTTTGTTATTGCAAGGATATTACACAAAATATATGCAAGGGAAAATGGTGACTAGCGCTAATGAATATGAAACTCAATTGTTGTAATCACACTCTTAGCAACTCAACACTCTGGTTCTTACACTCTTAAACCTTATTCAATGTCTCAAGAAATAAACACACAATGCAGAATAAAACCACTCTGTCACATTGTCACTCTTATTCAAAAAAGAAGATCACTCCTGGAAATCACTTTCTCAACAAATATTTAAACACATTCAAATGAAATGAACACACCATCAAACTGTAACATAAATTAAATAAATTTCACACTAACAAAGGGACAGGTCTAGGACCTATGTTGTTACATAATACAACAATTAGAATTTTGCAGTCACTAAATCATGAATAAGATTAATAATAACAGAAATACTACACAGCACACATGTTAGTCAACAAAAAGGCATGGTGCCACCAATGATTGAGATTGCATTAATGAAACATACAATATTACGATGTTGGTGCTCTCCCCCTCTATCAATGTCTATATGTTTCTATATGTCTATTTCGCATGGGCAGAGAGTACACCTCTTTATAATATCATGTTACAATGATAAGATCACCATGAGAATCTCTCGATTCTCATGTGATCTAATTTGAGAATACACATTAACAATTTGATAATAATTTCCAAGGTTAGGGCAAAGTTGTAACATATTTTCCAAATCACAATAATTATCAATAAAAAATTCTAATGTTTCGGTTGCATTATCCATAAACTTCTCCTTTGACATTTGAACTATCTTTTGACCATATGTTTTCCAAATTGATCTTCATAACTAATTGGAGGAGGTCAGTGCATCCAAATAGATCTTCATGTGTAAAAAAAATGCTCAGTGAGTCTCTGTCTTTTCCTTTGCGAGGTAAAACTGGAAAGTGTAATCCTACAACAACATCTCAACAGACCACAAACCCTATAATAGCCCAATTTTTAGTTTTACAAAAAAAATAGCCTAAAACAATAGTTCTCATGCCAAATTACATGTATAATTTGATCATAAGGATGGCATATAAAAAGAGACATACCTACGTTGATAATTATGGTTGTTACAATGTTAGAGTATGGTCCCAAGAAATACCAAAAAAAAAGGTAAATAAAAGGTAGGAAAATGAGTGCAAAAAGATGTCAATTTCATATCCTAACATCACCCCCCAAATTAAGCATATGTATGTCCAAATCTGCTTTATTTAACATCTCAACATCTCCATCCCACTCTACTTCAATTGTTGGTTCTTGTGTAACAAAAACATCTTCAACAAGCTCTTTTGGAATAGTGGTTTGGAATTATTCATCTTGCTCTCCAAATTGAATTCCAATTGAGATAGTGGTTGGCCTTTCATAACCTACTTCCTCCAACACTTCCTTACATCTGTCACATAATCTAACTGACATTACTTCTTCCACGTCTACCAGGGTTTCTAATCCATTTTGTTTTCTAGACTAAAGTTGCCCTTCAACCATGGTAAGTTGTTTCCTTAAATTCTCATTTTCCTCCCTAAATTTATTAATTTATTGAATAACGAGGTCAATTTCATACTTACTTTGTAAAGAGACATCTTCTTGTTCCTTTTTGAGCTCTTCCTCTTTATGTTGTTCCTCAGATTCCTTTGACTCATGTGGAACACCATGAACTTCAGGTGTCAGGGTATGTTCTTTTACAAATTCTTCTTCTTTTTCTTCATTCGGTTGTCCCTCTGACTCCTTTGATAATATTGTATCAGTACATTGCTCAGATATTGGGGTAGTTTATGGTGTAACAATTACCCACACTCTCTTCTTGGGATTCTTTCCACGCAATGGCTTCTTCAATTTCCTCTTTTTCACCAAAAATTGTACAGGAGTAGGTTTTTCATATGATTTCTTAGATTCCTTGGGAATTTATGTTTCAAGAATTCCTTCTTTAGTTGATGTTGTTCTAGTTTCCCCTGTTTCAACAATCTCTTCCTCATTCTCTTCTTCCTCAATAGGGCATCCATGATAACTATACTTATATTGTTGACAGGATATATCCATAGGTTCTTCAATTCATGTTCTTTTTCCTTTAGCAGATGTACCAACAGGCGTTCTTATGGAACACTATCTCTTAGGGTCTTTGCGATGGGGTCTAGGAGGTGAAATTGCTCTTCTTTGCCTAGGAAGTGTAGCTCGTCTACTTTGTCTAGGAGGTGTAACTGCTCTATCTTCTAGTTTTGTTTCAACACTTACCTTATGTTCTTCATTTTCTAGCATCTTACAGGAGTATATATTTTTAGATACTTCCTTAGATTCCCCAAGAATTTCTGTTTGAAGAACCCCTACTTCAGTAAACGTTGTTCCAGGTGCCCCTGTTTTAGCAGTCTCTTCCTCAGACCCTTCTTCTTCAATAGGGAATCCATGATAATTATCCTCAAATTTTCCACTGGATATATCCATAGGTTCTTTAGTGCATGCTATTTTTCCTTCAGCGGATGTACCAATAGACATTCTTATGGAACTCCATCTCTTACTGTTTGTGTGACAGGGTCTAGGAGGTTTAACTGCTCTTCTTTATCAAGGAAGTGTAGTTTTTCTACTTTGTCTGGGAGGTGTGATTTATTTACCTTCTGGTGTTTTTTTAACACTTACCTCTTGTTCTTCACCTTCACTTTTCTCTCTTTCAGTGGTTGGTGCATGTGACTTTGTCAATAAACCAGTCCATGTGCTTCCCTATTGTTGCAGTGAATGAATTATGATTAACTTAATGAGTGCATGGTTGGTTAAGTATCTTTACGGATGTTTTTCCATACACGTCGCCTCTACCATATGTTGTAAATATTTTAGCAGATAATAGGGCAAATTTATCAGTTTCCCATTAACATAGTTACTGACCAAACAAGAAAATTACCAGTGACCCGTTTTTTTGAGGTAGCAAAAAAATCACCCGATTTTGAAAAGTGGTCATTCAGAATACACTTTTTTTTTGGAGCATATTTTGGCACTTTAAATTTTCTTATGTATCAAATACGAATAGTTTTTTTTTAATGTAAGTGATTTTCATGATGATTTTAAAAAGTGTTGACGCAACAACAACCCCCTTTTCTTAAAGGGTTTATTTTTGACACCTTAAATTTTCTAATATCTTCTTCTTCCCTTAGACATTTATTTTTAAGTGTATTTATGTAGTTGTGTTTTTTATTTTCTTTTCAATTTTTTTTGTGATGAAATCTTAATTTTTTCGCATAGTATAAAAAAATAAAAAAAAATCAATATTTTAAAGTTAGTATTTTCTATATGTTTATGTAATGTTAATTAATATTTCAATGCACATCAAATAATTGTCACTAAAAAACAATAATTTTAAACATTTGATAAAAAAAATACACATTTTGAGACTTTTTGTTAAAAATGACATGTCAAATAAACAATTTTTATGGGAAAATCCTAACAAAAAAACTTAAAAAAATAGCATTTTTTTATGAATTTTATGTTAAAAATTAATAGTAATCACAATTTTTTTACAAAAAACATGAGTCACATAAAAATTAAAGTGAAAATCAGATAATACAAATATTAACATATAACAACAAAATCAAATACTCATTTTTCTCATAAAGTCTCAAAGTCAAAACATTACAAGTAAAACTAATGAATAATTCTCAAAATTGAGCTTGATTTGCAAGCATAACTTAAAGTTCATCAACAATATCATATAATCCATGTTCATCGTCTTCTAGAGTTTCATTATTTCCTTTTTCAACATTATTTTATGCTTTAGTTTCGTCATTTTCCTCTTCTAATAGATCTTTCATGTTTGCAAATCTCTCAAAGTGTCATTTTCCAGTTATTCCATATAATGATGGTTGAGGTTCCTTTGCCTTTTTTCATTAAAATCTCATTTCTTCAAACCAACTTCTTGCATTTCATCTCGAAGAAATTGAAGAGCATTAATTCTTTGTTGAATAAAATTGCATTGTAGTGGATATTTTTCAATGGTAATGCAATTTCTTCCATTTTGTATGAAACATGCTAGTGTTGTACCTAATCATCAAGCACAAAAGAAAGAGGTATTTAAATTAGTATAAACACATAAAAACTAAATAAGAAAATATTTTAATTCAATTTTATATAATAAAACTTACTTGAACCTGAAAAAAATCCAAAACCCAATCTCCTTCATTTGAACATAAATCTATAAGATAGTTAATCAATTCTTGCGGTTTTTGATAAATGCTAACTATCTCTCCTTTGCATCTTTATCCTCATATGTTAGTTTTCTTACGATAACATCATGAACGAGTGCTTGGCTATGACTCTTTCCATCTACTCAATTCAAAAGAATTGGCTTATAGCTATCATATTTTGTCCAACATTCAACATGGATGAACTCACAATCACTTATAATTGGTTGATCTTCGAAAGAAATATGATTTGACTTTTGTATGTAACAATACATAGTAAAATTTCAATTAACTTGTACATAAAAAAAAAATGACATTAATCAAACATACAATTTCAATGTCTTACCATATAAGTTGCATCCTTGAGTTTGCTTTTCCCTTGAAGCTTGTTAGTAACATTGCAAATTGTGTGTCTGAATGAAATGTCACAAATCTCCAAAGTGGTGATGTTGTGACTTATTGAAAGCCCGTAACCACTTTATTAAAATCTTGATAAGTGTAAAACTCACTATCATATCCAATATCTGGGAAATTGAAACCATGAGGAATGTCTACAATAACTAGGGCCTATTCCCTTTTAGATATGAGTTTTGAAATGTCTTTACAATCACCTTGTATTATTTGATATTGGACAATGTCGAGGTATCCAAATGAAATGAGAAAGAGTAGGATCAAGTTCAACATTCCTAAGACGTTTCTTTATCAACCTTTCCAACTTAATATTTTCAATAAAGCTTTTGAAAGTATTTGGTATTCCATATGCATCCTTCTTCAACATATTTAATGAAATAAAAAAAATATGTATAAATAATAAAATAATAAAATTTTACATACGAATAAAATTAATGTAAAAATCAACATACCTTTTTGAACTTGATTATGGATAGTTGCGTACAACATCATCCCAACTCTCTTAATTCAACATTTTAACCATATGTTCTTGTATTTTCGTACAAATATTATGACTGAATAAATAAAGTAAAAATTGTTAATATAGTGATATGTATAACAAATACTACCAACAAAAATATGTTATATTTAAAAGAAAATTATAATCGAAGAAAAAGTAAAAATAGTTCAACAAGCTTACTTTTGAAATTTTGAGCACATTTCGTCCAATGACAATTTACATAACTTCACACGACATAGTATTTATTTGACTAGTATTCTTCACTCCTTGCAATGTTCTCCAAGATTTGATAGTCATATCATCTGGAAGTTGGTTCATTTTAAGACTTGTCTTACTGTTGGTACATATTATGGGTTTAGACTTTTTAACCTTCTGATTTATTATGGAAATATTCTCCCACATGTTGAAAACCTCATCAATCAATTCCCATGTCTCCCAAGTTCTAAATGGCAACTGGAAAATGTTATCCATGTCTTTGAATAAATTTGAATTTACTTTTCCACCTTTGGAATTGATTTTATCCTCAATTTGATGACATGTTTCCATATAACATTCCCTCCGAAAGCTTAGACCGACTTTTGTCTTACCTCTCCACATTTTTCTACAAATTCATTATGAATAAGTTTGATCCTTTGGATGAAAGTCATGGACATTGTATACTCATTATTTGCATTATGATCCCATGTCAATAACTTTGCTTTTGTTTCTATTAAACCAGCATAAATGATGCAGCTCACTGTTTCAAAAAGAGAGTTATTGGGGTACCCTTGATCAATTGTCTTTTGGCCTCTGTTGAATGGTTCACTCTAATTACATAATATTTGTATCTAACACATCGATCGTGTCCTATCAACTGCCTCTTTGTTGGGAACTTGATTTGGATCAACAAGAACCACGCAATCCACCAAATGTGCATATGGATTGTACCTGAACAATGTTTTCATTATGGACATGTAGGTGATGTGCCTTTCTAATTTGATATTGAAATTGTCCTTCATTTGGCCTATAGAATTGGCTGAAATTACACTAATTGTTTTGCCACCATTAATTAATTTATCCTTCACCAAGTGATCTTGAATGGAATTTTGTTTTGTTTTAATAATGTCATTCTTTAAATCAGCACCTGATGTTATGATTTTTTTTTTGGCTTTAGATTTTTCACTTTGATCTTCACGGTTGCCCATGAATTTTACAGATTGACCAACTTTTGATTTCTTCTTCTTACCATTTAACATATTTTGTTCTAGATAACAATCTCCTCGTCATCAACTGGAAGAGAGACATTTGGGGCCATTTTTCTTTTTGGTGTTTTATTTCTTTTCTCCTTTTGAACAATAGTTCTAATCTTCTCCTCACTAATGGTAACATATTTTTCATCATCAGCTTCAGTTTCTACATCTTCAAAAGCAACATGTTTAGTTTTACTATATTGGCCCACCTTAGGGTTTCTTTGTTGATCCCTTGTATGTATTATTGCAGTGTCATGAGTTATTGTTTTGTGCTTCATTCTCCTTTATTCTTCTCTCTCTGTATGGAAATTGTTGATCACATTCATAATATTTGGCTCTAGATAATAAATACCCTCCAACATCATTGAAATACTCTCAGCAAAATCCTATCAAACAAAATACAATATGTCAATGATCAATCATTTATAAAAAAAAATTAATGATCCTTGCAATCATGCATAACACATAAATATAAATAAGCATACTTACAATGTTGGTTGTGTTTTCTTCACACAACTGTGTAAATTTTTCATGTGTCATACTTGACCTTTGAGAGACGATATCTAACATTTTCATGTGTCTTGGGAAATTTTGCAAGAACATAAATAATGTCTGCATTCGGCACCAAACATATGTCTCGTACTCTGCCCATCACCTCATATGGTTCACCAAAGTTAATCATACCACAATATAGATAGATATGTGTACTATCATCGCTTTCAATATCTTTAACATGCCATGTAAAATTTGTTTTATTTATTTCTCGTGAATTCCTCCATTCAGAAATAATCTTGAATGTACTTGACAAGCCAGTTGCTTGAATTTTATGATGTTTCTCAGTTCGGGTATGTTCAACAATATTCATAGAGCATCCAACTGCAACTTTAGATGATGGAATTGTTGTCCTTGTTCCAGAAACATTCACAGAGACCTTCTTTGATGCCATCTTCCTATAATATATATATATATATATATATATCTATATATATATATATATATATATATATATATATATATATATATATATATATATATATATATATATATATATATATATATATATTTGTTTTGTTTTTGTTTTATATATATATATATATTTGTTTTGTTTTTGTTTTATATATATATATATATATATATATGTGTGTGTGTGTGTGTGTGTGTGTGTGTGTGTGTTTAAATTTAAAATTTTTTAATATATAAAGTAAATTTTTTTTTTTTTTTTTAAATGGGAGGTTGAAGGCCAGGGGGTGAGTCTGCCCACGGGCCTTTGGCCCCTCGCTGAGCCAAGGGATCGATTCCCTCAGCCCGTGCAGACTCGCCCATGGGCCTTCATCCCCCTGTGATGGCCGTGCTTTAAAAAAATAATTAACTATGTTTTAAATAATAATAATAATAATATTTTTTTAAAGCAATATTTATATTGTCCACGGGGTCATGGATAGATGGTGACTGAGTGCTCTATTAAGGCACTCCTTGATGTGAAGTCACTGGTTCAATTCCCTGCCCTGATCAGGGTGATATATTGGACATGATGAAGATGTAGTCCTACCAAGCTTACAAAAAAAACAATATTTTTATTGTTTAAAAGAAAAATTGTTTTTTAAAAACCAATATATATGGTTTAAAATAAATTAATTGCTTTTTTGTTTTGCATTTTTGAAAAAAAAAATGGAACATTTTTTTTAATGGAATATATATATTTGTGTGTAGGAATTGAAATGTCCCCCAAGCCAAAAAAAAAAAAAAAAAAATGAACACCGGCTTTTTCATTTCAAATCCCTAAAATATATAATTTTTCTTAATTTTTCTCCTTGAAATCCTACAAATTTGAGTTCTATTTACATCTTCTTCGCTATAAAAGTATAAAAAATAGAGATTTTTATGTGGTTTTTCTGTAAAATATGAGTGCAAAGAAAAAATTCGGAAAAAAATAAAATAAAAAAATTACGGAGCATAAAGACCGTAAAACAACAGAATTTTTCGAAATTCATCTTTAAATAGTCAAAATAGAAGGAAACCTAATCTTTCAAATGTGAAAAACTATCGTTGAATTTGTTATCGATGACAATGCAGCTCATTCGTAAAATTGCTCCAAACTTTTTAACAAAACCCATAAGATTTGATGTGATGTGATGAATAGATACAATGAATGTTATTATATAGTGAAGATTGTAGGATTGCTTTAGCGTTTCTTGAATGTGGTATTAAAATTAAAATTAAAAAAATTAAAATAAAATTTAGATTATTTTTTATTCATTGTGGTATAAAAGATAAAATATCAATTATAAAAATTAATTTAGTTATGTAGCCAATGTTAAATAATTGAAATATTTTAATTTCGCAAGAATGCATTAAACAAAAAATTGCGTATATTTTGAATAGAAAGTAGGGTGAAATTTTTCAAGGCCAAAAGTTTAGTAATATGTTTTCAAGTAAATTTTAGAAGAAAATTTTGGAGGGAAAATTTTTGGCAAAAGTTTTTTTGGGAGGGGGGAGACTTTGGAAGGAAAAATTTCAGCAAAAAAATGCCGGGGGGGGGGGGGAGGGAATTAAGAGGAAAATTTTTAATCTCTAAGCTATAAATTGTCATTGGGAGAGAATGCATTTGTATCATTCGACATCTTCTGGTTGAAAGTCATGGATATTTATGATAGTGAAGTTTTTCTTTCTGTAGCATCGACATCTTCGTCATGCAACAACTCTATTCATATTGATGAATATAATAGGAATTCTTTCACTATGAATAGAGAGACAAATTTTCCATTTGGTTTTAATCCTAAAGATGATGAGAGCAACATTGATGAAGGGTAGCAAAAATAATTTCATGTGAATAAAGAGTTAATTTTTCCACTTAGTCCTAATCCTAGGGATTATGAGAGCACCATTGACGAAGGGCAGGATGAATAATTTCTAGTAAATAGAGTGTCAATTTTCCACTTAGTCCTAATCCTAAGGATTATGAGAGCACCACTCATGAAAGGGGGCATGACGAATTTCCAGAGTCAAATTTTCAACATAATCCTAATCCTAAGGATTATGAGAGCACCACTAAGGAACAGGAGGGGGGATGAAGAATTCCCAATAAATAGAGATTCAAATTTTTCACCTAGTCCTAATCCTAAGGATTATGAGAGCACCATCGATGAAGGGGAGGATGAAGAATTTCCATTAAATAGAAATTCAAAGTTTCCACTTAAGTCTTAATCATAAGGATTATGAGACCACCACTGATGAAGGGGAGGATGAATAATTTCTTGCAAATGATATTGACTATGAATAGAAAGTCATATTTTCCACTTAATCCTAATCATAAGTATTATGAGAGCACCAATTATGAAGGGGAGGATGAAGAGTTTCTTGCAAATGTTAATTTTAGAGTTGTTAGAATATTAGCACTACTAAACTAGTTATCTATCTAAGAAACCAACAATATATCAACATATACATAAGAACAGAAAGAGAACAGGGAAAAAGAATACAACAGATATACATGGTTCACCCAATTGGGATACATCCATGGGAAGGTTGTCTTTCTATTATCTCCATAAACATCCTACACTCATATAAAGAAAGCAACTACAAATAACCCGATACAAATGGTAGTATGCTGTGAGCACAGGATAAGATGTGATGGTATCAATAAATTGTATATATCTTAAGATTCTCCCTTCACCCTATTATATACCCAGAGATGTAGAGTAATTACTCTCACATATTAAATGTGGGATAATGTAATTCTCCAAAATAACACCTCTTTATATAATAAATGGATACAAGAGTATATTATGCCACAATAAATATGGGATATAATGTATTAATCTTTTACATAAGATTGTGGATGTTGAAAAGTGTGCAACAAGAAATTCTAAATTTAGAAAGTACTAAAAATAGAACTGCTAAAAATAACACTTTTAAAATAGCAGTTTGGTCAATGAGCATTTTGGCCACCTTGGGTGAGAGGTGAAACTGCTAAAAATAGAATCTTCTAAAAATAACATTTCTGGGTCCCGGATTGAGCCGATCCTGAGCTATGGAGCGAAAGGGTTTCGAGCGCGAGGGTTTTGGCTAGCTAGGGTTTATGGTTTCTTCTGCAGTTTCCTGAGCCTGCGAGGCTCCATTGATACCTGCATACTCCGGGCGCACCTACCTCCTCTCTTATTTTGTTGGCCGATTTCGTTTATTCGCATTGGGCTCCTGACATCTGCTCTCTGATCCTCTGCTACCCAGGAACCTGCTGACATTATGGAAGAACATGAAGCTGTTGATTACTCTGCAGATCCTCTGGAAGGGGTTTCTATCTAGCGCACCCCTACCGTTTCTCATGGTATGTATAACCCGCAACATTCAATTCTGGCTTCTAATTCTATTGGGGATCCGTCGCGTTTATGTCCGGCGACTCTTCCGAACCATCCCCTTTCCAGGCCTGCTCTCTCTTCGCTGCCTCCCTCTCCGGCGACCCTCGGATCTACGGTGGAATATGCTCCCCCTTTTCCCCTTTCCGCCCCCTTTTCTGCTTCTGATTCGTGGCTTTCTAGATCTGCTCCGCCTCCCATAAACCCTATCGCCGACTCTCTGTTTTCGGATCCTCTCCTTGGCAGTCTCCCATGTAATACTTCACTCTCCGATCCGATGAGCTTCCCCGGTGGCTTCGAAGATCCCTCATCATACACTATCCCTCCACCTGTTTCTGGAGCCTCCCCGCTACCGAATCGAGCTCGGAGCACATCCCCGGCTCCCGATCCTAAGAGGAAAAACAGATGTTTCAAGACCAAAGCCGAAGATATCTTCCTCAGACTTGAGGAGGACGTCCAGTGGGGCGATATCATGGATCATTCTGACAAAGTCCTGGTGGGCCGCATCAGGGGACGGAAATACTCGGCTACTCGATTGAAGGCCTGGACTTCGGAAATTTGGGGACACCATCTTAAGGATGCCCCCATTGTACAGATTTTAGTAAGAGGATGGTTTGCTTTAAAATTCGTTCATGCCGTTCACACTAATTGGGTCTTATCCTCTCATTGGCATTTTCAACATGCTCCAGTTCTCCTGAAGCGCTGGACTCCCATGTTTGACCCCGAATCTGAGCAGATTGGCATTGGGCCTATATGGGTACGGCTCCCAGGCCTCCCATTACAGTATTGGTCTGAAGACATCTTCAGAAGAATTGGGAATTCATTGGGTACCTTCTTGGATTATGACAGATCCTTCCTCCAATAAGGTGTGATGACTTATGCTCGTCTTCTCATCAACCTGGACACCAGGGGTGGTCTACACGAATACATTACCATACACTGGCGGGACTTGGCACGCAAGCAGATTATTGATTACGAAGGGATCCCGTATAGATGCCGCAGATGTCACCAAGTTGGACATCTATACCGGGATTGTCCACTCCTTCACAAGGGAAAGAAGATATATCAGGATGAGGCTACTGAACCCCCCCCCACATTTTTCTGATCGGCCACAGTCGGAGCAGCCTATATCAGAGCATCATTTGGCCACAGATGCTACACTCGATCCTCCGGGTAGCTCTGTTGAACACTCTATTCGCACATCGCCAGACCCCGTGCACGAAGACTCTATACAGCTGGGCGATGGATCATCGGTCACGCATGCCTCCTCCCCTCATATACATCCGATATCATCTTCTGTTGTTTCTGCGTCTCATCCGAGCACTTGCCCAACCGGCTGCTCACCTGAGCCTCTCTCGGGGGCGCCCCTCGATCTCTCTGCTCCCCCTCCCCCTCCCTCCCTCATATGCTCCATTCTGCCACCTGCTCCCGCCATTCCCCCGAGTTCGCCTTCCTTGATCACCTCCTCCACCTCTGCCTCGCTTGCCTCATCCCCCCCTACATCCCCTCGATATTCCCTCAGATCCAGATCTAAAGATAGAGGTATCGATGCTATTGGTCTTGACACCATATCTGCTCCTGTCCCCCATAAGCATTCTCGGGGTCGACCATCTCGTATTACAAAAGCCAGACACACTGCTGACGCTGAAGTAGCCATTGGGCGACAACAAACCATCCTCCGGGCCCTTAGAGCGAAGCAAGGCCCAGCCCCTCATCCTACATGAAGGTACTCTCATTCAATTGCAAGGGGTTTGCTAGTTCCCCCAAAAAACTAGCTCTCAGAAGATTGCTTACCATATCTCAACCCGACATCATTCTTCTACAAGAGACCCTCTGTCCTGCTGACACCCTAGTCCAGTCTTTCAAATCTTGGATGCCTTACTGGACTTTTCATGCAATTGACGCATCAGGGAGATCGGGTGGATTAGCTATTGGGATACACAACAAAGCAGTCAAGATTCGTAACATTTGGGGCGGCAGAGGATTCATCGGCCTGGACGTTTATGTTCTCTCCATGGAAATGGACTTACGAGTCATCAACGTTTATGGTCCATGTTCTAGCAGGGCTCCCTTTTGGAATGCTCTACTTGAAACTGACTTATTAAAGGAGGATAATATAATTCTCGGTGGCGACTTAAATTTCACTTTGGGTTTTTGCGAATCGTGGGGGCACTCTGCCCAGGTAGACCCATTCTCAGAAACCATATCCAATCTGTTGGAGGAGCATCATTGGGTAGACATACCCACTGCCAGACTACAACACACTTGGACTAACAATAGAAGTGGAAATCAGAGCTTGGCCAGAAGATTAGATAGGTTTCTTCTTAAGGAATCTCTATATAACAGACTTCCATGCATAAGGCAATGGGTCGGTTCCAGAGGCATCTCGGATCACCGCCCTATCTTCCTGGAGACGATCGACTTCTACAGCAAGATGAAGAACCCCTTCAAATTTAATTCTACATGGTTAAAGGACCCCTCCTATATTCAGCTGGTCACCGAATATTGGCAGAACAATCCCATTAGCGATCATGAAGACCATACTGCCGGTTTCGTTAGGAAACTAACCGAACTCAAGTGATTATCCAAGCATTGGGCACACCAGAAGCGCATCCGCGATGACCATACTCTTAAGGAGGCTGAGAGGGTCATTGCAGCATATGAGAACTCTACTGATGGCATCTTCTCTAACGCAGTGAGCAAAGAACAGTTCAACTCCCTCATAGCCAAGCGAACACAGATTCTGAAGGATAGAGAAGAAAGCTGGAGGCTACGCAGCAGGGCCATATGGCTTACCGAGGGCGATGACAATACAAATTTCTATCATAAATTCGCCAACGGCCGCAAAGCTATCAACTCAATATGGGAACTAAGGGATGAACAAAATCAGCAAATTACATCTCAGAGGAACCTGGCCAGCTTAGCAATCGATCATTTCAAAGGCATCTATAGAGCCCCCAGAGAGGCCAATATCCTGGAGATTATGAGAGTGGCAGAAAAATTTCCCAGATTCGTTCTACAAGATGAATCAGAGGATCTCACTAAGGCAGTAACCATGGAAGAACTCGAATCCACCATTAAATGGTTCAAGAAAGATAGAAGCCCTGGCCCTGATGGTTGGACCATCGAATTTTACATTGCTTTCCTTGAACTTCTGGGCAATGATCTCCTCAATATTATTGAGCGAAGCAGAAGAAATGGCAGAATATCTTCCGCTATTAAATCCACTTTCATTGCACTCATCCCGAAAGCCAATCACCCGACATCTTTCAATGGCTTCTGCCCCATCTCCCTCTGCAACTGCCTATATAAAATTATTGCCAAGATCATCGCCAATCGTCTGAAGCCCATATTATCTCGCCACATATCCCCTGAACAATTCGCTTTCCTTAATCATAGGCAGATACATGAGGCCATTGCCACCGCTCAAGAGCTCCTACATACTCTTCATACCAAAAACAAAAGGGCCTGATATTAAAGGTAGACTTGTCCAAAGCCTTCGATAGAGCCAACTGGCTCTACATCAGGCTACTCTTGACTCACCTTGGCTTTCCCTATAGCTACACTAAATGGATAATGAGTTGCATAACCGATGTATCCTATAGCTTACTTCTCAATGGTGAAGCCACAACTTTCTTTACCTCAGAAAGAGGGCTCAGGCAAGGATGCCCATTATCTCCACTTCTATTCCTCCTCATTATGGAAGGATTGAGTCGGGTTATCACATCTTCCCGAGATAGGAATCAATTCAATGGCATCAATATCTCCGATAATTTTTATCTAACACACCTCTTGTTTGTTGATGATATTCTCATTTTTCTTAATGGATGCATAGGTGACACCACTTCTCTCCAGAACATATTTGCACTCTTTCAACAGGCCACTGGCATGCAGATAAATGAAAGCAAATCTACAATCACGGCTGTGGGTTGCTCTCATCATGAATGTACAATTGCATTACAGCGATTCCCTTTCACCTCATTATCATTAGCTGACGACATCAAATATCTGGGGTACAGATTAAAACCTCTTGGCTACCAGATTGCAGATTGGACTTGGTTAATAGCAAAGGTGGAGAAAAGACTGCAGGCTTGGTATCACAGATATCTCTCAAGAGCTGGTAGATTGACTCTCATAAAAGCAGTCATTGAAGCCACTCTAGTATACTGGATGAACTTGGCGTGGATACCTCGAGGTATCCTGAACAGATTACAAAGCATTTGTGCCAGATTTTTATGGAAAGGTCATCACACAGAGAAGCAATTTGCCTGGGTGAAATGGGTTACCATAGCAAGACCCAAACGATGGGGCGGATGGGGCATTAAGAACCTCGACCACTTTGCCAAGGCGCTGGTAGCCAAACTTGGGTGGAACCTCTTGACCACAGATAGCCTATGGTCTCGTGTCGCCCACGTAAAATATATCAAGCCTATGCACCTCATGGATTGGTTCCGCCTTCAACACAACCCTGGTCGCAATATATCAAACATCTCGAAAGCTGTCCTCCAATCTTTACCTCTATTGCGGGAAGGTATTACCTGGCGCATCAAAGAAGGAAACAGTGTAAGGATTGGGGTGGATCCGTGGGTCGGGTGCGGCAATTCGCACAGGTTATCTGATGGACTGTTAATGCACCTTCATAACAGAGGCATCACGCATATGAGGCACATTGGAGATAGCGCGAACTCCACCTTTCTGCAACAGGCTTGGGCATCCCCCCGTACCTTAGAGATACCAGAACAGTGGCATCCAGAATGGAGGGCTTTTACTGACGCTCTCTCGCAGGCGCATATACGACTCACCGAAGGCCCCGATGACATTATCTGGGCAATCGCACCCCACGACATTTACTCTCCCAGGTTGGGATATTTAAAACTCATGGAATCTTACAAACCCACGGCTATTCTCCCCATCTGGAAAGATCTCTGGAAGCTGGATGCAGCCCCTCGCACTCGGCTCTTAATGTGGAACATACTATTCGATAAAATTCCAACAGGTACCAATCTCATGAAGCGATCATTCCATGGTCCGTTCAGATGCCACCTATGCTGTTTAGAAGAGGAAAGCACAACACACCTATTCCTAAATTGTCAGATTACTAAAGCATTTTGGCAAAACATTACTTCTCATTATCCATCCCTCA
Organism: Pinus tabuliformis; assembly: GCA_031772625.1. NCBI lineage: Eukaryota > Viridiplantae > Streptophyta > Pinopsida > Pinales > Pinaceae > Pinus > Pinus tabuliformis. The sequence continues at coordinate 540,096,444 of CM062820.1, read as the reverse complement.
AAGTCTGGCAGGGTCAGAATCTTATGGAGGCGTGGTGCGATTGGTGCCGTCTACATACAGGCAAATCCGTCAACATGCCTTTGCTAGTTTGCTGGGCAATATGGATTGCTCGGAATCAGGTTATATTTCAGAATAAGGCGCCTCATTGGCCTGTCATCCTGAGCCACACCATTGCAGATTTCGAATTACTCCCTGCAGCTGTTCCAAAAAATCCTACGCGCACCTACAGGCATATAAATCTGGATAAATCGATGCCTTGGGCTTTTTTCGACGGCTCTGCCCAAGAATCAGGATGTGGTGGAGGAGCGCTGCTATATCTCAGCGATGATCATTATTATAAAATTCAGATTAATCTTGGTCGAGGCACCAATAATTTTGCTGAATTATGCACAGCAAAGCATATCATTCATTTTTCCATACAGAAACAGTGCAGCCACCTTCAGTTATTCGGGGATTCACAAATTGTATGCAACTGGCTGAACGATACAACACATTGCTATACATTCTCTCTGAGTCACATCCTCCAAGAGACAAAAAGACTGATCACATCATTTGAATCCTTCAAATGCAGCCACATCTACAGGGAACAGAACACTGAGGCGGACCAGCTATCCAAAGAAGCAGCGCAAAATCAAAGGGAAGACTGGCTGATCCAAGAGGTGATTGATGGATCATCCCATCAATACTACCACAGACCATTTCATGATTTTCCTTAGGAATGGGTTTAGACCCACATATAATCAGTGCACATTTCTTGTAGTTTTTTTTTATTATTGCTATTTTATGTATAACATCTAAGTAGCTGAATCAACTTTAGCTGGGCTCTCTGCGTAGAGCTGGAATGTAAGCTGTTATTCATCTTGTTTCCTCTAATTTCAGGCATATACAACCTCAGCTGATAAATGAGGCATCTTCAGGATGGTCACCGACCCACAATTATGGATGCAAGTGCATCTGCAAAATGTAATTTCTCCATTAATAGAAATTACGACTTTTTCCTTATGGGAAAAACATTTCTGGGTCCCTTCCTATTTTTAGCAGTCCTTGGTCTAACTATAGGAAGTAAAAACGAATTTGGTCTTATCAGCAGTTTAAAATATTAATTAATTAATCTCCATGAGTTAATTAGTTGAGGAAAAACAAACTTGAATTCTATGTGAGGACATGCAATAGTTTATCTATTAATTGACGAATTTATCCATCAGTTAAAGAGATAAGGATGAGTTGTAATTAGTTGGCTCAGTTAACTGAGTCAAGTCAAGTTAGATTAATTTAACAAGTTGTTAAATTAATGAAATTCAGTTTGTTAATGATTGCATGCATGTAACAACTAATATTTTCAAATAACTGAATATTATAGCTTAAATAACTCATACATGTCAATTCAGACAGAGACCCAGTTGAGATCAGAGAAGGGACAATGTACTATCAGTGGGACGAATATTTTTCCTATAAAGGAAGCTCATCCATGATGAGGATTTATCTTCTTCAAGTTTGTGCAGTTAGATCAGAGGTCAGTGAGTGTGAGAAGAGGCCAATTTATACAGGTGGCAGCACTGGACCCCAAGGAAACTGCATAAGGAAATAGGAGGCTTGGAGGGTAGAGGAGAAGGTTTTTTAGAAGCCTTTGGCTGTCTATGAGCAACAGAGGGATTGCACTAAGAGTTGGATAGCTTCCGAGTTAAGGCTTTGTGTAATCCGGACTATATTTCCACTTGTATGATAATACAGAGATGGGGTTTTAGGCAGGTGCTTTCCCCAGGTAAATTCTTCTGTGTTATGTGCGATTGATTCCTTCTTATCAGTTATATGTGTTCTTATTGATGTTGCTCATGGTTAATTAAGTTTCCACTAAATTGTTTGTAGAAGTAGATCAAGTGTTTTGCTTTAGTACATTGCATTACCAGGTTGATCTACAGGTGGGAAATTTCTACATGGTATCAGAGTTAGTTGATTTGTAGAAGAAGTTCTACATGGTATCAGAGCTAGCTAATTTGTAGAAAAATTCTACAAAATTCTACACGGTATCAGAGCTGACTGATTTGTAGAAAAATTCTACAGAATTCTACATGGTATCAGAGCACAAGTTATCAAGGAAGAACAATATACTAGAGGAGATTTCAAAGTTTTGAGTTTTGGGCTGAGAGTTTGCAGAGCAGATATGAAAATTTATGTACAAAATTTTCAGAAATAAATAGAAGATTTGGATTTTTTGTAGAAAAATACCCAAAATAATAAAAAAAAAAATCAGTTGAATCGCAGTTCGGATGAGGGAGATATCGCTGATTTAAAATCAGCTATTTTTCTAGAAAATTTCATGACGACGGGAAAGTGGAAATAGATTGGTGTGCTAGCCAAGAACCTGTATGCAATTGAGGTACAAGATGCATGCAAAGCCTTGAGGAGCAAGGCAAAGGTTAGAGACTTGGTGGTTGAGAGGGAGAGTATATTACCTCTCAACATGCAGTGCTAGAATAAGTCTCAGACAATTGTGGAGGAGCCACGATTGGTGCAACAACTTCAGGAGATTGTGGAGCAGCCACAACAGGGGAAGCTGAGTGGAGATCGAGTAGAGACATCTACTCATGTAGAGACATCTACTCATGTAGAGACCTCCAGTAGGGGGAAACTTCAAGCCAGGTGGGTAGAGGGATCACATGCAGCCATACCTCCAGGTAGGAGGTGGGGCGATGTGGAGTGATTGTCCCAAGGAGGAGGGGTAGGATCCTTGAGGTACCTAACCTCTTAGATGAGACCTTGCTACAGGAGCCTCAATGTGGAGTAGCAGGAACTGAATGATTGGGTAGAGACAGATGCGGATGGAGCGACAAAGAGAGCTACAATGCAGGAAATCCCAAGACAACGCATAGCATGCAGGTTGCAGCAATGCGAGAGGCACAAGTGTGTTGCATAGTGCTAGGTGGCACAGAGAGGTGTGCAATAGTGTGAGATGCATGGAGATGTTGCAGTAGCGCAGATGTCAGAGAGGGAGCACTTGTCAGCAACAAGTAGAGCTTCAACATCAGAGTATGTTTCTAGCCCAACAGAGTGGTCAGTTGGGAGTGTTTTTTTTCCAAGAGTTGTTGGAGCAAGCGGACCTAGTCGATGTGTTGCATGCAGAACATTCCAGAGTTACAGGATTGGGTTCGAGAGGAAGCCTTTCTTCTTGAGAGGGAGTGTTGAAAAGTGTGCAACAAGAAATGCTAAATTTAGAAAGTACTAAAAATAGAACTGCTAAAAATATACTTCTAAAAATAGCAGTTTGGCCAATGAGCATTTTGGCCACCTTGGGTGAGAGGTGAAACTACTAAAAATAGAATCTTCTAAAAATAACATTTCTAGGTCCCTTCCTATTTTTAGCAGTCCTTGGTCTAACTATAGGAAGTAAAAACGAATTTGGTCTTACCAACAGTTTAAAATATTAATTAATTAATCTCCATGAGTTAATTAGTTAAGGAAAAACAAACTTGAAGTCTATGTGAGGACATGCAACACTTTATCTATTAATTGATGAATTTATCCATCAGTTAAAGAGATAAGGATGAGTTGTAATTATGAGTTGTCATTAGTTGGCTCAGTTAACTGAGTCAAGTCTAGTTAGATTAATTTAACAAGTTGCTAAATTAATGAGATTCAGTTTGTTAATGCTTGCGTGCATGTAACAACTGGTATTTTCAGATAATTGAATATTATAGCTTAAATAACTCATGCATGTCAGTTCAGACAGAGACCCAGTTGAGATCAGAGAAGGGACAATGTACTATTAGTGGGATGAATATTTTTCCTATAAAAGAGGCTCATCCATGATGAGGATTTATCTCCTTCAAGTTTGTGCAGTTAGATCAGAGGTTAGTGAGTGTGTGAAGAGGCCAATTCACATAGGTGGCAGCACTAGACCCCAAGGAAACTGCACAAGGAAATAGGAGGCTTGGAGGGCAGAGGAGAAGGTTTGTGAGAAGCCTTTGACTGTCTATGAGCAGCAGAGGGATTGTACTGAGAGCTAGATAGCTTCCGAGCTAAGGCTTTGTGTAATCCAAACTATATTTCCACTTGTATGATAATACAGAGATGGGGTTTTAGGCAGGTGCTTTCCCCGGGTAAATTCTTCTGTGTTATGTGTGATTGATTCCTTCTTATCAGTTATATGTGTTCTTATTGATGTTGCTCATGGTTGATTAAGCTTTTTCTAAATTGTTTGTAGAAGTAGATCAAGTGTTTTGCTTTACTACATTGCATTACCAGGTTGATCTACAGGTGGGAAATTTCTACATGGTATCAGAGTTAGCTGATTTGTAGAAAAGTTCTACATGGTATCAGAGCTAGCTGATTTGTAGAAAATTTCTACAAAATTCTACAGTGGACAACTTCGGACATAATACAAAGACATTATTACCTTCCAAGGAATATAATATATTCCAACACTCCCCTTAATAATGGCTGGGAGAATGGCTCATCCTAACACTAAGGAAGGAAGGAGTCATTACTGCTCCCCCTTCATGACAACTTCCCTCATCCCAAGCAAAGAACGAAGGTGCACATACTTTTCTTTTGTCAAGGATTTGGTGAAGATATTAGCTACCTGTTGCTCGGTAGGAAAATACTCTAGAGAAAGAATACCATTGATTACAAGACCTCAAATATAATGAGCATCAAGGTCAAGATGCTTCATCTTGGAGTGATATACCAGATTATAAGCAAGCTGAATTGCACCCTGATTGTCACATTTCAACACAGTGGACAATTTCGGAACCAGACCAAGCTCGGTAAGAACATGTCGTAACCAAATGACTTCTTTAGTTGTTGCTTTGGTTGCTCTATACTCTGCTTCACATGAAGATAAATAAAGAGTCTTTATCTTCTTGTTGGACCAAGAGATCAGACCTGAACCAAGTTGAAATATGTAACCAACAGTTGACTGTCGATCAGAACTGTCACCTGCCCAATCAGAATTTGTATAACCAAAGAGTAAAATTGTAGCACTACTCGAATAAAATACACCATAATGCAATGTCCCTTGTAAATATCGTAGAATTATTGTGGCTGTCTGCCAATGAATTTCATGAGGTTGTTGCATGAATCGAGAAACCATACTAACCGCAAAAGAGAGATATGGTCTGTTGTGAGTTAAATATATCAAACTGCCAATGAGCTGACAATAAAGAGTAGCATCAACCAGTGTTGTGGTACACTCAACAATTAACTTTACACCAGATTGAAATGGCGTACACCAGATTGAAATGGCGTAGGAGCATGTTTACAATCACTCATATGGAAACAAGCCAATAAATATGTCACATACATAGGCTGAGAGAGAAAAATACCATCGGCCATATTCCATATTTGAAGACCCAAGAAATAATGCAATGTGTTGAGATCTATCATCTCAAATTGCTTCTGAAGAGCAATATTCATGTCTCAAATTAATACAAGCTGGATTCCAGTGATAATTAGATCATCCATATGTAAAAAAATAATAAGGAAATTATCACCAAAGTTCTTAACATACAGATTTGGATCAGATATATAATGCTTAAAACCATTATTCAAGAAATATGAAACAATTTTATCATAACAAGCCCTAGATGCTTGTTTGAGACCATATAAATATTTGTGTAATTTGCATACTAAACTTGAGGATTCAACAAAAATAAAACTAGGAGGTTGTTGCATATAAATTTCTTCAATAATATCACCATTTAAAAAGGCACTTTTAACATCCATTTGATGAATTTCCCACTTATAAGATGCAACAAGTGATAAAATTGTTCTTATTGTGTTCATTTTCACAACATGAGAAAAAGTTTCATTATAATCAATACCTTCAAATTGATTAAAGTCTTTTGCAACTAATCTAGCTCTATGCTTTTCGATTTGTCCTTTTGTAGTGAACTTAATTTTATAAACCCATTTATAGCCAACTAAATTATTTCCTAAAGGAAGAGGAAAAAGAGACCAAGTCATGTTTCTCAAAAGAGATCCATATTCAACATACATAACTTGTTCCCAATGAGGCTTACCCTTAGCTTGAGCATAAGTAGTAGGTGTTGAAAATACTGAGGGGTGGGGGAGGGCAGTGAATCAGTATTCCTTAGCAATTAGCACTTTTAAATCCTTACAGAGCATTAGTTAATCTTCAATTATTATTAATGTTTATGCAGTAATAACAGTAAATAAAAGAACACAGTAGACACCAGAATTTTAGATGAAAAACCTCCTCTGGGTCAAAAACCACCAAATTCTTTTCTAATAAATTCTTTAATCTTCAGCCCCAACTGAAATGAAAGCAACAACTTCCTATAATTATAGAAAAACATTCTTCTCCAACTCCCACTGGAAGGACACCCCAATGCCATGGTTTTTTCAGTAGTCAACTGAATGGATGCCCCAACATCCTAGACCAACATACCACCCTGAAGTGTTCACAGGCTCCAACTTGTAGGTGACTTCATGCACCAGCCTAACACCTCCCTTCCACCCTACAATGACTGAAATGAGACAAGAGTGTGGATTCCCGTACCAGGGACAACGATCCACGATACAATATGATTTACAATGATTTTGACTGAACACCCAATCACACTATGACCTGCAATTCAACCATGAAATCATCCCCATAGAGACTCCTATACCTCCCAATAATGCCTTTTCGACTCTAGGTAGATTACAACTTTACAATGATGACTCTTGGCCTTGAGACTTCTTCACAATATACGGATGGTTGTCATGTCTTCAAAGGATGTCCTACTGCAATGCTTCCTTTTATTTGATACTTCTGCTCTTGAATTCTTACTTGAAGTTGTACTTGAATCTTCTGCTACCTGCATCCAAAATTTTCTTGGCGAAAGCAATCCTAAAACAAAACAAAATACCATTCAACTTACCTTTGCCTACAAAACACATGTAAGTGCATAATAATGAATAAATACAAATTAAAATTACAATGTGTACCTGAAGTGTGCTTTTCAGTTTTTTTAGTGACTTGTTGCAGCAGTAGACAAAGACTCCCACTCTTGATATAGGCTAGACTCTATGCAAGACTATATCCAAAACTGACCTAAAGATATATATAATAAAAACTTATGACAAAACCTAGACTTGCGATGGACCAAGTTCTAAGTACAACAACATAGACCATTCTATCAACTATGACAAGACAAGTAACATGAACTTACAACATCATATAGATTTATCATACTTGGTGTAGCATCAAGAATATGTAGTATCAAGAATAGGACATCCGAAATGTGGTATCAAAACTAACTATGACATATAGAGACATAAAGATATAACCGAGACCCTGATGCATTTACGTTGTCCTACAAAAACATATTTTAGATATGATAGTTCATATTTCAAATGTAAACACTAATCAAACATATCTTATTGTAGGAGACTTACCCTCGGCTGTTGACGTGTGGTCCTTACTGCATTGATCCTTGAATGTATGTGTTTTCTTTCCTTCAAGGAGCTAGATATTGAATCTGTTGTATCTATGTAATTTCGGATCTCTAGGATCTGAAATTTTTTCCTATGGTATCCCTTTGAGTCCTCTTTCTAACACCACATGTCTGATCAATATTGGATTCTTCAAGAAATAGTTATGACCCATCTCCCATGATGACTTGATTATAGACTGGTTTAGTAGAATGAACTTGTACGAACTGCCACATGTCACTGTTGTGACCTTCGGCCTTGAAAACGATATTAAACAAACTACCATCTGTCCTATTTATGTGACTATTTACTAAATTTGAATCCAATGCTCAAATAAAAAGTTATGACAATTTTCCCAATGTCACCTGTTTGACATGGAATTCAGGAGCCTGTAAAAGCCCTAACTTCCTCATATCATATATCCGAAAATATAGTGACCCAAGGTCTAAATTCGATCACGAGGATCATCGAGATTTTGGCTCAAACATATTTTAATTTCAGCTTCTGAAGCTTCACAGAAAACAAGTTATAGTGAAAATTCCACGATGACCTGTTTTAAGCCACAAAATCCCAACTAGAGGAGGATATGAGGGTCATTATTTATATGAATGTCTTGAGTTGAGAGGGTCATCAACAAGTGAAGTTGGAGGGATTTTAGAAGAAAAAAATATTTATTAATTATTGACTATTCAATGAACACAACCAATTATGAGTGCCATGCCACAACCCCATAGGGTTTTAGCCCACTAACTAGGGTTACTAACTTCAAACATGAATATATCTCAAACTGTTAAGAATTACTTTGTGTGCCATATATCAATGGAAACATCTCGACGAGTAGAACCCATATAGAAGATCTCTAAATCAAAATAGAGTAAGTTATCAAGTCAAAATTCCCTTGCAATATTAAGGTAGCCCCTGGTGTTACTTGGGTTGACATCAATGAAAACCATTGATCAACAGTAAGATCATATGTGGCAAAAAATTTGGTCATAAGATAAAAGTTAGATCTTGTTTGATAAGTGTCGGAAGGATTTTCAACCTCACTACCTGCAGATTCAAGAGTTTTCTGAGCCCAAACAGGAAGAGTAGAAGGAACATGAGTCACTTCGAGAGCTTCATGAGTTTCAGATGGAATACTTGAGGGAGAGGAAAAATCAAGATCAATAAGAGGCACAAAACTGGAAGAAGCAGTAACAAGAATAGGAGTAATAGGTGGTATTGGTAAATTCAGGGTAACATGATATTCTACAGACTCAGGTGGGGAAGAGACTTCATGAAATTGAAAATCCCTTCTGATTATGACACTTTGATTAGAAGGATCAAACAACATGTAAGCCTAGGAATTATCATCATAACCAATAAAGATACACTTGTGAGATTTGGGTTCTAACTTTTTCCGTTTTTCATCAGGAATATGAGCCCAACATTCACAACCAAACACCTTAAAATTACTAATATCTAGTTTACGTCCATTCCATTTTTCCTCAGGGGTAACATGCTTAACAACTTTAGTAGGAACTCTATTTAAAATAAAATTAGCACAATAGATGGCTTCAGCCCAAAATTTCTTATGCAGTCCTTTAGAATAAAGCATACATCTAGCCATTTCAACTAAAGTTTTGTTTTTCCTTTCAGCAACACCATTTTGTTGAGGTGTGTAAGGAACAATCTTTTGATGTTGAATACCATGTTTAGATAAATATGCATCAAATTATTGCTTAACAAATTCCCCCCCATTATCAGATCGCAAGGTTTTAATACTCTTACCAGATGCATTTTCAACCATGGATTTAAATTCTTGAAATTTTACAAATGTTTCACTTTTATTTTTCAAAAAATAAACCCAAGATTTTCTACTAAAGTCATCAATAAATGTAATAAAATAAATTGCATGAGATATTGAAGGAACTTCAAGAGGACCACAGATATCACGATGAATTAATTGCAAAGGTGCTTTAGCACATTGGGCTTTACCTTTTTCAAACATTTCTCTATGATGTTTACCAAGAACAAATCATTCACAAACACCAATAGTTAGAATTTTACCATAACCATGAACCATTTTAGTTAGCATTTGCATTTTACCATAATTCAAGTGACCCAATATTTCATGCCATAATTGACTTAGTTCATCAGCATGAACAACATAGGAATAAAAGGGTTGTCTCTTAGTTGAATTAAAACCAGAAAATTTATATAAACCAGCTGTATGATCAACAAGACCAGAAGAGACTACTTTGTAATTTCGGTTGATATCTTTAAGAACATATTTATCGGGCCAAGCTTCAAATTTAAAACCTTTATAGCATGCACGATAAATATAAATTAAGTTGATGGGCATGTTTTGAACGTGAAAAACATCTTCCAATTTACCATTAGAAACATTAACATTACCAGAACCAATTACAAAAAGTTGTTTACCATCACCAATATAAAATTTCTAAGATGAGTGCTTATTAGTGTCATAAGATGTAAATAAAGGAGTATTACCAGTGATATGTTTAGGAGCACCAGAATCCATTATCCATTCCACATTAGAAGAATAATTGCTAGACCAAACAATAGATGCACATAAAGCTACTTGAGATTCATTAGAATTTTTCTTGTTAGCTTTAGCCATTAAATGTTTTGCTTTAAAGAAATTCTTTTCAGGATGGTTAGTTTTACCACAATGCTTACAAGGATCATACACTTTCTTCCTCTTACTAGTTTCATGATGTGCATGAGAAGCATGACCATTATTATTAGTATGATCAAAAGTGTGTGAATAAGAACCTTTAGCATTATTTTTTATTTTTTTTTGGATTTTCATTATGTGCCATAAGAGCTTTACTAGGTGAGACTTGTCCTGAACCAATCAACCTTTCTTGCTCATTTATCAACCCTTTACAAAAATCATCAAAAGTAGGTTTCATGGTACTTTGAGACAATTCAAGATCCCTATTCCTAGTTTGGATGAACATGTCAAAACAAGATGGCAATTTTTGTTCTACAAGAATGATAAGAGCAGTGTCTGTCTTCTTGTAATCTTTACCACAATTATTTAACTTTTCATTTAAGGTTTTCAATTCAACAAGATATAATTCTACTCTATCAAAATTAGTAGGATCTATCTCATGAATCTTCTTTTCAAGGTAATGAGCATAAACATCATTGGAATTATTAAATAAAGAAGCAAGAATTATCCATACCTCAATCGAGTTGTCTTCTACCTCAATACTCACCTGAAGACTATCTGAAATCGTTTGACCAATGAGCCCTCTTTCTTGATCACACTTTTCTTTCCATTTAATCAAGGCTTGAGCATCTGTAGGTTTCTTGTGTTCACCATTAACCAACCTCCATAGATTCTTACTCCTGAGAACATTAATCATTTTCCTTTTCCATGCAAGATAATTAGAACTGACAAGTTCAGGAACATAAGATACTTCTGAAGTCATAATGATAGAAATTTTGACAATAAATATAAACCAAAATGCAAGAAATGACAAGAGAAAAAGTGGATAGAAAATTGAAAATTTTTGCAGTTCGTTTTGTTGTCACCAGAAAACGTAAAAAAATTGTCATCTTAAATCATCGATAATTTTGATTCCGGTACTCCTTTTGAGCTGATTTGTTTTTGAAATTAGGGAGCTCGGCGAGAGGAACCCAAATATATACTATGTTCTTGGAAATTCTGCACATAAGGTAATAGATTTAACAAAAAACGTCGAGTGTCAAAAAAAAAACACTCAATAATGCTCCAAATGCTTATTATAACTAGTTTTCGGAAATGGTGCAGCCACTCTGCATCCACTTATGCGGCCGAAATTCTGATCTGAACCCTTGGTCTGCCAATATTCTGTCCTACAAAAAAAAGGACCAAAAAATTGGACAAAAATCACAGATCTTACAACCAGAAAATAGATATCCTTGAGGAGAATCCAAAAACCATATAGATCTCACAAAAAAATAATCAAGAGCCCCTTGAAAAAAAGTATGAAAACTACATAACAAAGTCAGGGTTATGAGAAGAAAAAAAAACTCAAATATGTAGAATCATGCCCAGATTTGAAGAGAATCCTAATGTCAACCAGATAAAAAGAAAATCTACAAAAAATAATAAGTGCCCAGGTAACAAAAAATGAAGATACGCATTGATGGTTAAATTCAAAGAAGATGCTAGATCATAGTAGCCATGGCTTTGATACCATGTTAGAATATTAGATCTACTAAAATATTTATATATCTAAGAAACCAACAATATATCAACATATAAATAAGAACAGAAAGAGAACAAGGAAAAATAATACAATAGATATATGTGATTCACCCAATTGGGCTACGTCCGTGGGAAGGTTGTCTTCCATTATCTCCAGAAATCTCCTACAATCTAACAAAGAGAGAAACTACAAATAAACCGATACAAATGGAAGTATGTTGTGAGCAAAGGATAAGATGTGATGGTATCAAAAAATGGTATATATCTTAAGAGGCTCCCTTCACCTTATTATATACCCAGAGATGTCGAGGAATTACTCTCACATATTAAATGTGGGATAATATAATTCTTCAAAATAACACCTTTTTATATAATAAATGGATACAAGAGTATGTTATGCCATAATAAATATGGGATAATATTGTGGACAACTTCCGACATAATACAAAGACAATATTATCTTCCAAGGAATATGATATATTCCAACAAGAAACACATATGTGAATAATGCATTTTATCTAAGTGAGTGTTTCAAAGGCACTCATGGTGATGATGAATTGAATCCTCCAAGGGAGGATTTCAAAAGCACAGATGAAGATGGTGAAGAATTTCATCTAAGTTAGGATTTCAACGGATGTTGGTAGTCGATAATTTCTTTCAGGTGAGGATGGTAATGAATATTTTCCAAGCAATGATGGTGATGAATTTCCTAACTATATTCAGAATGATCATACTGAGGATAATATTCCTCCTAATGATGATGAAAATTCTTCTACATAGGATAATGAAATGATGGAGACGTTGCAAGCAAATATTGTATCTAAGAGTAGGAGTAGACATTTTCATATCAATCCAAATTATTCCAATTATACAAGGCTTATGATAGAATATATCGCAAGTATAAGTTTTATCGGTGATCTGATTTCAAGTGAATGTTGTCGAAAGGATTGCATGAAACATATGTATTTCAAATTTTCTTTGGATCAAAGGAAGAGATATTTGTAAATGAATAAAAGCATGCAGAATTCATATTTAGTGGGTTTCATGCAATTTACACTAGCGGGTTATGATTATCATATTGGGAATGTATTTCTCTGTAGAAAGGTTTTCAAAATGTTGCATTTAATTGGTAATTTTTGTTTGTCAAGAATCCAAGAAAGACTGGAAAAAGATCCTACATTTTATTCAGAAGTACATTATAGATGAGAGGTTGGGCCATCAACAATTACTACAATGTCATGGATGAAAGACTTATTTTCAAAGCATGGAGAGTGTATGCCAAATAAAGACACAATACATATTCCAGATAATTTCTCAAGACGAGAAATCTACAACTTATACAGAGAATATGTAGAAGTTGTTGAAGGAGATGGTAATTTTATTACATATTCATATTTTACAAGGATATGGAAGAACGAATTCAACAATGTTCGTATTCCTAAGAAGATAAGGATGGGGGTTTGTAGTACATGTGCTTCTCTTAAATAAAAAAGGGATAAATGTCAAGGGGAAGAAAGGGGTATGCATTCATAACATTATTTTTTTAAATTGGATAGTTATCAACTATCAAAATATATTTATTAATGGGTTTCCTTTATTTTATGTGCAGATTCCATTGTTAAAGCACTTCAAGAGCATCACAATCAGCAAACAAGTGAAAGGAAAAAATTGTGTAAGTATCGAAAGAAGTGTTATGATAAATTTAATAAATATTTGGGTTTGATAATTGATGATATGCACCAAAATAAAACACTTCTGCCACATTTTGTTTGCACACCAAAAATTTTACAGGAGGATAATTTTATTCAGTTTCACTTGGTTGGTTGTATGGTCTGTAATGGGAAGATGTTGCCAAGGGTTTACTTCATAGCACCAAATATTCATAATGATGCAAATATGACCATAATTATAATCCATGATGTGGTTTCTCATTGATCTGTTATTCTTCCTGAAGTTTTGTATCTGCAATTAGACAACACAAGCCGTGAAAACAAAAATCAAGTTGCTTTTAGATATCTAAACATGCTTGTTGAATTAGGAATATTTAAAAAAGTAAAGGTGGGTTTCCTTCTTGTTGGGCACACTCATGACCATATTGATAAGATGTTAAGTCGTTTTTCACTAACATTGAGGAGGAAGGATGTTGGGAGCCTGTCATCATTAATTGAATGTATTAAGAAATCATACATTCCTGAGCATGTTTTTGATGTGTTGGAAGAAACAATTAACATGGGAAGGTTTATTCTGGGATCGCATGCATTAGGAGAATTTTGAGGTCTAAAATGGGCCTTCTAAGGAAATTATAAAATAATACTAGAAATAATAAAATAAGATTAGATTACATCATCAAAATTTAGAGGAAAAAAAAACAACTATTTTTTCAACTCGTACTTTCAACTTATCTCCCTATGGGTTTACTCAAATTTCTAGCGGAAATACTCCTTCGATGCATAATTTGATTCCTCGTCCAAGGAGTACCCATAGTTCATACTTTCGATGGACGCTACTACACGAAAAGTGAGAAATACATGAAAAATCTGATTGCAATCATGTTTTTTCATGTATTTCTCATTTTGCATGTAGCAGGGTCCATCAAAAGTATGCAATATGGGTACTCTTTGGATGACGAATTAAATTTTACATCCAACGAGTACTCCCGATCGAAATTTGAGTAAAATCTTAAGGTGATAAGTTGAAAATAAGAGTTGAAAAAGTAGTTTTATTATTTTATTATTTTTTACTCTTTTTACTTTTTTACTCCCAAAATGGTGAATCATCCCCCATGGTTGACATCATCATCTTTAATCCTATTGGTTCTTATAAATTTTATTTTGGTTGTACGTTTTTCTTACGAGACCCATTTTAGACCTCAAAATTCCCTTAATGGTGAGGAGAAATGCATTGAACAACTTAATGACATTAGCTTCGAGCATCAATTTCGTATCTAAACAATCGATGGGAAAACAGTTATATGGGGCAAGAAATATTCAACTGTTGCAGAATGGTGGTCATCATCAGGTTTATAATGTTTGAAGTTCATTCCAGATCATCCAATATTTTCATCAAAGATATTATTATTACAATTAGTTGTTGAAATCCATAATGCACGAAGGCATACGAGAGATATAAATTATTTTGAATTCCTGGAAGAAATTAAAAGAATCTATATTAGAGATACATATGAGTACTTTGATGTGGTTGATTCAGTTTGGTGGAAGCCTTTTTTCAATAATCAAAGTGATATCATTTCAAGATCAAGAAATGAAGATACACTTTTGAAGTCTCCATTTATTTGGCCACAAATATGCCAAATGAATAGGAGGAAAGACAAATTGTTGAGCAACAACAACCTTAAGGTATTATTAATTCTCCATAGGTAGAGGAAAGAGAAATATATATTGGTTGTAGAAGATCATGTGCACAACGTGAAGCCATGGAAGACCTTTACATGGGTTTTGTGCATGATGTTAAGGAGGGTTGCGTGATAACAGTATTATCAGATGGAGATCCACTTTGCTATACATTTTGGGTTTCTAATTTGTTGAGGCCTCGAAAGTAGTTGCTTCAACACAAGGGGAAAACCACCTGGTCCGGACCTTAAGAAAACTCCTTTTTCATTTAAGTAGTGGCTCCGACTAGGGATAATGGGACCAGTTTCCCAATGAAATATGATTGAATGAATGTGTAATTCTTATAGTGGAGTGAAATAGATGGATTTGTAGCAATGAATCAAATGGAAAAATAATTGCATTAATCTATTCTATAACCCGGGATTGTTTAAATTTTATCTTGATGCGGTCTGTAGTGACTTTCCTTAGTAAATGACAATATAGATTTCTCAAACACCAATGGAAATGAAACTTATTTCAAGATGATTAGTTTGATTAAGTAGTTAATCAAAATAATGTGTAAACTCATATTGCATTTAGAATATCACAGAAAATTGCTTAACATGTATAAAAATATCAATGGCAGCATGATCAGTAATGAATACATGTAACATTATTCTTTAAATATCAAGTAATAAATAGTTTGAAAAGATAAATTTACTATTTACTTATGAGAAAAACAGAGGTACAATGATAGAAATACCAGATGCACTTTGCTCAACTCATAAAAGAAATAGCATCAGTTTAGTCCTTCTCACAAATATGATTCCAAGAGTATAGTAGTGCAACTTCTCAAAATTCTTTATGAAAATTCGAAAAGCAATGTTCCAGTCATTCTATTGAGAAAAGTATGAAAGTACAATAGTGTGAGCTTTCGTAAGCCTTTCTTCATAAAATTCAGGACCCTTATTTCCTTCAGTAGCTAAGCTTAAATAGCAGAAAACAACTCTAATCAATTGTGTAGAGCGTTGAGGGAATTAAACAGATCCCTTCAACAATGCTTAAAGGAAAACTGTATTTTGGTAGAAGTTTTTGAAAATGATTTGATGTCATCATTAGCTTCATTTGTTCCATTGAATTATTTGGATGTCTATCTGTCTGTTTGAACTGATCTGCCACTGTTAGCACAACTATATTTCTCTGTTATGAACTTGAACATGGCAAACAAGAATAGATAAGATAAACATAAATGAGATGATCAACGAATTTTATTTGAAACAAATCACTTTTGTTGGAAATCAGGAAAACGTAGAGTGCAATAAATCTAACACTGACATCATGGAGAGGAATACAGAGTGAGGAGGTGGAGCTTTACGAATTATCGCAATCGGAAATTATAGTTTTGGGGAAGATCATAAAACAGTTGCAATCGGAATAGAATCAGGGGAAAAACTTTAGAACAATCGCAATCGCAATCAGAAAGGGCAGGAGACAGAGAAACAATGTTCTTTTGTTATTTGCGATAGCCACAGACGCGGGGTATGTATGATTTGTATTGGATAATCCCGTCGGGTCCGGTCTAATCACAAATCGCAAATCAGTTGGGGTGAAGGTTTATTATAAGTCGTGTCCCTTTAAATCTTGCGATTGCGGGATTCAGGGGTGATGTGTTGTTGGGAAAAGTATCCAATACGGAATGACCCTATCCCACTCTAAGGGTGATAGTACCTCAACAACAACTGAATGCAAAGCTATTCAAGATTACTTCTTTATGAGATGAGAGAGGGAAGAGAAGGATGATCTACTAACCGTTATCTTGCGCTTAATAGTCGATCCAGTCTTGACTCCTTGCTGCTTGCTCCTAGCTCCTTGCTCTTTCACCGGCCCAGCTACACAAAGATCCTGTAAAAGCACAAGAAAAGGAAACTACAAGAAGCATACATCCATAATCGATTCAGGGATTAGCATAAATCAAATATACAAGCATCTATTCACCATAAAGACACATGCATATAGAAGAACCTCAAATACTTTATTAATAGAAGAAGCAAAGTTCTGAGAGAGTTACAACCATAATAGGCCCAATCCAGCAACGCCTCCCAGCAGAAAGAAATCTCCTCTTCACCTCCTTCAAGCAATCACCCAACAGTTCTATACACAAACCAACAACACTTCCTTACTTGCACAAAATTCCAGCCTCCCTAGACCTCATGAGAGAGTTCTATATATAGGGTTTTGGAGAAAGGATGAGTCATCTTGAGACTGGCATGAAGCTGACTAGTGTCCTCTCCCACTTTAGTTAATCTTCAGTTCTTGAGTCCACTTGGAGATTCTTGCTTCCACTTGGAGATCAAGACCCTCTTACTCATCACAAGGCGAATTCCTTGACCCAAGTGTCAGTTTGGAAGCTTCCTGGGCAGTTGACACCTTGCAGAATGACTGTGCCACTTGGCCAATCTCGCCCAGCGCAGGTAGCCTTCATTAGTTTTGACATTCAGCGCAGGTACAGAGTGGAGCAGTTGAAATTTAGCGCAGATGCTCAGTGTAGCAGCTGACATGATCCAAAAACTGCTTGTTTTTGAGTGTTTTCAGGTGGAGAACTGATTTTCAGTGCTGTGGTTTGCTGACCTTGTTCCTCTAGGGGTAAGAACAACATGTTTAGGGACTTTGGATCCCTCAGATTATTGACATTTCATGCTCCATGATGTTAGGCACAAAAATGTCTATAACAGTTGCCCCTTAAAGTATGAGGTCGTTTATCGGGTGAAATGCTTTATCAGGAGGATCCGAAGTTCATTCAATTGGTGAGAGGTGCCCTGTAATAAAATAAAATACAATATATTATTTTTCATTCTGCTTTCATGATCTAGATGAGGCGGGCATTCCCATGCTCAGCTTTATAAATTCATTTTGGTACATAGAACAGACGATCGTCTGATGATAGACTGATAATTCTATGCTGAAATTATCATCCTTTGAGTAGGATGATCATCTGCTGCAATGATGTACATAACAAATGTCTTTATATTTCCTGAATATATATCGCAGCCCGGATGGATGAAACTAGATCCGGGGTCTTCAATCTCGTTCGATCTTCACTCTAAGTACAAGTCGATCCATGTGAGAATTGCGCTGAAGTCGAACCTAGAAAGACATCGCTTGATTACCGGTCAATAATGTAAACCGTTAACAAGCGCGAGAGGAATCACCACTAATGACAATGACCCTCAAGGTACTGCAATACAATTCACGTGGTGTGAATAAAGGACTTGGCGTCGAACACCACGCAAAATCTTCTGGTCGAAGGTCATTGATGTATACCTATCGCCGGAAGTGAGAAACTTGCCATTGAGGCATGCAAGATTCAAAGTACTGGGGGTTTTGTTCCTAGATCAACTTCTTGGATAATGAGCTGAAGTCGACAAGAAGCGATCCGTCAAAGGAGGGCCTTAATGAATCCCACATCAGTGACACGGAACGGAGCTAATGATTTTAGTGGAGGTTAAAACAATCTGTGAAATATGATTCAGGGTGGCGATCATGGGTGGATGAAGGATAATGTATGGCAGTGGATGGGACACGGTTGACTCTTTCTGAACACATCTCTTGAACATATAACGACACTGATGTGATGGATCAGTAGCATTACCCCAAATGTGGATGGTTTGGCGAGGACCATGGTGAAGAGACCGGTGAATGAAACAACCCAACCCGATGTGATACGGAGGACAAAGTGTCATGTTCAAGAGCGACTTGCTACCATTAAAGCTTTGAGGTTGTCCCAATTTTTCCCCAGTCATTTCTGACCAGTACCTCTTTATTTTTGTCAAGCTTGAGGAGGATAACATATGCTTGTTCTATAACCTGCCCTTCGGGCAAGCCCATCGCTATGCTTTAACGAGCCTAGCGATAGGGAAACTCGTTCTTGTCTAAAGACAAGTTTGTCGCTATTTAATCATTTTAACGAGTCTAGCGACAAAGACAACTCGGTCCTTTTCATTTTTAGAGAGTCTGAAAAGGTACAGAAAGTTAACTCCAAAATTCCTTTTTCGTCATCTAATCCCTTAAGTCCGAAAAAGTATAAAACAATACAGAAGGGATGAGTTTTCGATAACTTTAACGAGCCGAATAAAACAAGCGCTCGACCTTTTTGTGCAATAATCCCTCAGGTCCAAAAAGATTAAAATCTAGAGGAGGGATAGCTCTTCCGGTCACTTTAACGAGCTGGAAGGCCAAAACTCGGCAAACTTTTCATATTTTACGAGTCAGGAGAAAAGAGCTCAAAGAAGACTCGTCTTTTGAGGAACGAGTGATAAACAGGGATAGCAGCAGATTCCAGGTACAGGTTGGAATTTTCCAATCACGGCAGTGTCACAAGGATGGCTAAGTGAAATCACTCTTCGCAGCTGTTCCTCAAAATGGGTAAACAATCATATGGAGGTGAACGGTTGGCCAAATGAAATGGAGGTGGCAGGTGCAAACACGACCAAGGCTTTTATGGCTAATAACTTTACGATCACAATGGTTATTTACTGGTACTGGGTTCATTTTTTAAAGAGCTTGAATGCGCCAAAACACTGCTCAAAAGCTTATGTTTATTTTTTAACGAGCATGAACTATGACGCTAAAACTGCTCGGATCTTCGCTTTTCTATTTTTTAACGAGCATAAATTCCGCGGTAAAACTGCTCGATTATACCAGTCATAAGATAAGAAATGTCTCTTGTGAGATAGCTATTTTTTATGGAGCTTTATCTCACGAAGCTATGCTCCTAAATTGGCAAATTTTGACCTTTGCCCCACATCCTTTCTTTATGTAAGTTAGGAAACGATCAATGACCGCTCTTTGCTTATACTCCAAAAGGTTTGCATGCCCCCAGGTATAAAATATAATTTCAAGGCTGCCCCTCCTCTCCTCCACCTTTGTTTTTCTTTGGGTGTTCACAGCTACTTGTCGTGTTGCTAGTCTAATGTTAACGATACTTGTCTTCTCGTTATTTTTAACGGGTCTTACGCGGTACTTGTCTTCCCGTCGGCCCAACTTTTAGCAGATCTTTTGCAAGATCGCAAGAGAACAGCTACTTGCGACAAGAGAGCAGCTACTTGCGACAAGAGAAGAACACTACTCAAAGACAAAACATTAATGTTATTGAGGGAGGCTTGCCTCTTTCTGGTTACCCAAAGAATGGTCTTATTTGCTGCCGCAAATGAAACTCTTTCTTCGGCGATGTCTATCATTAGGTTACTCAAAGATGATTACAATTTGTTGCAGCAAACGAATCTCTTTCTTTGGAGGCTGCCCCTACTTATCCTTTAAAACATTTGTTTTAATGGGTGAGGCTTGCCTTTTACCCAAAGATGGTTACAATTTGCTGCCGCAAAGGAATCTCTTTGGTATTGCCTACCTGTTTAGACAAAGTTGAATGACCTTTGTCAAACAAGTAACCTTGACAAAAAAATCCTGTTCTAGAACAACCCCTCTTCCTTTTCGGACGGGGTACGAACTAGTCATATTCTTCCGCGGAAATTCTACCTTATACCCAGGGTTTCCTCTGCCCGAAGCAGACCAGGATGCATGCCCCCTGGGTCCCAATCCCATCTTTCCGAATCACTCGCACTCATCGGGAAGGAGGACTGGGGGTGGAGACATTTCTTGAGTGAATAGACCATTGAGGGTTGGTATTTGACTATTTGCGATGCGTGATCCCGGAAATGAAAGTTGGTCTACGAGCTTGACCATTCTTCCTTCGTGTGGAAAACACATTACTCTAAAGAGTGAGGAGACTATAGCTCCCATGCAATATATATAGTCTCGTCCAAGGAGTAGGTTATAATCCAAGGGTCCTTGAACGACCATCACGTTCATTTGAACAGTCTTCCCTTTCAATGTAACAGGCACATTGGGGAGGATCCCTAACGGTCGAATGGTTCCTTTATCAAAACCCGAGAGATTCCTCATCTCAGGCAAAAGCGTCGGGGAACCCAGTGCTTTCCAAGCAATAGAGGAAAGGATACTCACAGATGCCCCTTCATCAATGATAGTTCCAGCCATTACCATTCTGTAGATTTGGACTATGATTTTGAATGGTATACTGGCTGGTAACCGGGGTCTGCCTAGTTGGTTCCAATCAAAGGACACAACTAGGTTGCTTGGTGGTGGGACTGAATACACGGCCGGATACGATCCTGACGATGTTCCTTCCTGCGATAAAGGAATGGGCGCATTGCCCTGATGCTCATCAGAATCTGTGTTGATGAAAAGAATCTGGATGGTGTCATCCTTATTCTCTTCCGTGAGGGTGTCATTTGAAGAAGAATCTTCAGCGACGGTGTCATCTGAGGATGAAACCTCTGAAGGAAGAACCGGGTCAACTGCCGTATCGACCTTTAGACTTTCGTCTGGTCTGGATTCAGTAGGTTCATTTTCAATGACTGACGCTTCAGCTGACCACTTGAGCGGGTCAGCTGTATTTTCAACCAACGAAGGACTTGGCACGAGTTTTTTGTATCCAGGAGGAAGTATTACTGGTGAAACCGGGCGATCTTCCAAAACTCTCTTCGCTTCGTCTAAGAAGGGACAACGGTGGATGGCGTGACCGCCTTCACACAGTCTGCAGGGGGATCTTGCTCCCCCTCTTCGTCTTGAACCTTCACTTTCGCTGGTTGACGGTAAGCAATCAACATGGCTATCAGAGGTTGATGCTCCCGAATTGTGCAGACGAGGGGACCAGTCCCTTAGTATCCGGGGAATACAGGGACAATCTCTATGGAAGTGGTCTCCTCTACATATGACACATGGCGATTTGGGCCCGGTCTGTGATGTGTGTGGGTTTTTGTCAGATGTCTTTTGTTTGCCCCCAGTCGCCTTAGGCTCCTTCTTCTTCTTTTCTTTCTTCTTCTTTTCCTTCTTCTCCATGGGAGCTTGGCTTTTGCCAGCCCCACCTTGCAAAGATGGAGGATTAGAGGAAGAGTTATAAGAAGTGGAAGGCTGGTGGGCAGCTCTAGACTGATCTAACAGTTGACTCGACTGCTCAGGAACCATGGTGGTCTGAACTACATTAGTTGAGAATAGCCAAATAGGCAAGCCAATTGTCAGTCCTGGAAGCGACAATGTGGCCATGTGGGGCGCACCAACTTCTCCCCAAGAGGAGACTGGACTAGGATTTCCATCATGTGGAGTTCCTTGGTTGGGGCGTTCCATGTTCTCAACTTAAGATCAACGCGGGAATATGAGGTGATTATGTTCCGTTTAAAATAAATTTTATAACGATGCTTAGACACAACTTGCTTTTTCACTTTTTAAGAGTCGAGAAAAAGCTAAAGATGACTCTAGTCTCCTTCGATGTTTTAACGAGCCCGAAGTGACAAATGCTCGGATGGAATTTTTCAGTTATAGAGTTTGAAAAAGGCCAAAAGAAACTGCTCTGGATTTCTAGGCAGAGGGTGTGCCAAACTTTTCGCAAAACCACAGAATACGTTTTACGGTACGGGTGGTCGATCTTCGTGAATGCTGTGTTCACTGCATTGCGATCAGTAGGGCGGCCGACACAGTTTCCTATGGATAAAGGCTTTGATCCTATAGGGGTCTCCCAATATATATGCGACGGTACGTGGGAGCACAAGTCCGTATTGATACTTATCGCTTCACCGTGGAGGAATCACCCAACCACTCAATGCTAAGATATCACGTTTAACGACGCCGGAACACGTCTCTAGCTTAGACCTCTAGATCTTTGCGTTATGTTTCAATGCGTTTTTATGTAAATTCAATTTATTTTAAGGTTGATCTTGTTTAGCAGTTTGCCTTTATGGATCACCACGAGATGTATAGTAACACTCCTGAATGCAGTCTAAGATGATAAGCAAGCTTTTCAATCTTTGAACTTTGAAAACCTTAACTACTGAGGGAAAAGAAAGATAACACCTTTTCACACAGATCATAGAGCACACACTAATGCATTTTCCTAAATCGACATGCAAACTGTCATAATGCACATGCACAATGCAAGTATTTCTTTTCTCTTTCTTAATGTTGGTGAAATGCAAAAAGAAAGCTGTTGTATAATTTTGAATTCAATTTCAAGTGAAAACAAACAAGCTTGTCCAAAATCAAAAGACACCTTAAGATTTACTTGTTTCGACACTAGAAATATATAAATTCAAACCAAATGACGAAAGCAAAAGCTCAATCAGCTATGAACAGCAAACAAACTAACTCTTAAGATCAAAACGACACTTTATAACAGGTCTAGATCTAAGAGGCCACAGCAAGACTAGTTCACTTTCGTTATGGGAAACTGTAAATGTACAAGAAATACACAAATAACAAACACAATTTCTTTATACAACCGAGGCGGAATAGTGACAAGGAAAGTTGGTTTCAGATAGGCCTACTGACTGGTAACAAACAACAAAACAAGAGTGAAAACAAGGCAAGACACAGCAGGAAACCCCAGCAGCACAAGGCAGGACTGGTCCAGCGCAGGTGGAACACTGCCTGTTTGACCTTCAGCGCAGGTAGCCCCTTTGGGAACTGCGCTGAAATGCAAACAGCCTTTGTACAGCCTGCACTGAAGAACGAGACTTTCGTCTCTCTTGGTTTCCGGGTCACAGATTGCTAAAAAATTCACAGTTTTTGCTCAAATCAGAAGCTATCAGTCAAAGACACACTAAGGGATGGAAAGGAGAATGAAAAGCTATCACTAAGAGCTTATTAGAGTCCTTGTGGATCAGCTCTTCAAATTATAAACTTGCCCAGAAACTGAGCTAGAGTAGCTGCCCTCTACTTTGCATTCGAAAGATTCGAACACAGTTCGATTCGGTACTCCCTTTGTTTATAAAATGAATAGCAAAAAACACAAGTAACCAACAAGATACGGTCCCCAGCGGAGTCGCCAATTTGTTGTTGGGAAAAGTATCCAATACGGAATGACCCTATCCCACTCTAAGGGTGATAGTACCTCAGCAACAACTGAATGCAAAGCTATTCAAGATTACTTCTTTATGAGATGAGAGAGGGAAGAGAAGGATGATCTACTAACCATTATCTTGCGCTTAATAGTCGATCCAGTCTTCACTCCTTGCTGCTTGCTCCTAGCTCCTTGCTCTTTCACCGGCCCAGCTACACAAAGATCCTGTAAAAGCACAAGAAAAGGAAACTACAAGAAGCATACATCCATAATCGATTCAGGGATTAGCATAAATCAAATATACAAGCATCTATTCACCATAAAGACACATGCATATAGAAGAACCTCAAATACTTTATTAATAGAAGAAGCAAAGTTCTGAGAGAGTTACAACCATAATAGGCCCAATCCAGCAACACCTCCCAGCAGAAAGAAATCTCCTCTTCACCTCCTTCAAGCAATCACCCAACAGTTCTATACACAAACCAACAACACTTCCTTACTTGCACAAAATTCCAGCCTCCCTAGACCTCATGAGAGAGTTCTATATATAGGGTTTTGGAGAAAGGATGAGTCATCTTGAGACTGGCATGAAGCTGACTAGTGTCCTCTCCCACTTTAGTTAATCTTCAGTTCTTGAGTCCACTTGGAGATTCTTGCTTCCACTTGGAGATCAAGACCCTCTTACTCATCACAAGTCGAATTCCTTGACCCAAGTGTCAGTTTGGAAGCTTCCTGGGCAGTTGACACCTTGCAGAATGACTGTGCCACTTGGCCAATCTCGCCCAGCGCAGGTAGCCTTCATTAGTTTTGACATTCAGCGCAGGTACAGAGTGGAGCAGTTGACATTCAGCGCAGATGCTCAGTGTAGCAGCTGACATGATCCAGAAACTGCTTGTTTTTGAGTGTTTTCAGGTGGAGAACTGATTTTCAGTGCTGTGGTTTGCTGACCTTGTTCCTCTAGGGGTAAGAACAACATGTTTAGGGACTTTGGATCCCTCAGATTATTGACATTTCA
Organism: Pinus tabuliformis; assembly: GCA_031772625.1. Classification (NCBI taxonomy): domain Eukaryota; kingdom Viridiplantae; phylum Streptophyta; class Pinopsida; order Pinales; family Pinaceae; genus Pinus; species Pinus tabuliformis. The sequence goes on along the minus strand of CM062820.1, from coordinate 540,071,551 downwards.
TGCTCCATGATGTTAGGCACAAAAATGTCTATAACATGATGTCATAATGACATCACTATGACATGAAATGGTGACGTGGTGATGACATGGGTATGACATGGTGGGAGACGTGGCAATGACATGGAGGATGATGTGGATCTAACATAATATCACAATCATAATTGGGATGATGCTTTAGAAATTTGCGATTGCAGTATAGGCCCTGGACGCGATATAAATATATATCACAATGTATAATCCTGATGGGTTTGGTCCTTATCGCATATCGCAATTGGAAAAGGCAATGGTTCTTGCAATAACTCCAGACACGGGATTTAAATGAAATAAAGTTAATAATCCCCATCAGTCTGGTTATATCGCATATTGCAATCGACAGTGTGTAGGGGCAAAATATTTAGACTCTTGGATACTCCTATAGCTCCAGACGTAGGATTTAAATGAAATTGATTTTATAATCCCACGAGTCCAGGCTTAATCACATATCGCAATCGATAATGTGTAGCGGGTTTAAGATTTTTTTAAACCTGCGATAGTCGCGGATGTGGGGTTTTATGGTTTGTATTGGATAATCCCTGCGGGTCCGATTTATATCGCAATCACAATGGAGTTTGGTGGAGTGGTCTTGTGCCTTATGAAACTTGCGATGCGGGGTATGGATGCGATATTTTAACTTGGCGTATTTAAATCTGTGGTCAGGTCCGGATTGATATCACATATCGCAATCGGTTAAGGCTTAGACTTGATTTCTTTAGAACCTTTTGTGATTGTTATGGACGCGGGGACTTATGAATTGGGATGTATATTTTCCCAGCGAGTCTGGTTTAATTGTAATCGCAATGGAGTTTGGTAGATGGGTCTTGAGCCTTTGTAACTTTGTTTATTTGTGATGCAGGGAAGCGGGATGAGTCAGAGTTTGTTAAGATTTCAACCTTAGGGGATTAAAAATCCAATTTATTTTGTTTAAATAACCCATATTTTTGAATACTTAAGGTTTTTTAAGCCTAAGTATAGTTTTGATCTCAGGGGCTATTAAAATTTGGTTTTTTGGGATAATCAAGGTTTAATACTTGGGTTTTAATTAAAAATCCTAAGTATTAAACTTTGATTATAAGATTTTTCTAAAATGAAGGGTCCTTATTTAATATAATAAATTTCATAGGAAATTTATAATATATTAAAATGGGGTTGTTAGACAGTACAACACAATGTTATAAAGGTCATTAAAGAAAATGAAGATATTACAGTTGTTGAAGTACATTGCTATGCCACAAACACTCACCCACTCAATGGTGTGTACAAGCCAGAGATGGTAGTTGATAAACAAATTGGAAAAACTAGAAAAATAAAAGGTACAAATATAAATCGTCGTCGCATAGACCTCTTAAAATTGGAGGATGTTGACATACTTGTTTATGACTTCAATTTAACAAAGAGAGGAACTATTTGCTTCAGAACCATAGATATTTTGAAGAAGTTGCTACCAGAAGAAACAATGTTTGGATGGGAGTCTCTTGAACCTAGTCGTAGATCTAGAAGACTTTTGAAACCTGAATTGGTGGGCATGCATGTTGACTCAAATGGGGCTCCAGTTGATGAAAGAGAAGAGTATGGGTCATCTTTATCTACATCCAGTCATTCATTTGAAGATGTATATTTTGATGGTGTGCCACAACCTATGAGTGATTTTGAATAAATTTCTAAGACATTTTATGTAAATGATGTCTGCATGGTAACTTGAAATAAATATTTTGACTTCTGTATGATATTACATGAAGTTATGAGTCATTTCTATGTTTGTTGGATTATATGTTTTAATTATGAAGAATTCATCTCTTTAGAATATCCACAATGCAATCACGAGGGCTTCACTATGGAAGAAATATCATACCACGTGGGTTCATATTGGGGGAATCTATATATGAGGAAAAAATTACATAATATAGTGGGGGATATATAGGGGGTAAATGGTTTTCATATTGGCAAAAATAAAAAATGGAGCTTAAAAATTAATGAAAAAATACAAAGGGGTATAAAAAAATGTTAATGAAAAAATGGATATCTACAATATATAATGAAAGTAGGGGTTTTTTAAATTGGGAAGTTGTATTGGGTTCATATTGATAGGGAGTTAAATAATGTGATTTTTAGAGGGATGTTACAATATGTAGTCAAATTAAGGGTATTGTTTAATATGTCATGAACGCATGTGATATGTCAGAGGTTCACTGAGTGAATTCTCGTGAATGCAATAATGAATTACAAAAATAATTTATGTTATATTCAATCTACCAAAGTTGATATTTTGATTAAAAGTAAAGAAATATTAGAAATTAATGTTGATTTTTTAAATTATATAGTGATATTGCCATGATATTATTTATTGTTATCATTTGGTATAAGATAGTTTTAAAAATGTTGAAATTTTAATGCCTCATTAAAAGGGGACACTTTGTTTTGATGGTTGATTTTTAGGTTTTTGTTGCAATAGGATAAGTTGTCTTAGGCTAAGATTTGAAAAGAGCTATACTTTTAGCCTTTAAAATAAAAATTACTCTTGGAATAATGAATCTTTCATTTACTTGTTCATTTTTAAAATTGTTTTAGTCATATAATTTGTCCATAATTTCATGGTTGAAATATGTTAAAAACTTAAGGTTTTTAATTCCATGGTTGAAAATTTGTCAAAATCTTAAGGTTTTTATGAGTTATGATATTTTATCTTTAATGCTATTGTTGAAAACAATTACAATTTTAAGGTTTTTAGAGTCAGGATATTTTATCTTTAACAACATGGATGGAAATTTTTGAAATTATAAGGCTTTGAGACATGATATTTTATCTTTAACATCATGTCTGAGAATTGTTGGAATTTTACGATTTTTCAAAGTCCTGATATTTTATCTTTAATTCCATTGCTAAAAAGTGTCAAAATTGTAACCCGATTTATTTATTTTTGTTCCAGCATCAACACTTATTGTTTTGAGGGTGTTTTTTTCATCCATTTTGCAAAAAAAAAAATTGGCTTTTACTTCTATTTAAAAAAATGTTGAAAATTTACACTTAAAAAAATCATTTTCGAATACACAATTTTCGTTTTTGGATTATTTTTTCATGTTTTTTTAGGTTTTTTGGGCTAGAGTTCTCGTTTTGAGGTAACAGTTCTCATTTGATTGGTAACTTTGTTCATTACGAAGATGTGATAATAACATAAAATTATAATTGAATAATATCCCAAAACATCCCTCATAAGTAATGAACTTTTGAATAAAGAAAGCCACATCATCCCAAGGGTGAGGAAGGGGTGTTCTATTAATACATTTCCCCTTTCTCTTTACTTCCTCTCCTCGTTGTAAGAATGATTCCCTAGCTATTGGAACTGTTATTTTACTAGAAAACTAGCGAGCCCTTATATGAGGTAAGCCTGTCACCCTGGAAATTATGTCCTCTGTGATAGTAATTATGAATCCTCTAACCTATAAAAGTTGCTCCTATAGAGCTTGTGTGAATTCCATATAAATATGTTCATTGAAACCTTGCAGCTTCTCAAAGTAGACTAACTACATTGCATTCCTAAATATTTATAAGCTTTCAGATGGTGTAGTATCACATAAATGGAATCTGGTTCATGACGGATTGTCGCTCCTCCCATGGTTGTTTAAAAGACTCTTACTGGTTAGAACTACTCAGAAATTTTTACAAGGTGGCACTTGTTCAATACAAACACTTGGGCAGAGAGTATTAGTCGAATGAAATTTGGCAATGGGTAGGAAATAATTAATTTTACCCTTTCAATGAATTCAAGCTTTCAAGAATGATTTCCAAGTAGTCACATTGATTTTCACGAGCAGTGGGTAATTATTGATTTACAATAAGTGTATTATGCATCCATTAGATGGTAATTACCGAATTTGGCTACAATCATTGTGTTTCATACAATACATACCAGACACTCCTCCCCCAAACTTAATTACAAAAGTCAACATTGACATGTGTAAAAAAATATTCATATCCAATGCCATAAAGAGGAGAAAAATACGATGTTACAGAGGAAGCTACAAAGGAAGCTAAAATGGATGCTAAAAACAATGCCACAATTAAGAGCAAAATAAGATGTTACACAAGAATCTATACGTGAAGCTACATCAAGAGCTAAAGAACAGGCTAAACTGGGCATTATAGTCGGTGCTAAATTCGATGCTAAATAGAACTGAATGTTTGTGATCGGTGGGAAAAACACCAAAATTAGTGCCATGTTGATAAATAACGCTGTTTTTTTCAAAAAGGTGGAGAGAAATACACTAAAAAAATCAGTTGAAGCAAAAAAGGGGGCTAAAGATGAAGCTAATCATATGGATTTGTTGTAGTGTCCAGAGTGATCGATCCTCGAATCCCATGGCCTCTACCTAGGCCAAAATGCTAAGACCCTCAACTAGCAAGCACTCACTCACCTTTCCTAGTGAGAACTTTGGGCCAAGACCTTTCTCAACCCCTTCTTATTTGGTGATCGGGTCTAGATGTTGAAAGGACCTCACTCTACCCTATGTAGTGTGTGATCAAGGTCTACGACCTCACTCCACCCTTCTAGTGTGTGATAAGGGTCGACGACCTCACTCCACCATGCATGTTGTGTGATGAGGGTCTAGGACCTCACTCCACCATTCCTGGCGTGTGATCAAGGTCCTCCTCCAAGGTACACTCAATCAACACTGCCTGTTGAGCCCTCTAGGTCTCTTGGACCCATTCTCTCTTTTGGGAGAATGTCCATCCCTAATACAGACATCAATAGAGAGGGGTAATTTCCATGAGCCCCAGCTTGCCTCTAAAGTACACAAACTTGTCTCTTCGAAACATATTCTTCAAAACATCAGTTGTTTTCTCATCGATTGATATGTACTCGAGTCTTATTTCTCTCCTTTGCACCATGTCATGGATGTGGTGGTACTTGATCTCAATTTGTTTCAAACTATCATGGAACACAAGATTCTCTGAAAGCTTCACACAACTTTGATTATCACAATGTATCACTGTCGGTTCCAACACTTGGCCAAACAATCTTGCAAACAACTTCTGGAGCCATACTACTTCGATGCAAGCCTCATTGGCTACAATGTACTCTACTTTAGCCTTATTGAGTGTAATTTACCTATGCTTCCTTCTTATCCATGATATCATAGTAGATCCCAAACTGAAGCATACTCCAGAGGTAATCTTTGTATCTTTACCACTTCCTACCCAATCAGCAATCGTATATCCCTGAAGTTGTACATCCTTGTTTGAGACAAATCTCAAGCCATAATTCACTATGCCACATAAATATGTCAATATGTGCTTGATCCAAGGGATCAATAATATGCTCAAAATGAAAGTGCTCAAATTCTCTCGAAATTGGTGCCAACTCAAGGATCTCATCGTTTTTATTCCAACGATGGTTGAACCGCCTCAATCCAACATTGTATGAGGAAGTTATCGCATTTTTAAGTTTTTGGAAAACAATAAAAAAGTCAACTTGTAGGGTTGACTCAGCAGTGTATGGATACCATGTGGTAGTTCATATGATGGCATCATGTTGATGTCATCAACTGATTGGGATGGGAGGGCACGTGGCACATGGTGGTTGGTTGTAAGGTTGTTGTGGTGGATCAATCATAGGTCACCACGTGGCCTAACTAGAGGGCACCACGTGGCCCAATGAGAGGTCGCCAAGTGTTCTTGGTTTTCGTGCCAAAAATTTGTTATGGACCAAAATGGAACTCCGTAGGTTTTGAACCATCGACCTCCCACCAACTAACAGACCGCCCTACTATCACACCACAATGTTTCTTGTTAAACATTAGTGGCAGGGTTATATTTAAATTTAAGAGTTGCCACTATTGGGGTGAGGGTTGGGCCAGTTAGGAACGAGGACTTATGTACCACCCGTAGAGGATTCAGGGCTATGACAGAAAGGGCAGAGGAGATAAGCACTCGACGTTGGAGTTATCATGTGACTAATGGGGTAGGAACCAAGGGTCGGGGCGTGTGGCATGCTACCCATGCCCATGGCCATGTGGCATTGAGGAACCAGGGGCACAGAGCTTGGAGGGGGTCTCGATTCGCGTATAAAAAATATTAAATTTTTATAGCCAAAACACACAACCTTTGCCACCAAATGCGGATCGAACCCACAACCATTGGTAGACTAATGGAGCGACATACCAACGTGCCAAAGGATCAGTTCGTGAAAAAAATTGTAGAGCAAACAATATTGTAGAGAAATTTTGCAGGCATAATTGAGAAGGAGGCCTAACTTGGCCATTTTTCAGCCTTTTTGAGCCAAAGAGGAGCCTATGAAGGCTTTTTGGGAATTCTAGACACAATGGCAGTGTTGTTTTTTCAATTTGAGTATTATATGTTGATGTAATTTGACATTTAAGCATATAATATAAAGGGCCACCATTGGAAGTTGAACTCGGAGACATACCCCAGGACGAGTGAACTCCATCATCAAATTGTTGTGTTGAGATGTTGCTTATTTTCCATTTTTAACTGTTAAATCTGCAAAAAATAACTTAGTTTCTGTGCTTTTTCAATCGTGGTCCATTGCCCAAAAGACATAAACTAGCTTGCAAAACTTTATATTAAACCTTCACTTTTAATTTCATATTAGTTTGGTATCAGATCTAGGTCTTTGTGAAAAATTGACAAATTTTGCAAGTGTTTTCTTGAATGATAGCAAGGTTTAAATTGAAAACAGGAGTACTTGAAGAATTAAACCCTCAAATTGGCTCACGGAGGCCGCAAACTCCACAAGTCGTGGCACATGAAGAAGGACAAGAATTGACGTCTGAGGATGAGAGAGATTTTAGAAATTCTTTCTATGATGTGGCTGAGATGGTGAAAGTGTTGTACGCTAAGAGAATAACAAGGTTACAAGGAGAAAGTTCTAATCAACCAAAAGGTAATGGTAGTGATGGGAGCAAGCCTCCACCTCCACCTCCTCCTTCACCTCTACCCTCACCTTCTTTGTCACCTCCTTCATCTCATAGACATACTCCTCCTCCATCTCCAAAAGGACATGCTAAGTCTCCTTTGATTAAGCTTGATGTCAAGTTTGAATTGCCTATGTACGATGGGGAATTATGAAAAGTTGGATAATTGGGTTCGACGTACTGATGTCTATTGTAGGAATCAAAAAATTGATGATGATGTCACAAAAATACGGATGTCTTCTCTTTGCTTGGAAGGTACAACCCTCATCTGGTGGGAGGCTAGAACTCATGAAGATTTGAAGAAAAGTAGTAGAATTATCTCTTCTTGGAATGATTTTATAGTTGCATTAAGAAGACAAATTTATCCATTAGCTTAAATGCAAAAAGAAATTATGAATTGGAAAAATTTTAGACAAGCTAAAGGTCAGAGTGTCCAAAGTTACACACAAGAATTTAGAAGAAGGTATTTAATACTGGGTGTTGATTTGTCTTCACAAGGTACTCTCCTTAAATATATAGGTGGATTACACAATTATTTGAGACATATTATACTTATGTTTAATCCCACCAATCTAGATCAAGAATGTGTTCAAGCAACTCATTTAGAATCAAGAGGCAAGAATGTTCATCAAGGTACTAGAATGAAACCTTCTAAATCTGGAGACAATGGAAAGGGGAAGTTTAAATGAAAAGGAAAAAAGAATGCTACCGTCAAGAAAGAAGGAGAGAAACTTACCTGTAAACATTGTTCAAAAGATGGCCATGATGAAGACCATTGTTGGAAATTACATCCAGAATTGAGACCAAAGAAGTTCAATAACAAGGGGAAACAAAATATTGTTGCTACAACTCAACAAGATCTAGGATCTGATTCAGGTGATGAAACCAAAATCACAACCATGGGAATGAAAGGTATAGCTTCTAATGCAAGTATTAGTTCTTCTAGTAAGCCTATTGAATCTCAAAATGATAAAGAAATAAGTGAGCTTTTCCATATCAGGGTCATTACAAAACATACAAAGGTTGATACATTATTTTATAGTGGATCCCAAGTCAATCTTATCTTTGAAGAAATTGTCAAGAAACTTAATTTATAAACTGCATCTAACGCTAAACTTACCCTTTGGGTTGGGTATGTGATGACGCCAAATTACAAGTTACAAGAAAATGTAAACTCAAATTCACCATCACTACTAATTTTATAGATGAGGTAGAGCTTGATGTTGTAACACTTGATATTTGCATAATTGTTTTAGGGAGTCCATCTTGTATGACCGAAAATCCATATTCTATTGTCATGAGAACAAATATCATATTTTTAGAGATGGAGTTGAGTATATTGTTAAAGCACATTGCAATAAGATGAACTTATATCTTGTTAGTGTTGGTCAGATGAAATGGCTTGTAAATGCTAGTAAGAATTTTAACATAGTTAACGATCAAACAAGAAAATGACCTAGTACGTGTTTTTTTGAGGTAGCAAAAAATCACTCGATTTTGAAAAATGGTGATTCAGAATGCACCTTTTTTTTGGAGCATATTTTTGCCCCTTTATTTTGTTTTGTTTTTTTTTTTTTTTTGTATCAAGTATGAACATTTTTTTTAAATGTTAGTGATTTTCATGCTAATTTTGAAAAGTGTTGATGCAACATCAACACATTATTTTAGAGGGCTTATCTTTGACACTTTAATTTTTTTATGTATCAAGTGTGAACATTTTTTTTTGTTAGTGATTTTCATCTTGATTTTGAAAAGTGTTGATGAGCATCAACCCTTTTTGTTTAAAGGGCTTAGTTTTTACACTTTAAATTTTCTAATGAATTAAGTGTGGATATATATATATATATATATATATATATATATATATATTTGTTAATGTGGTGATTTTCATGTTAGAAATAAAACATAAAAATAAAAGCATGTTAGTAATAAAACATAAAAAATAAAATAAAAAAACATAACAATAAAAAATCAAATACAAAAAAATATATTAAAAAAGGAAAAAAAAAAAACCAAAATTAAGGAAAAAAAAATCAAAAATATATATAATTAAAAAAAAACAAATAGAACCACAAAAAAAAATCTAAAAACATTTTTTCTAAGTTAAAAAAATAAACAAATAAAAAAGAAAAACCTCATTAAAATAAAAAAATAAAAAATACATAAATACAAAAAAAATAAATTAAGAAAAAAATTAAAATTAAAAAAAGAATAAACAAAATTAAAAATAAAAGATAAAATAAAATAAAAATTTAAGAATTATATTTTTAAATTAAAATTATAAAAATAAATAAATAACATAAAAAAATAATATATATATATATATATATATATGTCTTAAAAAAATTGGAAAAAAACACAATTAAAAATAAACAAATAACACTACCGCGGTTCCCCTCGCCTCCTCGTTCCTTGCCCCTCCCCCGACCCTTCCCCTCTCCACCCCCCCTCCCTCACCCCCGTCCCCCACCCAACCCCTTCGCTCCCCACACCCCCCCTTCCCTCCCTCACCCCTCTCCCCTCCCCCCCATCCCCCACCCAACCCCTCCGCTCCCCCCCATGACCCCACCCCCTCAGCCCTCCCCTGTCGCCTCCCCCCCGACCCCCGCTCACCCTCGTCCCCTCCCTGCCTGGGCCCCCAGCTAGTGGCCAAGAGGTCGTAGGATGATTCGTGGGTGGTGACAGATGGGTGAACCAGACAGAGGTGAACTAGGCGGGTGGTTGGTTTGGCAAGTCGATGGACAGGTAGACCTGGCGAGCGGGTAGGCGAGCCGAACGAGCGAGTGAGTCGGCGAGTCGGGAGTTTGGTGAATAGTCGAAGGGCAAGTGCAGAGAGTCGGAGTGCACACACACAATAGTGCGACGAGATGGGCGGGCAACCCGAGCTTGGGGCAAGGTTGCACGATCATGAGCAGGGAGAAACAAAGAATGGGCAAGTGCGACCAGGTGGAGAGTTGGGCACGGGCGCCAGTGACACAACCCGCGACCGAGTAGACGATAGCGCAGGATGACACGAGCTTGTGGAATAGTGGAGTTGCGTGGTGAGGGTGGGCAGACGACACGGCAAGGTGTTGAACGATGGGCAAGGCCTCACGACATGGTGGACCACCCTGGGAGAAGGATGCATGATAGTGCGGGCGAGCTTAACGATGGTTCGAGGTGAATTTTTGAAATAGCAGTTTGGCATTGTTTGGCTAAAGATATTTGGGGGTTTCCCTGGAGAGGTTGACTATATATGAACTCGTAAAAATATATTGTTATATTATTGTGGGCAAGCTCTTATCAGACATAGGAAGCTCAAGTCATGACGAGCGAGTCTAATAGGGATGTCGAGTCCGCTTTCATGGATAAAGTATTGGATCAAATGGAGGAGCTATCTTCTGAAGTAACTTCTATGAAGGTCTGTTGCACAAAATATTGTCACCATGACATTCTGCAATCAATATGAGTCTATCACCACTCATACTTTCCTCCTTTGCAAGTCTTAAACCTCAGTTCTTCATGTCAAGCCTTGAAAAATAAGAGAAAGCCCTTAAAAGTCTCTAAAACTCTGGTTCCGCAATTTCTTTTAGAATTACCTGCGGTCTCGCACCTATTGGTCATGTCCCCTGCGTACCTGACCGCTCTGTCTCTGTGTAATGGGTGCAGACCCTTGTAAAAGTAAAAAAGGCGCAAGTACATTCTTAAAAACTCACTTTGGGTTATTTCTGGAAGCTTCTAGAGGGAATCTTGAGGTGGCAAGTTCGCTCCTTTAAGGTTCATGCATCCCATACCTTAAAGAGATAACCCCTTGATGTGAGGAGCTTATCCCTTTGAAGGAGGACTCTATCCCTTCATAGGTGGACCTGTAACTTCCTTCCTCTACACTATAAAATGAGGCATTGGGCTGGTTACTGAGGAGGTTGAAAGCTGAATATTTTTGAGGTGAAATGCTGTTGGAATTTATTCTTCCTAATTGAGCTTGAGAGGAGAGATTACATACCTTTTTTGATCTCATTGGGAAGAGTGTGAGGCTTGTCAAAGTAGAGGAGATTCCTGCTTGGACCCTAGGAGGAGCTTGTACAACATCAAGGCACCAAAGGTTGTATAGTTATTCTATTTTCAAAGTTAATACAATCAAGTTTATTTTTCTCAATAAGCTGTGTTTTATGGTTTATTTCATGGATTCCTTGATCACCATGATGAATATGATTTATTATATTAGCTATGCAGGTGTTATTTGATGTGTGCTTGTTTGTGATTGCAGGTTCTTAAAAGGAAACTCATTCGGACGGTCGAAGCGTGGCTGCCACAAACTAGCGTTGGACTTAAGGTAGGGTCTAAAACACCTCTTAGTTTTTATTTATAAATCGCAATATATTTAGAGAAAGGTAGATTTGCTTGTCTTGCTTGTCGCTAGATATCTGTTGATACTAGGGAGATCGGTCTTGTCCGCAAGAACGATTTATCCGGCTGACAAATTGGCGACTCTGCTGGGGACTTGAATTTTGGTTTTTTGCCTTTCCTTTTTCTTTGACTTGAGAAACTTTTTCTTGTTTCTGGTTTTTGCTTGATGTGTGTGGGATTGGGTAGTTTTTAGGATCTGGAATATATTTTGTTTTTTCCGAAATTTTGAAGAGGACCGCACTTTCTTTTACAAGACAGTGCGGACATCCCCGCACTGTTCCTTTAGTGCACAGAGCGGTACCGCATCTGGTTCTACTGGAAGCCTGTGGACCCTGTCAAACTTTTTGAAAAACCTAAATTGTTTTCGTCCAGTTAAGCTTAGGATTTATTTATGTTTTTTAGTCTCTACCTAGATCTGCATGTGTCCTGTCAAAAATTTCTTGTAAGTGAGTTCCATTGGCATTTTGGTTTTAGGTGATTTTCTAGAAGTTTTGCATGCCTGGTTTGATTTTTGCTTGGTCTTTGCAGTAACTCAGAGATTACAAGCCTAAGAAACCTTAGATTACCCTGGTCTTTTTGGTCTTCTTGATGAGTCTGACTGATTTGTGAAACCCCCCTGCGTTATTTTTATAGGCTTCTAATCTTAGGTGCATTTTTAGTGTTTTGGAGTCGAGTCTTCACACCATAAAGTTTCATCTCCATTCCTATTGACTTAAGAAACAACCTATAAAAATAACGCTTAAAGTAAAATTGATTAGCAATCTTTTTATTTGTAGGGCTCTTATCACCAATATAGCTTAGGCTAGTATCTTGGAGTAGGGAGTAATTAACTCTCCAAGATAGTTAAAACAAACAAGTAGCTATATCTTGTGGTAGGAAATAAATTCCAATTGTTGCATGTATGCTCTGGGAAGATCCTCTTAAAGGAGTCAAGCACGAGATCATATCTGAACCAGTGAAGTAATCAATCCTTCCTCATTGGGAACGATAACAGATATACACGTATTAAAAACGGTAAACCTTGGATTGACCATTGTCGAGGAGCTTGGGGTCACTTGTTGGTAAACCTTGGATTATGTCAAGGAGCCTTCAAGGGGATTGAGCTTTGTTACTCTGCCATTGTGTGTGTATCAGATCATAGATTGTTCCCCCAGGTATATTTGTTTATGTTGGTAACCTTAGTGGCCATAATCTATAGGATTCTTTCCTAAGGTGATGGTGGAGGGAAGATCCCACTGTACCTGGAGCAGACGTCGACTAGACTCACTTGGAATCTCTGGGGGGTTCTCTTCACTCGAGACAGTTTTGTGAAGAAACTTGTGCCAGTCTGTTTCATTAAGCAGGTTGTCGGGGTAACTGTTCCAATTTCCCTTTCTGTATTGAATTCTGCGACATTGGATTTCATCACCAACTAGTGTTTTTGGTATGGAAAGTTATTGTTTGTGTGTGGTTTGAACTCTTAGATTTTTTAGGCGTGTGATTCAATTGTTTGTTTCTTTAGAGACTTTAGGTGGTTTTATTGAGATTTTCTTTGTTTGCGTGTGAAGTAATTAAAATATTTAATCATGGCTGAATTACCGAGACAATCCCGTAGACTTCGGGGGCAACCTCCCAAGTATACACCAAGCCAGCTTGAAGGGCTATGAGCTCTTGTAACACCTAGTGACAGTAGAGTTGGGTCACCGGAAGATAGAGAATCTTCTTTAATTGTTCATCCTGATTATCAAGTTCAAGCAACAGAGTATATTTCTGAACCAATTTCATTTTCCGAAGTTACTGGTAGTATTTCTTCTACTAGTGAATTAGCTGAAGAACCTGAAATTTCTGAGCCTAAAACTGAACCTGCTGCTACTCCATCCTCAGGATTTGCTTCTCCAACTTCTAGTGGTCCTGGTTCACCCAGGGTAGGAAGGATCATTACCCAAAATCTTCCTTCGGGACTCATTTCTATTGAAGAACTTGTTAGTCCGGAAGAAGATATAAGTCTCCCTGAAAATCAACCAACTTTAGAACTTAGGGAGCGTGAATCAATTTTCTATAGTCCACCTAGGAGGGACGCTTGGTACCTCTCATTGACCAGCCTTTTAGAAAATCCAGGATTTAGTTTCTCACCACCTCGAATTCCTTTTCATCCAACACCTAGAGGTTATTATCCTCCTTTGAATATGTCGAGATAGTCATCCATGTTTTTCCAATCACCGGAAACATTTTATATGGTGGTCCTTCTATTCCTTCTGGGTATCAGTCACTCACTGGTACTTTTTTAGGAGCATATCCTCAACCCATTGAACATGGGATATCAACTGGTAATAACGGAACTCAACCGTTGAGCGTAGAAGAAATCCTTATGATGTCTGGTACTATTCCAAATCCGCAACCTCAAGGTAGTCAGTTGCCGCCTGGGGGGCAACCTCAAGGTACTCAATTATCGCCTGGGGGACAACCTCAAGGTAGTCAGTTACCACCTGGGGGGCAACCTCAAGGACAGTACATACCTTCGGTACAGTACATTCCTCAAGGTCAACCCCAGACTCAGTACATACTTCAAGGTAAACCCTAGTATCAATATATACCTTAAGGTCAACCCCAGTTTCAGTACGTGCCTCAAGGTTATCAACCTCAAAGTCAGTACCCAACCCAAGGTTTCCAACCACCTTCTGGTCAATCATTTGTACAAGGAGCTGGAAATGTACCTTTGAATTATCAGCCCTATGCTCAAACCGGTTATGGTCCTCGATATGCTCAACCTTCTATGCGTCCATACCCCGAAATGAACATGGTGTGGGATCCATCTCAAACTCAATAGATTTTGCAACCTAATGTGCAGTTGCCATCTCAATCTAGACAATCTTTGGTTTCTGGTTCAACCCAACAACCTGTCTAGCCTTTCTGCACCTGCTGTAGCTCATCAGTCTGGGCCTAGTTCGCCTCAAACTCCGACTCAAATGACTGCTGCATCCACTGCAGCTTCTGTTCAATCTACCCCACCTACTTCTGGAGTATCGACAGCTCCGGTTTCTACTATTCCTACATCAACTCCTCAAGCCTCTTTACCTCAGTCGGGACCTACAATTCAGACTTTGGTTCAGATGCCTGTAGGACAACCTGGTCCAAGTATGGTTGTCACAAGTCAACTGCAATTCACTTATCAACCGTACCAGGGACAATACCAATTCGGTCCTGCTGTGCAAAGCCCAGTTTACCAGTATCAACCGTACCCTGGATACACTTATCAGCAACCTCAACAACCCCAGTTTGGTCTGGTTAATCCTAGTTTTCTGGGAGGATACAATATTCCAAATGCAATTCCAATTCCAAGTTATCCTGGATATCCTCCTCCTGGGGTTGGTCTTATGACCCAGGGTTTTCGTGACCCTAACCGTCAGTTACCGTTTATTGCAACTTTGGACTTGCCTGATTTGTCGCGCCTTATGAATGATCTGATTAATTGTCTTCCGTTTTGGACGCCAATGCCGAATAAGTTGCCCAGTGATATCCCAAAGTTTGAAGGTAAATTAGGAGAGGATCCGTTAAACCATGTGATGACTTATCACCTCTGGTGTGCATCTAATTCCATTATAGATGATTCAATTCGCTTACGTCTTTTTCAACGCACTCTGATTGGTCTTACGGCCAAGTGGTACATTGAGTTACCGCGAGCTTCTTTTTATAACTTTAGTCAATCAACCACTTCATTCTTAACTCATTTTCAGTTTCCTATCAGATATGACAATGGCACGGAATTATTAACTTCATTAAAACAGTCAACATCCACATATATTTCAGATCATATTCATGAATGGCGACATTGACGACGTTTAGTGAAAGTTTTTATTCTGGATCAAATTTTAGCAGAATGGTTTGTTAAATCATTATTACCTAAAATCACTGAGGATGTAGCTAAGGCAGGAGTTGTTACTGAAGAGCAAGTAATTGCTCAAGCTCAATACCTTGACCTCGTTTATACGCAGTTGGGTACTTTACACGAAAAAATCCCCGACCTTCCGAAACAAAATCAAATAACTACAGCTCCTTCAGGGTCTCATGCCGCTGATGGTATGATTGGTTCAGTTAACACCAAAAACAAGAAGAAATCTTTAAAGAATTCTTATCCTATTATAATTTTACCAGATTCCCCGACAAGAGACTCTTCCGCTGAAATTCCTGCCGATATTCATGTCGTAGAATCATCTATGGCCAAATCAAAATCTGGCGGTAAAAAGAAAGGGAAGAAGAAAAATAAACAAAACTCAAAAGAGAAATCAGATAAAACTGAATCTACTAACGAGAAACGTAAACCTCGCTATCCTTGTCTCATTTGTGACGAGGAGCATTTTACAAGAGATTGCCCACATCGCGCTGAGGTTGCAAAAATCGTCAAAGGTTCTCAAACGCCTACTGTCTTGAAGGATCCTTTTCCTAGTCAAGATAGTAAGATGATTGGTTCTTCCTCAAATGCCTCAGAAGAACCCATAATGATGATGTCTCATGTCAAGATTGCGACGCGATCACAAGATTATGGTACTAAAAGTCCTGTTGGTGGTAAGGAAGCAGAATCTTCTAATTCAAACCCATCAACTTCAACTCCTTCTGGTTCTGATCCGCTACAGATCGAGAAACCTAACCCAGACTTAGTAATCAAACCACCTGCTAAAGGTATACTTCGGAAGTCAACTTTCAATCTGCATGCGAGAGCTGCTCAGAATTATAACATTGTTGAAGACTTAGCTATTTCCCCTTCAGCAATGTCAGCTTTGGAGGTGCTGCAATCATGCCCAGCACAACGTAAATTACTTTTGTTGGCTATAGGAGCTGTTGATATTCAGGATTCAAACCTTATAATCTTCGATTTAGAGAATAGTACACCTCGCCTACCTCATCAAATGGCTTTCCAGATTCCAGTGTTAGTCAAAAACAGACCTTGCTTTAGGACTGTAATTGATGAGGGAGCTTCTACATGTATTATGTCGATCTAATGTTGGAGATCGCTTGGTTCTCCTACACTCAATCAATCCCCGACGATTCTAAAGGCTTTTGATGGCCGTGGGTTCCATCCTTTTGGCATTCTACAAGATTTACCTATAGGGGTTGAAGGCAAAACTATTAATCTAGATGTGGAAGTGGTTGATGCCCCTCTAGATTACAACCTTCTTTTGGGTCGCAGCTGGTCTTACGCTATGACTGCTGTTGTTTCATCGGTCTTTCGACTTATCAAGTTTGCTCATAATGGAAATATTGTAACCATAGAGCAGCTGACTTATTTTTCATCCGACCCAGCCTCTTCTAAAAGTATCCAACATGTCGGTAAAACAACTATCCCTTATAAGGATGTTGGGGTAGGATTGATTAAAGATTCTGGTTTACTAGGAACTTTTTCCTTTCCTCCTCCTAACATATCGCCTTCTACTGCAACCATTCATATGATTTCATCAAACACTATTGTTTTGGATGATCCTTGGATCGTACCTTCCGAATTTGAGGTGGATTCATTTGGTGATGCGATGCCTTTGAGTCCCTATGAAATTGCATATCAAGCTGTACAGTCATTTTCTGACCCTTCTTCAACCGAAATTGATCTAATGAATGTGGTCCATGGAGAATCACTTTTAATATCAACCTTAGATTCAACAACTTTTTCTGAGCTTGTTCATACTGATGAGTAGATTCGTGAACTTTTGTCTGTTGATGATTTACCATGGGAAGATCTTCATCATCGATCTTCGTTTTTACCTGAGCTTGATCATTTTGAAAACGATTTTTCATCTATTTTTACTACTGATTATGTCAAAGAACCACAGAATCCATTGCAACATCCTGATTCTGAGTTAAATTTGGGAAATATTTCTCGAACGGTTCCTATTGACATTTCAGTTAAGCCTGGAATTGTTGAAAACATTCATATAGGTGCTTCCTGTACAGATAATGAACTCCAAACTTATAAATCCCTATTTCAAGAATTCCGTGACGTGTTTGCCTGGTCATATGAAGAAATGCCAGGAATTGATCCAGCAATTGTTGTTCATGAAATTAAAACCTACCCGGATGCTAAACCTGTCCGACAACGTTTGTGTTAGATACATCCGGGAAAAGCTGCTGCTATTAAAGCAGAAGTTGAGAAATTGCTTCAAGCAGGTTTCATTTATCTAATTCCCTTAACAGATTGGGTATCGAATATTATCCCTGTTAACAAAAAGCAAGGAACGATAAGAATATGTATCGATTATAGGGATATTAATCGAGCTTGTCCTAAAGACAATTATCCAACCCCCTATATCGATCAAATCATTGATGATTGTGCTGGCAGTGAAATTTTCTCGTTTATGGATGGTTTTTCCGGTTACAATAAAATCAACATACTCCCTGCTGATCAACCAAAAACGACTTTCATTTGTCCATGGGGGACATTTGCTTACTACAAATTACCTTTTGGGTTGAAGAATGCTGGAGCAACTTTTCAAAGAGCTATGTCTTACGCATTTCATGACATCAAGCACATTGTGCAGACCTATCTCGATGATTTACCTGCCCATTCATTACGTTGAGCCGATCATCTCACTCATTTACGAGAAATATTTATGAGATGTCAACATTATCGAATTAGGCTGAATCCATGCAAATGTGTTTTCTGTATGGAAACAGGTCGTTTACTGGGATTTGTTGTTTCAAAAGCCGGCATTCGTGTCGATCCCTCGAAGGTTGAAGCTATTGTCAAATTGCCTCCTCCTTTGACTCTTCGCCAACTCCAAAGTTTGCAAGGGAAATACAACTTTTTACGTCGTTTCATTCCTAACTACGCTGAGATAACAAAGGGTTTTATCGAAACAGAATACTCCACTCTTTTGGGATGAGATAGCTGACAAATATTTTGATGCACTTAAACACGCATTGAACCATGCACCGTTATTGCATCCTCCCAACTACAACCAGGATTACTTCTTGTACCTCGCCGCTTCTCATTCCACCATTGGGATGGTTTTAGTTCAGGAAGATGAATTCAACAGTGAACATGTGATTTACTATCTTAGTCGAACTCTGAATCCAACTGAGCTTAAATATTCACATGTGGAGAAATTGGCCTTGGCAGCTGTTCAAGCTGTCCAAAGATTTTGTCATTACATCTTACTATGCAAAACTACCGTAATTTCTGACTGTAACCCTATGATCTATATTTTGACCAAACAATTGCTAGGGGGCAAGTATTCCAAATGGATTGTTATCCTGCAGGAATTTGACTTGGAATTTGAAAAATCCAAGGCAAAGAAATCTTTGGTTTTTGCGGAATTGATGTGTGATTTCCCACGTGCTGATATTGAAACTGTGGCAGAAGAGCCCATTGCGGACGAATCCTTGTTTCTTATTAGTACTCTTGATCCATGGTATGGAGATATCATTGTTTATCTCCAAACCCAATCTTTTCGGCCTGAAATTTCACGATCTCAGCAACGGAAAATACGTTTCCAATCCCAACAATACAAAATTATTGGAGATACACTCTATCATCGTGGGGCGGATTCTGTTTTCCGACGTTGTTTAACTCATGAAGAAGCTGAAAAGGTTTTAAATGACTGTCACTCTAGAGCATGTGGCGGTCATATGTCTAGGTATGCCATAGCCCAAAAGATATTGCGCGCTGATTATTTCTGGCTGTCTTTATTTAAAGATTATATCTATGCGGTCCGAAAATGCCACAATTGTTAAATTTTGATCGAAAGATGCGTGCTCCACTTGCTCCTCTCCACCCTAGATTCGGTGTTCCTCAAGTGATTATTACCGATCATGGGAGTCATTTTCGAAACATCATGATGACTGAACTAACAGATCAACTTGGCCTGCGCCATGAAAGTTCTACTCCATATTACCCATAGGCTAATGGTCTGGTTGAAGCCATCAACAAATTTCTAGTCATTATGATCCGACGAATCATTGGAATTCATTGGTCGAATTGGCATAACATGTTATTTTCAGCACTTTGGGCGTATCGAACCTCAGTAAAAACATCAACTGGTTTCACTCCTTTTCAACTGGTTTATGGTTTGGAAGCTGTGTTACCCATTGAATGCGAAATTCCGTCATTGCAAATAGCCATAGAATTACTTCCAACCACTTCTGAAGAGGAGAAACGTTTGTTGTACTTAGCTCAGCTAGATGAGAATCGACGTGATGCTGCATTAGCAATCGAAACTCATGCCAAACAAATTAAAGCTCAGTACGATTGAAATGTTACACCTCGTAATTTTTCGGAAGGAGACCTAATCTTACTATATGATCAAGCAAACAATAAGTTAGGGGCTGGAAAATTTGTACCTATGTGGCATGGTCCTTATGTTGTTAAGCAAAAGTTGGCAAAAGGGGCCTATGAATTGGTAGAATTTGACGGTGTCTCTTTGGGTAAACCCATAAATGGTCTTTATTTGAAGAGATATTATGCTTAAATCTGGGTGTGGAGATTTTAGTTAGATTAGTTTCTTTCTAGCTGGTGTGTTTTAGATTAGAGAAGTGTGCTTATTCTAGAGAGTGTTTTTATCATTATTCCTGCTTATCTTGATTTTACTCTTGATATTGCAGATGTCGACGTCTCTTCAAACATACATTGGTTTCGTTGATGGTGCTTGCTGTAATACATGGAACATTTCTTCCGCAGCTTGGGTTATCTATTCACCCTCTGATGAGTTGGTATCTATGCATGGGGTAAGCCTTTGTCAAACAACGAACAACATTGCAGAGTATAGTGCCGTGATTGAGTTATTATCTGAATCCATTTCATTCGGGATTTAGATTTTGATTGTTAGGTTAGATTCTGAACTCGTTGATTGCAGCTTAATAGAGTTTATGCCATTAGAAATCCAGTGTTATTAAGATTATTTTTGAGAGTTCGTCTCTTGGAATGTGAATTTGACTATATTGAATATCAACATATTCCAAGATATTTAAATACATTAGCAGATGCAATTGCTTCTCAAATGTTAAATAGACATTTGCAATAATCAAATAGTAAATTTAAAAACATTCCATAACATGTTATACAAGATAGCCAGTAATAGTGATATAGCATAGCATAGAAGTGTGTCAAATATACATCATCTTCGATCATAGGTTGAAAAACACCTTATGATCGGCAAAAATGATAGTACAAAAAGCAAAAATGTCGTATGAGTCTGCAAAGGCGATCATCCTATCACTGGTGATGATCACGATAAGAAACCACTGCTCGGGCCACCCTACAAAGGAACCTCTTGAAAGGTCCTCAGATCCCAATCACATAGCGCTGTAACCTAAGAGGAATATCATCTATGCTAGTCTCTGGAATATCTGCTGTCAAACGCTCTAGATGATTTTCTAGTTTAGTCAGGGTCTCTGTAGATTCGTCCCATGGGGTCGGTACTGCTGCAGCTGGGTGTCTCCTCTCATAGGGCTAGAGAGTGGCTGGTCGCCATGGACCCACATCTGCATTTGAAAATTTTTATTATTAGTTTTGGATGATTTTAAAAACAAAAAAAATTAGTTAAAGCTTAGAAAATGTTGAGAATGATTTTACCTGAATCATGCCACTACTCTCTTGGTGGAAGAGTCATGTCTGGGTCACCATGATAATCCATCCCAGCATAAGGAAAATCCCGAATCATGAAAAGTTGGTTCTCCAACCAACGGAAATACTCAGGCGGAAATCGAACAACCTCTGAACCCTCCTCGGGATGACGGGCCATAACTGCAACCCAACACATTAGCTTAGGTTCTCGGGGAAGTCCAAATCCAACGGAAAGTTGTTGTGGGACCAACATCGAGACCCTCTCCAGACCAAAGCTCACAACTAGGAAACCATATCCAAAGTTTTTTAGTTGTCCGTTCTTTGCTCTAGTTAGTTGGCCTTTTACATTCGCCAACACAGCTTCGCACCAGTTGAAGATGGTTCTTCGATAATAGTCTATTGCCATTCGCATTTGGGATCCGGTAGCTACATGTAGTGCTGCACTTCCGCAAAGTCTGGTGACAGTAAATGAAATCACTTTAACTTCAGGACGGGAGATAGTTTTGATATCGATCCCTTTGTCCTTTGTTTGGTCATTACAAAACTCTAGTCGGAGACTATCGACAGACTGGCCACCTGGCCTAGTCCCGAATAGAGATAATCGTTCACCTCTCTTGGGCAAACCAGTCAGGAAATAAATGTCCTCTAGCTCGATTTCGAGTCGATGGCCACCAATAATGAAACACTGGTCCTGTATATTCCACCTGTCTACCAACCATTGCAAAAAGTCTACTTGGGCCCTCATGCCAGGTATGGCCCAGAATTTAAATAGCCCGCATGCCCTCAATGCATCTAATGAGGGTTGATGATTAATTGCAGCAAGGTCCACATCTTCGTGCTCTCGTTCCTGCCAAATGAGCATTTTGTATATCCTACATTGCAAAAACGGCGGATTAGAACATTTTAGTTCAAAATTTTTTTGGGCAGAAATGAAAAAATTGGAGTTTTGAAACCTATTTCGCGGGGTCCGCACCCGCTAGTTAGGGATAGTGCGTAGGTCCGCACTCTTCCCAAGCAACAGGTGTGAGACTCTGGCTCTTTCCATTGTAGGAAAAAGTCTGAGTTCGCAGGTTTCGCATGTTGCGCCTGCGGATCCCCGCGAGCGGTTTTTTAAACTATTTTTTCCTTAAAAAATCAAAATGGAAGCCTAAAAACAAAATACAAATGGTTGAAATGCAAGATTAAGGTGACGTGGATTACTTGGAGCTGATGGTTTTCATTTCCAACGGACAGATTTTCCGCAATCTTCACAGGAAGTTTCTTACCCAAAAGCTCTTTTTTCTCACTCTGAAGTCAAACGGTAAAAATGAATTTACAAAAGCCCTTTTTATAAGCTTTTTTGAATAAATAAATTTTCAATTTGTTTATTTTTCACTTTAAAAAGGTAACTTTTTGATGCATTTTTATTTATTTTAAATAGGTATGAGTAATGTTTGAGTTTTTGTGCAGAATATTGGATTTTTCAGGCAAAATTGATTGTTTTCAACAAAAAACATTGGAGTCTTCTTTAAGCTCTTTTCTAACCGTAAAATATGAAAAGATTGCCGAGTTTTTCTTTTTAAGCTCGTTTAAATGTAATTAAAAGGACGGTCCACTGACAGCTCTTTTCTGACCATATAAATATGAAAAGATTGCCGGGCTTTTGTCGTTTCAAGTTCGATATTGGTTATAAAACGACGTGTCGTTGATTACTTTTTTACCTTTTTGGATCAAAGACACTAATTATGAAAAGTACTCCTTGATCATAATGGTCAAGCAGTTCTCTCAAGTATTATTTTATACTTTTTCAGGCTTGGGAGACACAAATTTACGAAAAAGAACAACCATGGAGTTTTCTTAAGTTTTTCTTCTGACTCCCTAAAATTGAAAAACGCCGAGTTTCTCCTATAATGGACTCGTTAAAATGTAACAGTAAAGGACCTGTTAAATTTTAAAACAGGAACGAACCACTCCTTCTTAGGGTTCAAATTTTAAACTAAGTTGGACTCATCTGAAGGGTGAGCTTATACTCCTCAAGCTTGTCAAAAATAAAGAGGTACTTGCCAAAAATGGTGGGGGAAAAGAGAGAAAAATGAACCTGTTTGTTATACTTTGTGTTTTAGAAAGGCATTCAACCACTCTTGAACACAACACTTTTTGTTCACCTGGGTTAGGAAATCCTTTGCCTAACAGTTAATCAAACCATATTGAAAGTCTTCAGCCGGTTTCTGGGTATTAGATTTGGGTCAATTGTCACCAAACCATCTGCAGTGTTGTTATGTGTTCAAGAGGCCAGTTCGAATAAACCATTCATCTGCAAAATATCTATCATCCATCTTGACCATCCCTGAGTTAGTCCTTGCCAAATATATTTCTTCAAACTTGATCTATGATTTTGTGTTGTAGGCTTGCCTACGACGGATCGCTTTCTATCGACTTTAGCTCATTATCTAGAAAGATGATCTAGAAATCGTCAGTACCTTGGAATCTGCATGCCTCAATGGCAGGTTTCTCACCTTCGATGATAGGTTGCGTCATTGACCTTTGATCAAAGGATTCTATGACATGTTCGACATCAGCTCATCTATTCACATTTCATGGATTGTACTGAGTACTTTGAGAGCCATTGACATTACTGGTGGTTTCTATCACACTTGTTAACAGTTCACATCATTGACTGGTAATCAAGTGGTTTCTACCATGTTCGACTTTGACACATTCATTCACATGGATAGAATCGCACTAATTCGGGAAGCAGAAATCAAGACCCTGGATCTAGTTTCCACCATCCAGGCTGCGAGGAATTTTGTTATTCATTATATAGTGGACTATTCATAAACAGATGGTTGCGCCCATACTGTGTCTACATATACTTGTGATGTATTACAAAATCATTCCTTTCTCAGAGCAGTTTAGTTAGTTTTCTAGTCAGTTTTGATCTGAGTATGGGAATTCCTACCTCAACGATGATATGTTCACATATATATATATTTTGTATTGAATGTTTTTACAGGTTCCGACCAGGGTGTCCACAAGATGATCTTTGAAATGATAAAGTATTTCACTCTTCTTAGATGACAAATGTTATCCTCATCTATGACAGACTTCACACTTTAGGGGGAAATCTGTTGCACAAAATATTGTCACCATAACATTCTACAATCAGTGTGAGTCTATCACCACTCATACTTTCCTCCTTTGCAAGTCTTAAACCTCAGTTCTTCATGTCAAGCCTTGAAAAATAAGAGAAAGCCCTTAAAAGTCTCTAAAACTCTGGTTCCGCACTTTCTCTTAGCATTACCTGCAGTCCTGCACCTATTGGTCATGTCCCCTGCGTACCTGACCGCTTTGTCTCGGTGTAATGGGTGCGGACCCCTGTAAAAGTAAAAAAGACGCAAGTACATTCTTAAAAACTCACTTTGGGTTATTTCTGGAAGCTTCTAGAGGGAATCTTGAGGTGGCAAGTTCGCTCCTTTAAGGTTCATGCATCCCATACCTTAAGGAGCTAACCCCTTGATGTGGGGAGCTTATCCCTTTGAAAGAGGACTCTATCCCTTCATAGGTGGACCTATAACTTCCTTCCTCTGCACTATAAAATGAGGCATTGGGCTGGTTACTGAGGAGGTTGAAAGCTGGATATTTTTGAGGTGAAATGCTGTTGGAATTTAATCTTCCTAATTGAGCTTGAGAGGAGAGATTACATACCTTTTTTGATCTCATTGGGAGGAGTGTGAGGCTTGTCAAAGTAGAGGAGATTCCTGCTTGGACCCTAGGAGGAGCTTGTACAACATCAAGGCACCAAAGGGTGTAAAGTTCTTCTATTTTCAAAGTTAATACAATCAAGTTTATTTTTCTCAATAAGCTGTGTTTTATGGTTTATTTCCTGGATTCCTTGATCACCATGATGAATATGATTTATTATAATAGCTATGTAGGTTTTATTTGATGTGTGCTTATTTGTAATTGCAGGTTTTTAAAAGGAAACTCATTCGGACGGTCGAAGCGTGGCTGCCACAAACTAGCGTTGGACTTAAGGTAGGGTCTAAAACACCTCTTGGTTTTTATTTATAAATCGCAATATATTTAGAGAAAGGTAGATTTGCTTGTCTTGCTTGTCGCTAGATATCTGTTGATACTAGGGAGATCGGTCTTGTCTGCAAGAACAATCTATCTAGCTGACAAGGTCGAGAATGTTGAATTTCGGGATGGCTACTCGAAGTTGAAAGAAGAATTTGAAGACCTCAAGGTCCGATACAAGTATACAGAATGGTTGTATATATAAAAAGAGAAGGAAGTCAAAGGGATTGGAGCTGCAAGGGACCAAGATTTGGCAAAAATCTTGAAGTTGCACAATGATCTTGGAGATGCTCGGAATGAGATAGCGATTTTGAAGAAAGCTATTGGGAAGAACTCTAGTGGAGGAGTTGCTCATGTGAAAGTCAAGGAACCTGATTCTTATGACGGGACGAGGAGTGCAAAAACTATTGGTAACTTTCTATGGGACATGGAGCAATACTTGGAACGTTTGCGAATGTCTGATGAGGAGGCCAAAGTCAAAGTAGTTGCTTAGTTCTTGGCGAAGGAAGATGGACCAGATTTCCAATGGCAATGCTATGGAGATCACTTCATGGGATGATATGAAGAAGGCTTTGCAAACTCATTTTAGTCCACAAGATGAAACATGGGATGAAATGATGAAGATAAAGTATATAAAGTAGACAAGGAGCCTACAAGCTTATCAGCGAGAATTTTCAAGTGCAAATTTGGAACTTCCTGACATGGCGGAAAGGGACAAGGTATTCAATTTCATTATAGGGTTGAAGCCTTGTGTATGCAATGAGGTGAAGAGGCAAAATATTAAAACACTTGAAGAAGCATTTGCAGTTGTTGATCGCTTGGTAGAACATTATGATGAAGGAACTGAAGAGAAGAAGAAAAATACTGACAAACCGAAAGAGAAGTCTACAAAAGAAGAGCCTTCGAGATCGTGTGACAGGACGAAGACGAAGAAGCCATTGAAGCGTTGGATATGTGAAGAACCACATATGATGAAGAATTGTCTTTCAAGACCGAAAGTGGTTGCGATAACACAATCTAATGCAAAGAAGAAAGAGGAAACTTCTATTGGGGTTATGTAGATTCTAGGAGCTGCAATGGCTACAAAAGCGATCTCACGAAGAGATCCTAAAATAAACAGGTTGGAGTATGTTGAGATGAAGATTGCGAATAACACTGTACTCACTATGGTGGATAGTGGTGCAAATCAAAAATTCATGAGTGAGGATACTACGAGGAAGATTGGATTGAAGTTTGTATCTATTCAGGAACAAAAGAAGGCAAGGAACTCTCCTCCTGATTCTGTGATTGGTGTGGTTGAGAGAGTCGATGTGACACTAGGTGAATGACAAGGAAGGTCGATTTCATAGTGGTGCGGATAGATGACTACCAATTTGTGTTGGGCATGGAATTTATGAAACAATTTGAAGCTATGATAGTTCCACATATGAGGAAGTTGTACATTTACAACGGGCGAGATGATGTAACTATTGGTGTGCCAACCATGGGGGTTACGAAGGCCGAGTGTAAATTGTTAGCGATGAATGTGAAGGATGTCAAGTGATATGAAGAGGTATATAAGAGGTTGTCTTCTATGGAGGAAAAGCTTATGGAACAATCATAGGTGATTCAGAAATTCTCTGATAGTATCTTGGATCTATCAAGTAGACTAGAGGCAATGAAGAAGTATGAGGATGTTAGACTGAATGTTCAAATGGAGGATCGAGAAGCATACTTGTATAGGTTAGAAGAGGAAGGGGAAGAATATTTGGAAATAATTAATTAATTCATTATGGATTAATTAGTTGGAGAAATTCAAGTTAGAAGTCTTTCTGAAGTCATGCAAGAGTTATCCCTTAAATTAAGGAGATTATCCCTTAATTAAGGAGATAAGATTGAGTTATATTTGAGTTGTAATTAGTTAACTTAGTTTACTGAGTTAAGTCCAGTTAAATTAGTTCCAAACTGTTTGAGGAACTAATAGACAATTAACAATTAGTTGATGCATGCATGCACTCAACTAGTGTACTCCAGTTAACTGAAGATTCTCTCATCAGAAACTCATGCATGTCTATTCTGAGAAAGGCCCAGTTGAGATTAATGTCAAGGACAATGTACTATCAGTTGCACATGTTTCCTATAAAGAAAATTCATGCATGTATAAGGAATAGGTTCCTTGAGGATTGCGCAGTTCTGATAGTGTATTACAGCAGTGTTCCACTTGGTGAGGTGAGAATCATCAACTATGAACAACGCAAGGAAATAGGAGCTTGGAGGGCAGAGGAGAAGGCTCGTGAGAATCCATGATTGCCTGTGAGCATCTGTGAGGATTTTACTGAGAGCTGGCTAGCCATGAAAGCTAAGGCTTTGTATAATCTCTATGTATTTCCACCTTGTATGATAATACAGATAGTGGGGTTTTTAGCTGAGGCTTTCCCCAAAGTATTTTCATGTGTATTGTGATTTCTTCTTCTTCTGGTTATATTGTTCAGCTTTGGTTCAACTCGATCTTTAAGCTTCCGCAAATTGATAGTTGAAGTAGGTTATAATATTTTGCTTTGATTTATATTGCATTATTGGGTTAATCTATAGTCAAATTTTCTACATAGTCTTAGAGCGAGATTTGTAGAGAATTTGCAGAATTTCTACATGTTATTAGAGCCTAGTTTATCAGAGTTGTGAACAGTCTACTGAGAAGAGAATTCAAAGTTTGAAGTTCGAAGTTGCAGGTGCAAATCAAATTCTTATCATACTTTAAGGTTGGCCAATGGCATTCTATGGCTTGAGACTCAAGTATGCCTTGGAAAGTAGCTCGAATTACATAGCATGGAAAGATCGCATGGAGGCTGTATTAGAAGACAATGGCTTGAAAGATTTCATTGATCGAGAAATCCCAAAGCCAGCTTCAACTAATGCACAAGAATTAACTGAGTGGAAGAAGTGTGTGGCAAAGATGAGACAGATTATCCTTGAGGGAGTTCGAGACCATATTGTCTTGAGTCTCCATGGGAAGGATACTCCATTTTCAATGTGGAAGACATTGAAGGACCTCTACCAGAATAGTAGCGACTAGAGGAAATTGGCGCTCAAGGATAAGCTTTGAAGAATCAAGATGGAGAAGGGCGATACTATTTCCACATATCTGAACAAGCTCACCACCTGCAGAGATGAGCTTAACAGTGTGGGAATAACTACTGCCGATGATGATATGGTGAGCCTCGCTCTCCTTGGCCTTCCAAAGAGTTGGAATAACTACCAAGACTCTGTGAATGGAAGGGAGAAACTGTCGAATTGGGAACGACTGTGGTCGGATCTTATGCATGAGGAGATCAAGAAGAGCACATGAGAAGGTTCTTCATCAAAGAATGATGATGAAGAAAATCCGGCCTTAGTAAGTAAGGTAGGGAAAAGGGAAGGGGAAGGCTTCCCATTCTAAATCGAATTATTCTCATGGAGGGAAGAAGGGTGACAAGTCTACAGTGAGATGCTTAAATTGTCACGAGATGGGACATTATGTGACTAATTTCCCATCGAAGAAGTCCAAGAAGGGATCCTCGAAAGGATCAGAAGGTGAGGCATTAACCTCCCAGCTTGAAATGGACTTTACCCTCATCTCATGCATGGTGTCACCGATGATGGGTTGTGTTTGGTATCTTGACAATGGAGCCTCATTCCACATGACCGGTGATAAAATTTTATACAGTGCCTTGGAGGAGAAAGACCTCAACATGCGCATAGAGATGGGTGACGATGGAAGGTATAGTGTTTCGGGAGTGGGCACGATTGCTTTTCAGAGGGATTATGGAGCTCCTATCACCTTGATGGATGTGAATTATGTGCCTGGACTAAAGAAGAACTTGGTATCAGTCGCGATGTTGGAGGACAAAGGCTACGATGTTTTCTTTAGTAAGGGAAAGGTTTTCCTTAGACACATCACCACGAGATAGGTGAAACATATCGGTTCATGAGTTAAGAACCTATATGCTCTTGAGGTTCAAGATGCATGCAAAGCCTTGAGGAGAAAGGCAAATGTTAGAGACTTGGTTGTAGAGAGGGAGAGTAAATTACCTCTCAACATGTAGTCCCAGAAGAAGTCTCAGACAATTGTGGAGGAGCCTCAATTGGAGAAGCATAGAGGAGACCGGGTGATGAGATCCACTCATGCAGATACCTCCATTAAGGGGGAATTTCGATCCAAGTGGGCACAGGGATCACATGCATCCATACCTATAGGTCTGAGGTGGGGCGATGTGAAGTGATAGTCCCAAGAACGCTGAAATTGGGTAGGGTCCATTGAGAGGTTTTATCTCATGGATCGTACCTTGCTACAGGAGCCCAAAGTACATAGTAGTGGGAGGAATCAGTGGGATTGATGTAGTCAGAGATCAAAGTGACAGAGGCTAGAGCAGTCAGATACTAAAGAGTGCAGAGAAGGATTGACAACAGTGCAGAAAGGCAGAGTCAGTAGAAGCGCAAAGTTTTCAGTTGATAGAGGCAATAGCAGTCAGAGACTTTGATGACAGATGCATCATACTGATTCAGGTTGGATGTTTTCTTCTTCTTCTTTTTTTTTTTTTTTTTTTTTTTTTTCTGGAGTTGCTGGAGCAACAACACTAGAGAGAAGTGTTGCATGCATAACATTCCAAAGGTTCACGATCAGGATCGAGTTGAATTCCTTTCTTGTTGAGAGGGAGTGTTGAAAATAGCAACAAGAAATGATAAAAATAGAATCCAGAAATTCCAATTTTAATTTGTCCTTGAATTAAAATTGTGAATTAAAATCGAATTTAGTCTCACCAGCTACTTGGAAATAATTAATTAATTCATTATGGATTAATTAGTTGGAGAAATTCAAGTTAGAAGTCTTTTTGAAGTCATGCAAGAATTATCCCTTAAATTAAGGATATTATACCTTAATTAAGGAGATAAGATTGAGTTATATTTGAGTTGTAATTAGTTAACTCAGTTTACCGAGTTAAGTCCAATTAAATTAGTTCCAAACTGTTTGAGGAACTAATAGAGAGTTAACAGTCAGTTGATGCATGCATGCACTCAACTAGTGTACTCTAGTTAACTGAAGATTCTCTCATCAGCAACTCATGCATCTCTATTCTAAGAAAGGCCCAGTTGAGATTAAAGTCAAGGACAGTGTGCTATCAGTTGCATGTGTTTCCTATAAAGAAAATTCATGCATGCAAAAGGAACAGGTTCCTTGAGGATTGTGCAGTTCTGACAGTGTGTTAGAGCAGTGTTCCACTTGGTGAGGTGAGAATCATCCACTATGAACATTGCAAGGAAATAGGAGCCTGGATGGCAGAGGAGAAGGCTTGTGAGAAGCCATGATTGCCTGTGAGCATTTGTGAGGATTGTACTAAGAGCTGGCTAGCTGTGAGAGATAAGGCTTTGTATAATCTCTATGTATTTCCACCTTGTATGATAATATAGATAGTGGGGTTTTTAGTTGAGGCTTTCCCCAAAGTATTTTCATGTGTATTATGATTTCTTCTTCTTTTGGTTATATTGTTCAGCTCTGATTCAAATCGATCTTTAAGCTTCCACAAATTGATAGTAGAAGTAGGTTATAGTATTTTGCTTTGATTTATATTGCATTATTGGGTTCATCTACAGTCAGATTTTCTACATAGTCTTAGAGCGAGATTTGTAGAGAATTTGTGGAATTTATACATGGTATCAAAGCCTAGTTTATCAAAGCTGTGAATAGTATACTGAGAAGAGAATTCAAAGTTTGAAGTTCAGGGTTGTAGGTGCAAATCGAATTTTTATCATACTTCAAGGTTGGCTAATGGCATTCTATGGCTTGAGACTTGAGTATGCCTTGGAAGGTAACTCAAATTACATAGCATGGAGAGATAACATGGAGGCTGTATTAGAAGAGAATGGATTGAAGTATTTCATTGATCGAGAAATCCCAAAGCCAGCTTTAACTAATGCATAAGAATTGGTTGAGTGGAAGAAGTGTGTGGCGAAGGCGAGACGATCATCCTTGAGGGATTTCGAGACCATATTGTCTCGAGTCTCCATGGGGAGGATACTCCATTTTCAATGTGGAAGACATTGAAGGACCTCTACCAGAATAGCAGTGATGAGAGGAAATTGGTGCTCAAGGATAAGCTTCGAAGAATCAAGATGGAGAAGGGCGATACTATTTCCACATATTTGAACAAGCTCACCACCTGCAGAGATGAGCTTAACAGTGTGGGAATAACTACTATCGATGATGATATGGTGAGCCTCACTCTCTTTAGCCTTCCAAAGAGTTGGAATAGCTACCAAGACTTTGTGAATGGAAGGGAGAAACTGTCGAATTGGGAATGACTATGGTTAGATATTATGCAAGAGGAAATCAAGAGGAGCACACGAGAAGTTTCTTCATCAAAGAATGATGATGAAGAAAATATTGCCTTAGCAAGTAAGGCAAGGAAAGGGAAGGGGAAGGCTTCCCATTCTAAATCAAATTCTTCTCATGGAGGGAAGAAGGGTGACATGTCTAAAGTGAGATGCTTTAATTGTCACGAGATGGGACATTATGCGACTAATTGCCCATCGAAGAAGTCCAAGAAGGGATCCTAGGAAGGATCAGAAGGCGAGGCATTAGCCTCTCAGCTCAAAATGGACTTTACCCTCATCGCATGCATGGTGTCATCGATGATGGTTTGTGTTTGGTATCTTGACAATGGAGCCTCATTCCACATGACCGGTGATAAGACTTTATTTAGTGTCTTGGAGGAGAAAGACCTCAAGATGCCGATCGAGATGGGTGACGACGGAAGGTGTAGTGTTTCATGAGTGCGCACGATTGCTTTTCAGAGGGAGCATGGAGCTCCTATCACCTTGACAGATGTGAATTATGTGCCTGGACTAAAGAAGAACTTGGTATCAGTTCCGATGTCGGAGGACAAAGGCTACAATGTTGTCTTTAGTAAGGGAAAGGTTTTCCTTAGACACATCACCACGAGATAGGTGAAATAGATCGGTTCACGAGTTAATAACCTGTATGCTCTTGAGGTTCAAGATGCATGCAAAGCCTTGAGGAGAAAGGAAAATGTTTGAGACTTTGTGGTTGAGACAGAGAGTAAATTACCTCTCAACATGCAGTCCTAGAAGAAGTCTCAGATAATTGTGGAGGAGCCACAATTGGAGGAGCAGAGAGGAGACCGAGTGAAGAGATACACTCATGCAGATACCTGCATTAAGGGGGAATTTTGATCCAAGTGGGCAGAGGGATCACATGCAACCATACCTCCAGGTTTGAGGTGGGGCGATGTGAAGTGATAGTCCCAAGAAGGCTTAAATTGGGCAGGGTCCATTGAGAGGTTTTATCTCATGGATCGTACCTTGCTATGGTAGCCCAAAGTACATAGTAGTGGGAGGAATCAGTGGGATTGATGCAGTCAAAGTTCAAAGTGACCGAGGCTAGAGCAGTCAGATACTAAAGAGCGCAAAGAAATATTGACAACAGTGCAGAAAGGCAGAGTTAGCAGAAGCGCAAAGTTTTTAGTTGACAGAGGCAATAACAGTCAGAGACTTTGATGACAGATGCATCATACTGATTCAGGTTAGATGTTTTTTTTTTTTTTGGAGTTTCTAGAGAAACAACACTAGAGAGAAGTTTTGCATGCATAACATTCCAAAGGTTCGCTATTGGGATTGAGAAGAATTCCTTTTATGTTGAGAGGGAGTGTTGAAAATAGAAATAAGAAATGATTAAAATAGAGTCCAAAAATTCCAATTTTAATTTGTCCTTGAATTAAAATCGAATTTAGTCTCACTAGCTACTTGGAAATAATTAATTAATTAATTATGGATTAATTAGTTGGAGAAATTCAAATTAGAAGTATTTATGAAGTCATGCAAGAGTTATCCCTTAAATTAAGGAGATTATCCCCTAATTAAGAAGATAAGATTGAGTTATATTTGAGTTGTAATTAGTTAACTCAGTTTACTGAGTTAAGTCCAGTTAAATTAGTTCCAAATTGTTTGAGGAACCAATAGAGAGTTAACAGTCAGTTGATGCATGCATGCACTCAACTAGTGTACTCTAGTTAACTGAATATTCTCTCATCAGAAACTCATGCATGTCTATTCTAAGAAAGGCCCAGTTGAGATTAAAGTCAAGGACAATGTACTATCAGTTGCATGTGTTTCCTATAAAGAAAACTCATGCATGCAGAAGGAACAGGTTCGTTGAGGATTGCACACTTTTGATAGTGTGTTAAAGCAGTGTTCCACTTGGTGAGGTGAGAATCATCCACCAGGAACAATGCAAGGAAATAGGAGCTTGGAGGGCAGAGGAGAAGGCTTGTGAGAAGCCAAGATTTCTTGTGAGCATCTGTGAGGATTGTACTAAGAGTTGGCTAACTGTGAGAGCTAAGGCTTTGTATAATCACTATGTATTTCCACCTTGTATGATAAGACAGATAATGGGTTTTTTTTTTTCAACAAGGACGATTAATGTATTTATCGCCAAAAGTGGAGCAAGCTCCTATTATAATCGACAATATCTTTTAAAAACCGAGCAATGAGAATGAGATGGTAGTCCCTTCCCCTATGCTTATATTCAAAAGTTTTGTGATTTCTTTGGCTATTCTTGTTTTCTAACTTACATTTTATCTTTGGAGAGCAAATTCTGTGACCTTTTCCTTATGCTTTTCTTTTTATTGTTCCTTAAGTTTTCCGTTCCTTCTACTATTGTTCATTCTGGTTGCTATTCCTTCAGCCTATTGTTCCTTCGGTTGCTGTTCCTTCGGATGTTGTTCCTTCGAATTGTTGTTCCTTCGACCTGCTATTCCCTTGGGTGTTGTTCCTTCGGCCTGCTGTTCCTTCAGCCTGCTATTCCCTCGGGTGATGTTCCTTCTGGTGTTGTTCCTTCGGCCTGTTATTCCTTCGATCTGTTGTTCCTTTGCCTTGCTGTTCCTTCGGCCTGCTGTTCCTTCGGATGTTGTTCCTTTTGTTGTTGTTCCTTCGACTTGTTGTTTCTTCAGACGTTGTTCGTTCTGCTTGCTGTTCCTTTTGATTGCTATTCTTTCTGCTGTTGTTCCTTCAGCCTGCTGTTCCTTCTTCTGTTGTTCCTTCTGGTGCTATTTCTTATGTTGATGTTCATTCTTGGTGTTGTTCCTTCTGTGAATATTCCTTCTACCATCTACTGTTATACATTCTGGTGTTGTTTCTTCTGCTTGATAGTCCTTGTGCTTGTTGTTCCATTTGCTTGTTGCTTGGCAATCCTGAATGTGACTTTCAAGGTACCAAATACCACTCTCCCTCTGAAAAGCATATCTACCTTCTATAGATTGTCTAAGGTTATGGATGAATAGAGCAGGGTCTTCCATTAAGGCTAAGATTACCTTGAGGCAGCAGGCAGGATTTATTTGCCAACGAGTCCTCTTGTTTGTTTAAATCCCATAGAATATGGTATGAGTCGATTGTGTCAAAGTCTTTCAAAGTGTTTCGAATTCTCTGCAAGGTTTTGTTTAAAGCCGGGTTACTAAAATAATCTTCGGAGTTTAAGAGCTTTATCAGAAGCTCCGAGTCTCCAAATATTTGGATTGATTTGTAATCTAACTCCTTCGCAATCTGGCAAGCTTTTAGGAGGCTGTAACTCTCTGCTTGATTGTTCGAACTTATGCCTAGGCCCCAACTGAAACTGGTTTTTTCCAATCTGTTTGGGGAGAGAATCAATCCCCTTGCACATGCAGTGCCTGGATTCCCCTTGGACACTCCATCAAAGAAGATAATGGCTTTTGGGGTTCCTTGCCACCACTTAAGAAAGTCACCTGCAGTGAGACGTAGGCACCAAGTAGGATCTTTCATTGGTTTGTTGATTGAATCTTTCCTTTCTCCTGGCACACAGGGTCCTAGCCACACAGAGACTTCTGTAGATAATAGAAAGGCAAAAGCTAGTTTATCTATTATTTTCAACAATAGAGCTTTTACTTTGGCAACCACTTCCACTGATTTTAGGATCCTGTTGTTAAAAACACACTCATTTCAAGCCAACCACACTTTCCACCAAAGGCATTTTGGAATAGCTTGCCAAATGTTTTTCCAGCCTGCATTTTAAGATTTTTTTCTCAGGGTTTTGATCTGCCTAGGAGGTGTAGAGAGTAACAACTGAAATATGGGAGGGGGTGGGTACGCTAAGTCCGTGGAGGACCATCTTCCAAACTTCTTGTGTGAAAACATGGTCAACCAATAAATGGTCAGAGATTTCAATAGCAGAAGTGCATAGGCAACATCTAAAGGGCCCATGGAAGCCTCTTTGATTCATATTTTCTCCTATTAGTGCCTTTTTATGCATGAGTAACCAAGTGAAGAAATTCACCTTCGGAAGGAAAAAGGGAGACCAAACGGATTTCTAGAGCTTCGGAGTTAGCAAAGATGCGTGTGCGGCTTGTAATGAGGAGAATCCTTACACTGTTGTATAAATTTTGGTTCTTCCCCACCCCCATTTATCTTTGGATGTACAATGGATAAGGGCGAGGCCAGGAAGTGCTGCATAGAGAAAGTTTTTTTGTGGTTCTAGAGGGTCAGGAACCCCTGGAAAAGTCCATCCTGCCCAATTCCCTTTGCTGTCCCAAGAACATATGTCTGCAAGCTGGATATGTCCTTTGTTCACTAGCCAAATTTTAAATCGTTACAGGAATTTAGGGTGGCCAATGGGCATTCCCTTGAATGGTGTCCTCCCAAAGTAATGTTCTCTGCCCATTACTCAGTATTCTGTATAAATGTTGTTGTATATGGTCAATGATTCTTCTAACTAAATTCCATATTGTTGTTCCTCTTGGAGTAGAAGCAGTTGTGAGGTTTCTCAGAGAGGCTCCCTTTAGGTATTTCTTCCAGAGGATCTTGCTGACAGGATGATTTTTATCTGCATACAATTGCCATATGATTTTTCCACCAAGAGCTAGATTTGCTAAGCCTGGATCCCGTATCTGTAACCCACCTTGCTGGAGTGGTCTATTCAGGATATCCCATCTTACCAAATGTAACTTGCTCTGATTGCCCTTGCCCCCATTCCATAGGAAGTCCCAAAGGAGTTTGGAGATCTGTTCCGTGATAGACTTAGGAGCTAGCAGAAGGGAAGACTAGAAGATGGGAAGGGCAGAGAGGACTACCTTTATCAAAACCAACTTCCCTGCCTTTGTTAGCCATTGGCCTCCCCAATATGTTATTTTTTCTTTTATCTTGCTAATTACTTCAGTCCATAGGGAGGGAGGGCTTGGTCCCAAGGTTAAGGGAAGGCCTAGATATTTGATCTTTTCCCACTTGTCATACCCTGGGAATCCCAATATGCAAGTAATTCGAAGGATAGTTGGGTGATCTACATTCCAGCCATAAACCACACTTTTTCTTTTATTGATCAAGACTCCTGTTATTAAACAAAAGTTTTGAAGGATTCTTTGAAATCCTTTGCTATCTTAATCGAGGCCCCTCCCAAAATGAGAGAGTCATTTGCAAAGAGGGCGTGATTTATAGGGTCCACCCCTCTTGCTGCCTTGATACTTGGGATGCTGCCTACTTCCATTTTTGTTGTCATCTTTCTGCTTAGGGATTTTACCAACAAGATATAAAGAAAGGGTGACAAAGGGCATCCTTGGCAGAGCCCTCTAGAAGCTTGGAAGAAGTTAGAAGGTCTGCCATTGACCAGGGGGGTTATCCAAGGTCTGTGTGTGCAGGCTTTTATCAAGTTGACAAAATAAGCACTAAAACCGAAGGAGAGGAGGTTTCTATAGAGAAATGAGAGCTTAACTTGGTCAAAAGCATTTGACATATCCAACTTGATGAGCATGCCTTTTTCCTTCCGAGAGTGGCTAGAGTGGAGGGTTTCTTGCACTTGGGTCACATTGTCTATGAGGTTCCTTCCTTTGACGAACCTGCCCTGCAGAGGGGAGATCAGGTTCCCTAACAGAGGCTTGAGTCTATTGGCTAAGAGTTTGGCAAGGATCTTGTAGGAGGCATTGCAAAGAGAGATTGGCCGAAATCTGTCAAAAGTCTCAGGGTTAACTTCTTTCGGGATAAGTGCAAGGAAGGTGGAGTTGGTCCACCCTACCACTTTGGATTTCTTTTGGAAGGCTTTTACCATTCTGAGAAGATCGAGTTTTATTACATTCTAGCAAGCTCTGTAGAAATGTATGGTGAAGCCCTCTGGCCCAGGTGCTTTATTCGGCTGTATTGACCAAATGACTTTAACTATCTCTTTTTCGGAAAAAGGCTTCATTAACCCAGCGTTTACATTTGCAGTGACAAGAGGGGGGATGTTTGACAGAAAGTTGGCAGCCAGGTCGTCATCAGAAGAACCATCCTCCTGGAATAGATTCTGATAATGGGTTGTGGCTGCCTGTTTTATGAGAGACTATCCTTTGATAACTTCCCCCTCCCTGTTGGATATTTCGGAAATGTGATTCCGAGAGAGATGGGCTCTGCATTGTCTGTGAAAGAAAGTTGTGTTTCTATCTCCAGCTTGGAGCCAGAGGCTGCGAGACTTAAGGCGCCAGTATTCCTCTTCTTGTTGAAAGGAAAGAAAGGAATTGAATTGGGCATTCTGTTCGATGAGCAACTATGATTTGGTGATTTTAGTTCCTTCCATGCCTAGTTGAATCTCAACTAGATCCTGGACTGTCTTTTATCTATGGCTCGTAGGAGTGGAAAGGGGTTTTTTTTTACCCAGAATTTTAAAGAAAACTTAGTGTGTTTGAGTTTCTGTTCCCACACAAAGCTGGGGGATCCTTCAACTGGTTGCACCCAAATGTCAGCCACTATGTCCATAAAGCCCTCTCTCGATACCCAAAGAGGGTTGAATCTAAAGGGAATAGGGCCCAAGTCCTCCTATTTCTCTATCAACAACGAGATGGGGTTATGATTAGATGTTATTTTGGGCAAGATTTTTGAAGATATTAAATGCTTCCCCTCCAATAGAGTAATTTGAACTAGAAACTGGTCTAAATGGGCGGCAATGTTGGCATTATCAACTCTATTGCTGATCTAGGTATAACGACCTTTCTTAGGTTTGTGGTCCAGAAGGTCCCATTCGAGAATCAGAGATTCCACTGAGGCATGGAAGGGATCTTTACCCCATACTCTGCCT
The DNA here is from genome assembly GCA_031772625.1 of Pinus tabuliformis. NCBI lineage: Eukaryota > Viridiplantae > Streptophyta > Pinopsida > Pinales > Pinaceae > Pinus > Pinus tabuliformis. The sequence continues at coordinate 540,033,534 of CM062820.1, read as the reverse complement.
TTTTTCTCATTTGGGTCTAGAGTGATGTTGAGATCCCTTGCCAAAATGATGTTTTGGGGGGTATATATTTCTAGGAAGTTTGAGAGAGAATTCCAGCAGTCCTTCTTTTCCAAAAAATTAACAAGAACATAAAGATTGAAGAGAGCTAGAGAAATATTACTTGGGAGGTGAAGAAGATTTGTATATATCTAGTGTTGTGTTGCAAAAGAGCTTTTAAGCTGGAACTTATCCTCTGACCATAGAGTTGCAAGGCCCCCTGAAGTACCTCTGGTGCTAACCGCTTTTCCCGAGTTCTTTTTCCATTTGGTTCGACTTAAAGATAGAAGAGCATATTCTTCTATGTTTGTCTCTTGGAGCAGGAGAATGTCTGAGATTTCCATTCTTAATAAGTCTTTTACTGCTTTAGCTTTCAGTGGGTTTCTCAGACCCCTGCAATTCCCAGAGACAATCTTCATGATTTACTAGAGGGGGGCGGTGCAGACCCACCCTTTGGGGGTCTAGTCCTTGTGTTCCTGCTTAGTGACATTTCGATTGTGGACTGACTGCCCTGCATCTTTAGTTGCTCCGCCTCTTCTTCTCTGATCTCCTTGCGAGACTTCCTTCCTGCCTTTTTGTTGGATTGCTCGAGGGGTTCATCTTCGGAAGAACCAGGGCTATCTAATAGCTTTTTCTTTTTGGTCATTTCTGCATAAGAGGGTGGGGAAGTGGCGCCTACTGGAGGGCCTTGATTTTCCTATTGGATTGCATCTATACAAGGGGTTTTTGAAATGGCTTCTACAGTTTGTTCTTGAGATCCTGAGTTTATTTTTGCGTCTTCTGTCTGTTCCATATTATGTTGCACCTCTCCCTCTTCAAATTCTGGTTGGTCTTCTAGAGGGTTTAGAGCAGCAAAAGGATTTGTTGATATGGTGGCCTTTGCTGTGGCTTGATCTTCAGTTAAACTCTTCCCAGCAAAGGGTCCTTCGGTCTCTGGATTCCCTCCTTTCCTTTTCACTCTGAGGGTCTATTTAGTTGTGGCGGTTTTTCTGGCTTGTGTCCACTATTCGCCCTTTTCTTTTTTAGATTCTTCCTTGATTTTCTTCTTGCAGTTTCGTGCGAAATGACTATAGCCATGACAATGTCGGCACTTGAAGGGGAGCTATTCATAATCTAGTTCCTGGATGTGAGACTAGCCAGCTATGGTCAACTTGATCGCCTCAGACAATCCTATCTCCAGGTCGAATTCAACACATATTCTGGCACACGAATATTGTTCTCTCATTTCAGCCCTATCTATGTATTTTCGTAATTTGTTCCCGATTGTTTCCATAGATTCCAAGTTACAACAATGAAGAGGAAGATGAGGTAACCTTACCCAGACAGGGACGACTGAAGGAGTTTCTTGGGAAGGATCAAATTTCGGCATCCATTTGTTCAGATAGAGCCCTTGGGGGCCCATGAAATATGGACCATTTCAGAAAATGAGATCTTGATCTTCTGCTGATTCGAAAACAAAAACATAATAACCTCTGCCTACCATGTGGCTTCGTATTCCTTTAGAGATAAGGGGCCTCGAGTTTCCCTGGACCCATCCATCAATAGCTTTGGGAGAGGGCTAGAGACCCGTGAATTGTCCCATGAGCCCTCGTTTAGCCAGTTTAGTGCAGTCCGACACGGGTGTTCTGCAGGCAACTCTACCGAAGGGATGGATTCGGCTTTCTTAACAAATTTCTACTGGTTCGAGTTTGCTTTCCTCTTGCCACAGGAGGCTACCAATCTCTTGAAGGCGACAATCTTAGGAGGGGGGAAAGGGGGCCCCCCTCCAACATCCATACTGGTTGGACTCAAGATTTTGATGAGGAGGCTCACCGCGCAAAGCTATCTCTACACACTAGATGGTCTCAGCAGTGGGAGGCTGCCGAGGGAGCTTAGCAAGAGCGACGATAGCTATGGGCGTGCTCTAGAGCTGAACCCTAATCTCACAGATTTCTTTATAGATAGTGGGGTTTTTAGCTGAGGCTTTCCCCAAAGTATTTTCATGTGTATTGTGATTTCTTCTTCTTATGGTTATACTGTTCAACTTTGATTCAGCTCGATCTTTAAGATTCCACAAATTGACAGCAGAAGTAGGTTAGAGTATTTTCCTTTAATTTATATTGCATTATCGGGTTAATCTACAGTCAGATTTTCTGCATAGTCTTAGAGCGAGATTTGTAGAGAATTTGCATAATTTCTACATGCCGCATTTCTATATGTATGGTTATATCTGTAATGTGTTGTGTTCCTGTTTAAATATGGATCAATGGTATCAGAGCAGTCTGCTTTTTCTCTGTTTTTCTTTGCATGTCCCCAACGACGACGAGATATAAGGAGTTAGGGCTTGAACTGGTCGAACCTTTGCAAGATCGGCCTCGCAAATCTTGATGGCCTCCCATGGCAGATGAAAATAAGGACGAGGGGGCAAGAGATCCTATCAAAATCTTGCTCTAAGAGGCCCTCGAGCGACAAGAGAACACGATGATGGAAAACTTTGCCCAAATCCTTTAGCGGCTACCTAGGGGCGACACATCTACTTCTAGCAGCTACTCTGGAAGTGCCACACCCTTTAAGGTACAAGTTAACTTTGGCATTCCCATATTTGAGGGTTAAATAGATGTAGACGCCATAGATAAATGGTCAAATCTGCTAGAAGGGTATTTTTTTGTTCATGATTTTTCCAACTGGGAAAAGATTACTTTCGCTCTTCTCAAAGCCGCCCCCCATGTCAAGGATTGGTGGGAAACCTACTGCGAGCATAAGGATGAAAGTACAGCCTCACTGTTCTCATCCGCACCCACTTGGAATTCATTCCAGATTGCCATCAAGGAGTAGTACTACCCTGTCGGAAGCTATGAGGATCAATTCATAAAGTGGACCACACTGCGGCAGGGAAGGGACCAAGACGTGTTGGATTTTACCAATATTTTCCATATCCTTCACATAAAGTTGGGTATCAAGGATTCAGAGCAGCATTTGTTACTCAAGTACCGCATCTGTCTGCACATGTACATCCAGGAAGAAATAGAATTCCTGAACATCTCCTCGCTCGGCACAACATACCGATATGTTGTCAAGGTCAAGCAAAAGTTTAAACAAAAGAAGTGAGACTTTGGATCTGCGAATCTGAAGCAAGGGAAAGGTGCCCCCAAACCACAGAACAAAGGACAAAATCAAGGTGGGGCGGCCCAAGACAACCTGCCAAAGTTGCAAGCAAAGAACAACATCGTGAAGCTAAAAAAGGACACGGGAAAGTAGTGTGAGTTCCATAAGAGCTCCACTCACAACACAAGTGAGTTTTGGGCCAAGCAGAAACTAGTGGCCAAGCAAAGGGTTTCAAAATCAAATGCATGTTCCGACTCTGAGTCAGAACCCAACAAGGGGAATGAAAAAGGGCAGAATATTATTGATGTGGAGCCCAACGCCACCGTTGCCACCACGAAGATCTAGAAGGAGGAACCCGAAGATCCAGAGGAGGAGGAGTGTATCTTCCACTCCCAGATGTGGGTAAAGGGCTCTCCGATACAGTTCATTGTCAATAGCGGGAGCCAAAAGAACCTCATTCCAACAAAGGTTATGAAGCGGCTAGGCTTACCGACCAAAACACATCCACAATCGTACACTTTCGGGTGGCTTCACCAAGGACGAGATCTTTGTGTAAGCCAGCAGTGTCGCCTTCCATACAACATCAAGCCCTTCACGAATGAGGTATTGTGTGCCATTGCTCCCCTTGAGGTTTGTGATGTATTATAAGGACAACCATACTTGTGGAAGTGACATGCTTTGTATGAATCAAGGCCCTGTGCTATTATTGTTACTGTGGGAAATAAGTTGTACAGGATACTAGAGGTAGCACCACCTACCGCCATCTCTTTAATTACTGCAAAACAATGCAGTAAGATCATTTTCAAAATCGGGAATTTTTTTTTCCTAATGATACACCCTCAAGGAAAGAAGAAGACAGTGGCCATGACCTCCAGACAAGGCCCCTCTGCATGACAACTACAGATGGACAAGGTCATGGAGGAGTACAAGGACATCTTCACCTCCCCTGCAGGGGTTCCTCTGCACTATCAGGTCAAGCACTCCATCAATATGACCCTAGGTGCGTTGTTTCCCAATGGACCAATCTATCGGCGCTCTATTCTAGAGAACGATGAAATCAAGAGGAAAATTCAGGAGCTGTTGCAGAAAGGTCACATCCGTCTGAGTTCATCACCTTGTGGGAGCCCGATTGTGTTGGTACAAAAGAAGGATGGGACTTGGAGAATATTTATTGACTATTGGGCGTTGAACAAGATCACTGTCCATAATAGGTACCCGATCCCATGGATTGATGACCTCTTGGACCAACTGAAGGGGGCAAAATATTTCAGCAAGATCAATTTGAAGTCAGGATATCACCAGGTACCAATCGAACCCTCCGATGTATGGAAAACTGCCTTCAAAGCCAAGGAGGGCCTTTTCAAATGGTTGGTTACGCCTTTTGGATTGACGAATGCTCCTGCAACCTTCATGAGGCTAATGGATGACATCTTGCAACCATTTACCAACTCATTTGTATTGGTATACTCAGATGACATCATGATATTCAACCAGAGTTGGGAAGAGTACCTCCACCACATCCAACAGGTTCTCCAAACACTGCAGCAACACAAGTTATGTGCCAATTTGGAGAAATGCACTTTTGGCATGACCCAGGTTCAGTAATTGGGATACATGATTGATGAACAGGGGGTGCATGTGGATCCAATCAATATCCAATTCATTCAAGATTGGCCATCTCCAACCACTTTGACAGAGCTCCGCAACTTTCTAGGTCTTGCCAACTTCTACTATAGGTTCATGTTGGGATTTTCTCATATCACTTGGCCCTTGAGTCAAGTCACCAAGGGAGGAGCGAAAGAAAAATTCTTTTGGTCTGAATCTCAACAGATGTCATTCACAGAGTTGAAAGATCACTTCTGCTCGGCACCAATGCTCGCATCACCAAACTTGCAACAACCATTTGAGGTCGAGACAGATGCCTCTGACTATGCTATTGGGGTAGTACTTACTCAACATTGGCATCCATTGGCATATCACAGTGAGACAAGTTCAAACACAGTCCGAAAGTATCCCACTTATGACAAAGAGATGTATTCCGTTGTGCAGGCCTGCCGACAATGGAAGCATTACATTTTGGGGAAGGAAATGATCATCCACAAAGACCATCGACCCCTGTAGTTCATACAAACCCAAGGGAAATTGTAGAATGATCGCCATCAGAAGTGGTCAACATACCTGCAACAGTTCCATTTGAATATCAAGTATAAGAAGGGCAGCACCAGTAATGTTGCAGATTGCCTCAGTCGACCACTGATCATGGTGTTAACCACCGTGCTCAACTCTTGTGGGCACGAGACTTTTGATTGGCCACGTCTCTGTAAAAGCGACCCAAAATTCGGCCACACATACCAGACACTCTTGGAGAGTCAACATGCTCCAGATTTTCACCTCCAGGATGCCCTATTATGCCACCTGGGTCACCTTTGTGTTCCTTCAAGCGAGCGCGCCAAGATGATTTGGGAAGCACACTACAGTCAGGCTGTTGGGCATTTCGGGATCGAGAAAATGGTGGCAGTACTACAAAAGTATTTCTATTGGCCGAATCTTCAATAGGATGTTGGGAAGTACATCAGATCATGCACTGCCTGTGCCATTAAAAAACCGACCATCAAGAAGAAAGGCCTCTTTACACCACTGCCTACCCCTAGTCGACCTTGGGAATCCATATCCATGGATTACATGTCGAGCCTTCCTTCTACTAAGCATGGAAATGACTATGTTTTTGTGGTCAATGACATGTTCTCGAAGATGGCCATTATGGTGGCCTGCAAGAAGAATATCACAACAGAAGCCACTGGTAAACTCTTCTTTGAATGAGTGTGGGTACACTTTGGGATCCCACAGTCTATCATCTTAGGTCGGGACAGCAAGTTCCTCAACACATTTTGGTCCAGTCTCTGGTTGATGCTAGACACCAAACTCACTAAGTCCACCGCCTTCCATCCTCAAATTGATGGCTAGACAGAGGTTGTGAACAGAATGATCATACACATTCTACGCATGTACAACTCAAAGCAGCCACGCACATGAGATGAGAGCCTCCCCTATGTTCAGCACAGCTACAACCGGGCTCTCCACAGCTCAACTGGTCACAACCCTTTTCAGGTGGGCTTGGGATTCCAGCCACTATGTCCCATTGATGTGGCCATGCCATTTGCAGCTACTCACACAGATTCAGCTCATGTCCAGTTCGAAACAGATAAGGCAAACAAATTCATTGAGCACATTCAACATATTCGCCCGCAGGTCACCGACATTCTAGAGAAATCAAATGCCAAGTACAAGCAGCGACATGATAAACATCGGGTGCCACATAAGTTTTAGGTGGGTGAAAAATTCTGTTTGCATTTGCAAAAGGAACGCCTTACCGGAGCCTATCGAAAACTTAGACCACTTCGATATGGTCTTTACACCATTACCAAGGTTGTGGGAGACAATGCATTTGAGCTCAACGTTCCCCCATTCCTTGGCCTGCACCCAGTGTTCAATGTGGACTGCCTTCGGCCATACTTTCCACCATTACTAGACACATCTGACCTTGCAGAACAACTCATACCCACATAGTTAAATCTAGATTGCATGGAACAAGTTGCAAGTGATCGGATCATGGACGCACAAATCAAGCACACTCGTCAGTAGAATATCGAACTATATCGAATTGTTAAAGCAGGCCAACTCCTTCACTAAGGCAAGTGGCTCACCAAGGACCAAGTTCAGCATAAGACCCCTCATCTCATGGAGGAACTCAATGCAATGGAGACCATTGTTTCCTAATGGGGGAGGAATGATCTAGGTGGATATTGGTGGCCACCTGCCAAGTCCATTTGACCCCCACCATTGTTTCTTTCATCTTTTCAATTTCCTTAATTGTAGCAAAATTTACTACTTTTAGCAGTTTTTTGGGTCCTGAACTTCCAGAGCCGTTTTGATGCCCTAAATGACGTTTTCTGGGAAACTTGGGAGCAACATGGGTCCATCGACCGATGTTGCTTCTCCCAAAGTTTTATTTCTCGGATAAATATTTCTAATGAGATATTGTGCATGTCAAACAGAGGTCGTATGCCAAAGTTACGACCCCGGGAAGTTGATGCACCAATTTACCCAAACGGGGCCCACAACTTGATGTTTCATCTTGTAGGGTTAGGTTTTTGGATGTTTAGGGTTTTCTATTGTTTCTCAACAATAAAGAGGCCTTCGAGCCTCCATGTAACACAGTTCAGAGGCATGTAGCTCCTATATCACTTCTCAGAGATAAGCTACCATTGCCCTAGCTAGTTTATTTCCATTTCTATTTGTAAGCATATTTCAGTGTTTTACAATAATGAAATGAAGTATTATTTTTGTTGCATCTCTATATGTATAGTTATATCTGTAATGTGTTTCGTTCCTATTTAAATCCGAATCAAGCAGACATCTAGGGTGAGATGATTCATATTGGCAGGCAGTGTGCAGTGATGAGTCATGATGATGTAGGGGCATGCGTTCTTATGGAGGCGATGTACGGTTGGATTAGCTACCCAACTAGTCACCGACATTAGGGTACCAGAACATGATTTCTTGTAGAGTTTTTCATATCTATGGCATGAGGTAGGTGGAGAGATGGACACATCTAGATTACCCACACACACATTTGAGTGGACTTACAGTCTTGGCGATGGTGGTTTCAAGGATGGTGTTGTCGAGGACGACAACCATTTAGAGTGGGGGAGTATGTCATGCCCATGATTCGTGCGTGTGATGTGCGACGAGTTGGGGCAATGCACCCTCGATTAAATGCAATGAGCTGGCATGCGATGAGTCGGTGGGCGAGGAGCTGGTGCAATGAGTTGGAGAGCGGGGAGTTAATTGTGAAGAAAGTTGTGACATTCAAACGAGTTGGTGTGCGAGGAGCCAACGAAGATGGAAATTTGGCTGTGTCAAGACTCATGGAGAGGCGACCTTATACAGAGTGTGGTCACGTAGGTGGATCTGGTGGGGCAATGATATGGGCGAGCCGACCTTAAGTAGGGGCATGGATGACCGAATTGAGAGGTCAACCTGGGCAGGCCGACCCACATTGTAGCAATGGAAGATGGTATAAGTAGAGGAGGATGCATGGTGGATAAGACAACAACTCACAACAAGAAAACACAAGTCTAACTTGGAAGTGCAAAGTGGGTAGCCATACGAAGGAGCCGAGGCACAAGTAGTGAGAGGGTGAAGTACCAAGGCGAGGGAGAAGGTGAACAGAACTACAAGGTGAGGGAGAAGGTGAACAAAATCGTAGGATGTAGGTAGAGCGAGCCACAGGTCGATAGTCGAGCGAGCCGTAGGTCTTGTAACCGTAGGGTGGGTCTCCCCGCGTGTGGTTACATGCGGGTGAATTGGGTGGAGGTGAGTTGTGTTAGCGCTTGAAATTTCACCTCAGGCTGAGAAAGGTAAACCTCAAGGCAACATCAAACCATTTAGCCTCGTAGCTAGCCCTATGGGGCAGGAGAAGGCTCTCTCCGGTCTATCTCGATAAAATCTTCAATAGATGAGATGACCAATAAGGTAACACTGATATTAGGCTAGTAAACTGATCAAAGAGTTTGATTTGGGGTTTTTTGGGTTTTTGGTGGCAAATTGAGGATAGGGCAATTTTGGGTGCGGGGATTGGACACAGTTTTTGCAGGGGGTTCTCTGGGGCGAGGTAGGAGACAGTATTGATGCCTTTGATTGAGGTGGATGATCAGGAATGACAGGTGAGGAGCTAAAGAGAGCAAACAATAACTTTGAATTCTCTTTAGACAATAGAAAACATTGAAATTAAACAAACTTAAAAGCAGAGCATGGCAGGCATGAATTCTTACTTTAACACTTCATTTGTTTAATGTGCAGAAGGAAAAGAAGGAAATGATTCACATAACACACTTACAAGTACATAGAGAAACACACCATCAATACATGTAACCACAAGAATCCCAAAGAGGACTGCAAAACCCTGGTCTTCCTTAGCCAAAAATTGCAGAGATACAGTGAATACTACAATGATAGCTTATCCCTCAAGAGTCCAACCATGAAAATGAGCAAGAAAGTACATAATATAGATGATCTAACCTCTTTCCCTGCCTCCATGGGTCGAGCTCACTATCCTAGGAGCTGTTTCAACCACTTCTAAACTAAGCACTACAAACTAGGTAGTCAAAACAACTTGCCTCTATAAGTTAGGAAACCAATTCATTCATTTAATAGTTACCCTTTTCATGAATGAATCTTCTAGAAGTGTTACATAAGAGTAAAAGTGTTTTAAAAGTACAATAATTACATCAAAGAGAATCATAATTCACCCCAAAAAGTCAAACTGGGTCAAACTGCGTTTTTCTGAGCTATACAGTGCATTTTGGAAAAATCTGCCTGACAGGTCGCGCGCCTTTGGAGCCACTTTTGGGGCACTTTCAGGTGTCCAAATTGGGCAAGCGTAGGCTTGTTGGAAAGTTCTGTGAGTCAAATTTTCAACCCAACTAGAATTTTTGAATTTGGAGTTCATTTTCCCTGTCAAAAATCAAATCTCCCAAGACTGCTTTCTGCAATTCAAAAAAGTGGCAGAAAGTCATTTTTTGCTAGTTTTTTTACTTTCTGGAGGCCCAAAACTTCACCAAATCTCAAGTCCATCCATGAGCATGTGTAACTTTGCATGAAAAATCTGGAAATGCTAAGTTTTTTCCAAATGGAGTTGCCATGATGAAGGGTCGCACGGGGGGTGAGACCCGTTAATGGGGAAAAACCTGCAAATTGCCTGAAAATGCCAAAATTCACCCAAAATTCTCAAAATTTCTTGGGATTTGTGCTGTGGATAGGCTATTTAGTGCCTTGATCCTTGAGTGAAGCCTCAGTTAAGATACGGAGGGGATTGGGCCTCTTTCTCCGTTTTAGTGCCTCGGTCAACCACCTTTTAAGCACCTTCATTTTTGCTTTGCACACGTGCATCCGTGCCCAATAATGGTTTTTCATGTTTCTCAGCAACTTTTTATCTTGGTTGGCCTTAGCCAACAGCCTCTCCAAGTGTGCATTGACCCGGATGAGCATGGTCTCCTGCTCCATTGGCACTAGATCACCGGGCCTTCTTCGGTTCAAGATTCGGTCACTACGAATCCTCCACAACTCATCAAGAGTTTTCTCATCCTCCAACTGTTTGTTGCGCTGCTCCAGGTATGAGATTGTCGATTGTGCACCTTCTAGTCTCTTTTGCAATACCTCATTTTCAGCTCTAAGGTGCTGAATGATCTCCTTTGCCTCTTGGCTCGGAGAACTGGCCTCAAGATCAACAAGCTCAATATCTGGAACTCCTGATGGCCCCTCATCAATCATGGGCTGCTTGCCCCTCTGTGCTGCTGAAGAAAGCGAGGCCCCTTCCACCTGATTTGGAGATAACACTCGCTGAGCCGATGAAGAAGGCGAGACCCCTTCCACATGCTGTGGAGAAAGTACTCGCCGAGCTGCTGCAAATAAGGCCCTCGGGACTTTCTGATAGGTAACCAAAGGTGAGGAGCTGGCATGTCTAGTGACGGGGATGTCATGCTGCTGTGATGGTCCTCCCTCCTCGTGAACAACCTCATGATGTGGCGAGGGTGGTGCTGTGAAATACTCACGAGAGATGAACTCCTCCCATGAGATGCCCTGCTGAGCCAACTGATGCAATACTACAAGCTGAATCAAACCATAATGGTACAGGCTCCTATACTGCTGTGCCGGGCTCTTCCTCTGCAACATGGACACCATCCTCTGAATGTTCTGATAAAAGAAAACAGGGATATTCATCATCCGTACTCGGGTGAAGTGCATCAAGAGGTGAATATGGTACGAATATATCTGTGAAAATCTGCCCTCACAGGTAAAATAGTGCATGATGAGCCTCATCATGGGAGCATACTCACTCCTGAGAAATCTGAAGGGAAACACACCTGTCAAGTGTCTCATGGATGTTGGTCTAACAAAAGGCTCAAAGTGAACACTGTCCAACACCTTGCATTTATTCCACACCTCCCCAACATTAGGTATCCCTGTGGCATGTGAGATCACCTCGGGTGTCAATGTAAAGTTCACCCCGGCAAGGTTGACATGTCCATCATGCAAGTGTAAAACAAATAGGTGAGCCAACTCTCTGTGGTGCTGAATACGAGAGATCCTTTCACAAAACTCATAGCAAGACATATACTGGAAACATGTGACTGCCATAGGACAAGCCTGTAACTTTGCTAAAGAGGTGGGCTCCTCTCGCCTATGATGACCACCCTTTCCACCCTTATGAGGCCTCCTCTGTACCTCAATCTCTGAAGCTGATGACTGGTCATCACTTTGCTCATAGGTTTCGGTTTCTGACATTGTTTAAGGAGAAAAGTGGACAAACTATGCTGTTGTTTCTGCCTGTAAAAAGCTGATTTATATGCTGTTTCAAGGGGACAAGGAACATGAGGGAAATGTTAGGGGAGGGACATTTTTTACAAGGAAAATGGGAATACATGTATACAACAGGGAACTTAGAAAAAAACACTGCAAACATAACTGCACATGCATCATCAAATTCATGTGTTTACATAGGCATATGGAGAGGTAGGGTTAGGGTTTGAGTTTTTTAGTGTTTAGGGAGAGGGGTAGGGTTTGTATTTATTTTACAATTTAGCAAGGGGAAATTACATTGAAATACAAGGGAAGTGAAAAGGGGAAAGAGGAAAATAATTACAAGGGAAAAAAAATGAACAACAATAAACCCTAGCACATTTTAATAATCAAACATTGAAGCCGTATGGAGCCTCTTCCTCTTGCACAATTTGATCTTTAAACACATTCATGATGTCTTTTAAAAATAACCAGCAACCATTTCCAAGTTTGGAGAACCTACCTCAAGCAATTTGATGATTTGGAGGGTGCTTGAACGAAGTTGCAATGAGTTTGGAAGGGAGGTCGCTGACGGGTCGCGCGCCTCACCCAACGGGTCAGACGTCTCACCCAATGGGTTGCGCGCGCCTAACAGGTCGTGCCCGTTATGAAATTACACTGTGGGTTGAGCTCTGACGGGTCGCGTGCCTGGCCTGACGGGTCGCGCGCCTGTCCTGCTCCCAATTTCGACCAGTTTTCACTCAAAATTGCTTGGATGCTCTCCCAATCTCTCTTGCAAGTGTCTTGGATGCACAATGAGAGTAAAAGGAGGGAGATTGGGTCTTTATAAGCTTCATTTGAATAAATTTCATGCTCAAACCCACTTTCTAATGTTTCTCTTTGACACTTTATAAAACTGACTTTTTGGTTTCCTTTGTCCTGAAATTGACTCATTTAGTGCTTTGGCTTGATTCTTTTTGCAGGGAGATCATCTGAGGGATCTTGGCAAGGGGACCAGGGTTACATGCTGTCCGCTGAAGTCTTTTGAAATTTCATCACTTTTTACAAAAATTTGAAAAATGACCTTGGCTTTAAAAACAAAGTTTTTAAATCCAAGGTGAAAATTAACTGTACAAGATAAAAATTTCGAAGAAACATCTTTACAATCATCCCTCTGGCTTGCTGAGCACTTATTGACCTTCAGAAACATGACCTTGTAAACATACTTGACCAAAACCCTAGACCTAGGAATTTGACCTCAAGACAAGACAAGACAAGCTTGAAAGAGCTTAATGACTGAAATGACCTGATCCAGCAATGCCAAGAGGGGTACAAATACACCAGCTCCTCCATCAGGGTTATGGCATGCCTAATGGGATGCAAAAATTGACACTGATGAGACACCTACCTATGCAAATGCAAAGAGTTTTGATCGCTGATGGAGGGCTCAAGACCAACTCTAACATTGGCTCCAATGGGGATGGTAGCTCCTTGGAGGTACCAAGAACCTTAGACCTCTGGGAGAGCAGACCAGTGCTTTATTAACATTGGGCAATGGAGTCAACTTTTACACATGTGACCAAATTTGGACAACTTTATTTGACTTTGACATTTGACTGAAAATTAAACTAACTTTGACACAAACCGACTCACTTTATGCAGAAAATAAAGTGACTGAAACAACTTGAAAAACTCACACCAACCAATCACCATTTTCAGAATTATAGCCTTCACCGCGGGCCCCAGACTGAAGATGGGAGATCAGTTCACACTTGCTGCAGAATGAAAGTAACATGGTAATTACAATGAGAGTGATTAGAGCAGAAAATGCTCAAGCATGATACCTCTTGAGCAGCCGGCCATTCACCGACCCACCAAGACATTCATCACCATTCATTTCTTTGAGAAGAAAAGCATTTGGACCACGATATGCAACAATTTTGTAAGGACCTTTCCACAAGTTGTCGAACTTACCATGTTTCCCTTTGTCTTCGTTTCGGGCATCCCATCTCAAAACAACATCATCCACCTGAAAATCATCCGGCTTTGCTTTTCTGTCATAGATATTCTTGATGCGCTCTTGCAACTTAAGGGAATTTTGATGAACCTCCTCTCGTGTCTGCTGTAAATGAATCATTTGGCTGATCCGCCGTTGCATAGGATCCTCCTCGCCACCAGCCTCTTGAAGCAACTTTGCCACCGAAATACTAAGTGAAGTGGGAAACACTGCATCTATTCCATAAACCAGTTCAAAGGGTGACATACCAATTGACTTCTTTTGACTTACCCGATCAGCCCATAATGCATTTACTAACTTTTTGTGCCAACTCTTCTTATTTATTTCCAGCAATTTCTTTATGATGTTCACTAGAGATTTGTTCGAAGATTCGGCCAGCCCATTACCTTGCGGATGGTAGGCGGTCGAATGCCCCAAGCTGATGTTATATTTGTAGCAAAAATCAACCATTTTCTTCGATTTAAACGCTGCTGCATTATCTGTAATCAACTTACGTGGACAGCCAAAACGTGACAAGATATTATTCTCAAGAAAAGAAATAATTACCGAATCTGTGGCCTGCCGAGTGGGAATTGCTTCAATCCACTTCGTGAAGTAATCCGTGGCGGTCAAGATCCATCGACACTGCCCGGAAGATGCTGGGTGGATTTCGCCAATAAAGTCCAAGCCCCACTACTGAAATGGTGCGCTGATTTCAATGGGCTTGAGAGGCAACGGCTGTAACAAGGCCAATAGAAACCAGCTCTCAAGATCTTATTAGCCGTGGTCTTCCAAAACAAGTGACCCCCATAGTCACCTTTATGAAAATCTTCTACTGTTGTCTTAGCTTCTTCTTCGACCAAACAGTTCAGCAGGATGCCGCCAAGACCTTTCCAATAAAGTGCAGATTTGATAATACAAAATTTGGCAGCCTTTAGCTTTAATGTTCTAGCTTTGTTTCTAGGCATCCCAGGGGGTGAAGACAAATTTTGAAGCACATATACTATATCAGCATACCAAGGAGAAGAAACAAAGATATCTGATACCTGTAGAGCTGAATTCTCTTCGTCTTCATAGGATAAGGCAGCAATCAAATTGATGTCAAGGACATGAAGGTTTGTTTCAGCCATCAACTTAGCAAGACCTTGACCTTTAATCAACTTGGTAGGCTTAATTTCTACATCATACTCTAATAGTGCAGCAATCCACTTACCCCTTCTTCCTTCCGGTTCCGTTTGTACTAAAACATCCTTAACAGCTGCATTGGGAACATATGCCAAAATATGAGAATTCAATATGTATACCCGGAAGTCTTTCAAGGCTTTGATCAGTGCCAATGCTTGCTTTTCAATAATATTATAATTCAGCGCTCCGTCCCTTATGATGCGGCTGAAAAAAGCGATGGGCCTCTCAACCCCATCTCTCTTTTGCATCAATACGGCTGCCAACGTATGCTCAGAAGCAAATGAAAATAAAATAAAATCCTGTGTATAATCTGGGCTGATCAAAGTTGGGGCTGAAGATAAGATTACCTTTACCAAATTAAAAGACTTTACCGCCTCTTCGGTCCATTTGAGCTCGCTGTCCTTCTTGAGCATGTTGGTTATCTCTCTAAGATGTTCGGCAAGATTGGGAATGAAGCGACGCAGAAAATTCAATTTGCCATTGAAGGACTGAATTTCTTTCTTGCTTCGGGGCTGCTCTAATTTCTGAATTGCTTCCACTCGTGCAGGATCTATACGTATGCCATCTTTAGAAATGATGTGGCCCAACAGCTTGCCTTCGCTCATAGCAAAAAGACTCTTCTTCGGATTCAATGAGATACCATACTTTCTGCACTTTTGAAACACCTTAGTCAAATGAAACAAATTCTCTTCATCAGATTTAGAAAACACGGTCAGATCATCAAGATAAACAACCAAAAATACATCCTTCTCATTTGCAAAGGCCATGTCCATTGCCCGCTGAAATGTGGCACCCGCGTTCTTCAATCCAAACGGCATCTTAGCATAATGAAATGTACCCCATGGAGTAGTAAATGACATCTTCATGTACCAAAATTTGATTATACCCGGAATAACCATCAAGTAATGACATCCTTGATGCCCCCACTACCCGCTGCAATATATGATCCATTTTGGGCAGTGGATAATTGTCCTTTAGTGACACCTTGTTCAGATTTCTAAAGTCTATACATAATCGAATCTCACCAGTCTTCTTTCTCACGGGCACCAAGTTGGAAATCCAATCAGAAAATCAGATCGGCACTATGATTCCAGACTTATACAACCTGTTGAATTCCTTCTCGATCAATGGCAGCAACTTAGGATTAATTCTTCTCAACTTTTGTCGGAAAGGCTTTTGATTTGGCTTTATGGGAATAGTATGCTGAATGATACTTGTGTCATAAGTTTTCAAATCTGAATAATCCCATGCAAAAACATTAGAAAATGAAGACAACAATCTGATATATATCTTTCTTTACCTTAGGCGACAATGCTTTCGAGAGTTTCACCATCTTTGGATTTTCGGCTGTCCCGAGATTCACATCTTCAACACCTTCTTCCGTTGGCCTCAAAGTTGGTTTGCGGGCCACATCATCTTGATCGAACAATTCTTCCAAAGAAATTAATCCTTTAGGAATGTAATTGTCCTTGAGCTGCAACACATCCATCTGATTTACTCCTTCAGCTTCCATGTCTATCGAGATGTCTTCGAATTTACCCTCAATTTGCAAAAAATCTTTGATTTCTTCGTCATCTTGGAAAACTTGCCAACACCTTTGATTATCTGGAACTGTAGGACGATGCTTCACATATATCTCAAATTTATTGCTGGAATTCATGGGTATTTTCAGACTACTTGCTGCCTTTTCCAATGCATCCGCAACACCATTTTGAATCCGGGGCACACATGTCAAAGTATGTTCTGAAAACAGTTTTAAGATATCAAGGACAACATTCCGATATGCTCGCATACGAGGATGTTTGGCCTGAAATTCACCTTTCACTTGCTTGATAACCAACTCGGAGTCGCCATATACCGCTATCTTCTTTGCCTTTAACTTCCGAAGGATTTTCAGACCAGCAATAAGAGCTTCGTATTCCGCCTCATTATTTGAACAATCAAATGCCAATATATATGAACATACCCGTACCTTGCTTGGAACTTGGTTTTGGACTGAAAATGGGCTTCAAATCCACACACCTATACCAGCACCATCGCTGCCCACTGCACCATCAAAATCCATGGTCCAAAGACCATCCTCATCGTCTTCTAAGTGCTGAAAATGTGATGTCGATGCATTCTCTGTTTGCTGCCCATTTGTTTCAGCAATTGGCTTTATGACATCAGACCTTTCTTCACTTTCCTTTCTCAAAACTTCTCTGAAATTTTCTGAAATGTCTGGTATATCTTCTACTTGAACTAACTGACTATCTACCTCATTGAAATTATCCGCAAACAAAACAAAGGATTCTAAATCTGTTTGTACATAATTTACAGGATGATTGACTGGCTTTTCCTTACTAGTGATCATGTATTTCATCTTTTGTTCCCAATATAACTTCCTCATTTGACCGAAAACTGGAATTATGGCATATGAAAAATTAAGCTGAAGTGTACCTTTGAGCTAGGCTCCCCATGATCTCGAAAGCAACATGCCGAACCGCGGAGGAATATCCGCCACCACCACATCCATCAAAACATTCTTCGCTGGAATTTGATCTAGACTCACCACCAAGTCTTTGATCAAACCAATACATCTTACCCGGATGGAATCAAACGAATACAAATCATGATACTTCCTTGTGATGTCAAGTCCTAGCTTCTCCATAATCGTTTTCGACATCAAATTATGCGAAGCTCCCGAGTCAAACATGGCATTATGCAAGACATACTCATGCAATCGTAAACTAATATAGAATGGAGGAACATCACTTTCAGGAGACTCACCATTTAAAGCAGGCCCAAAAATCAACTCCGGCTAATCATCTTGTACATTCACCGTGTCTAGCATTGGATCAAAATTCAGAATCTTGGAAATCTGACCTCGGTAAGTGCTGTTCTTCATGATTTCCGTCAAGGGAATAGACAACTTCAACTTTGCAATCTCATTCTCCAAACTAAAAACTGAAACCTTCTCACCTTCTTTAGCCGGATTATCTCTTTTTTCAGCTTTATCCTTTGGTGCATTTGATGGCTGATCCATCTTAGTTGCTGGTGATGATTGACTTGTTGAAGGACCGACTATGTCTTTTCCTTTTGCGTGTGGGGAAGCCGAATCATTCTTTGCTGAAGTATCTTTCCTTTTCTGAATGGGATTTATGGGAACAACTAGGTTTCTCAATTGTCTTTGCTGGCCTTGCTGAGCTGATAAAGCATGCAAATATCCTCTTTGATACTCTTCGGATTCTTCTTCAAGTATTGCATCGTTTGACAAAATATAATGCTCATCTTGGGGAATGATGGAATTACTCACCAACTCATCTTCTTCTGTAATATAAGTGGGCATATCATCAGGAGTGAAGAAGTGATTTTCCTCTCCAACATTATCACCTTCATCCTCTGATTCTTGGCTAACAAAATTCTGCTGAAAAGGAGGTTTCATTTGCTGCTGAACTGCTGCCTCTTGTGCCTTTGTTTCACGCTGCTTGATCCTATATTGTTGCTGCTGTTGACCTCTGAAATTTGGATTACGAATCTGAGGCTCCGGCTTGTCAATACTAACCTTTTCAAATGCCCTTTTAAGCTGTTCAAGTTCACGGAGAACCTGATTTGATGTGGATGCTTCATCTTTGATTGTGACTCGCTTTTCAGCCTTCATTCTTGCTCTTTTGTCATTTAATTTTGTCTCAACGCTGAAAGCAATCTTCTGCATATCCTCCAAGGTAGGTGGATCTCTGTCTCGCAATGAATAAGCCATCTTCGGATCAAAACCATCCGGGAACTTACGAAGTGCTGATTTTCTAGATGGCCTCAAATCATCTGGAATAGCATTGTAAATTGTATTGAATCTGATTATGTAATCTTGAACGGACTCACCCGGATTACGCTTGAGGTTGTTGTATTCGGCATTAATCTGAAGTGGATCCTTTCTGATTTCCGATCGATCTAAAAACTGATTCTGAAGTGCTTCCAAGGTGGCAATGCTGTTAGCTGTCAACCCTCTGAACCACTTTCTAACTTCTCCTCCAAATGTTTGCACGAACAACCGCATGGTAACATCTTCTTCATCTAACTCATATAGATCAAAGAAAGTGGTCATTTTGTCAATATGTTGCTGAGCAGTAATACTTTGTGGAGTGCCATCAAACATGGGAATTTTGCTTTGATAATCAGCTGGCATATCATGAAGATTTGCAGGCAAAGCAAGTGGGGCAAACCGAGCAGCCATTGCTTTAGGAGGGGGAGTAGGATGAGTATGAGGAGGAGGAGCTGTGATAGCAGGGACTATAATAAGAGGAGGTGTAGTTTGTGGAGTCGGGGGAGTCGGAGGGGTAGGAGAAGTAGGAGGGGTATGGGGTGTAGAAGGAGAACCGACTGTGGATTCGGGATAGGTAATTATAGGCGAAACTGAAACATAAGGAGGATAAGATTCTTCGTGAGCCGTGATAGTGGATCCAATATGATCAGAGATATTCTCAACAAAATCAGCAAGGGTAGTAGCTTGAATATGTGTCTGGAGATGTCTCAAGATGAAATTTTCGACCAATTTGTTATGTCTCTCAAATTCAATAGCAGCTGCAAAATCAGGGTCAAGGACTAGAGAATCGAGCGCACTTTCAGACTTGGCTTTAAACAGAGACAACTCAAAGCTTTCGTCAAAATCAATATCTTCGAGATAATCAAAAATAGCTGGGCATGAATGAGATTTGAAAATGGGTCTAGGATCTGTAGCCAGCTTGTTTTTCTAAAAAAGACTAGGAAAGAAAAACCATTCAGCCTATGAAAACTCTCAACCTATCATCCACGGCTCAGAGTTAACAATTATACTAGGATAAAGTGTCAACGAAGTGCTACGTTCACAAGCTCACGGAGATTGACTGAAGCAGCGTTTATCTACTAACGCTGATGTAAAACAAGAGCGTTTTCGAAGGCTACCTGGCGTAACTTCAGGCTCCGTCTAAGACTTATGAAATAACACGTCAATGAGAAAACGATTAGTTTGTTATCCCCAGTATGGTCTCCAATATGTTAGCGCTTGAAATTTCACCTCAGGCTGAGAAAGGTAAACCTCAAGGCAACATCAAACCATTTAGCCTCGTAGCTAGCCCTACGGGGCAGGAGAAGGCTCTCTCCGATCTATCTCGGTAAAATCTTCAATAGATGATATGAACAATAAGGTAACACTGATATTAGGCTAGTAAACTAATCAAAGAGTTTGATTTGGGGTTTTTTGGGTTTTTGGTGGCAAATTGAGGATAGGGCAATTTTGGGTGTGGGGATTGGACACAGTTTTTGCAGGGGGTTCTCTGGGGCGAGGTAGGAGATAGTATTGATGCCTTTGATTGAGGTGGATGATCAGGAATGACAGGTGAGGAGCTAAAGAGAGCAAACAATAACTTTGAATTCTCTTTAGATAGTAGAAAACATTGAAATTAAACAAACTTAAAAGCAGAGCATGGCAGGCATGAATTCTTACTTTAACACTTCATTTGTTTAATGTGCAGAAGGAAAAGAAGGAAATGATTCACATAACACACTTAAAAGTACATAGAGAAACACACCATCAATACACGTAACCACAAGAATCCCAAAGAGGACTGCAAAACCCTGGTCTTCTTTAGCCAAAAATTGCAGAGATACAGTGAATAATACAATGATAGCTTATCCCTCAAGAGTCCAACCATGAAAATGAGCAAGAAAGTACATAATATAGATGATCTAACCTCTTTCCCTGCCTCCATGGGTCAAGCTCACTATCCTAGGAGCTGTTTCAACCACTTCTAAACTAAGCACTACAAACTAGGCAGTCAAAACAACTTGCCTCTATAAGTTAGGAAACCAATTCATTCATTTAATATTTACCCTTTTCATGAATGAATCTTCTAGAAGTGTTACATAAGAGTAAAAGTGTTTTAAAAGTACAATAATTACATCAAAGAGAATCATAATTCACCCCAAAAAGTCAAACTGGGTCAAACTGCGTTTTTCTGAGCTATACATTGCATTTTGGAAAAATCTGCCTGATGGGTCACGCGCCCCTACCTGACGGGTCGCGCGCCCCTACCTGACGGGTCGCGCGCCTTTGGAGCCACTTTTGGGGCACTTTCAGGTGTCCAAATTGGGCAAGCGTAGGCTTGTTGGAAAGTTCTGTGAGTCTACTTTTCAACCCAACTAGAATTTTTGAATTTGGAGTTCATTTGCCCTATCAAAAATCAAATCTCCCAAGACTGCTTTCTGCAATTCAAAAAAGTGGCAGAAAGTCATTTTTTGCTAGTTTTTTGACTTTCTGGAGGCCCAAAACTTCACCAAATCTCAAGTCCATCCATGAGCATGTGTAACTTTGCATGAAAAATCTGGAAATGCTAAGTTTTTTCCAAATGGAGTTGCCATGATGAAGGGTCGTGCGGGGGGTGAGACCCGTTAATGGGAAAAACCTGCAAATTGCCTGAAAATGCCAAAATTCACCCAAAATTCTCAAAATTTCTTGGGATTTGTGCTGTGGCTAGGCTATTTAGTGCCTTGATCCTTGAGTGAAGCCTCAGCCAAGATACGGAGGGGATTGGGCCTCTTTCTCCGTTTTAGTGCCTCGGTCAACCGCCTTTTAAGCACCTTCATTTTTACTTTGCACACGTGCATCCGTGCCCAATAATGGTTTTTCATGTTTCTCAGCAACTTTTTATCTTGGTTGGCCTTAGCCAACAGCCTCTCCAAGTGTGCATTGACCCGGATGAGCATGGTCTCCTGCTCCATTGGCACTAGATCACCGGGCCTTCTTCGGTTCAAGATTCGGTCACTACGAATCCTCCACAACTCATCAAGAGTTTTCTCATCCTCCAACTGTTTGTTGCGTTGCTCCAGGTATGAGATTGTCCATTGTGCACCTTCTAGTCTCTTTTGCAATACCTCATTTTCAGCTCTAAGGTGCTGAATGATCTCCTTTGCCTCTTGGCTCAGAGAACTGGCCTCAAGATCAACAAGCTCAATATCTGGAACTCCTGATGGGCCCTCATCAATCATGGGCTGCTTGCCCCTCTGTGCTACTGAAGAAAGTGAGGCCCCTTCCACCTGATTTGGAGATAACACTCGCTGAGCCGATGATGAAGGCGAGACCCCTTCCACATGCTGTGGAGAAAGTACTCGCCGAGCTGCTGCAAATAAGGCCCTCGGGCCTTTCTGATAGGTAACCAAAGGTGAGGAGCTGACATGTCTAGTGACGGGGATGTCATGCTGCTGTGATGGTCCTCCCTCCTCGTGAACAACCTCATGATGTGGCGAGGGTGGTGCTGTGAAAAACTCACGAGAGATGAACTCCTCCCATGAGATGCCCTGCTGAGCCAACTGATGCAATACTACAAGCTGAATCAAACCATAATGGTACAGGCTCCTATACTGCTGTGCCGGGCTCTTCCTCTGCAACATGGACACCATCCTCTGAATGTTCTGATAAAAGAAAACAGGGATATTCATCATCCGTACTCGGGTGAATTGCATCAAGAGGCGAATATGGTACGAATATATCTGTGAAAATCTGCCCTCACAGGTAAAATAGTGCATGATGAGCCTCATCATGGGAGCATACTCACTCCTGAGAAATCTGAAGGGAAACACACATGTCAAGTGTCTCATGGATGCTGGTCTAACAAAAGGCTCAAAGTGAACACTGTCCAACACCTTGCATTTATTCCACACCTCCCCAACATTAGGTATCCCTGTGGCATGTGAGGTCACCTCGGGTGTCAATGTAAAGTTCACCCCGGCAAGGTTGACATGTCCATCATGCAAGTGTAAAACAAATAGGTGATCCAACTCTCTGTGGTGCTGAATACGAGAGATCCTTTCACAAAACTCATAGCAAGACATATACTGGAAACATGTGATTGCCATAGGACAAGCCTGTAACTTTGCTAAAGAGGTGGGTTCCTCTCGCCTATGATGACCACCCTTTCCACCCTTATGAGGCCTCCTCTGTACCTCAATCTCTGAAGCTGATGACTGGTCATCACTTTGCTCATAGGTTTTGGTTTCTGACATTGTTTAAGGAGAAAAGTGGACAAACTGTGCTGTTGTTTCTCCCTGTAAAAAGCTGATTTATATGCTGTTTCAAGGGGACAAGGAACATGAGGGAAATGTTAGGGGAGGGACATTTTTTACAAGGAAAATGGGAATACATGTATACAACAGGGAACTTAGAAAAAAACACTGCAAACATCACTGCACATGCATCATCAAATTCATGTGTTTACATAGGCATATGGAGAGGTAGGGTTAGGGTTTGAGTTTTTTAGTGTTTAGGGAGAGGGGTAGGGTTTGTATTTATTTTACAATTTAGCAAGGGGAAATTACATGGAAATACAAGGGAAGTGAAAAGGGGAAAGAGGAAAATAATTACAAGGGAAAAAACATGAACAACAATAAACCCTAGCACATTTTAATAATCAAACATTGCAGCCGTATGGAGCCTCTTCCTCTTGCACAATTTGATCTTTAAACACATTCATGATGTCTTTTAAAAATAACCAGCAACCATTTCCAAGTTTGGAGAACCTACCTCAAGCAATTTGATGATTTGGAGGGTGCTTGAACGAAGTTGCAATGAGTTTGGAAGGGAGGTTGCTGACGGGTCGCGCGCGCCTGACGGGTCGCGCCCGTTATGAAATTACACTGCGGGTTGAGCTCTGATGGGTCGCGCGCGCCTGACGGATCGTGCGCCTGGCCGGACGGGTCGCGCGCTTGTCCTGCTCCCAATTTCGACCAGTTTTCACTCAAAATCGCTTGGATGCTCTCCCAATCTCTCTTGCAAGTGTCTTGGATGCACAATGAGAGTAAAAGGAGGGAGATTGGGTCTTTATAAGCTTCATTTGAATAAATTTCATGCTCAAACCCACTTTCTAATGTTTCTCTTTGACACTTTATAAAACTGACTTTTTGGTTTCCTTTGTCCTGAAATTGACTCATTTAGTGCTTTGGCTTGATTCTTTTTGCAGGGAGATCATCTGAGGGATCTTGGCAAGGGGACCAGGGTTACATACTGTCCGCTGAAGTCTTTTGAAATTTCATCACTTTTTACAAAAATTTGAAAAATGACCTTGGCTTTAAAAACAGAGTTTTTAAATCCAAGGTGAAAATTAACTGTACAAGATAAAAATTTCGAAGAAACATCTTTACAATCATCCCTCTGGCTTGCTGAGCACTTATTGACCTTCAGAAACATGACCTTGTAAACATACTTGACCAAAACACTAGACTTAGGCATTTGAACTCAAGACAAGACAAGACAAGCTTGAAAGAGCTTAATGACTGAAATGACCTGATCCAGCAATGCCAAGAGGGGTACGAATACACCAACTCCTCCATCAGGGTTATGGCATGCCTAATGGGATGCAAAAATTGACACTGATGAGACACCTACCTATGCAAATGCAAAGAGTTTTGATCGCTGATGGAGGGCTCAAGACCGACTCTAACAAGTTGGACGGGCGGTTGGTTTGGCAAGTCAACAGAAGGGTGGACTAGGTGAGTGGGTAAGCGAGTCGGGCGAGCGGGTGAGTCGGCAAGTTGGGAGTTTGGTGAACGGTCGAAGGGCAAGCACAGAGAGTAGGGGCGTGACCGAATGATAGTGTGATGAGCTAGGCAGGTGACCCAAGCTCAGGGCAAGGTTGCACGACTACGAGCCAGTAGAAACAAAGAACGGGCAAGTGCGGCTGGGTAGAGAGTTGGGCACAGGCATTGGGCGACATAACCCGTGACTGGGTAGAGGATAGCGTTAGGTGACATGAGCTCGTGGAACAGTGGAGCTGCATGGTGAGAGAGGGCAGGCGACAGGAGCTCGTGGAACAGTGGAGCTACACAGTGAGAGCGGGAAGGCAACACAGCAAGGTTCTGAATGGTGGGCAAGGCCGCACGATAGGGCGGACCACCCCGGGGCAAGGTTGCACGATAGTGCGGGCGAGCTGAACAGTGGTTCAAGGTGAATTTCTGAAATAGAAGTTTGGCATTGTTTGGCCAAAGATATTTTGGGGTTGCCTTGGAGAGTTTGACTGTATATGAACTTGTAAAAATATATTGTTATATTATTGTGGGCAATCTCTTATCAGGGAGTTTCCCCTGCCTTTGGAAAGATTGTTTCCCCTCCCTTTGAAAAGACTAAGTGTACTTGTATACTTGTATATGTGAATGAAGTTAAAATGAATGTATCCAATATGTATTATAACTGATGAATGCTTAGTGAATTGAAAACATTCTAAGTATTGGATGTTAGGCATATTCCACACTTCAAAGTATTGGTGAAAAGAAATCGGGTGGTGATGCTGCAACTGCCTATGAGCGGTTGAAAGACTACTGTTAGAATAGGGGCGTGACAAGTGGTATCAGAGGCCTGATTGAGTTGAATGAGATTGCAGAAGTAGAGAGGTGTATCTCTACACTTTGTACAAGTAACGACAGAGGCTTTTGATTGGTTTATGGTATATACTAGACTACAAAGGAAGAAAATGGAGGAACAGGCAGAGGAAGCTCAAGTCATGACGAGCGAGTCTAGCAAAGATGTCGAGACTGCTTTCATGGATAAAGTGTTGGATCGAATGCAAGAGTTAGATTCTGAAGTAAATTCATGAAGGTCGAGAATGTTGAATTTCGGGATGGCTACTCGAAGTT
Source organism: Pinus tabuliformis (assembly GCA_031772625.1). Taxonomy (NCBI): domain Eukaryota; kingdom Viridiplantae; phylum Streptophyta; class Pinopsida; order Pinales; family Pinaceae; genus Pinus; species Pinus tabuliformis. The sequence continues at coordinate 540,008,258 of CM062820.1, read as the reverse complement.
GAAAGAAGAATTTGAAGACCTCAAGGTCCGATACGAGTATACGAAGTGGTTGTATACACAAATAGAGAAGGAATTCAAAGAGATTAGAGATGCAAGGGACCAAGGTTTGGAAGAAATATTGAAGTTGCAAAATGATCTTGGATATGCTTAGAATGAGATAGAAGTTTTGAAGAAAGTTATTGGGCAGAACTCTGGTGGATGAGTTGCTCATTTGAAAGTCAAGGAACCTGATTCTTATGACTGGACGAGGAGTGCAGAAACTCTTGGTAACTTTCTATGGGACATGGAGCAATACTTGGAATATTTGGGGATGTCTATTGAGGAGGTCAAAGTCTAAGTAGTTTCTCAATTCTTGACGAAGGATGCTAAGATGTGGTGGTGAAGAAAGATTGACCAAATTGCCAATGGAAATGCTACAGAGATCACTTCGTGGGAGGATATGAAGAAGGCTTTGTAAACTCATTTTAGTTCATAAGATGAAACATGGGATGCAAGGATGAAGATAAAGTATATAAAGGAGACAGAGAGCCTACAAGCTTATCAATGGGAATTCTCAAGTGCAGTTTTGGAACTTCCTAAAATGGCAGAAAGGGACAAGGTATTCAAGTTCATTATAGTGTTGAAGCCTTGGGAACACAATGAGGTGAAGAGGGAAAATATTAAAACACTTGAAGAAGCGTTTACAGTTGTCGATATCTTGGTAGAACATTATGATAAAGGAATAGAAGAGAATAATAAAAAGACTGACAAACCGAAAGAGAAGTCTACAAAAGAAGATCCTTCGAGATCATATGACAAGACGAAGACGAAGAAGCCATTGAAGTGTTGGATATGTGAAGAACCACATACGGTGAAGAATTATCCTTCAAGACCGAAAGTGGTTGCAATAGCACAATCTAATTTGAATGAGAAAGAGGAAATTTTCATTGGGGTTATGTAGATTCTAAGATTTGCATTGGCTATGGAAGCGATCTCACAAAGAGATCCTGAAGGAAACAAGTTTGAGTATGTTGAGATGAAGATTGGCAATAGCATCGTACTGGTGCAAATCACAACTTCATGAGTGAGGATACTGTGAGGAAGATTGGACTGAAGTTTGTACTTGTTCAGGCACAAATGAAGGCAGTGAACTCTCCTCCTGATTCTGTGATTGGTGTAGCTGAGAGATTCCATGTGACACTAGGTGAATGGATAAGGAAGGTCATTTTCACAGTGGTGTGGATAGATGACTACAAAGTTGTGCTGGGCATGGAATTTATGAAGCAATTTGAAGCTATGATTGTTCCACATATGAGGAATTTGTACATTAAGATGGGTGAGAGGATGTGTTATAGACATTTTTGTGCCTAACAGCATGAAGCATGAAATGTCAATAATCTGAGGGATCCAAAGTCCCTAAACATGTTGTTCCTACCCCTAGAGGAACAAGGTCAGCAAACCACAGCACTGAATATCAGTTCTCCACCTGAAAACACTAAAAAACAAGCTAATTCTGGATCATGTCAACTGCTCCACTGAGCATCTGCGCTGAATGTCAACTGCTCCAATCTGTACCTGCGCTGGATGTCAACTGTAAAGAAGGCTACCTGCGCTGGGCGAGTTTGGCCAAGTGGCACAGTCATTCCTCAAGGTGTCAATGCCCAGGAAGCTTCCAAAATGACACTTGGATCAAGGAATTCGCCTAGTGATGAGTAAGAGGGTCTAGATCTCCAAGTGGAAGCAAGAACCTCCAAGTGGACTCAAGAACTGAAGAATAACTGAAGTGGGAGAGGACACTAGTCAGCTTCATGCCAGCCTCAAGCTAACTCATCCTTTCTCCAAAACTCCTATATATAGAGCTCTCTCATGAGGTCTAGGGAGGCTGGAATCTTGTGAATGTAAGGAAGTGCTGTTGGTTTGAGTATAGAACTATTGGGTGATTTGCTTGAAGGAAGTGAAGAGGAGATTTCTTTCTGCTGGGAGGTGATGCTGGATTGGGCCTTTTATGGTTGTATCACTTCCTGAACTTTACTTCTTCCATTAATAAAGCATTTGAGGTTCTTCTATATGCATGTGTCTCAATGGTGTATTGTTATACTTGTGTATTTGATTTATTCTAATCCTTGAATCAATTATGAATGTATGCTTCTTGTAGTTTCCCTCTCTTGCCATTTTGCAGGATCTTGGTGTAGCTGGGCCAGTGAAAGAGCAAGGAGCTGGGAGCAAGCAGCAAAGAGAGAAGATTGGATCAAGCATTAGTGGAAGACATCGGTTAGTGGATCTCTTCCTCCTCTCTCTCACATATCATAAAGAAGTAATCTTGAATAGCTTTGCTTTGATTGTTGCTGAGGTACTATCACCCTTAGAGTGGGATAGGGTCATTCCGTATTGGATACTTTTCCCAACAACAAATTGGTGACTCCGCTGGGGATCGTATCTTGTTGGTTGTTTGTGTTTTTGCTATTCATTTCATAAACACAGGGAGTACCGAATCGAACTGCATTTGGATCTTTCAAATGCAAAGTAGAGGGCAGCTACTCTAGCTCAGTTTCTGGGCATGTTTATGATTTGAAGAGCTGATTCACAAGGACTCTAAATAGCTCTTAGTGATAGCTTTTCATCCTCCTTTTCATCCCTTAGTGTGTACTTGACTGATAGCTTCTGATTTGGCCAAAAACTGTGAATTTTTGAGCAATCTGTGACCCGGAAACTGAGAAAAACAAAAGTTTGAATCTTCAGTGCAGGCACTGTGAAGGCAGTCTGCATTTCAGCGCAGTTCCCGAAGGGGCTACCTGCGCTAAAGGTAAAACTGCCAGTGTACTACCTGCGTTGAACCAGTTTTGCCTAGTGTTACTGGGGTTCCCTCTTGTCTATTGCCCTATTTTCACCCTTGTTTTTGCAGCCTGTTACCAGTCAATGTACCTATCTGAAACCAACTTTCCTTGCCACTATTCCGCCTCGGTTGTATAAAGAAACTGTGTTTGTTCTTTGTGTATTTCTTGTATCATTTGCAGTTTCCCATAACGAAAGTGAACTAGTCTTGCTGTGGCCTCTTAGATCTAGACCTGTGATTAAGTGCCGTTATGATCTTAAGAGTTAGTTTGTTTGCTGTTCATAGCTGATTGAGCTTTTGCTTTCGTCATATGGTTTGAATTCATACATTTCTAGTGTCGAAACAAGTAAATCTTAAGGTGTCTTTAGATTTTGGACAAGCTTGTTCACTTTCACTTGAAATTGAATTCAAAGTTATACAACAACTTTCTTTTTGTATTGCACCAACATTAAGAAAGAGAAAAGAAATACCTGCATTGTGCATGTGCATTATGACAGTTTGCATGTTGATTCAGGAAAAAGTGCATTAGTGTGTTCTCTATGATCTGTGTGAAAAGATGATGTCTTTCTTTTCCCTCAATAGTTAAGATTTTCAAAGTTGAAAGATTGAAAAGCTTGCTTATCATCTTAGACTGCATTTAGGAGTGTTACTATACATCTCGTGGTGATCCATAAAGGCAAACTGCTAAACAAGATCAACCTTAAAATAAATTGAATTTACATAACAACGCATTGAAACCTAACGCAAACACATAGAGGTCTGAGCTAGAGACGTGTTCCGGCGTCGTTAAACGTGATATCTTAGCGTTGAGTGGTTGGGTGATTCCTCCACGGTGAAGCGATAAGTATCAATACGGACTTGTGCTCCCACGTACCGTCGCGTATATATTGGGAGACCCCTATAGGAACAAAGCCTTTATCCATAGGAAACTGTGTCGGCCGCCCTACTGATCGCAATGCAGTGAACACATCATTCACGAAGATCGACCACTCGTACTGTAAAACGTATTCTGTGGTTTTGCGAAAAGTTTGGCACACCCTCTGCCTAGAACTCCAGAGCAGTTTATTTTGGTCTTTTTCAAACTCTATAACTGAAAAAGTCCATCCGAACATTTGTCACTTCGGGCTCGTTAAAACATCGAAGGAGACTAGAGTCATCTTTAGCTTTTTCTCAACTCTTAAAAAGTGAAAAAGCAAGTTGTGTCTAAAGCGTCGTTATAAAATTTATTTTAAATGGAACATAATCACCTCCTATTCCTGCGTTGATCTGTAGGTTGAGAACATGGAACGCCCCAACCAAGGAATTCCACATGATGGAAATCCTAGTCCTTTCTCCTCTTGGGGAGAAGTTGGTGCGCCCCACATGGCCACATTGTCGCTTCCAGGACTGACAATTGGCCTGCCTATTTGGCTATTCTCAACCAATGTAGTTCAGAACACCATGGTTCCTGAACAGTCGAGTCAACAGTTAGATTAGTCTAGAGCTGCCCACCAGCCTTCAACTTCCTATAACTCTTCCTCCAATCCTTCATCTTCGCAAGGTAGAGCCGGCAAAAGCCAAGCTCCCATGGAGAAGAAGGAGAAGAAGAAGAGAGAGAAGAAGAAGAAGGAGCCTAAGGCGACTGGGGGCAAGCAAAAGACATCTGACAAAAATCCACACACAGCACAGACCGGGCCTAAATCGCCATGTGTCATATGTAAAGGAGACCACTTCCATAGAGATTGTCCCTGTATTCCCCGGATACTAAGGGACTGGTCCCCTCGTTTGCACAATTCGGGAGCATCAACCTCTGATAACCATGTTGAATGCTTACCATCAACCAGCGAAAGTGAAGGTTCAAGACGAAGGGGGGGAGCAAGATCCCCCTGTAGACTGTGTGAAGGCGATCACGCCATCCACCGTTGTCCCTTCTTAGACGAAGCGAAGAGAGTTTTGGAAGATCGCCCGGTTTCACCGTTGAGACTTCCTCCTGGATACAAAAAACTCGTGCCAAGTCCTTCGTTGGTTGAAAATACAGCTGGCCCACTCAAGTGGTCAGCTGAAGCGTCAGTCATTGAAAATGAACCTATTGAATCCAGACCAGACGAAAGTCTAAAGGTCGATACGGCAGTTGACCCGGTTCTTCCTTCAGAGGTTTCATCCTCAAATGACACCGTCACTGAAGATTAATCTTCAAATGACACCCTCACTGAAGAGAATAAGGATGACACCATCCGGATTCTTTTCATCAACACAGATTCTGATGAGCATCAGGGCAATGCGCCCATTCCTTTATCGCAGGAAGGAACATCGTCAGGGTCATATCCGGCCGTGTATTCGGTCCCACCGCCAAGCAACCTGGTTGTGTCCTTTGATTGGAACCAACTAGGCAGACCCCGGTTGCCAGCCAGTATACCATTCAGAATCATAGTCCAAATTTATAGAATGGTAATGGCTGGCACTATCATTGATGAAGGGGCATCTGTGAGTATCCTTTCCTCTGTTGCTTGGAAAGCACTGGGTTCCTCGACGCTTTTGCCTGAGATAAGAAATCTCTCGGGTTTTGATAAAGGAACCAGTCGACCATTAGGGATCCTCCCCAATGTGCCTGTTACATTGAAAGGGAAGACCGTTCAAATGAACGTGATGGTCATTCAAGGACCCTTGGATTATAACCTACTCCTTGGACGAGACTATATATATTGCATGGGAGCAGTAGTCTCCTCACTCTTTAGAGTAATGTGTTTTCCACACGAAGGAAGGATGGTCAAGCTCGTAGACCAACTTTCATTTCCGGGATCACGCATCGCAAATAGTCATATACCAACCCTAAATGGTCTATTCAATCAAGAAATGTCTCCACCCCCAGTCCTCCTTCCCGATGAGTGCGAGTGATTCGGAAAGATGGGACTGGAACCCAGGGGGCATGCATCCTGGTCTGCTTCGGGCAGAGAAAACCTTGGGTATAAAGTGGAATTTCCGCGAGAGAGTATGACCAGTCCGTACCCCGTCCGTGGATGGAAGAGGGGTTGTTCTGGAATAGGATTCTTTTGTCAAGGTTACGCGTTTGACAACAGTCATTCACCCTTGTCTATTTCGGTATACAGTGCCGAGGAAATGTTTTGTTTGAAAGATTAACGAAACAATCTTTGGGTAACCAGAAAGAGGCAAGCCTCCCTCAATAACACCAATGTTTCGTCTTTGAGTAGTGTTCTTCTCTTGTCGCAAGTAGCTGCTCTCTTGTCGCAAGTAGCTGTTCTCTTGCGATCTTGCAAAATATCTCTTAAAAGTTGGGCTGACGGGAAGACAAGTACCGCATAAGACCCGTTAAAAATAACGAGAAGACAAGTATCGTTAACATTAGACTGGCAAGACGACAAGTAGCTGTGAACACCCAAAGAAAAGCAGAGGTGGGGGAGAGGAGGGGCAGCCTTGAAATTGCATTTTATACCTGGGGGCATGCAGACCTTTTGGAGTGCAAGCTAAGAGCGGTTATTTATCTGTTTTTGGGATTAGCCGTTTCCGAACTTGCATAAAGAAAGGATAAGGGAGCAAAGCTTAGTGAAGATGAAGCTCCATAAAAAATAGAGATCTCACAGGAGACATTTCTTATCTTATGACTGGTATTTCGAGCAGTTTTACCGCGGAATTTATGCTCGTTAAAAAATAGAAAATCAAGATCCGAGAAGTTTTAGTACATAGTTCATGCTCGTTAAAAAATAAACATAAGATTGAGCAAGAGTTTCCTCCAGAGTTTAAGCTCATTAAAAAATGAACCTATTCCGGTAAATAACCATTGTGATTGTAAATTTATTAGCCATAAAAAGCCTTGGTCGTGTTTGCACCTGCCACCTCCATTCCATTTGGCCGATCGTTCACCCCCATATGATTGTTTACCTATTTTGAGGAACAGCTGCGAAGAGTGATTTCACCTAGCCATCCTTGTGACACTGCCGTGATTGGAAAATTCCAACCTGTACCTGGAATCTGCTGCTATCCCTGTTTATCACTCGTTCCTCAAAAGACGAGTCTTCTTTGAGCTCTTTTCAACTGACTCGTAAAATATGAAAAGTTTACCGAGTTTTGGCCTTCCAGCTCGTTAAAGTGACCAGAAGAGCTATCCCTCCTCTGGATTTTAATCTTTTTGGACCTGAGGGATTATTACACAAAAAGGTCGAGCGCTTGCTTTATTCGGCTCGTTAAAATTATCGAAAACTCATCCCTTCTGTATTGTTTTATACTTTTTCGGACTTAAGGGATTAGATGACGAAAAAGGAATTTTGGAGTTAACTTTCTGTACCTTTTCAGACTCTCTAAAAATGAAAAGGACCGAGTTTTCCTTGTCGTTAGACTCGTTAAAATGATTAAATAGCGACAAACTTGTTTTTAGACGAGAACGAGTTTCCCTATCGCTAGGCTCGTTAAAACATAGCGATGGGCTTGCCCGAAGGGCAGGTTATAGAACAAGCATATGTTATCCTCCTCAAGCTTGACAAAAATAAAGAGGTACTGGTCAGAAATGACTGGGGAAAAATTGGGAGAATCTCAAAGCTTTAATGGTAGCAAGTCGCTCTTGAACATGACACTTTTCCTCCGTATCACATCGGGTTGGGTTGTTTCATTCACCGGTCTCATCACCATGGTCTTCGCCAAACCATCCACATTTGGGTAATGCTACCAATCCATCGCATCAGTGTCGTTATATGTTCAAGAGATGTTGTTCAGAAAGAGTCAACCGTGTCCCATCCACTGCCATACATTATCCTTCATCCACCCATGATCGCCACCCTGAATCATATGTCACAAATTGTTTTCACCTCCACTAAAATCATTAGCTCCGTTCCGTGTCACTGATGTGGGATTCATTAAGGCCCTCCTTTGACGGATCGCTTCTTGTCGACTTCAGGTCATTATCCAAGAAGTTGATCTAGGAACAACCCCCTCAGTACTTTTAAGCTTGCATGTCTCAATGGCAAGTTTCTCACTTCCGGCGACAGGTATACATCAATGACCTTCGACCAGAAGCTTTTGCGTGGTGTTCGACGCCAAGTCCTATATTCACACCACGTGAATTGTACTGCAGTACCTTGAGGGTCATTATCATTATCGGTGATTCCTCTCGCGCTTGTTAACGGTTTACATCATTGACCGGTAATCAAGCGATGTCTTTCCATGTTCAACTTCAGCGCAATTCTCACATGGATCGACTTGTACTTAGAGTAAAGATCGAACGAGTTTGAAGACCCCGGATCTAGTTTCATCCATCCGGGCTGCGATATATATTCAAGAAACATAAAGACATTTGACATGTACATCATTGCAGCAGATGATCATCCTACTCAAAGGATGATAATTTCAGCAGAGAATTATCTGTCTACCATTAGACGATCGTCTGTTCTATGTACCAAAATGAATTTATAAAGTTGAGCATGGGAATGCCCGCCTCAGCTAGATCATGAAAGCAGAATGAAAAATAATGTATTGTATTGTATTTTATTACAGGTCACCTCTCAGCGATTGAATGAACTTCGAATCCTCCTGATAAAGCATTTCACCCGATAAACGACCTCATACTTTAGGGGGCAACTGTTATAGACATTTTTGTGCCTAACAGCATGAAGCATGAAATGTCAATAATCTAAGGGATCCAAAGTCCCTAAACATGTTGTTCCTACCCCTAGAGGAACAAGGTCAGCAAACCACAGCACTGAATATCAGTTCTCCACCTGAAAACACTCAAAAACAAGCTAATTCTGGATCATGTCAACTGCTCCACTGAGCATCTGCACTGAATGTCAACTGCTCCACTCTGTACCTGCGCTGAATGTCAACTGTAAAGAAGGCTACTGCACTGGGCGAGTTTGGCCAAGTGGCACAGTCATTCCTCAAGGTGTCAATGCCCAGGAAGCTTCCAAAATGACACTTGGATCAGGGAATTCGCCTAGTGATGAGTAAGAGGGTCTAGATCTCCAAGTGGAAGCAAGAACCTCCAAGTGGACTCAAGAACTAAAGAATAACTGAAGTGGGAGAGGACACTAGTCAGCTTCATGCCAGCCTCAAGCTGACTCATCCTTTCTCCAAAACTCCTATATATAGAGCTCTCTCATGAGGTCTAGGGAGGCTGGAATCTTGTGAATGTAAGTGTTGTTGGTTTGAGTATAGAACTATTGGGTGATTTGCTTGAAGGAGGTGAAGAGGAGATTTCTTTTTGCTGGGAGGTGATGCTGGATTGGGCCTTTTATGGTTGTATCACTTCCTGAACTTTACTTTTTCCATTAATAAAGCATTTGAGGTTCTTTTATATGCATGTGTCTCAATGGTGTATTGTTATACTTGTGTATTTGATTTATTCTAATCCTTGAATCAATTATGAATGTATGATTCTTGTAGTTTCCCTCTCTTGCCATTTTGCAGGATCTTGGTGTAGCTGGGCCAGTGAAAGAGCAAGGAGCTGGGAGCAAGCAGCAAAGAGAGAAGATTGGATCAAGCATTAGCGGAAGACATCGGTTAGTGGATCTCTTCCTCCTCTCTCTCACATCTCATAAAGAAGTAATCTTGAATAGCTTTGCTTTGATTGTTGCTGAGGTACTATCACCCTTAGAGTGGGATAGGGTCATTCCGTATTGGATACTTTTCCCAACAACAGGATGTACCTATTGGTGTACCAACCATGGGGGTTACGAAGGCCGAGTGTAAATTTACAACGATGAATGTGGAGGATTTCAAGCGAGATGAAGAGGTTTATAAGAGTTTGTCTTCTATGGAGACAAAGCTTATGGAAAAATCACAGGTGATTCAGAAATTGTTTGATAGTATCTTGGATCTATCAAGCAGACTAGAGGCAATGGAGAAAGATGAGGATGTTGACCGGATGTCCAAACGGAGGATTGGGAAGCATACTTGCAGAGGTTATAAGTGGAGGATCCTGATAGATGGATTGAGTTGATAAGTGAGGAAGAGGGAGAGCCTTCAGGCTCCACTTCCTCCCTATCTTCTTAGATTATCATGAAGATGAGGCTCATTGTTAGTTGCTCATGGCAGTGAGTCTCCAACATTTTGAGCAAACATATGTGGTGAGATGACACATATTGGCAGTCAGTGTGTAGTGATGAGTCATGATGATGTAGGGGCATGCGTTCTTATGGAGGCGATGTACAGTTGGATTAGATACCCAACTTGTCACTAACATGAGGGGTACCAACACATGATTTCTTTCAGAGTTTGGCATATCTATGGCATGAGGCAGGTCGAGAGGTGGACATATCTAGATCACACACACACACATTTGTGTGGACATACAGTCTTGGTGATGGTGGTTGTCGGGATGGTGTTGTCAAGGATGAAAGCAATTTAGAGTGGGGGAGTATGTCATGCCCATGAGTCATGCGTGTGATGTGTGACGAGTTGGGGCGACATGCCCTCGATTAAATGTGACGAGCTGGCATGCGATGATTTGATGGGCAACGAGTTGGAGAGTGGCGCGTCAATTGCAATGAAAATTGTGACGTTCGGACGAGTTGGTGTGCGACGAGCTAATGAAGATGAAAATTTGTCTAAGTGTCAAGACTCATGTAGAGGAAACCTTATATGGAGTGCGGTTAGGTAGGTGGACCCGATGGCACGACGAGATGAGTGAGTCGACCTTGAGTAGGGGCATGGACGACCAAATTGAGAGGTCGGCCTAGGCAGGCCAACCCACGTTGTAGCCATGGCGGATGGTATAAGTAGAGGAGGACAAATGGTGGAGAAGACAACAACTGACAACAAGAAAACACAAGTCTATCTTGGAAGTGCAAAGTGGGTGTCCATATGAAGGAGTCGAGGTGCAGACAATGCAAGGGTGAAGCACCAAGGCAAGGGAGAAGGTGAACAAAACCGTAGGACACAAGGAGAGCGAGTCGCATGTCAGGTAGCCGTGTGAGCTGTTTGTTGAGTAACCTCAAGGCGGGTCTTCCCGTGGGTGGTTACAGGCACGTAAACCAGGCGGAGTCGATCTGGGCGGGTGGTTGGTTTGGTAAGTCGATGGATGGGCGGACCGGCGAGTGGGTAGGCGAGTCGAGCGAGCGGTTGAGTCGGTGAGTCGGGAGTTTGGTGAACGGTAGAAGGGTGAGCATGGAGAGAAGGGGCGTGCCTAAATGATAGTGCGACGAGCTGGGCAGGTGACCTGAGCTTAGGGAAAGGCTGCACAACCGCGAGCCGGAAGAAATAAAGAATGGGCAAGTGTGGCCGGGTGGAGAGTTAGGCATGGGCACCGGGTGACACAAACTGCGACTGGGTAGACGATAACATGGGGCGACACAAGCTTGTGGAATAGTGGAGCTACACGGTAAGAGAGACCAGGCAACACAACAAGGTGTTGAACGGTGGGCAAGGCCGGACGACAGGGAGGACCACCCTGGGGCAAGGTTGCATGATAGTGCAGGCAAGCTGAATGACGGTTCAAGGTGAATTTATGAAATAATAGTTTGGCATTGTTTGGCTAAAGATATTTTGGGGTTGACCTGGAGAGGCTGATTGTATATGAACTTGTAAAACTATATTGTTATATTATTGTGGGCAAGCTCTTATCAGGGAGCTTCCCCTCCCTTTAAAAAGACTAAGTGTACTTGTATACTTGCATATGTGAATGAGGTTAAAATGAATGTTTCCATTGTCTATTATAACTGATGAATGCTTAGTGAAGTGAAAACATTCTAAGTATTGGATGTTAGGTGTATTCCACACTTCAAGGTATTGGTGAAAAGAAATCGGGTGGTGGTTCTGCAACTGCCTATGAGCGGTTGAAAGACTATTGCCAAGATAGGGGCGTGACAAGTGGTATCAGAGGCCTAATTTAGTCGAACGAGATTGCATAAGTAGAGAGGTGTACCTCTACACTTAAGATAAGTAACAACAGAGGCTTTTGATCGGTTTATGGTCTATAATAGACTACAAAGGTTGCGGAAACTCAAGTCATGACGAGCGAGTCTAGTAGGGATGTCGAGACTGCTTTCATGGATAAAGTGTTGGATCGAATGGAGGAGCTAGATTCTGAAGTAAATTCTATGAAGGTCGAGAATGTTGAATTTCGAGATGGCTGCTTGAAGTTAAAAGAAGAATTTGAATTCCTCAAGGTCCGATACGAGTATATGGAATGGCTATATATACAAACAGAGAAGGAAGTCAAAGAGATTGGAGATGTAAGGGACCAAGGTTTGGTAGAAATCTTGAAGTTGCAAAATGATCTTGGAGATGCTTGGAATGAGATAGCGGTTTTGAAGAAAGTTATTGGGCAGAACTCTGGTGGAGGAGTTGCTCATGTAAAAATCAAGGAACCTGATTCTTACGACGGGACAAGGAGTGCAAAAACTCTTGGTAAATTTCTATGGGACATGGAGCAATACTTGGAATGTTTGGGGATGTCTAATGAGGAGGCCGAAGTCAAAGTAGTTGCTCAGTTTTTGACGAAGGATGCTAAGATGTGGTGGCGAAGGAAGATGGACTAGATTCCCAATGGCAATGCTACAGAGATCACTTTGTGGGATTATATGAATAAGGCTTTGCATACTCATTTTAGTCCACAAGACAAAACATGGGATGCAAGGATGAAGATAAAGTATATAAAGTAGATAGAGAGCCTACAAGCTTATCAGCGGGAATTCTCAAGTGCAGTTTTGGAACTTCCTAAAATGGTAGGAAGGGACAACGAATTCCATTTCATTATAGGGTTAAAGCCTTGGGAATGTAATGAGGTGAAGAGAGAAAAGATTAAAACACTTGAAGAAGTGTTTGCAACTATTGATCACTTGGTAGAACATTATGATGAAGGAACCAAAGAGAAGAAGAAAAAGACTGACAAACTGAAAGAGAAGCCTACTAAAGAAGAGCCTTCAATATCATATGACAAGACGAAGATGAAGACGAAGAAGCCATTGAAGTGTTGGATATGTGAAGAACCACATATGGTGAAGAATTATCCTTCAAGACCGAAAGTGGCTGCAATAGCACAATCTAATGTGAAGAAGAAAGAGGAAACTTTCGTTGGGGTTATGCAGATTCTAGGAGCCGCAATGGCTATGGAAGCGATCTCACGAAGAGATCCTGAAAGAAACAAGTTTGAGAATGTTGAGATGAAGATTGGGTATAACACCGTACTCACTATGATGGATCGTGGTGCAAGTCACAACTACATGAGTGAGGATACTACGAGGAAGATTGGACTGAAGTTTGTATCTATTCAGGCACAAATCAAAGCAGTGAACTCTCCTCTTGATTATGTGATTGGTGTGGCTGAGAGAGTCGATGTGACACTAGGTGAATGGATAGGGAAGTTCAATTTCATAGTGGTGTGGATAGATGACTACGAAGTTGTGTTGGAAATGGAATTTATGAAGCAATTTGAAGCTATGATAGTTCCACATATGAGGAAGTTGTACATTTACGACGGGCGAGAGGATGTACCTATTGGTGTGTCAATTATGGGGGTTACGAAGGTCGAGTGTAAATTGATAGTGATGAATGTGGAGGATGTCAAGTGAGATGAAGAGGTCTATAAGAGGTTGTCTTCTATGGAGGTAAAACATATGGAAGAATCACAAGTGATTCAGACATTGTCTGATAGTATATTGGATCTATCAAGCAAACTAGAGGTAGTGGAGAAGGATGATGCTGTTAGACCGAATGTTCAGATGGAGGGTCAGGAAGCATACTTCTAGAGGTTAGAAGTGGAGGATCTTGATAGATGGATTGAGTTGATAAGTGAGGAAGAGGGAGAGCCTTCAAGCTCCACTTCTTCCCTATCTTCTTAGATTATCATGGACATGAGGCTCATTGTTAGCTGTTCATGGTAGTGAGTCTCCAACATTTTGAGCAGACATCTAGGGTGAGATGACATAGATTGGTAGGCAGTGTGTAGTGATGAGTCATGATGATGTAGGGGCATGAGTTATTATGGAGGCGATGTATGGTTGGATTAGTTACTCAACTAATCACCGACATGAGGGGTACCAGCACATGATTTCTTGCAGAGTTTGGCATATCTATGGCATGAGGCAGGTCGAGAGGTGGACACATATGGATTACCCATACACACATTTGTGTGGACTTACAATCTTAATGATGGTGGTTGCCAGGATGGTGTTGTCAAGGATGAAAACCATTTAGAGTGAGGGAGTATGTCACACCCATGAGTCGTGTGTGCGATGTGTGACAAGTTGGGGCGACGTGCCCTCGGTTAAAAGCAGTGAGCTGGCGTGCGACGAGTTGGAGAGTGGCAAGGTAGTTGCGACAAAAGTTACAACGTTCGAATGAGTTGGCGTGTGACGAGCTAACGAAGATGAAAATTTGGCTAAGGTTTTAGAATTGTGGAGATGTGACCTTATACGGAGTGCAGTTGGGTAGGTGGACCCAACGGGGCGACGAGATGGGCGAGTCGACCTTGAGTAGGGGCATGGACGACCGAATTGAGAGGTCGGCTTGGGCAGGCCAACCTGTGTTGTAGCCATGGCAGATGGTATAAGTAGAGGAGGACGCATGGTGGAGAAGACAACAACTCACAACAAGCAAACACAAGTCTAACTTGGAAGTGTGAAGTGGGTGGCCATACAAAGGAACTGCGGTGCGAGGCCGAAGTACCAAGGCGAGGGTGAAGGTGAACAGAACCGTAGGACCCAGGGCGAGCGAGCGACAAGTCGGGTAGCCGAGCGAGCCGCAGGTCCAGTAGCCGAGTGAGCCACAAGTTGGGTAACCGCAGGGTGGGTCTGCCCATGGGTGGTTATAGGCAGGTGAACTGGGTGGAGGTGAGTTGGGCGGGCGATTGGTTTGGCAGGTTGACAGACGGGTGGACCGGGCAAGTGGATGAGTCGGTGAGTCAAGAGTTTGGTGAATGATCGAAGGGCAAGCACAGAGAGTCAGGGTGCACGAGCACGATAGTGTGACGAGCTGGGTGGGCGACTCGAGCTCAGGGCAAGGGTGCACGATCGCAAGCTGGGCGAAACAAAGAACGGGCAAGTGCAACCGGGTGGAGAGTTGGGCACGACGTTGCGTGACACAACCCGTGACCGGGTGGAGAGTTGGGCATGGCGTCGGGTGACACAACCCACGACCGGGTAAACGATAGTGCCAGCGACACAAGCTCGTGGAATGGTGGAGCTACATGATGAGATCGAGCAGGCAACACGACAAGGTGTTGAATGGTGGGCAAGGCCGCACAACAGGGTGGATCACCCTGGGGCAAGGCTACACGATAGTGCGGGCAAGCTGATTGGTGGTTTAAGGTGAATTTATGAAATAACAATTTGCCATTGTTTAGCCAAAGTTATTTTGGGGTTGCCCTGGAGAGGCTGATTGTATATGAACTTGTAAAAATATACTATTATATTATTGTGGGCAAGCTCTTATCAGTGAGTTTCCCCTCCCTTTAAAAAGACTAAGTGTACTTGTATACTTGTATATGTAAATGAATTTAAAATGAATGTTTCCACTGTGTATTATAACTGATGAATGCTTAGTGAAGTGAAAATATTCTAAGTATTGGATGTTAGGCGTAGTCCACACTTAAAAGTATTGGTGAAAAGAAATCGGGTGGTAGTGTCGTACCTGCCTATGAGCGGTTGAAAGACTACCGCCATGATAGGAGTGGTCGGGTGGGGGGAGGGAGGGGGAGGGCCGAGGATGGGCAGGGTAGGGGCGGGGAGGGGGAGTAGGGGAGGGGTCGCGAGTGGGGGGGGTGGTTGCTGGAGTTGAGGGCCGAGGGTGGGGAGGGTAGGGAGGTGAGGGAGGGGGAGGGGCGGCGGGGTAGGGTTATTTGTTTTTTCTAATGGTGTTTTTTTTTTTAATTTTAATTTTTAGTTTTTAGTTTTTAATTTTTTTTTTTTTTTTTTTTAATGACTTTTTTAATTTGTTTTGAATTTTATTTTTTTGTAATATGTTTTAATTTAATTTTTTTATTTTTATTATTTATAGTTTTTTTTTTTAAATTGTTTTGATTTGTTTTTTTTGAATTTGTTTTTTGAATTTTTTTATTTTAATTCATTCTTTTTTTAATTTTTAATTTTTCTTAATTTTTTTTGGCAAATATTGTTAAGGTTTTTTTTTTTTTTTTTTTTTTTTAATGAGGTTTTTCTTTTTTGAGTGGTTCAATTTGTTTTTCTTGAAATTATATATTTTGAAAATTTTCATCTTTTTATTTATTTTATGATATTTTTATTTAATTTTAGTTAATTTTTTATTTTTTACTAGTTAATTTTGGTTTTTTATTTTACATTTTTACATTTTTATAGGTTTTTTGTTTTTGTTTTTTTCCTTTTTAATATATTTTTTTGAATTTGATTTTTTTGTCATGGTTTTTTATTTTTATTTTTATGTTTTATTACTAACATGTTTTATGTTTTTTTTGTCATGTTTTTTTATTTTTATTTTTATGTTTTATGTTTTTTAATGTTTTATTTTTATTTATTTTTATATTTTTTATGTTTTATTACTACCGTGTTTTTATTATTTTTATTTTTGTCATGTTTTATGTTTTATTTTTTACATTTTTATAGGTTTTTTGTTTTTCTTTAAGTCTTTAATTTTTTTAATATTGTATTTTATTTTTGTAATTTTTTTTTTGTTTTACATTTTATAGGTTTTTTTTGTCATTAATATTTTTTTATATTTGATTTTTTTTGTCATGGTGTTTTTTTTTGTTTATTATGTTTTATTACTTGTTATTATTATTATTATTTATTTTTTTTTCAAATATTTGAGTTTTTGTTTTCTTTTGTATTTTTTGTGTTTTTTCTTAATTGGTTTTTTTCAATATTTGAATTTTTGCATTTCTATATATTTTTTATATTTGATTTTTTGGTCATGTTTTTTTTTTTATGTTTTATTACTTGTTATTATTATTTTTTTTTCTCAATATTTGAATTTTTAAAAAAACATACATTCTTTTAGAGTATTGCAGGTGTGTATTTATATATATAATATTTGAGAGGGTGGGACAGAGGGAGGGACAAAGTGATTGAGATGGTGTTGTTGTTCTAAAGGAGGGATTAAGGTAGATAAGGAGGTATAATGAAATAGAGGAAGGAGGAGGGAGGATGGTGGAGAGAGAGGGAGTTAAGCATAAATGATTAGATGGATGTAGGGAGAGGGTGAAATATTTACAGGTGGAGAGAGACAGAGAGAGAGTGATGGAGTGGAGAGTGAGAAGGGGGAAAACATGGTTTAATAAGGAAAGAGGTGTGGAATTTTAGGGATGAAAGATAAAGGGTTAGTGGATAAGAGGGGAATAGTTTGGGAGAGAGTGGAAGGGTGGTGAGGAAGAAAGAGTGTGTGTGTGTGAGAGAGAGAGAGAGAGATAGAGAGAGAGAGAGAGAGAGAGAGAGGGTGGTGGGAGATAGAGGGGGAAGACAGATAGTGGGAGAGAGGGAGAGCGAAAAAGAGGGAATGGGAGGGAGATATAAACAAATTCAAAGAGAAGAAGGGAGGGAGGTAGAGGGAGAAAGAGGGAATGGCAGGGAGATATAGACAAATTCAAAGAGAAGAAGGGAGGGTGGGAGAGGTACAAAGAGAGATGGTTGATATCACATGCACCTAGTTGTGTTAACACTGCTCCTAATGTTACGCAGGATGCATCTACATGTACATGGAATTGTTTTTTCCAATTAGGGAATACCAGAATAGGTGTTGTAACCATGTTATCCTTCAATACATATAAGCTTTTCTGGCAATCATCATCCCAAAAAAATGTCACATCCTTCTTTAATAATTTTTCCATGTGCACAGCGATCTGTGGATACGCCTTGATGAATTTCCTATAGTATCTCGTATGTCCCAATGTTACATGCAGCTGTTTTACATTCCTTGGAGGCTCCACATTAATAATCACTTCAATTTTGGCATGGTCCATCATCAACCCTTGCTTGCAGACAACATGGCGCAAGAGTATCCCATATGGTACGCAAAAGATGCACTTCTTCAGGTTAAGGGATAGATCATACTTCCTACAAGTATCCAGCATTAGCTGCAGACTTGTAACATGCCTCTTCACTAATCTAAACACCGTCCAATCATAAAAGTAAACTTCCAAAAACTTATGAATAAGTAGTTTAAAAGTTGCGACTACCACCCTAGAAAATATCGCAGGGGAATTCTTAAGTCCAAAGGGCATAATTGTATACTAAAAACATCCCCATTCTGTGGTGAAGGTAGTATTACTTCGATCTTCTGGTATGATCTTAATCTGCTGATACCCTCAGAATCCATTTGTAAATGAGTAGGCTTCTTGACCACCAACATTCAAGAAACACCATAGGACTAACCTAGTCCAATTCTTCCGTAGGCTCAATAATCCCTCCTACAAGCATCTTATCCAATTCTTCACACACTTTTTCCTTGTACTTAGGATTCAACCTATATGGGTGGTGCTTCACTGGCTTTGCATCTGGCATCAGATGAATCTTCATGACACCTAGATCACAATTATTGAGGAAAAGAATCACAATAATTATTATGATAACATGGAATAAATATTATATCATGTAGACACACCGAGCATGTGTGTAATCCAAGCAAATTTAGCTAGAAACTGAGAGCAATGAACAAAATAAAATGGTTTAGGGTATGGAACCCTAGGATAAAAAATCCCCAAGCCATTTATCAGAGATAATCGAAATAAAACTGGGCACATAGGTGCAACCAAGTAAAAAATAAGGCACACAAGCCCACAAAAATCCCAAAAGGGAGAAGAATATGTCATAGTAAAACTATTCGATGCGGCACAGAATTAGAGAAAATTCAAAAACTAAGTATGAATCCCAACCACAAAAGATCAAGGCTTAAACATGATAATGGAAAAAAAACAGTGTACAATCCACCCTGCAAACTAAAAAATGGCACCCAAAACTAAGACTTAGGAAAAAAAGAGCCACTATACCCAACAAAAATCATTGCAGAATAGTTGCAGTGTACAAATAAATTGACCAGCAGATAAATTTGAAATAGGTAAGAAGAGGTTGAGACATGACACTACCAAATTCCAATGTTGAAATTGGGTTAGAGGAATTGTTGGTGAAATAAAACAATACATATATGAATACTTCCCATGAACTTTAACCCATTGTCGATAGCCTAATCTGAATGAAAATGACAAAAATGCCAATGAGAAATGGCATTAAGAAGAGAATTGAGAAGCCAGAAATCCGCCCAAGCCACCGCGCTCTAAAATTTTCTTCGAAGGACCAGGAAATGGCATGAAAGAGAATTTGAGGTAGTAACCATGGTAGCATCTCACCTAGCACATTGCAAAAAGGTCCCATGACATGCAAGGAAAGGAGAAAGGTGGAGAAATCGATAGAGGATGTAAGAACCATGGTCGAGGTAGCTATAGTTAGTTTCCTCGACCCCACTCCCTCAACTCTTCTTGAGATTCACCAAAATTAACACACATATACATAAACACACACACATACACAAAAATTATAGATCATTATCAAATTTAAAAATTATAATATTTTTTTAATTTATATAATGAAATATTACACTTTTATTATAATTGTTTATAAACTGGCATAGGTTCATCTTAACATTGGATATACCAAGCATTTAGAGAGATTAAATCTCACAAGATTCAAACTTTTTTTTAATACAAACATTAATGAAATATTTGCAAGCTCAAATATTTGAAATATTTTGTTTATGATTCACATTCTACACATTAAAACATTAATGCATGCCTCGATTATATTTGAAAGTAAAAAATATATATCCGTTGGACTCTCTCTCTCTCTCTCTCTCTCTATATGACATTGAAATGTTTTACTTATTATCAATATTCTACACACTAAAATGTTAATTTATGCTTTAATTATATCTAGTCTCTCTTTCATATATATATATATATATATATATATATATATATATATATATATATAGAGGTTATATTTTTGTGTTTCTGCAATTAATATTTAAAATTCTGCATGTAAATTCTATATTAAAAAATGAATGAATTACAAATTTCCATAAATACTCTATTAATAGAATATAAATGATATTTTTTTATATATACAATCTATATTAAAAAAAATTATTAATATTTTTTAAATTTTATATATCAACTTCATATTAAGAATACAATAAATTACACATATCTAGTATAAGAAAAGTGATTATTATTTATGGCTGACAATGTTTTTTTTCTTTTCTTATTACTATTTTTCTAATTTTTTATTGCAAAAATTACCCTCTTGACTCTTTCCTATTAGTAAAAGTTAGTTATTGTTCTTGATGTCAATTTTCAAAGTTACTCCAAAATAAGAAACTTTTGTCGAGAGTGTATATATATATATATATATATATATATATATATATATATATATATATATATATATAAATTTCAAATAAAAAAAATTTAATTTCTATTATGATAAGGGAATAAAAAATATATTGTATAAACACACCAAGTGTGTATGCATTAAGTGAAAGCCATCTTGAAAATAAGAGCAATCAACCCAATAAAATGGTTTAGGGTATGAAACCCTAGGATCAAAAAGCCAAACTAAGAGCAACCAACCGAATAAAATGGTTAGAGTATGAAACCATAGGATCAAAAATCCCCACACCAAAAATCACAGAGAATTGAAATAAAAATAGTCATGGAGACCCAACCAAGTAAAATATAAGAAACACAAGCCCTCATAAATACCAAAAAGGGCACAATCAAACCATTTGATGTGCCAAAAAATTAGAGAAAGTTCGAAAACTGAGTAAGAAACCCTACCACAAAAGAGCAAGGCGTAAACCCAACAATGGAAATGAAAAAACAAAAAATTAACAGGGCATAAGCGACCCTGCAAACTCAAAAAGGAGTCCCAAAACCAAGCCTCGGGCAAGAAAGGGCTGCTACGCCCAACAAAAGATGTTGCAAAAACATTGAAGTGTACAAAGGAATTGACCTTCAGATGAAATGCAAAGAGATAAAAAGAGGTTGAGACACAGTGCTACCAAATGCAAATGCAAAACTATGGGTAGAGGTGTTGCTGGTGAAATAAACCATTACATATATAAAGATTGTTGATGGACCATAACCTGACACTGATAGCCCAATCCAAATGATGATGAAAAAAATGTCGGTAAGAAAAAGCACGAAACAGAGAACTGAGCAGCCAGAGCGAAGGCCAAAACGACCACCCCCTCAACATTTTTTCAAAGAACCAGACAACTACAAGAAAGAGAGTTACTCCACATAAGCACCGCAACAACATCTCACTTGGCAAATTGCGAAAAGCTCAATGCTTGCAAGGAATGGAGGAAGGTGATGAAAATAATAGAGGATCTGCAAATAAGGGTCAAGGTAGCAAGGGCTAGCCACCTCGACCCCATTCCCTCAACTCCTATCGAGATTGGCCACACACACACACACACACACACACACACACATAGCATATAAAAGTTGTCATCAAATTTAAAAATTATAATGTTTTTTAAATTTAAATATGTTTTTTTATATATTTAAATTTTATATTTCATTGAAGTATTACACTTTTACTATAATTGTTTATAAATTAACATAGTTTTAAGTTTGGATCTACCAAGCAAGGAAAGAGACGGAATCTCTCAAGATGCAATTTTTTTTTAATACAAAACTTAAGAAAATATTTACATGTTGAAATATTTTATTCCTATTCCTATTAGCTCTTGGTAGATTCTATGTTAATATGCATTTATGTCGATTTTGAGCAATGCACTAATAATATATATATATATATATATATATATATATATATATATATATATATATATATATATATATAATTGACATTAAAATATTTTATTTATGATTCACATTAATGCATGCCTCAATTATATTTGAAAGTGGAAAACATATATCCATAGGACACACACTCTATATATAATTATTTTTTAAAATATTTTTAAAAATGTTACACCCCTTTTAAATATACTCTTAAAAAACTATATATAGTTTACATTAAAACTAGCCTAAATCCATCTTAACCCCAGATCTATCAAGCACTGAGAGGGATCCAATCTATTAAGGTGCAAACCTATTTTTTGAGTGCGAAGCTTGAGAAAAGGATTGCACCTCGAGAGATTCGATCCCTTTTGACACTTGATAGATTTGGGGTTAAGATGGATCTAGGATGGTTATATAAGACTATATAATATCTATATTTGTATATATGTGTATCTTTCTTATTCCCTCTCTCTATCTCACCGCCAAACATACACATTCTCTCTCTATATCTATCTATCTCTCCCTCTCTCTCTCTTACCCTTTTCTCCCTCTCTTTTCTACCCTACTCTCCTCTCTCACTCTCTCTCCATTGCTCCCTTGTCACTCCCTCTCTCTCTCTCCACTTTTCTCCCTCAATGTATTTCTTCTTCCATCCCTCTCTCTGTCCACCTTTCTCCCTCAATATATTTCTTCTTCCATCCCTATCTCTCCCCCTCCAACTCCAACTCTCTCTCCTTCTCTCTCTTGAGTCCTCTCTCTCCCTTTCTCTCCCACCTCCCTCTATCTCTCACAACATTCTCTCTCTCTCTTCCCTTCAACTCTTCCACTGTCTCCTTCCATCTCTCCTTCTGTCCCTCCCCTCCATCTTGTGTCTGGCTCTCTCTCTCTCTTTTCCCTCCAAATTTGTCACTATCTCCCTCCCTCTCTCCCTTTCTCTCTCCCCTCCATCTTTGTGCCTCCCTCTCTCTATTCCCCTTCTCTCCCTATCTCTCTCCTCCCCCCCTCTTTGTCTTCCCCCCTCTCCTCTCTCACTCACTCTCTCTCCATCTCTCCCGTGTCACCCCCTCCTCCTCCACCTCTATCTCTCTATGTATTTTTTATGTCCTCTCTCTCTCTCTCTCTCTAAACACCCTCCCCCCCTCTCTCTTAAATTTGATGGCATTGTATTATGTTTAGGAAAGTATCCAAAAAAAAAACTTAGTTGGTTGTAAAATATTAAAAATCACGTACTCTCTTTCTTAGTCACTTTGATTTATTTCATCTCTTATATCCTTAGGATATATCTGTATTAGGTTTTAATAATATTATTTATATTATATAAATTTCACATCTTTATATATAAGGTATTCTCATTTTTAACTTATTTCAATACCTCCACATTACCATATACTTTTGAACCTTCAACATTTCTTAAGGTGCAGACCTATTTTTAAGTGTTAAACTTGAGAAAAGGATTTCACCTGGATTGCACCTCGAGAGATTTGATCCCTCTCGATGCTTGATAGATTCGGGGTTAAGATGGATCTAGGTTGGCTATAAAATATTTTGAATGTGAAATAAGTTATGAGTTTTGGGCATGTGGTATTGATAACCCGTGCTATTGGCCCATGGTATTGTAACCAAGCCTCTTTCTCTCCCTATCCCTCTCCAGTGAATATCTTCACTCTTAAGATAACTAGTCCCCAACAAAGATATCTACCTTTTCTATGTTAGTTGTCTCAAGACCACGAAGATGGAGAAAAATAAACTACTTTATTTTCAATTGGCCATATCTTCATTATGCAGAATTTGTTTTAGGTATTGTTGTTCAAAAGGAGGTATTAAGGGAGATAAGGAGGTATAATGAAAGAGAAGAAGGAGGAGAGAGGGAGGTGGAGGGAGTTAAGCATAAAGGATTTAGATTGATGTAGGGAGAGGATGAAATATTTAGGTCGAGAGAGAGAGAGAGAGTGATGGAGTAGAGAGTGAGAAGGGGGAAAACATGGGTTAATAGGGAAAGAGGTGTGGAATTGTAGGGATGAAAGACAAAGGGTTAGTAGATAAGAGGGGAATAGTTTGGGAGAGAGTGGAAGGGTGGTGAGGAAGAAAGAGTGAGCATGTGTGTGTGTGTGTGAGAGAGAGAGAGAGAGGGGTTGGTGGGAGATACAAGGGGAGGACACATAGTGGGAGAGAGGGAGAGGGACAAAGAAGGAATTAAAGGGAGATATAGACAAATTCAAAGAGTAGAAGAGAGGGAGGGAGAGGTACAAAGAGAGATGGTTGATATCACCTGCACTTGGTTGGGTTAACACTGCTCCTAATGTTATGTAGGATGCACCTACATGTACATGGAATTATTTTTTCCAATCAGAGAACACCAGAATAGGTGTTGTAACCATGTTCTCCTTCAATAAATCTAAGCTTTTTTGGCAATCATCATCTCAACAAAATGTTGCATCCTTCTTCAAGAATTTTTCCATGGGCACAGTGATCTGCGCATACGCCTTGATGAATTTCCTATAGTATCCTGTATGCCCCAATGTCGCATGCAGCTGTTTTACATTCCTTGGAGGCTCCATATTGATAACCACTGCAATTTTGGCAAGGTTCACCATCAAACCTTGCTTGCAAAAAAGATGGCCCAAGAGTATCCCATATGGTACGCAAAAGATGCACTTCTTCAGATTAAGGGATATAGGATACTTCCTACAAGTATCCAACATTAGTCACAGACTTGTAACACGCCTCTTCACTAATCTAAACACTGTCCAATCATCAAAGTAAAATTCTAAAAACTTATGAATAAATTGTTTAAAAGCTGTGACTACCACCCTAGAAAATATCGTAGGGGAATTCTTAAGTCCAAAGGGCATAACTGTATACAAAAAACATCCCCATTCTGTGGTGAAGGTAGTCTTACTTCAATCTTCTGGCATGATCTTGATCTGTTGATACCTTGGGAATCCATCTGTAAATGAGTAGGCTTCTTGACCACCAACGTTCAAGAAACACCATAGGACTAACTTAGTCCAATTCTTCTACGGGCTCAATAATCCCTACTGCAAGCATCTTATCCATTTCTTCGCACACTTTTTCCTTGTACTTAGGATTCAACATGTATGGGTGGTGCTTCACTGGCTTTGAATTTGGCTTTAGATTGATCTTCATGGCACCCAGATCAATGAAGCAATGAACAAAATAAAATGGTTTAGGGTATGGAACCCTAGGCTAAAAAATCCCCACACCATTTATCAGAGAGAATCGAAATGAAATTTGGCACATAGGTGAAACCAAGTAAAAAATAGTGCATGCAAGCCCATAAAAATTCCAAAAGGGAGTAGAATACGGCATAGTAAAACCATTCGATGCGCCACAAAATTAGAGAAAATTAAAAAACTAAGTAAGAAGCCCAACCACAAAAGATCAAGGCTTAAACATGATAATGGAAAAAAAAGGTACAATCCACCCTGCAAAGTAAAAAATGGCACCCAAAACTAGGCCTTAGGAAAAAAAGAGCTGTTATACCCAGCAAAAATCATTGCAAAAACATTGCAGTGTACAAATAAATTGACCATCAGATAAATTTGAAAGAGGTGAGAAGAGGTTGAGACATGACGCTACCAAATTCCAATGTTGAAATTGGGCTAGAGGAATTGTTGGTGAAATAAAACAATACATTTATGAATGCTTCCCATGAACCATAACCCACTGCCGATAGCCTAATCCGAATGACAATGACAAAAATGCTAATGAGAAATGGCATGAAGAAGAGAATTGAGAAGCCACAAATCTGCCCAAGCCACTACGCTCTAAAAGTTTCTTCAGAGAACCAGGAAACAACATGAAAGAGAACATGAGGTAGTAACCATGGTAGCATCTCACCAAACACATTGCAAAAAGGCCCCATGACGTGCAAGGAAAGGAGAAAGGTGGAGAAATCGATAGAGGATGTAACAATCATGGTTGAGGAAACTATAGTTAGTTTCCTCGGCCCCACTCCCTCAACTACTCTTGAGATTGACCAAAATTAACACACACACATATACAAAAATTATAAATCATTATCAAATTTAAAAATTATAATATATTTTTAACTTATATAATGAAATATTACACTTTTATTATAATTGTTTGTAAATTGGCAAAGGTTCATGTTAACATTGGATATACCAAGCATTTAGAGAGACTAAATCTCACTGCAAGATTCAAACCTTTTCTTTTAATACAGACATTAATGAAATATTTACACGCTCAAATATTTGAAATATTTTGTTTATGATTCACATTCTACACATTAAAAAATTAATGCATGCCTCAATTATATTTGAAAGTAGAAAATATATATTCATTGGACTCTCTCTCTTATTTTTATTAATATCTGAAATGTTACATGTTAATTAATATTAAAAAAATGAATGAATTATAAATCTCCTTAAAAAATCTATTAATGGAATAAGATTATGTGTGTTTTTGTTATTAATATTTAAATTCTACATGTAAACTCTATATCAAAAAATAATGAATTACAAATTTCTATAAATACCCTATTAATAAAATAAAAATGATCGATTTTTATATATACAATTTCTATTAAGTTTTTTTTTTTTTTTAAATAATATTTTTTCAATGTTATATGTCAATTTCATATTAAGAATGCAATAAATTTCACATATCTTGTAAAAGGAAAAATGATTATTATTTATGGCTGACAATGATTTTTTTCTTATTACTATTTTTCTAACTTTTTATTGCAAAAAGTTACCCTCTTGACTCTTTCTTTCCTATTAGTAAAAGTTAGTTATTGTTCTGATGTGAATTCTCAAAGTTACACCAAAATAAGAAACTTTTGTGGAGAGAAATCTCATCCTAGTATTCTTTTTCAATATTCAATAGTTAAGATTTTGAAAACAAAAATTGATATTAAATTCGTCATAGTAAAATCATAATTATATACACATATAATGTTTAAAAAAATGTTATAACTCCTTCTCATAGATAATGTGAAGTGTAAATATGTTTCTAGATTATAGGTATATGAATGACAACAAAATCAATGAATAAACATATGTTTGTTTTATATATTTGAGTTTGATGTATTATTGAAATTTAATATTATAAATATATGAATTTATATAATTTAATTGTGTATAGTGTAAATAAAAAATTATATATATATATATATATATTTCAAATAAAAAAATCATAATTTTTATTATGATAAGGGAATTAAAAATATATTCCATAAACACATTAAGTGTGTATACATGCAGTGAAAACTATCTTAAAATTAAGTGCAATCAACCTAATAAAATGGTTTAGAATATGAAACTTTAGGATCAAAAAGCCAAACTAAGAGCAACCAATGAAATAAAATGGTTTAGGGTATGAAACCCTAGGAAGAGACAAGCCCACACCAAAAATCGCAGAGAATTGAAGTAAAACTAGTGCCAACCAAGTAAAATATAGCAAATGCAGACCCTCATAAATACCAAAAATAGCACAGTCAAACCATTTGATGTCCCACATGGCATGAGCAACCCTACAGACTCAAAAAGGAGTCCCAAAACCAGACCTCGAGTAAGAAAGAGTTGGTACGCCACATAAAAGATGTTGCGAAAACTTTGAAGTGTACAAAGATATTGACCATCGGATAAAGCTTAAAGAGATAAGAAGATGTTGAGACACAGTGCTACCATGCAAATGCAGAACTACAGGTAGAGGTGTTGCCGGTGAAATAAACCACTACATATATAAATATTGTTGATGGACCATAACCTCGCACCGATCCAAATGACGATGAAAAAATTGCCAGCAAGAAAAGGAACGAAATAGAGAACTAAGCAACCAGAGCGAAGGCCTAAACGACCACCCCTCAACAGTTTTTCAAAGAACCAGACAACTACATGAAAGGGAACTCCATGTAGGCACCATGACAACATCTCACTTGACACATTGTAAAAAGCTCAATGTAGGCACCACGACAACATCTCACCTGGCACATTGTAAAAAGCTCAATGACTTGCAAGGAAAGGAGGAAGGTGATGAAAATAATAGAGGATTCACGAACAAGTGTCGAGGTAGCAAGGGCTAGCCAGCTCGGCCACATTCCCTCAACTTCTCTCGAGATTGGCAAAAATTATATATATATATATATAGCAGTTGTCTATAACGCGACTTTTTGAAAGTTTTTCTGGCGGGTTTTTCCGGTCGAAATCCGGCAGGAATTTATTGGAATCGCAAGTTTGATAGCTAGTTTCTGCACAATGAAAGCGTCCCAGGGGTTTTTCAGGGTGGTAAATCCAAATATGCAGTTAAAAAACCATTTTAACTACAACAAATCAAGATTTAACCTCAATTTCTTCCGCCAGATTCCGTCACCGAAATCTCCAAAAAATCGCATTATAGACAACTCCTATATATATATATCAAAAAGTTATCATCAAATTTAAAAATTATAATATTTTTTTTTAAGTATTACACTTTTATTATAATTGTTTATAAATTAACATAGTTTTATTTTAAGTCTAGGTCTACCTAGCAAGGAGAGAGACTAAATCTCTCAAGATGCAAACTTTTTTTTTAATACAACACTTAAGAAAATATTGTTAAAATATTTTATTCCATTCGTATTAGCTCGTGGTAGAGTCCATGTTAATATGCATTTATGTTGATTTTGAGAAATGCACTAATAATATATATATAATTGACATTAAAATATTATATTTATGATTCACTTTAATGCATGCTTCAATTATATTTGAAAGTGGAAAACATATATCCATAGGACACACTTCTATATATAATTTTTTTTTAAATATTTTTAAAAATGTTACATCCCTTTTATATATATTCTTAAAAAACTATATATAGTTTATATTAAAACTAGCCTAGATCCATCTCAACCCTGGATCTATCAAGCGCCGATAGGGATCCAATCTATCAAGGTGCAAACCTATTTTTTAAGGGCCAAGCTTGAGAAAAGGATTGCACCTAGATTGCAGCTCGAGAGATTCAATCCCTCTCGACACTTAGATTTGGGGTTAAGATGGATCTAGGCTGGTTATATAAGACTATATAATATCTATATTTGTATCTATGTGTCTCTTTCTTATTCCCTCTATATCACTCCCAAACATATACATTCTCTCACTATATCTATCTATCTCTCCCTCTCTCTCTTCCCCTTTTATCTATATCATAAATTTATATAATTTAATTGTGTATAGTATAAATAAAAAATAACATATACCTATAAATTTCAAATAAAAAATTGTAATTTCTATTATGATAAGGGAATAAAAAATATATTCTATAAACACATCAAGTGTGTATTCATTAAGCGAAATCCATCTTGAAACTAAGAGAAATCAACCCAATAAAATGGTTTAGGGTATGAAACCCTAGGATCAAAAAGCCAAACTAAGAGCAACCGACCAAATAAAATGGTTTAGGGTATGAAATCTTAAGATCAAAAAACCCCACACCAAAAATCACAGAGAATTGAAATAAAACTAGTGATGGAGACCCAACCAAGTAAAATATAGGAAATGCAGGCCATCATAAATACCAAAAAGAGCACAATCAAACCATTTGATGTGCCACAAAATTAGAGAAAGTTCAAAAACTGAGTAAGAAACCCTACAACAAAAGAGAAAGGCATAAACCCAACAATGGAAAGGAAAACACAAAAAATTAACATGGCATAAGTGACCCTGCAGACTCAAAAGGGAGTCCCAAAACTAGGCCTTGGGCAAGAAAGAGTTGCTACGCCCAACAAAAGATGTTGCAAAAACATTGAAGTGTACAAACAAATTGACCATCGGATAAATCTTAAAGAGATAAGAAGAGGTTGAGACACAGTGCTACCAAATGAAAATGCAGAACTATGGGTAGAGGTGTTTCGGGTGAAATAAACCACTACATATATAAAGATTGTTGATGGAACATAACTTGGCATTGATATCCCAAACCAAATGACGATGAAAAAAATGATGGCAAGAAAAGGCACGAAATAGAGAACTGAGTAGCCAAAGCGAAGGCCCAAACGACCACCCCCTCAACGTTTTTTCAAAGAACTAGACAACTACATCAAAGAGAACTCCACGTAGGCACCACGACAACATCTCACTTGGCACATTGCAAAAATCTCAATGACTTGCAAGGAAACGAGGAAGGTGATGAAAATAATAGAGGATATGTTAGTGTCAGTCTTTGCAGCCTTCCTCCAGTGATCAAACATGCTCTTACAAAGTGATTTTAAGGTGTCAAGGTCAAATTTTGTCATTTCAGAGCATCTTCAAATAAAATTTGGTCACTAGCTATTAGGTCTAGGGTTTGTTTTCACTCCTTTCAAAATTGTCCAAATGTCAGTCCATGTCACCATTCAACTGAATTTACCATCATTCAGAGGGTTGTCATCATCATGTCAGGTTCCAATGGGTCATTTTACACCTTGTTCATGCTTGAGTTGCGCCTAGGTAAGGTCATTTCCCTCTCCTAGGGTTTTGAAGGCAATTTCCCTTAGACAGTCAAATCATCAGCAAAACTTGTATCCTGATGTTCATCCACCTTCCCCTATCCTTAATTTACCTTATTAAACACTTCCCATCACTGAGATTCCCCAAATTCCTCATTTTCGCACAAACCCTAGTTTCTTGCTACAAACCCTATTTTCTAGGTTGGGCCAGTGTTTAGCCCTTTTGGACCCCTTCCCCTCACTCAATCTTTGAAATTCCACTTTCCCCTACTTTCAAACATCCCTCCCCACTTCCAAAATTTTTCTCAAGAATTTAGAAGCCACTTATCACCTTCATTTCACTTCATTTCGACAAATCCCATGTTCCACACATCGGGATAGGTTTAACTAAAATGATGTTTTGAGCACGAAAGAATGAATTTTGGAAAACTGAGAGAGGTTTTTGTCCAAAAAAGTCCAAGGAAGAAAAACCTCCTTCACTTTTTACACAGGTGTCATGGTTTTAAAGAAATGTCAAAAATACAGTTGCCTTGGGAGAATTGATGCACCTCTAAAGTGACCTTGGGAAAATAAAGCTTTCTCCTCACTTGGTTGGTCAAATGACTTTCTTGATGAGTCAAATGGCAACTAGACACAAATATATTTCCAATAAGCTATCATGAGCTCAATTTGGAGTTGAGGAAGGCATTCAAAAGTTGACTACAACAACACTCTGCCTTTAGGCAGCCTCATTTGGCACATTTTGACCAGTCTTGGAATATTTGATGTTTAACAGGGAAAATGAACTCCAAATTAAAAATTCTAGTTGGGTTAGAAATTAGACTCAAATAAATTTCCAAAAAGCTATCCTCCACCCAATTTGGACACCAGGAAGGCCTCCAAAAGTCTCCTGGAAAAAGCGCTATGCATAGGGAAGGCGTGACGCATTGAGCACAAATTTCCAGTGTAAATTTACACTGGCGCGGCGCATTGGCCTAAAAAGCCTGAAATTCATTGAAAACTTACTCCAAATTGAAAATTATTCATTCCACAAGTAGGTAGAGCCTCCATTTTTGTGTTTCATCCAAGTTTGTGCTAGGGTATGGTGGTTGATGGATGGTAATGGTTAAAACAAAAACATCAAACCCTATCTTTTGAAATACCTCAAGGAAACTTGCTGCTAGGGTTTCAAATCACTGTTTTTTCACCAATTTCACTCCCTCATCTCATTTTTCCCTTTTTTTCATTACTCCCTAAGTTCCACTACCCTTTAAATTCATTCATCCCCTATCCCAAGTTCCCTTTCCCAAATTTCCTAATGTCCCCAAACCCTAACCCTATACAAAACTCCTAACCCTATACAAAATTCCCATAACATCCCATACTTCCCTAACTAAGTCTATCCCAACATTCCCAAATTTCCCACTAGTTTTCCCCTCTCCTAACAATCCCTTGTTTCACTATTTTCCCCTTGGTGACAGAGATCAAGCACATCATAAAAACAATATACCACAGTTTGACACGTCAGCACCTGTTTCTTCAAGCCAATTTGCCTATCAACAGTTATGGCATCTGATCATTCATCTGATTATGAAGTGGAGACCCAAAGTGACTCTCCCACAGAGGTACATGCACCCAGGAGGCCTCATAGAGGTGGAAAACATATTCAAGAATCGCCAAGCTGCCCAAAGGAGGAGGGTGGAGTTTACTTCACTTGAGCAGGAGATCAATGCCGATCGGGAGTCTTGGCTCGAAAGAGTCAACACTCACTTAGAGGGACTGCTAGACAAGGCTGATAGAGACAAAGTATTGCTGAGACACATGGACTTCCACTACATGGCACGGTACAAGGTTTGTAAGGCACGAATCAGGAATTTAAAGGCAAAATTAAAGAAGGCAATAAGGAAGCAAAAGAGGAAAACGGAGCTTGATCGGCTTCAGATATTGGCCGAAGCCTCTTTAGCCTAGCATGACACTTAATTAAGAAGCTCCAACCCAAATTTCAAGAAATGTGGGGCATTTTTGGCATTTTGACAAATTTTGACACAAAAAACAAGGTTTTTCTCCCTATGCGCTGCGCCACATGGCGCGCACTTTTGCTAGGGAGCTCCAAATTGCAAAAAGTTTACATTTTTGGATTTTTCATTAAAAATCATGGTTTCTGGTGCATGGCCAAGAAATTTGGGAAAGTTTTGAGTCCCCAGGAGGTCAAAAACACTCAAAAAATGACCTCACTGCCCCTATTTTGACACACAGGAAGCAGTCTTGGGAGATTGAAGTTTTGGAGGGGCAAATGGGCACCAAATTCAGAAATTCCACTTGGGTTGGAAAGTAGACAGGTAGGGCTTTCCAACAAGCACACTTGGGCTCAATTTGGACTTCAGGAAGTGCCTCAAAATCAGCTCCAAAGTGGCACGATGCATACAGATTTTGGTGCGGCGCATAGAGAATTTTGGCTTGTTTTTCACTGTTCAGCTTAGTAATTCGCCCAGTTTTGACCAATTTTGCTTCTTGAAGTTATTCTTGACTTATCATGATGTAATTTGAAAACTATGATGTAATATTGGCACATTTTTACTTGTTCAAGAAGATTCATTCACCAAAAGGTGAAATGTGAGTGAATGAATCAGTTTCCTAGCACATAGGGGTAAGTTGTTTGACTACCTAGTTTTCAATTCCTTGTATAGAATTGGTTCAAATAGCTCCTAGAATGATGAACTCGACCCCTAGAGGCAAGGGAATGGGTTGGGCTAGTCTATATTATGTAATTTCTAAGTCATTTTCAGGGTTGAACACTAGGGATTGCTTTGGCATATCATTGTACATTTTATCTCTGCATTTTTGGCTAAGGAAAGACCAGGGTTTTGCAGCACTATTTGGGATCCATGTGGCTTTATGTTTTGATGGTGTTCTTCTCTAAGTAATTGTGAGTTCATTAGTGTTATGTGTATGATTTTCCTATCTCTTCTTCTGAATTTGAACAAATGAGTGATTAAGGTAGAATCCATTAACTGTTATGCTCTGCCTTTGAATTTGTTTAAATTTCCATGTTTTCATCTATTTAAGAAGAATTCTTGAGACTCTATTGCTCTCCTTAGCTCCTCACCAGTCTGATCTATCTATTCACTTACTTTAAAGCATCAAAACGATTGCCTTCCTTGCCCCAATCAGAACTCTGCAGAAACTATGCCTCATCCCCGAGCCCAATTTGCCTTTCCCTGTTTCCAGCACAAAACCCCCAAAAACTCAAATCAAACCCTTGTACTTCATACCTAACCTAAAATTAGCTTTTATTTTAGTCATCTCGAGCTCCATTGCTTGTCTTTTTCCGAGATCGACCCGGAGAGAGCCCTCTCCTATCCTCATAGGGTTAGCTACGAGGCTGAGCGTGATTTGATGAGGACCTAGAACCTTGTCTTTTCAGCCTGAGGCAAATCTAGGCTCTAACAAAGTGGCGACCGTATTGGGGAAGAAACTTTATTTTCATTGTTTGGCTTTGTAGACTACAAATGGAGCCTGAAGATTAGCCAGGTAGCCTTCGAAACGCTTTTGCTTTGCATTAGCACAAGTAGATAAAAGCTACTTCAGTCAATCTCCGGTTATAAACTGAACATCTGCTCTAAACGATCACCCCAGTACATGTATCAAGTTAGATCTGATGGTTGATGGTGGAGAACGATCAGACATAAGAAGGCTGAAATCATTCACCTGGTGACTCCTGTAAAGAATCCATTGGAGGACTAACTTTTCTCTGAGAAAATGGAAGGATCTTACACAAAGTTCGGGTATCCAATGTGGAATGGTATTCAGGATCTACTTTGCTTTCTTGTAAATTACTTCTTTGATGTTCTTGAAGCTGTCCTGAAAGTTTTTCAGAATCTTTTGTATGATAAAGGTGATCAAAATCTTCACTCGATCTATTCAAAAAGTGTAAGTACTGAGTTTCCCTTTGATCTCGGCTTCCTTACTTTTCCCACATCTTATGACGACTCTCTTCAGTGTGATGAGCCTAAAGAAAACAAACCTGATCGTGTAGCTCTTGTATATACTCCTACACATTTTGTAGTCCCGGATAGGTATAAACCTCTTGTTTTACCTTTTGTTCTCCATGCTTTCCCTACAAATTATTACCTATATTTGCCAAGATTTGACGGTGAATGTAAGAATGTCAACGCTGAGCAACATGTGCAGAATGTTGAGACTTTTCTTGATCTTTTTGAAGTTGATGCAGAAGATGTTAGTATTAGGCTTTTTGCTCTTTCTTTGCAAGGCAAAGTCAAGAGTTGGTTCAAAACCCTACCTGATGCAAGCATCTCAGATTCCAGCAGTTCGTCAAAGTTTTTCTCGATAGGTGGATGATCGGACAGAACCTTTTCTTGGTTATAGAAGAGTATAACCAGCTGAAAAGACAGTTAGGAGAGACAGTACAACAATTTTTTGCCAGATTTAATCAAGTTTATTATTCGATGCCAATTGATATAAGGCCTCCTCCTAGATCTGCTCTCTTACACTATCCGGGTGACTTTGATCCGGAAATGGAGTTTCAACTGAGAGAAAGGAATGTCGCAACACTTGAAGAGATACAGAATAGTGCAGTAAATGTAGAGGCTCACTTGTTGATCTGAAGGGCAAGGTTGAAGGAAGAAGAGATGAAAAACATAGATCCGGAGCAATCGACATCTCTAGAGGTAAAGCTTGACGTTTTGGTAAGTGCAGTGGAAGAGATGATGCAAAAGATCACCGCAAGGAATGATTATGATGTTCAAACCCATGGCCCGCTGATTGAAGAAGAAAAAGTTGCTGATCCAAAACATAGATCTAATAATGATTGTCTTGTATATCATCTTGGAGAAGAGAGATCTATTAATATGACATGTATGCTTGATGATGTGTTGTATACTAATGATTTGCCTCAGTTTGATCAGTATGATGATGATGATTATGTTCTCCAAACAGAGGCTAATCTTGCAGAAAAATCAACAGCTAGTTTGTCGGAGGAGGAATTTCACTTACAACAGCTTGTGTACAATGATCAAATGATGCATATCAGCTATGACAGTGACGAGAAAAGTGCAGAAAATTGTAAAGTAAGTGAACGATCTTTACCTTTTTGTTTTGATTAATTTCAGTTCATCAGAGACAACATTCATGCAATCAGAAATCAACTGTCAACAAGTCCTGATTTGGACCATCTTGAGGGCAATGAAAACCTTGTTCAAGACTTCTCATATTCAGCTTTGCAGTCCCCGAAAACCATTGCTTGTCAAATTGCAAATGAAGACATGGAAGCTGGCACATATGATCAAATCATACAAGAAGATTCCCTACCTTTCTGTTTTGAATCATTTCAGTTTTTGAAGGGTAAATTGCATAGTAAATCTTCGAATGAGCAGCCTGTAGAAAATCAACAATCTCTCAATTTTAATGTTGAGGATGAAGTTCAGATTATAGATGAAGGTGTGGCAGCCGAAATACATGATTTAATGATGCAAGAGGATTCTGTACCCTTTTGTTTCGAAGCATTTCAGTTTATAAGGCAGAATCTTCGTAATATATCTAAAGAAAAAGATGAACAACCAGTAGGATATCATACAGTTTTATTGGATACATCGCAACAGTCTTCTCAAATTTTTGATGATCCTATTTCTCGTGTGTTGGATGATGTTTGTTGTAAAATTTCTCCCCCTTTGGCTAACCATGTACCAGATAAGAATGTTGATAATAATCTTATTCAAAAGTCGCCTTCATTGTCTTGTTTAACAGATTGTTCATCGCATACCCCATACCAAGGTTTGCAGTCATATGAGGAGATTGATAAAGGAGACTTTTGTTCTGTTTGGAATCAGCAATAGAGTTTGGTTACTCACGAAATTCAGGATCCTTTTGACAGCCTGTTGCTATCACCAAAGAAAGACAGCACTGAAGTGAGGAAAATCTTAATATTCAGCTATGAAGACTACTTGGACCAGAGCAATAATGTGTTAATGGAAATCAATTGCGATGTTTATGAAGATCCTTTTGTAGTATTCTTGAAGTCATCCAGTCAATTCATATTTTGCAAGTTTATCACCAATCAACTTGATCCAAGTTTTCATGGGAGTTGCCTTTCGATTCTTCCCTTTTCCTGCACATTAGAAAGCATTTGGGAAGAAATCAAATAGCAGCCATGATGCTTACATGGTTGCATTTGCTGTTCCATTTCACTTGATCAGTCAGTGAAAAAGAACAATTAGAGTAGGTTTTGATGAATAAGCTTTATTTTGAGCATCATTTCTAGTTTGTCGATTGTGTTTAAGTATCGAGTCAGTTTTTAGTTGAGTTAGAGTCAGTTTGTGTCGTCAAGTTGTTAGTTTTTAGTCATGCATTTCAGCTTGAGTTTTTGACTCCATTGCCCAATGGTTGAAGGCACTTGTCTGCTCTTCCAAATATGTGTAGTTCTTGGCACCTCCAAGGAGCTACCATCCCCATTGGAGCCAATGTTAGTGTCAGTATTTGCAACCTTCCTCCAGTGATCAAACATGCTCTTACAAAGTTATTTTAAGGTGTCAAGGTCAAATTTTGTCATTTCAGAGCATCTTCAAGTAAAATTTGGTCACTAGCTATTAGGTCTAGGGTTTGTTTTCACTCCTTTCAAAATTGTCCAAATGTCAGTCTATGTCACCATTTAGTTGAATGTACCATCATTCAAAGGGTTTTCATCATCATGTCAGGTTCCAATGGGTCATTTTACACCTTGTTCATGCTTCAGTTGCGCCTAGGTAAGGTCATTTCCCTCTCCTAGGGTTTTGAAGGCAATTTCTCTTGGACGGTCAAATCATCAGCAAAACTTGTATCCTGATGTTCATCCACCTTCCCCTATCCTTAATGTACCTTATTAAAACTTCCCATCACTAAGATTCCCCAAATTCCTCATTTTCACACAAACCCTAGTTTCTTGCTACAAACCCTATTTTCTAGGTTGGGCCCGTGTTTAGCCCTTTTGGACCCCTTCCCCTCACTCAATCTTTGAAATTCCACTTTCCCCTACTTCCTAACATCCCTCCCCACTTCCAAAAATTTTCTCAAGAATTTATAAGCCCCTTATCACCTTCATTTCGCTTCATTTCGACAAATCCCTGTTCCACACATCGGGATAGGTTTTACTCAAATGATGTTTCTGATCAAGAAAGGATGAATTTTGGAAAACTGAGAGGTTTTTTTCCAAAATATTCCAAGGAAATAAATCCTCCTTCACTTTTTACACAGGTGTCATTTTTTTAGAGAAATGTCAAAAATATAGTTGCCTTGGGAGAATTGATGCACCTCTGAAGTGACCTTGGGAAAATCAAGTTTTCTCCTAGCTTGGTTGGTCAAATGACTTTCATGATGAGTCAAATGATAACTAGACACAAATATATTTCCAATAAGCTATCATGAGCTCAATTTGGAGTTAATGAAGGCATTCAAAAGTTGACTACAACAACACTCTGTCTTTAGGCAGCCTCATTTGGCACATTTTGACCAGTCTTGGGAGATTTGATTTTTGACAGGGAAAAGGAACTCCAAATTGCAAAATTCTAGTTGTGTTGGAAATTAGACTCAAATCTCTTTCCAACGAGCTATCCTGCACCCAATTTGGACACCGGGAAGGCCTCCAAAAGTCTCCTGGAAAAAGCGCTATGCATAGGGAAGGTGCGACGCATTGGGCACAAATTTCCAGTGTAAATTTACACTGGCACGGCGCATAGGGAAGGCGCGGCACATTGGGCTAAAAAGCTTGAAATTCATTTAAATTTTCCTCCAAATTTCAAATTCTTCTTTCCACAAGTAGGTAGAGCCTCCATTTTTGTGTTTCATCCAAGTTTGTGCTAGGGTATGGTGGTTGGGGATGGTAATGGTTAAAACAAAAACATCAAACCATATCTTTTGAAATACCTCAAGGAAACTTGCTGCTAGGGTTTCAAATCACTGTTTTGTCACCAAGTTCACTCCCTCATCTCATTTTTCCCTTGTTTTCATTACTCCCTAAGTTCTACTACCCTTTAAATTCATTCATCCCCTATCCCAAGTTCCCTTTCCAAAATTTCCTAATGTCCCCAAACCCTAACCCTATACAAAATTCCCATAACATCCCATACTTCCCTAACTAAGTCTATTCCAACATTCCCAAATTTCCCACTAGTTTTCCCCTCTCCTAACAATCCCTTGTTTCACTGTTTTCCCCTTGGTGACAGAGATCAAGCACATCATAAAAATAGTATACCACAGTTTGACACGTCAACACCTGTTTCTTCAAGCCAATTTGTCTATCAGCAGTTATGACATCCGATCATTCATCTGATTATGAAGTGGAGACCCAAAGTGACTCTCCCACAGAGGTACATGCACCCAGGAGGCCTCATAGAGGTGGCAAACATATTCAAGAATCGCCAAGCTGCCCAAAGGAGGAGGGTGGAGTTTATTTCACTTGAGAAGGAGATCAATGCCGATTGGGAGTCTTGGCTCAAAAGAGTCAACATTCACTTAGAGGGACTGCTAGACAAGGTCGACAGAGAAAAAGCATTGCTGAGACACATGGCCTTCCACTACATGGCACGAAACAAGGTTTGTAAGGCACGAACCAGGAATTTAAAGGCAAAATTAAAGAAGGTAATAAGGAAGAAAAAGAGGCAAAGGGAGCTTGATCGACTTCAGGTATTGGCTAAAGCCTCTTTAGCCTAGAATGAAACTTAATGAAGAAGCTCCAGCCCAAATTTCAAGAAATTTGGGGCATTTTGACAAATTTTGACACAAAAAACAGGGTTTTTCTCCCTATGAGCTGCGCCACGTGGCGCGCGCTTTTTCTAGGGAGCTCCAAATTGCAAAAAGTTTACATTTTTGGATTTTTCATGAAAAATCATGGTTTTTGGTGCATGGCCAAGAAATTTGGGCAAGTTTTGAGTCCCCAGGAGGTCAAAAACACTCAAAAAATGACCTCACTGCCCCTATTTTGACACACAGGAAGCAGCCTTGGGAGATTGACGTTTTGGAGGGGCAAATGGGCACCAAATTCAGAAATTCCACTTGGGTTGGAAAGTAGACAGGCAGGGATTTCCAACAAGCACACTTGGGCTCAATTTGGACTTCAGTAAGTGCCTCAAAATTAGCTCCAAAGCGGCGCAACGCATACAGATTTTGGCACGGTGCATAGAGAATTTTGGCTTGTTTTTCACCATTCAGGTGAGTAATTTGCCCAGTTTTGACCAGTTTTGATTCTTGAAGTTATTCTTGACTTTTCATGATGTAATTTGACAACCATGATGTAATATTGGCACATTTTTACTTGTTGTAGAAGATTCATTCACCAAAAGGTGAAATGTGAGTGAATGAATCAGTTTCCTAGCATATAGGGGTAAGTTGTTTGACTACCTAGTTTTCAGTTCCTTGTTTAGAATTGGTTCAAATAGCTCCTAGAATGATGAGCTCGACCCCTAGAGGCAAGGGAATGGGTTGGGCTAGTCTATATTATGTAATTTCTAAGTCATTTTCAGGGTTGGACACTAGGGATTGCTTTGGCATGTCATTGTACATTCTATCTCTACATTTTTGGCTAAGGAAAGACCAGGGTTTTACAACATTGTCTGGGATCCATGTGGCTTTATGTTTTGATGGTGTTCTTCTCTAAGTAATTGTAAGTTCATTAGTGTTATGTGTATCATTTTCCTGTCCCTTCTTCTGATTTGAAAAAATGAGTGATTAAGGTAGAATCCATTAACTGCTATGCTCTGCCTTTGAATTTTCTTAAATTTCCATGTTTTCATCTGTTTAAGGAGAATTCTTGAGACTCTCTTGCTCTCCTTAGCTCCTAACCAGTCTGATCTATCCATTCACTTACTTTAAAGCATAAAAACAATTACCTTCCTTGCCCCAATCAGAACTCTGCAGAAACTGTGCCTCATCCCCAAGCCCAATTTTCCTTTCCCTGTTTCCAGCACAAAACCCCCAAAAACTCAAATCAAACCCTTGTACTTCATACCTAACCTAAAATTAGCTTTTATTATAGCCATCTCGAGCTCCCATCGCTTGTCTTTCACCGAGATCGACCCGGAGAGAGCCCTCTCCTATCCTCGTAGGGCTAGCTACGAGGCTGAGCGTGGTTTGATGTGGACCTATAACCTTTTCTTTTCAGCCTGAGGCAAATCTAGGCTCTAACAGGATCCACGAACAAGTGTTGAGGTAGCAAGGGCTAGCCACCTCAACTCCTCTCCAGATTGGACAAAATTATATATATATATATATATATATATATATATATATATGTATGTATGTATGTATATGTATATATATATATATATATATATATATATATATATATATATATAAAGAGTTTGTCATCAAATTTAAAATTTATAATATTTTCTAAATATAAATAGTTTTTTTTTTAATATATTTAACTTTTATATTTCATTGAAGTATTATACTTTTACTATAACTGTTTATAAATTAAGATAGTTTTATTTTTAGTCTAGATCTATCCAAGAAGGAGAGAAACTAAATCTCTCAAGATACACAAAACTTAAAACAATATTTACATGTTGAAATATTTGATTCCTATTCCTATTAGCTCTTGGTAGATTCCATGTTAATATGCGTTTATGTTGATTTTGAGCAATGCATTAATAAAATATTATAGTTTCATATATATATATATATAGTTGACATTAAAATATTTTATTTATGATTCACTTTAATGTATGCCTCAATTATATTTGAAAGTGGAAAACATATATCCATAGGACACACTCTATATATAATTATTTTTTAAAATATTTTTTAAAAATGTTACACCCACTTTATATACACTTATATATATATATATATATATATATATATATATATATATATATATATATATATATATATATATATATATATATATATATATATATATATATATATATATATATATATATATATATATAATTATATATATATATATTAAAACTAGCCTAGATCCATCTTAACCCCGGATCTATCAAGCGCTGAGAGGGATCCAATCTATCAAGGTGCAAACCTATCTTTTGAGCGTGAAGCTTGAGAAAAGGATTGCATCTAGATTGCAGCTTGAGAGATTCGATCCCTCTCGACACTTGATAGATTTGGGGTTAAGATGGATCTAGGCTGGTTATATAAGACTATATAATATCTATATTTGTATCTATGTGTCTCTTTCTTATTCCCTCTCTCTATCTCATCCCCAAATATACACATTATCTCTCTATATCTATCTATCTCTCCTCTCTTTCTCTCTTCCCCTTTTCTCCCTCCCTCTTCCATCCTACTCTCTTCTCTCACTCTCTGCCCATTGCTCCCTCGTCACTCCCTCTCTCTCTCCACCTTTCCCCCTCAATGTATTTCTTCTTCCATCCCTCTCTCACCCTCCAACTCCAACTCTCTCTCCTCTCTCTTGAGTCCTCTCTCTCTTCCTTTCTTTCTCTCCCTTTCTCTCCCACCTCCCTCTATCTCTCCCCCCATTCTCTCTCTCTCTCTTCCCTTCAACTCTTCCACTCTCTCCTTTCATCTCATTCTCTCCCTCCCCTCCATCTTTGTGTCTCGCTCTCTCTCTCTCTCTCTCTCTCTCTCTCTCTCTCACACACACACACCCTTCTCTTTCTCTCTCTCTCGATTACCCTTCTCTCTCTCTCTCTCTCTCTCTGTCTGCAACATTGTCACTATCTCCCTCCTCTCTCCCTATCTCTTTCCCCTCCATCTTTGTGCCTCCCTCTCTCTATTCCCCTTCTCTCCCTATCTCTCTCCTCTCCCCTTCTTTGTCTTCCCCCCCCTCTTCTCTCACTCACTCTCTCTTCGTCTCTCCCTTGTCACTCCTTCGTCCACCTCTATCTCTCTATGTATTTTTTTTTTATGTCCTCCCTCTCTCTCTCACAACACCCCCCCCCCCCCCCTTAAATTTGATCCCATTGCATTATTATTTTTAGGAAAGTATCTATAGAAAAAAAGAAGAAAAAAACTTAGTTTGTTGTAAAATATTAAAAATCGTGCACTCTTTGTCTTAGTCACTTTGATTTATCTCATCGTTTAGATCATTAGGATATATCTATATTGAGAGATTTGATCCCTCTCGACTCTTGATAGATCCAGAGTTAAGATGGATCTAGGCTGGTTATAAAATATTTTGACTATGAAATAAGTCATGAGTTTTGAGCATGTGGTATTCATAACCCATGCTATTGGCCCATGGTATTGTAACCAAGCCTATTTCTCTCCGACTGTGAAATAAGTTATGAGTTTTAGGCATTGGTATTGATAACCCATGCTATTGGCCCATGGTATTATAACCAAGCCTATTTCTCTCCCTATCTCTCTCCTCTCTGCCCATGGTATTGTAACCAAGCCTATTTCTTTCCCTATCTCTCTCCTCTCCCCTTCTTTGTCTGCCCCCCCCCCCCCCCTCTCTCCCTCACTGTCTCTCCATCTCTCCCTTTCACTCCATCTCTCTCTACCTTCATATCTCTATGTATTTTTTTAGGAAAGTATCTAAATTAAAAAAATAAAAACTTAATTTGTTGCAAAATATTGAACCTATATTTTGGATCAATCATGTTAGCTAAAATACAATAATGAAATACTTTAAAAAAACATGCACTCTCTTTCTTCTATTATTGTTAGTCACTTTGGTTAGTCACTTTGATTTGTCACTTTGATTTCACTCACTTTGGTTAGTCACTTTGATTTAGATCCTTAGGGTATATCTATATTGGTTTTTAATAATATTATTTATATTATATAAATTTCACATCTTTATATATAAAGTATTCTCATTTTTAACTTTATTAAAACCTTAATTTAATTTATATGGGAATATTTTTAGTAGTTGTAAAGATACAAGGTATTGTAACAAAGCCTATTCAAAAGTAATAACAAAATCAAAATATATCAAATTGAATTTTATTATTTTTATTACTTTAAATTTTTATTGTTAATTGAACCAACATTTAAATGTTTACACTCATCCTGGATACTATGCTTATATTACTTTTAACTTTTTATTTATTACTTTTAACTTTTTGTTTTTTACTTTTAATTTTTTATTATTGTTTGAACAAGGATTTAAATGTTTACACTTATTTTGGATATTAATTTTATTTTATTCATTTGTTTATTATTTTTATTTTTATTTTTAATTAGGCTGATATTTAAAATTGATTACCTACTTAGATTACATCTAACCTATACCAGGTCATAGAGAGCCTCTCTAATTACAAATTTAGCTAAAACCTTATTAATAAAATAAAAATGATATTTTAAGATCCATATTATTATTATTATTTTTTGTTATTGATATGAATAAAATAAAAACCCTAATCCATATTATTATTATTTTTGGTTATTAATATGAATAAATTATAAGAAGTGAATGACCGACATGAACGTTGTTTGTTACTACTATAAAATTTTATCGTAAATACTACCCTCTTGAATCTTCCTATTAATAAAAACTTTTATTGTTTTTGATGCGATTCTCCGATGGTTTAAAGGCAAAGAGCTTCTGTATTGATATCCATATTCAATACCAGTATCGTTGTCGAGGGCAATCTCATCCTCGGCTTCTTCAATATACGGTCGCGTTGTGGATATTGTCGAATTCACAGGGATTTCTAATCCAACGTTGTTCCGAGTGGATTCTGCGGGATTTATAATCTGAGGTTGTTCACAGGACACCATGGGAGAATGCCAGGCGAGTCTTTTACTTTGCAAGCAACTCAAAGAGTTGTCTAGGAATCCAGTGGACGGATTTTCGGCTGGACTTATAGATGATTCTAACGTTTTTGAATGGAATGTAGCCATTATGGGGCCACCAGACACATTATATGAAGGTGGATATTTTAATGCTATCATGAGTTTTCCACCCAACTATCCAAATAGTCCTCCATCAGTGAGATTTACGTCAGAAATGTGGCATCCAAATGTTTATCCAGACGGCCGTGTTTGCATTTCCATTCTCCA
This sequence comes from Pinus tabuliformis, assembly GCA_031772625.1. Taxonomy (NCBI): domain Eukaryota; kingdom Viridiplantae; phylum Streptophyta; class Pinopsida; order Pinales; family Pinaceae; genus Pinus; species Pinus tabuliformis. The sequence continues at coordinate 539,964,332 of CM062820.1, read as the reverse complement.
TGCACCCGGGGATGATCCAAATGGCTATGAGCTTGCTAGTGAACGATGGTTACCTGTGCACACAGTTGAAACTATTCTTTTGAGTATCATATCAATGCTCTCTAGTCCCAATGATGAATCACCTGCCAACATCGATGCAGCGAAAGAATGGCGAGAGCACAGAGATGAATTCAAGAAGAAAGTTAGCAGAATCGTCCGGCGGTCCCAAGATTTTTTTTGAAGTCAGGTGGAACTGAACTGATTTTATTAGTGTTGGCAACTTGTGGAAACCTACTTTTCTGTTTCAAATCGTATTGTAAATATCTTCTCTTTTATGTAGTGGTGCATCAAATCTAGAAAACTTATCTTTTATTCTTCTATGCAATGAAATTTTGAACTGTGCAGAAATTTGAAGAGTGCAGTAAGGAATGGTAGGCATGAACTTGAAGCTTCTGCTTTTGCTCTAATATTATTTGTGACAAATCTACGTTGTTTTGGAAGCAATAATTTGATACATTATATTAAATGTATAGTAGTTAAAAGTATATCATAACTATATATATGATTCCTTTTAATAAATAAAAAATGTGATAAATCATTTTAACACATGTTATTTTAGTTTCAATTTTAGCTTTGAGTATTTTGACCTTAGCTTCCATTTTGAAGAGTTCATGATACTCAAACATGGTTTTTTTATTTTTAGTTTTTTGGATTCCTTTAGTTCCTTATGATACCTTGATTTCCTGAGCTTTGAGTATTTTGACCTTAGCTTCCATTTTGAAGAGTTCATGATACTCAAACATGGTTTTTTTATTTTTAGTTTTTTGGATTCCTTTAGTTCCTTATGATACCTTGATTTCCTGAGCTTTGAGTATTTTGACCTTAGCTTCCATTTTGAAGAGTTCATGATACTCAAACATGGTTTTTTTATTTTTAGTTTTTTGGATTCCTTTAGTTCCTTATGATACCTTGATTTCCTGAGCTTTGAGTATTTTGACCTTAGCTTCCATTTTGAAGAGTTCATGATACTCAAACATGGTTTTTTTATTTTTAGTTTTTTGGATTCCTTTAGTTCCTTATGATACCTTGATTTCCTGAGCTTTGAGTATTTTGACCTTAGCTTCCATTTTGAAGAGTTCATGATACTCAAATATGGTTTTTTTTATTTTTAGTTTTTTGGATTCCTTCAGTTCCTTATGATACCTTGATTTCCTGTTTTACTTGCCTGGATCTATTTTTCCTAAACAATATGACTATTTTTCCCAGCTCACATACATTTGTATCCACTAGTTCTCTTCCAGATATTATATGAAATATCACAACTCCAAACCTACATACATCACTTTTCCTGTAGCAAATTGTACTTAATGGCATATATGTTCAAAACAGTGGCCCTATGAATATCGATGAACCTTCCTGTACCAAATTGCACTTAATGGCATATATGTTCAAAACAGTGGCCCTATGAATATCGATGAACCCATTTTCTATTCTGATTCACGATTGCATATAAATTTAATGAACTAATATTAATTAGGATACTTGTTTTCAGTTGGTCATCTACAATAAGAAGATAATAAGACCGTTAGCTAAAACAAGAGAATATATAGTGATTTCGAAATTGCTTTTCCCAATCAAATACGGCATAGGACAAGGTCATGTACAATAAGAAGATCATAAGATCGTTAGCTAAAACAAGAGAATACATAGTGATTTCGAAATTGATTTTCCCAATCAAATACGACATAGGACAAAATAGACCAAGATTCGAACCTTGTCAGAATTCTAAAAAAGTTTCCCATTGACATACAATGGTAAATCAATATCTACCGTTCTCCTTCACAACAATGCCACAAACAACACAAGATTTTTATGGTGCACTTTCTAAGGAAGAGAAACTTCTATTATACCTTTTTTTCCCATATGTCACTGTTCTCTTTTCACACCTCTCCAAGACTACCCAACTACTTGTCTAGAGATAAAACCATTTATTTTTCATAATAATAAAAAATTGACATTTTATTTTTAATGACATTTTTTTTTGTTTACATTGGAAAACACTAAACCTTAATCAATTAAGCAATCATATATACCTCTGAGTATTCATGAGCTCCTTGTTTCTATGTCTTTTATGGTACTTAGATGGCCACCTCCAGTGCATTTTAGAGACAGGCATAGAGAAGACGCTGGAATCCTCCTCTTCCGAAGCAATTGATTATTTCCTCGATCTCAACTAAATTCTCTGCATTGGGGTGATGCTAAGTCATAGGCACGTGTCATCTCATTCAAATGAATTTTAGCTATGAGAATATTGTACGATGTTGTTACAAAAATATCAAAATCACAAATATGTAGACCATTATAATAATTGTTTCTATCATGTAAAGAACATGTCCCTTCAACTGAGAAACTTACAATAAGACTTTTACTGGTACCAGATTTAATCTAATGCATTGGTGTTTACCATTTTGACAAATAAGTAGATTTCCCGGAATTTTATCAAATAGAAAACATAATCAGAATGATTAATCTCAAATTTAGAAACTTATGTGATAAAATTCTCAGAAATAGTTATATGCTAGAGGGAATCTTCCTTGGATGTTTGATGAAGGTTTCACGAATACTCTATTGTAGCCTCTTTTGAGTTGCAGTGGTATCCAATGATGCTTGGTGTATTAATAGGAGCTTTTTGTCATTCTTCATGTTAAATAGTTTGCGTTTATGAATGTGTTTATATTATAAGTATTTAATCAGAGTTTTATGTTAAAAGATGAAATCCAATTTTCCAAAGAAGGGATTGTATTTTCAAGTTAACTATTAAAAATTTTAATGTCATTGTTTTTTTTCTTTCTAAATTTCTTTAAAAATTCCACATCTAAAAGCATCCAAACAATTTTTTTTTTCTATTTTTTATTTATTTTGTCTGAAAACCATTATGATACAATGTTAAAGATTTTCCTACAGAAAAAATGATATTTCTAACATAGGTTGATAACTTTGTAATATTGATTCTTAAGTGTATGAGTTTAGGTTAATGCCTCATTAAATAAATTCCATATATATACGAATGTTGTAAGGTCACATGAAATACTTGGACATAGTCATCATATCACCCGACATACTTAGAATATACCTAAATGTTGAATGTGAGGGCTAAGATAAATTAATGTCTAAATTCAAATAAGCTCTTTTTTTCAGAAAAGAAAACTCCATATCTATAAATTTACACCTTGTACTCATATCTAAAAAGTTCCAAGCTCACCTCCTTTTTCTCACATCAAATCCTCCAAATAAACAATTTTTTGCATTTTCTACTAAAATTGATAAATATTTATGTTTAATTCCTTCCTAAATTGAGTAATTGAAATTGTAAAAGGGTTCTCACAAGAAAATGATGGTACCAAAAGTGGAAATTTGATGCTAAGAAATGTGATCACATATGAACATGTGCACATTATTAAAAACATGTACATGTTCCTAATCCTATAGCCTTGATGCTCCCAAATCTACCACACATTTAGGGAGAGGGTGAAATATTTGCAGGTGGAGAGAGACAAAAAGAGAGTGATGGAGTGGAGAGTGAGAAGGGGGGGAACATGGTTTAATAGGGAAAGAGGTGTGGAATTTTAGGGATGAAAGATAAAGGGTTAGTGGATAAGAGGGGAATAGTTTGGGAGAGAGTGGAAGGGTGGTGAGGTTGAAAGAGTGAGCATGTGCATGTGTGTGTGTGTGAGAGAGAGAGAGAGAGGGTGGTGGGAGATAGAGGGGGAAGACACATAGGGGGAGAGAGGGAGAAAGAGGGAATGGGAGGGAGATATAGACAAATTCAAAGAGAATAAGGGAGGGAGGGAGAGGGAGAAAGAGGGAATGGGAGGGAGATATAGACAAATTCACATAGAAGAAGGGAGGGTGGGAAAGGTACAAAGAGAGATGGTCAATATCAAGTGCACCCGGTTGTGTTAACAGTACTCCTAATGCTACGCAGGATGCATCTACATGTACATGGAATTATTTTTTCCAACCAGAATAGGTGTTGTAACTATGTTCTCCTTTAATACATCTAAGCTTTTATGGCAATCATCATCCCAACAAAATGTCGCATTATTCTTTAATAATTTTTCCATGTGCACAGCGATCTGCGCATATGCCTTGATGAATTTCCTATAATATCCTGTACGTCCCAATGTTACGTGCAGCTATTTTACATTCCTTGGAGGCTCCACATTGATAATCACTTCAATTTTGGCAAGGTCCGCCATCAACCCTTGCTTGCAGATAACGTTGCCCAAGAGTATCCCATATGGTACGCAAAAGATGCACTTATTCAGATTAAGGGATAGATCATACTTCCTACAAGTATCCAACATTAGCCGCAGACTCATAACATGCCTCTTCACTAATCTAAACACCATCCAATCTTCAAAGTAAACTTCCAAAAACTTTAAAAGTTGTGACTACCACCCTAGAAAATATCGCAGGGGAATTCTTAAGTCCGAAGGGCATAATTATATACTAAAAGCATCCCCATTCTGTGGTGAAGGTAGTCTTACTTCGATCTTCTGGCACGATCTTGATCTGTTGATACCCTCGGAATCCATCTTGACCACCAACGTTCAAGAACCACCATAGGACTAACCTAGTCCAATTCTTCTATAGGCTCAATAATCCCTCTTGCAAGCATCTTATCCAATTTTTCGCACACTTTTTCCTTATACTTAGTATTCAACCGGTATGGGTGGTGCTTAACTAGCTTTGCATCTGGCTTCACATGAATCTTCATGACACCCAGATCACAATTATTGAGGAAAAGAATCACAATAATTATTATGATAACATGGAAGAAATATTATATCATGTAGACACACTGAGTGTGTGTGTAATCCAAGCAAATTTTAGCTAGAAACTAAGAGCAATGAACAAAATAAAATGGTTTAGGGTATGGAACCCCAGGATAAAAAATTCCCACACCATTTAAATAAAATTGGCCACATAGGTGCAACCAAGTAAAATATAGGGCACGCAAGCCCACAAAAATCCCAAAAGGGAGCAGAATATGTCACAATAAAACCATTCAATGCACCATAGAATTAAAGAAAATTCAAAAACTAAGTAAGAAGCCCAACCACAAAAGATCAAGGCTTAAGCATGATAATGGGGAAAAAGAACAGGGTACAATCCACCCTGCAAACTAAAAAATGGCACGCAAAACCAGGCCTTAGGAAAAAAGAGCCGCTATACCCAGCAAAAATCATTGTAGAAATATTGCAATGTACAAAGAAATTGACCATCAGATAAATTTGAAAGAGGCAAGAAGAGGTTCAGACACGACACTACCAAATTCCAATGTTGAAATTGCGCTAGAGGAATTGTTGGTGAAATAAAACAATACATATATGAATACTTCCCATGAACATAACCCATTACTGATAGCCTAATCCGAATGAAAATGACAAAAATGCCAATGAGAAATGGCATTAAGAAGAGAATTGAGAAGCCAAAAATCCACCCAAGCCACCGTGCTCTAAAATTTTCTTCAGAGGACCAGGTGATGGGTCCAGCCCTTACGACTTTCGGATTAATGATAAATACGTTGATTGGATTTTTTATTAAACGGTGGTTGGTTGACTTTAATGCGGTGGTACTGTTGGTTTATGGTGATGAGGACATGTGTCCAGGTCTCAGGCTTTGTTCCTTCCCGCTCCTTCTATGCCCCGAAACCCTGACTGTTCATTTCATTTGCATTGTTCGTTTTGATGTGCTGCTATGTTGTTGGTGAGGTCTCTGGTTCTACTATACGAGGGTTTGCTCTGTCACTTGTTTGAGATTTTGCTTTTACTGTGCCTGGTTTGCAATGTGGTGTGGATTTTCACCTGTGGTCAGCCTGTTTTGTGCTCGGCTTCGAGACCTAGGTGTGAAACCCTCGATATCGATCTCTGTGGTCAACTTTTGCTCAGCTATACTTGTATTCTCAGTTGTAGCTTTTGTTTATTTTGTCTCAGGTTGCGGCCATGGAGTCGCTTGGCTTCCAGCTTCCACTCGGCAGTCACCCGAAGGTAAGCCCTCTTTCTATGCTAGTCACTTTTACTTTGTTTTTATCAGGCACTGACAACCTCTACTCCTCATGGCAGCGAGCAACTTTGTGGTTGTGACCTCAACCCCGTGGCTTCTCTGTCAGCTTACACAGGCTCGGCTCTTTCCCTGGTAAGTTCTCACAACTCGACCCTCTGTTCTGGTTACAGTCTATTAACGTAGTTGTAGTTTTCTTGTGCTTCGTTGTTGATGGCCTGGTTGTTGGCCAACGCAGGTGAGCGACGGTCTGCTCATGGTCCTCACACCGGGTCTCCTACACCTGAACCGGGTAGGGTCACTCCTTGGTGTCTTTCTGTTCATAGGGTTTTATGAGTCTTAGTTGTAGTTTGGCTGGGCTCTGCGGTCTCTTGTCACTGTGCCTGTGGCTCCATTTCGACTCTGCTGTTTGTGGTCACATATGTATTTAAACGGTCCTGCAATGACCTCGCGGGGGTTTGTAGTTCGGTCGACTCTGTTCGATTTATTGGTTGTTTGAACTATGCACTGTAGTGCTCGACTTTTGACAAATATACATATGTATTTATGCTGTAAATTCGATTGTTTAAATTTTGCAAATGAAAATGGGAATGTAGTTGTTTCTGTACCTGAAAACTTGTCTCTGTGGATAATGGCTTGCTCGTCCCTTCGTATATTTGTTCTGTTTGCACTATAGCTTGTCCAGGAGCTCTCCTCGCTTTGGTGCTTACTATTCACCTGTGTGTAATTGCTTTGCTTATGGAAAAGGAAATAATTTAACAGTATTCTGTAGGAATAATTCTAGAGTTGTAACAGGAATGGATTCAAATGTTTGTCTTCAGAAAATATCTCTGTGCTTTCTCTTCATTCAATTCTATGATGGCAAAATATTACATTAGTTGTTTTCTCTTTTCGTTTTATAGAGAACACTGGACAGTTAGAAAACTGCCAGTAGTTACAATATGTGGTTACATTAAATGGTTTCTGAATAACTGTCTTTTCTTGCTTTGTAAATTAAAACAAATTTTAAATAAAACTAAAAAAAGTAAAAATAAATACGTAAGCAAACATTAACATTGGCTGAGACAACCATTTCTAGAAAATGAAAACTAATGAAACTCAAACTGTTTTGAAAGAGACAAACTCCCAGCCATGTCCTTCCCTGAGCTGGATGCTCCTGCATCACCAGGAAACGACATGAAAGAGAACTTGAGGTAGTAACCATGGTAACATCTCACTTAGCACATTGCAAAAAGGCCCCATGACATGCAAGGAAAGGAGAAAGGTGGAGAAATCGATATAGGACGTAAGAACCATGGTCCGGGCGGCTATAATTAGCTTCCTCGACCCCACTCCCTCAACTCCTCTTGAGATTGACCAAAATTAACACACATACACAAAAACACACACACATATACAAAAATTATAAATCATTATCAAATTTTAAAATTATAATATTTTTTTAATTTATATAATGAATATTACACTTTTACTATAATTGTTTATAATTTGGGATAGGTTCATCTTAACATTGGATATACCAAGCATTTAGAGAGACTAAATCTCACAAGATTCAAACCTTTTTTTAAATACAAAAATTAATGAAATATTTGCACGCTCAAATATTTTGTTTATGATTCACATTCTACACATTAAAACATTAATGCATGCCTCGATTATATTTGAAAGTAAAAAACATATATCCGTTGGACTCTCTCTCTCCTATTTTTATTAATATCTAAAATGTTGCATGTCAATTAATATTAAAAAAATGAATAAATTATAAATCTCCTTAAAAAATATATTAATGGAATAAGATTCTATTAATGGAGGAAGGCGATGAAAATAATAGAGGATCCATGAATAAGGGTCGAGGTAGCAAGGGCTAGCAACCTCAACCCCATTCCCTCAACTCCTATCGAGATTGAAAAAAATTATATATATATATATATATCTATATATATATATATATATATATATATATATATATATATATAAGTTGTCATCAAATTTAAATATTATAATATTTTTAAATTTAAATATGTTTTTTTATATATTTAACTTTTATATTTCGTTGAAGTATTACACTTTTACTATAATTGTTTATAAATTAACATAGTTTTATTTGAAGTTTGGATCTACCAAGAAAGGAGAGAGACTAAATATCTCAAGATGCAAAGTTCTTTTTTAATACAAAACTTAAGAAAATATTTACATGTTGAAATATTTGATTCCTATTCCTACTAGCTCTTGGTAGATTCCATGTTAATATGCATTTATGTTGATTTTGAGCAATGCACTAATAGAATATTACAGTTGTATATATATAGATATAGATATATATATATATATATATATATATATATATATATACATATACATATAATTGACATTAAGATATTTTATTTATGATTCATGTTAATGCATGCCTCAATTATATTTGAAAGTGGAAAACATATATCCATAGGACACAAACTCTATATATAATTTTTTTTTTAATATTTTTAAAAATGTTACACCCCTTTTATATATACTCTTAAAAAGCTATATATAGTTTATATTAAAACCAGTCTAAAGCCTTCTTAACCCCGGATCTATCAAGCACCGAGAGGGATCCAATCTATTAAGGTGCAAACCTATTTTTTGAGTGCGAAGCTTGAGAAAAGAATTGCACTTGGATTGCACCTCGAGAGATTCGATCCCTCTCGACACTTGATAGATTTGGGGTTAAGATGGATCTAGGCTGGTTATATAAGAATATATAATATCTATATTTGTATCTATGTGTCTATTTCTTATTCCCTCTTTCTATCTCACCGCCAAACATACACATTCTCTCTCTATATCTATCTATCTATCCCTCTCTCTCTCTTACCCTTTTCTCCCTCTCTCTTCCATCCTACTCTCCTCTCCCACTCTCTCTCCATTGCTCCCTTATCACTCCCTCTCCCTCTCCACCTTTCTCCCTCAATGTGTTTCTTCTTCCATCCCTCTCTCTCCCCATCCAACTCCAACTCTCTCTCTCTCTCTCTCTCTCTCTCTCTCTCTCTCTGACTTTGTCACTATCTCCCTCCATCTCTCTATTTCTTTCTCCCCTCCATCTTTGTGCCTCCCTATCTCAATTCCCCTTCTCTCCATATCTCTCTCCTCCCCCCTTATTTGTCTTCCCCCCTCTCATATCTCACTCACTCTCTCTCCATCTCTCCCTTGTCACTCCCTCCTCTCTCCACCTCTATCACTCTATGTATTTTTTCTATCCTCCCTCTCTCTCCCTCTAAACACCCCCCCCCCCCCCCCACCCCGCGTCTCTCTTAAATTTGATCCCATTTTATTATGTTTAGGAAAGTATCCAAATTAAAAAAACAAAACAAAACAAAAAAACTTAGTTGATTGTAAAATATTAAAAATCATGCACTCTCTTTCTTAGTCACTTTCATTTATCTCATCTCTTAGATCCTTAGGATATATCTATATTAGGTTTTAATAATATTATTTATATTATATAAATTCCACGTCTTTATATATAAGGTATTCTCATTTTTAAATTAATTCAATACCCCCACATTACCATATGCTTTTGAACCTTCAACATTTCTTAAGGTGCAAACCTACTTTTTGAGTGTTAAACTTGAGAAAAGGATTTCACCTGGATTGCACCTCAAGAGATTTGGTCCCTCTCGGCGCTTGATAGATCCAGGGTTAATATAGATCTAGATTGTTATAAAGTATTTTGACTGTGAAATAAGTTATGAGTTTTGGGCATGTGGTATTGATAACCTGTGCTATTGGCCCATGGTATTGTAACCAAGCCTATTTCTCTCCCTATCTCTCTAGTGAATATCTTCACTCTTAAGATAACTAGTCCCCAACAAAGATATCTACCTTTTCTCTGTTAGTTGTCTCAAGACCACGAAGATGGAGAAAAATAAACTACTTTATTTTCAATTGGCCATATCTTCATTATGCATAATTTGTTTTAGGTGTTGTTGTTCTAAAGGAGGGATTAAGGGAGATAAGGAGGTATAATGAAAGAGAGGAAGGAGAAGGGAGGAGGGTGGAGAGAGAGGGAGTTAAGCATAAAGGATTAGATTGATGTAGGGAGACGGTGAAATATTTAGGTGGAGAGAGAGAGAGAGTCATGGAGTAGAGAGTGAGAAGGGGGGAAACATGGGTTAATAGGGAAAGAGGTGTGGAATTTTAGGGATGAAAGATAAAGGGTTAGTGGATAAGAGGGGAATAGTTTGGGAGAGAGTGGAAGGGTGGTGAGGAAGAAAGAGTGAGCATGTGTGTGTGAGAGAGAGAGAATGTGGTGGGAAATAGGAGGGGAAGACACATAGTGGGAGAGAGGGAGAGGGAGAAAGAAGGAATGAGGGGAATATATAGACAAATTCAAAGAGTATAAGGGAGGGAGGTAGAGGTAAAAATAGATATGGTCAATATCACCTGCACCTGGTTGGGTTAACACAACTCCTAGTGTTATGCAGGATGCATCTACATGTACATGGAATTATTTTTTCCAGTCAGGGAATACCAGAATAGGTGTTGTAACCATGTTCTCCTTCAATAAATATAAGCTTTTCTCGCAATCATAATCCCAACAAAATGTTTCATCCTTCTTCAATAATTTTTCCATGGGCACAGTGATCTGTGCACACGTCTCGATGAATTTCCTATATTATCATGTATGTCCCAATGTTGCGTGCAGCTGTTTTACTTTCCTTGGAGGCTCCAGATTGATAATCACTGCAATTTTGGCAGGGTCCACCATCAACCCTTGCTTGCAGAAAAGATGGCCCACGAATATCCCATTTGGTATGCAAAAGATGCACTTCTTCAGATTAAGAGATCCGCGAATAAGGGTCAAGGTAGCAAGGGCTAGCCACTCGACCCCATTCCCTCAACTCCTATTGAGATTGGCCAAAATTATATATATATATATATATATATATATAATTTGTCATCAAATTTAAAAATTGTAATATTTTTTAAATTTAAATATGTTTTTTTATATATTTAACTTTTATATTTCATTGAAGTGTTATTACACTTTTACTATAATTGTTTATAAATTAACATAGTTTTATTTGAAGTCTGGGTCTACCAAGCAAGGAGAGAGACTAAATCTCTCAAGATGCAAACTTTTTTTAATACAAAACTTAAGAAAATATTTACATTTTGAAATATTTTATTCCTATTCCTATTAGTTCTTGGTAGATTCCATGTTAATATGCATTTATGTTGATTTTGAGCAATGCACTAATAAAATATTATAGTTTAATATATATATATATATATAATTGACATTAAAATATTTTCTTTATGATTCACGTTCATGCATGCCTCAATTATATTTGATAGTGGAAAACATATATGCATAGGACACACACTCTACATATAATTATTTTTTTTAAATATGTTTAAGAATGTTACACCCCTTTTATATATACTCTTAAAGAACTATATATATTTTATATTAAAACCAGCCTAAATCCATCTTAACCCCAGATCTATCAAGCACCGAGAGGGATCCAATCTATCAAGGTGAAAACCTATTTTTTGAGTGCAAAGCTTGAGAAAAGGATTGCACCTGGATTGCACATCGAGAGATTCGATCCCTCACGACACTTGATAGATTTGGGGTTAAGATAGATCTAGGCTAGTTACATAAGACTATATAATATCTATATTTGTATCTATGTGTATCTTTCTTATTCCCTCTCTCTATCTCACCGCCAAACATACACATTCTCTCTCTATATCTATCTATCTCTCCCTCTCTCTCTCTCTTACCCTTTTCTCCCTCTCTCTTTCATCCTACTCTCCTCTCTCACTCTCTCTCCATTGCTCTCTTGTCATTTCCTCTCTCTCCACCTTTCTCCTTCAATGTATTTCTTCTTCCATCCCTCTCTCTCCCCCTCCAACTCCAACTCTCTCTCCTTCTCTCTCTTGAGTCCTTTCTCTCTTCCTTTCTCTCTCTCCCTTTCTCTCCCACCTCCCTCTATCTCTCTCTATCTTCCCTTCAACTCTTCCACTCTCTCCTTCCATCTCTCCTTCTCTCCCTCCCTTCCAACTTTGTGTCTCGCTCTCTCTCTCTCACCCTTCTCTCTCTCTCTCTCTCTCTCTCTCTCTCTCTCTCTCTCTCCGACTTTGTCACTATCTCCCTCCCTCTATCCATTTCTCTCTCCCCTCCATCTTTGTGCCTCCCTCTCTCTATTCCCCTTCTCTCCATATCTCTCTCCTCCCCCCTTCTTTGTCTTCCCCCCTCTCCTCTCTCACTCACTCTCTCCCCATCTCTCCCTTGTCACTCCGTCCTCTCTCCACCTCTATCTCTTTATGTATTTTTTCTGTCCTCCCTCTCTCTCTCTCTAAACAGGCCCCTGCCCCCCCTCTTAAATTTGATCCCATTGTATTATGTTTAGGAAAGTATCCAAAAAAAAACAAAAAAGAAAAAACTTAGTTGGTTGTAAAATATTAAAAATCATGCACTCTCTTTCTTATTCACTTTGATTTATCTCATCTCTTAGATCCTTAAGATATATTTATATTAGGTTTTAATAATATTATTTATATCATATAAATTTTGTGTCTTTATATATAAGGTATTCTCATTTTTAACTTATTTCAATACCCCCACATTACCATATACTTTTGAACCTTCAACATTTCTTAAGGTGCAAACCTATTTTTAAAGTGTTAAACTTGAGAAAAGAATTTCACCTGGATTGCACCTTGAGAGATTTTATCCCTCAACACTTGATATATCCAGGGTTAAGATGGATCTAGGTTGGTTATAAAATATTTTGACTGTGAAATAAGTTATGAGTTTTGGGCATGCGGTATTGATAACCCGTGTTATTGGCCCATGGTATTGTAACCAAGCCTATTTCTCTCCCTATCTCTCTCCAGTGAATATCTTCACTCTTAAGATAACTAGTCCCCTACAAAGATATCTACCTTTTCTATGTTAGTTGTCTCAAGACCACGAAGATGGAGAAAAATAAACTACTTTGTTTTCAATTGGCCATATCTTCATTATGCAGAATTTGTTTTATGCAGGCAAGCTGAACGGTGGTTCAAGGTGAATTTCTGAAATAGAAATTTGGCATTGTCTCACCAAAGATATTTTTGGGTTGCCCTGGAGAGGCTGATTGTATATGAACTTATAAAAATATATTCTTATATTATTGTGGGCAAGATCTTATTAGGGAGTTGCCCCTCCTTTTAAAAAGACTAAATGTACTTGTATACTTATATATGTGAATGAAGTTAAAATGAATGTTTTTGTTGTGTATTATAATTAATGAATTCTTAGTGAAGTGAAAAGATTCTAAGTATTGGATGTTAGGCGTAGTCCACACTTCAAATTATTGGTGAAAAGAAATCGGGTGGTGGTGCTGCACCTGGCTATGAACAGTTGAAAGACTACCACCAGGATAGGGACGTGACAAGTGGTATCATAGACCTGATTCAGTTGAATGAGATTACAGAAGTAGAGAGGTGTACCTATACACTCCATACAAGTAACAATGGAGGCTTTTGATCGGTTTATGGTCTATACTAGACTACAAAGGAAGCGAATGGCAGAACAGGTAGAGGAAGCTCAATTCATGACGAGCGAGTCTAGCAGGGATGCCGAGACTGCTTTCATCGATAAATTGTTGGATCGAACAGAGGAGCTAGATTCTGAAGTAAATTCTATGAAGGCCGAGAATGTTGAATTTTGGGATGGCTACTCGAAGTTGAAAGAAGAATTTGAAGTCCTCAAGGTCTGATACGAGTATACAGAATGGTTGTATACACAAATAGAGAAGGAAGTCAAAGAGATTGGAGATGCAAGGGACCAAGGTTTTGCAAAAATCTTGAAGTTGCAAAATGATCTTGGAGATGCTTGAAATGAGACAACGGTTTTGAAGAAAGTTATTGGGCAGAAATCTAGTGGAGGAGTTGCTCATGTGAAAGTCAAGGAACCTCATTCTTATGACGGGACGAGGAGTGCAAAAACTCTTGGTAACTTTCTATGGGACATGGAGCAATACTTGGAACATTTGGGGATGTCTAATGAGGAGGCCAAAGTCAAAGTAGTTGCTCAGTTCTTGATGAAATATGCTAAGATGTGGTGGCGAAGGAAGATGGACCAGATTGCCAATGGCAATGCTACGGAGATCACTTCATGGGATGATATGAAGAAGGCTTTGCAAACTCATTTTAGTCCACAAGATGAAACATGGGATGCAAGGATGAAGATAAAGTATATAAAGCAAATAGGGAGCCTACAAGCTTATCAACGGGAATTCTCAAGTGTAGTTTTGGAACTTCCTGAAATGGTGGAAAGGAACAAGGTATTCAATTTCATTATAGGGTTGAAGCCTTGGTAACGCAATGAGGTGAAGGGGGGAAATATTAAAACACTTGAAGAAGCATTTGGAGCTGTTGATCGCTTGGTAGAAAATTATGATGAAGGAACTGAAGAGAAGAAGAAAAAGACTGACAAACTGAAAGAGAAGTCTATAAAAGAAGAGCCTTCGAGATCGTATGACAAGACGAAGACGAAAAAGCCATTGAAGTGTTGGATATGTGAAGAACCACATGCGGTGAAGAATTTTCCTTCAAGACCGAAAGTGATTGCGATAGCACAACCTAATGTGAAGAAGAAAGAGGAAACTTTTGTTGGGGTTATGCAGATTCTAGGAGCTACAATGGCTATGGAAGCGATCTCACGAAGAGATCCTAAAAGAAACAAGTTTGAGTATGTTGAGATGAATATTGGGAATAGCATCGTACTCACTATGGTGGATAATGGTGCAACTCACAACTTCATGAGTGAGGATACTGCGAGGAATATTGGACTAAATTTTGTACCTGTTCAAGCACAAATGAAGGTAGTGAACTCTCCTCCTGATTATGTGATTGATGCGGCTGAGAGAGTCGATGTGACACCAGGTGAAAGGACAGGGAAGGTTCATTTCACAGTGGTGTGGATAGATGACTACGAAGTTGTGCTGGGCATGGAATTTATGAAACAATTGAAGTTATGATGGTTCCACATATGAGGAAGTTTCACATTTAAGACGGGCGAGAGGATGTACCTATTGGTGTGCTAACCATGGGGGTTCCGAAGGCCGAGTGTAAATTGACAGCGATGAATGTGGAGGATGTCAAGCAAGATAAAGAGGTCTATAAGAGGTTGTCTTCTACAAAGGAAATCTTATGGAACAATCACAGGTGATTCAGAAATTGTCTGATAGTATCTTGGATCTATCAAGCAAACTAGAGGCAATGGAGAAGGATGAGGATGTTAGACCGATGTTCAGATGGAGGATCAGGAAGCATACTTGCAGAGGTTAGAAGTGGAGGATCCTGATAGATGGATTGAGTTGACAAGTGAGGAAGAGGGAGAGCCTTTGGGCTTCACTTCCTCCCTATCTTCTTAGATTATCATGGAGATGAGGCTTATTGTTAGCTACTCATGCCAGTGAGTCTCCAACATTTTGAGCAGACATTTGGGGTGAGATGACACAAATTGGCAGGCAGTGTGCAGTGATGAGTCATGATGATGTAGGGGCATGCGTTATTATGGAGGTGATGTACGATTAGATCAGCTACCCAACTAGTCACCGACATGAGGGGTTCCAGCACATGATTTCTTGCAGAGTTTGGCATATCTATGGCACGAGGTAGGTCGAGAGGTGGACACATCTGGATTACCCATACACACATTTGTGTGGACTTACAATATTGGTGATGGTGGTTACCAGGATGGTGTTGTTGAGGATGACAACCATTTAGAGTGGGGGAGTATTTCACGCCCATAAGTTGTGCGTGTTATATGCAACGATTTGGGGCAATGCACCTTCGATTAAACCCAACGAGCTAGATTTTGATGAGTCGGTGCGATGAGTTGGAGAGCAGTGTGTCGGTTGCGATGAAACTTGTGACGTTCGGACGAGTTGGCGTGCGACGAGCCAACGAAGATGAAAATTTAGTTGTGTCAAGACTCATGGAGAGGCGACCTTATACAGAGTAAATGTACATTCCTTCGAGGCAACGAGATGGGCGAGCCAACCCTGAGTAGGGGCATGGACAACTGAACTGAGAGGTCAGCCTGGGCAAGCCGACCCATGTTGTAGCCATGGCAGATGGTATAAGTGGAGAAGGACGCGTGGTGGAGTAGACAACAACTAACAAAAAGCAAACACAAGTCTAACATGGAAGTGCGAAGTCGGTGGCCATACGAAGGAGCCGAGGTGTGAGGCCGAAGTACCAAGGCGAGGGCGAAGGTGAACAGAACCGCAAGACGCAGGGCGAGCAAGCGACAGGTCGGGTAGCTGGGCGAGCCGCAGGGCAAGTCTGCCCGTGGGCGGTTACAGGCGGGTGAACTAGACAGAGGCAAGATGGGTGGGTGATTGGTTTGGCAAGTCAACGGATGGGAAAACTGGGCGAGCGGGTAGGCGAGCTAGGCGAGCGGGTGATTCAGCGAGTCATGATTTTGGTGAACGTTGAAGGGCGAACGCAAAGAGCCGGGGTGCGCCCACCTAATAGTGTGATAAGATGGGTGGGCGACCTGAGCTCGGGGCAAGGCTGCACGACTGCGATTTGGGAGAAACAAAGAACGGGCAAGTGCGACTGGGTGGAGAGTTGGGCATGGGCACTGGGTGACACAACCTACGACTGGGTAGATGATAGCACTAGGCGACATGAGATCATGGAACAGTGGAGCTGCACTGTGAGAACAAGTAGGTGACACGACAAGGTGTTGAACGGTGGGAAAGGTCACACGACATGATGGACCGCCCGGGGGCAAAGTTGCATGATAGTGCGGGCAAGCTGAACGGTGGTTCAAGGTGAATTTCTAAAATAGCAGTTTGGAATTGCTTGGCCAAAGATATTTTGGGGTTGCCCTGGAGAGGCTGATTGTATATGAACTTGTAAAAATTCACTGTTATATTATTGTGGGCAAACTCTTATCAGGGAGTTGCCCCTCCCTTTAAAAAGACTAAGTGTAATTGTATACTTGTATATGTGAATGAATTAAAATGAATGTTTCCGTTGTGTATTATAATGGATGAATTTTTAGTGAAGTGAAAATATTCTAAGTAGTGGATGTTAGGCGTAGTCCGCACATAAAAGTATTAGTGAAAAGAAATCGAGTGGTGGTGTCGCACCTGCCTATGAGCTGTTGAAAGACTATTGCTAGGATAGGGGCGTGACAGGAGGGGTTGAGTGGGGGGAGGGAGGTGGAGCACCGAGGGTGGGGAGAGGAGGGGCCAAGGGAGGAGGGAGAGGCGAGAGGGGGTGAGGGTGAGGCGAGGGTTGAAGGTGGGGAGGGCAGGGGGTGAGGGAGGGGGAGGGGTACGTGGTAGGGTTATTTTTTTTAATTGTGTTTTTTTTTAGTTTTTAGTTTTTAATTTTTATTTTTAAATTTTTAATGGTTTTCTTCTTTCTTTCTTTTTTTAATTGCTTTTAGTATATATATATATATATATATATATATATATATATATATATATATATGTGAGAGGGGAGGGGTTAGGTAGGAAGGGAGGAGGCGAGGGTCAAGGGTGGGGAGGGTAGAGGGGTGAGGGAGGGGGGAGAGGGGCGTGGTAGGGTTATTTGTTTTTATTTTCTTTTTATTTTTTTAATTTTTTTTTCCTTTTCCTTTTTCTTTTTCTTTTTTCTTTTTTTTTTCTTTTTTCTAATGAGGTTTTTTATTTTATTTGTTTTTTTAACTTAAAAACAATATATATATATATATATTCAAATTTCTTTTTTTTTATTCAATTTTTTTATTTTTACGAGTTAATTTTGGTTTTTTTTTTTAAATATTTATAGGTTTTTTGTTTTTTTTTCCTTTTTTATATATTTTTTTTATTTGATTTTTTTATCATGTTTTTTTTTTTTTTTTTTTTTTTCTATGTTTTATTACTAACATGTTTTATGTTTTTTTTTGTCATGTTTTTTTATTTTTAATTTTATGTTTTATGTTTTTTTATGTTTTTATATATTTTTATGTTTTATTACTAACATGGTTTTATTATTTTTATTTTATGTTTTTTTTATAGGTTTTTTTGTTTTTCTTTAAGTTTTTTTAATTTTTTTTAATGTGTATTTTTTTTTATATTTTCTATTTGGTTTTTATTTTATTTTACTCTCTTTTTTTTAAATTTTACATGGTATGGTTAATTTTTTTTTACATTTTATAGTTTTTTTATGTCATTACTATATATATCTTTTTTATTTGATTTTTGTTGTCATGTTTTTTATGTTTTATTACTTGTTATTATTTTTTAATTTTTTTTCAATATTTGAATTTTATTTTCTTATATATATATATATATATAGTAGGGTCCGTATTGTTGCTTGTCTAGCAACCCGATCCCATTATGTGCAATTTGATAGTTGATTTTAAATTTTTCGTTATAATGAATCGAGTTTGCCCCACAATATGTTAATTTCATGGTTGGTCTTTAAGTTTTCATTACAATGGGTTGAGCTCACCTACACTACGTGTCAATTTGATAGTTGTTTTTTTTTTTTTTGCAATGTATCAAGTTGTCTTAGGCTAAGATTTCAAAATCGCTATACATTTAGCATTTAAAAGAAATTACCCTTGGTATAATAACTCTTTCATTTAGGTGTTCATTTTTTAAGTTTTTTTAATCATAAAATTTTTCCATAATGTCATGCTTGAAATATTTTGAAAATAGAAGATTGTTTTATAGTCATAATCTTTGGTTTTAAGTCCATGCTTGAAAAACTGTCAAGATTTTAATGTTTTTCTAAGTCGTGATATTTTATCTTTAATGTTATGGTTGGAAACAATTATAAATATTTTTTCTTAGCACCATGCTTGAAAATTGTTGGAATTTAAAACTTTTTCAAATAAGCAATATTTTAAATTTAATGTCATGCTTAAAAATCGTTGGAATTTTAAGGCTTTTCAAACACGTGATATTTTATTGTTAATGTCATGCTTGAAAATCACTGGAAATTTAAAGTTTTTCAGAGTGATGATATTTTATTTTTAATGTCATTGTTAAAAAATGTTGAAAATGTACCCTGAAAAAAGACGATATTTTGGCATCAACACTTTTTAATTTCAAGGTGTTTTTTGCATCAAACAAAATGGCTTTTATTGCTTTTTACTGTTATTTTTAAAAAAATTTGAAAATTTACTCTGAAAAATGGTGATGCAGAATCAACACTTTTTATTTTTGGGTTGTTTTTTCATGTTTTTTTGGGATTTTTGGACCCGAGTACCCATTTTGAGGTAATAGTTCCTACTTGATCGGTAATTATGTTTTTTGTGTTGTTGATGATTAAAGCTAAAGATATTGTTGAATCTGAAGATTTCATAGGGTGTGATTTTAAAGTCAAACATGAATTGGTTGAAGTTGTTAACACTTATGACAAGATGTTTCAGGAACCTAAAGGGTTACCTACAAAAAGAGGAATCCAACACGAGATTCACTTGCATTGATGATTTGCTAGATTAGTTAAAGGAAGTTGTTTACTTTACTAAGTTGGATTTGAGAAGTAGTTATCATCAGATAAGGATTGTTGAAAATGATATTTGGAAAATTGCTTTCAAGACAAAACAAGGTTTGTTTGAATGGTTAGTTATGTCGTTTGGGCTTTGAAATTCACCTACGACATTCATGAGAGTAATGAATGATGTATTGTGACCATTCCTTAATGAATTTTTCAGTCTAATTAGATCATATTCTAATTTTTAGTAAGACTCGTGAAGAGCATGTCAAGCATGTGAAACAAGTTCTAGATGTCTTGAAAAATGAGAAGTTATATTTGAAGATGTCTAAATGTGAATTTGGGAAAACCTCTTTGGTTTATTTGGGTCATATTGTAGGAGGGGTGAATTGAAAATTGATCCCTCCAAAATTGATGTCATTGTGAATTGGCGTAAACCCAACAATCTAACAAAAGTTAAGATTTTTTTTGGAGCAACCCAATATTGGAGAAAAATTATTGCCAACTTCTCATTCATTGCAGCACCATTACATGCTTTGAAAAGTGTGAAATAGGTACTTCAGTGGGTAGGCAAGCAGTAGAAATCCTTTGACACTTTGAAAGAGAAAATCAGTACAACACTAGTTCTAGAACTTCCAGATCTTAAGTAGCCATTTGAAATTCAAACCGATGTAAGCGAATATGCTATGGGAGCAATTTTGATGCAACATGGTAAGCCAATATCTTATCATTCTGAAACCTTTACCAATGTAGTAATTAACTATCCAACTTATGATAAAGAGTTGTATGTTTTGGTACAAAGCATGAAGAAATGGAAGCATTATTTAATGGGTAAAGAAACGGTTACTCATATTGGCCATCAACCTTTGCAATATTTATAATCACAAACCAAGCTACAACAAGTTAGACATTTTAGGTGGATGGGATTCCTATAACAATTTCGTTTTGTAATTACGTATAAGAAACATATAACAAAGTTGTAGACATGTTATCAAGGCTTATTGTTAATGCATCTATTATTCTTAAATATAACTCAATCATGCATGAAAGTTATATTGAAAAATATGCTCAAGATGAATATTTTAATGATGTTTATGCAACTTTGAGTCAAGGCAATCATGTTGAAGAATTGGATTATCATGTTCATAACAAGTTGTTGTATCATCTTGGCAAGTTCTATGTCCCACACTTCTCTTATTTCTTTCCACTTTGGTGTAGGCAAATTTACAGTGGCTCAAATTCAAAGGTATTGTTATTGGTCTCGCATCGATGAAATTGTATCAAGATATGTGAAAGGATGTTCTATGTGTGCCACCAGTAAGCCAAGAAATAGGAAATTGGGTTTGTACACTACACTTCCTATCCCTTCTCGTCCCTGGGAAAGTATTTCTATGGATTTTGTTGAGAGACTACCAATGTCTAAGAAAGATCATGATTATCTGTAATATTCCTACTTAGCCATGGCTAATTGTAATATTCGCTTTTGCTCAATTTTGCCTTCTATAGTTATTTATAAATAAAAAGGTGAGAAAAAGGGGACATAACTCACTTTTGAATAAAGTCACTCCCTAGTAGCACAACTTTGTAACTTAAAAGGGGCACCAAGGGGGCCAAAGGACCACGTAGAGAAGGGGGCCCACGTATACACTTGGAGGGACTCGTAGATGGAGAGGAGCACGTGGCAAGAGAGGGGCTACGTTGGAGGAGGTGGGCCTTAGGGTTTTGAAAGAGGCTAACGCTATAAAGGAGAGAGGAGCCTCCGCATTTTGGCATTCGATTATGTTGCATTTGAGCTAGTCACTTCGACTTAGAGCACGCTAGTTGTTTAGCCTGTCTGCAGCACTATTTAGTGCATTGAGTGTCTATGTTTGGAGATCTCACCCTTAGCCCTAGGGGACTCCGAGTGAGTGCTCGGGCAAGGTAGTTTCATCAATATTTTGCAAGAGGATAAATTTTTGGAGTTGAGGAGGAGCTGAGCATCTTGATGACTGCGCAGTCTTGAGAGAGGATGACACGGTATTTCTAGGTAGGAGTTCTGGATTGGGGTTTTGTGGAGGATTTGAGCTAGGAGATTGAGCAGGGGATCAACCCTTGCATCTTGGAGGATTTTGGCAGAGTTTCAGGCATATTTTTGGAGGGTTCTATTCAGTGGCAGCGCATAGTCTTGAGGAACAGTGTAGATCCTCAAGGGGGTGATTTTCAGGGGTCAGCCATTTTAGAAAAGCTTTCTGGGCTTTTCTGGGTTTATTGAGCAGAGGCTGATTCCAGAGTTTCAACATTTTCCGAGGAGGGGAACAGCCCTAAATCCTTGCTTGATTCCAGCAGTAGAAGCAACACAACAGTTCTCCGGTAGCTTAGATGTAGTTCAGAGAGAGGCCATTTCCTTACCATTCTAGGTTTATTTCTTCACTTGCCTTGTGCAAGTCGAGGTGCCATCTTTCTGATCACCTCTTGTACTTTGTGCATTACTCAGAATAATAAAATGGCTTAGCATTTCTCTCTGCATTTATTGAGTATCTACTTACATTTCATGTATACATTATTGTATGTTGCACTACTGTTATTTTTATTTCTTTGAGCTTCCCGGCTACTATACCACTTGTGTGTTTTTCTCCTATACTGGTTGGAGTTTGCTCGAGTTTGAGGGATATCCCTGAAAGGGGATATTACAGTGGTATCAGAGCATAGATCTGGCTCAGCCTGTGGAGCTAGCAGTCTTTGACACCGAGGGAGAAGCCCTACATTTGTTACAGAGGTAGGAAATACAGAGATATTGAGCGTAGGTTGGAGAACACCTACGGAGAGGGAGACTGTGTTCGGGTGATGGACATAGAACAGGAGGAGCCTGTGATGAATGCAGAAAGTGAGGAGCCTTTGGTGGACGTAGAGCAAGAGGATCCGATGGCAGATGAGTACGGGAAGAGATTTGCGAACATGCTCCTCAAATCAGTGCAGGATCTGTCGAGGTAGATCGAGGTGATGGGGCAGAGATTCACGGCGATGGAGGCTAGATAGCGTGAGAACCCACAGGTTTTCCAGGTTGGTGAGGGATCTGGTACATCACACCATTTCCCAGAGCAGGGCGCCACTCAGCGTGATACTACTCAGCAGATGGCCTCACATGCCCCTACACGCTCTACCATGCCCACTTTCCTAGGAGCAAACACGAGAGTTGGAGCCCAGCAGGAGGCAGAGCCCGGTCATATGGGCGATTATTTTGCAAAGTACCAGGCCTATGGGTAGGAGTTCAAGGATGCTCTCCCATTCAGAGACTTTTTTCAGCTCCAGCGAGATAGTAGACCCTGCGACCATCACAGAGGATACCAGCATTATCATGATGGAGACACCACCGCACAGCCAGTAGATTCCACTTGCCTACGTTTGATGGTTCATCAAAAATTTCGGCAAGGTCTTGGGTGGAGAAGCTGGACATCTATTTCCAGCTTAATCAGATGTCGGAGACAGAGGCCATCAAGGTGGTGACATTACATTTGGATGGCGAGGCCCAGGATTGGTGGTTCCATGGGATGGTTACACTCGGACATTTCACAGTGACGACATATGCCGAGTTCACCAGGAGATTGATGGAGAGGTTTGACCGGAGGGATCCGGAACAACACTTTGTTGAGCTGACGAGGGTCAAACAGAATAGGAGCCCAGAGACCTACATTGCAGACTTCTTGAAGGTTTCAGTGATGGTGCCAGATCTATCCACGACACGGAGGATCTACATGTTTGTTGAGGGGTTAGCAAAGCCACTTTGGGGTATAGTCAGATCCACTAGACCAACCATGCTCTAGGATGCTATTAGCAAGACCCAGGACTTACAGAATGCCTTACCCAAGACCTGGACACCTTACCCCCAAAGACAAGCTTTCCAGCCTAAGGGGAAGGATGTGAGGATTCTGCCTCCCAAGGGGAATCTAGGATGAGCACAGATTGATGATGATGCCAGGAGGGAGCTAAACAAGAAGCGGTTGTGATTTACCTGTCAAGAGCTGTGGGCACCAGGACACAAATGTGCTGCTGGAAAAGCACATTTTTTTGAGGTCTTCTCCGAGAGCAGCAAGGAAGAGGATGAGGAGGATGATATGGAGGCAGTAGATAGTCATGATGCGCAGGATCCTTTGCCACCTCCACCACCACCAGCAGGTGGTGCAGCTTTTGCACCTACCGGAGGGGCCCTTGCAGCATTGCGAGGAGTTCCCAAGTATTTGACGTTGCGCGTACGGGGGACAGTATGTGGCCAACGAGTATCAATTTTGATTGACAGTGGGGCAACCCACAACTTCATCGATGCACAAATGTTTGAGCGGGGAGGTATACAAACAAAGAGCTTCAATGGATTTTTAGTCTTGGTCCCAGGAGACCAGACCATGGTGTGTGCTCGTTATGTCCCAGAGTTATCAGTGACAATGGGCACCTACACACTGATTGACCATTTTTTTGTGGTCAATACTTCGAACACCAACATCGTATTGGGTGTTCAGTGGCTTATCACTCTAGGGAAGGTCACGACAAATTGGAAGGCCCTAGAGATGGAGTGGGATGATGAGAAGACAGGGAGGCATGAGAAGATACGGGGACAACACACATATCTGCCACAGACTTTCGGCTCATCCGATGGAGGCAGTCTTTCGGAAGGGAGACGTAGAGTGGGTAGTGGAGCTCCATGCATCAGATGCAGGGACTACAGGGCAGACGGTGCACCCAGAGATAAAGTCCATTCTTGACCAGTATGCCATAGTGTTTGGGGAGATTCCGCCGGGACAACCATCGGACAGAGGGTTTGAGCACACCATTGAGCTTGAGCAGCGCATACAGGCAGTGATTACTACCCCCTATAGGCATCCCAAGGCCTATCAGGATGAGATTGACTGGGCCATTTAGGAGTTGTTGGCTCTTGGGCACATTCGGCCGAGCATGAGTCCTTTTGCTTCTTCCGTGGTGTTGGTGAAGAAGAAGTACGACACATTGAGGATGTGCATTGACTACAGGGCCCTGAACAAGAAGACACTAAAGAACAAATACCCCATACCCAGGATCGATGAGTTTATGGATGAGTTGAGAGGAGCACAGTTCTTCTCAAAGATTGATTTGAGATCTGGGTACCATCAAATTCGCGTGAGGGAGCACGACATTCCAAAGACCGCCTTCAACTGTCACTGTGGGCACTTTGAGTTTTTGGTGATGCCCTTCGGGCTAACCAACACCCCAGCTACATTCTAGTCCTGCATGAATCACATCTTCCGCGGTCACTTAAGGAAGCTTGTGTTGTTGTTCTTTGATGATATCCTCATTTACAGCAGGACTTGGGAGGAGCATCTCCAGCACATTGAGACAGTGTTGCGCATCTTGGAGGAGCAGCAATTCTATGCCAAGCTCTCCAAGTGTGGGTTTGGGTTGACAGAGATGTTGTACATGGGACACATCATAAGGGTGGACGAAGTGAGAGTCCACGAGGAGAAGATCAGGGCCATCAGAGATTGGTCGGAGCTGAGGAACATGACAGAACTTCGGGGATTCATTGGCATTTGTACTTACTACTGGAAGTTCGTCAAGAGTTTCTCATAGCTTGCTACACCCCTGACAGATCTGACGAGGAAGTGGGCATTCAGTTGGTCAGATACAGCGCAGCGAGCCTTTAACAAGCTCAAGGAGGTTATGAGTGGCTACCCAGTACTTGCATTGCCAGATTTTTCGCAGCCATTTGTTTTGGAGTGTGATGCGTCGAGAGAGGGGATCAACACAATGTTGATGCAGGGAGGTCACCCTATAGCCTTTGAGAGCCGGAAGCTCCTTCCGCACGAGAGGTTGTATTCTATATACGACAACGAGATGCTGGCCATCATGTATGCATTGGCCAAGTTCCGGTAGTATTTAGTGGGTAACATGTTCAGGGTGAGGATTGATCACAACAGCCTCAGGTTCTTTTTGGAGCAGAAACAACTATAGGAGAGGCAGCAGAAGTGGATCAGTAAGATCCAAGTGTATGAATTTGACATCGTGTATGTCAAAGGTAAGAACAACGTGGTAGCAGATGCCCTTTCACTTAGACTAGCCATGTTGTCTCTTATGAGCTTGGATACAGACTGGAGGGCTCGACTCTTAGTAGATTACTCCAAGGAAAGATTCGCATGTGAGGTTCTGGATGGGCAGGTGGCGGATGATAGGTATAGGGTGGTCGATGACATCATCTACTACAGGGACCGAATCTTCTTGACTGAGAGATCTTAGCTCAAGAAGAAGATACTTCGGGCATCACATGATTCACCATTAGTCGGCCATTAGGGGTTTACCAAAACCTATAGGGCCATTGGAGAGAGGTTCTCATGGAAGGGCCTCAAGGAGGACATACTCCAACATATCCGGGAGTGCGACATTTTCCAGAGGAACAAGGCGGAGATGAGCCATCCCGCAGGATTATTGCAGCATCTTCCCATTCTGGAGGGGAAATGGGAGTGTATTTCGATGGACTTCATCACAGGGTTGCCCATGGTACAAGGCAAGGATTGTATCTTTGTCGTCGTTGACCGACTGACAAAGTACGCACATTCTTTCACCATATCCACACACTACACAGCAGCGCAAGTGGCCGGGCTGTTCTTCAGATAGATCTTCAGGCTACATGGTCTTCCTAAGACCATCACTAGTGACAGGGACAGTCGTTTCATGGGCGGGTTTTGGCAAGAGCTTTTCCATTTAGTGGGGACGGAGTTGACACCGAGTACTAGTTATCACCCACAGACGGAAGGGTAGACAGAGATAGTTAACAAGTGGCTGGAGAGCTACTTGCGTAACTATGTCAGTGGGCAGCAGCGAGCATGGTTGAGGTGGCTACATCTGGGAGAGTATTGCTATAACACTACACATCACATGTCCATTGGTATGTCACCATTCTATGCTTTGTATGGATATCACCCTTTATCTTTTGCTAATGTGATGTTTGGTGCTAGCAAGGCTTCGAGAGCCAATATTTGGATCCAAGAGAGTCAGGATATTCTCCGAGCTCTCAAGGATAATATGGCTACAGCTCAAAACCAACAGAAGTTGTATGTTGACAGGGGTCGGGTGGAGAGACAGTTTGAGATAGGAGACTTGGTATACCTATGATTATAGCCATACCGACAGTCGTCACTGAAGAAGAAGGGGGCTGAGAAGCTCAAGCCCCACTTTTATGGGCCATATAAGGTGATATGCAGGATTGGACAGGTTGCGTATGAGTTGGAGCTGCCCCAAGGAAACAAGATTCATAACGTTTTTCATGTATCATGCTTGAAGAAGGAATTGGGGCAGCAGGTGACAGTCACATATGAGCTACCACCCACGGATGATGAGGGGAATTTGGTGTTGCAACCAGAGGCTATTATTGGTACCAGGGAGAGGTAGCTGCGGAGCAGGATGGTCCGGGAATTCTTAGTGAGGTGGAATAATTTACCAGATGAGGATGCCACTTGGGAGAGTGAGAAAATTTTGCAACATCCATCACTTCAGTTGCTTGAGGACAAGCAACATTTTGCCGGGGGAGACTGTAATATTCAAATTAGCCATGGCTAATTGGAATACTCGATTTTTCTCAATTTTGCCTTCTATAGTTATTTATAAATAAAAAGGTGAGAAAAAGGGGACATAACTCACTTTTGAATAAAGTCACTCCCTATAAGCACAACGTTGTAACTTAAAAGGGGGATCAAGGGAGCCAAAGGACCATATAGAGAAGGGGGCCCACGTAGACACTTGGAGGGACTGCGCAGATGGAGAGGAGCACGTGGCAAGAGAGGGGCTACGTTGGAGGAGGTGGGCCTTAGGGTTTTGAGAGAGGCCAACGCTATAAAGGAGAGAGGAGCCTCCTCATTTTGGCATTCGATTATGTTGCATTTGAGCTAGTCACTTCGATTTAGAGCACACTGGCTGTTTAACCTTTCTGCAGCACTGTTCAATGCATTGAGTGTCTCCATTCGAAGATCTCACCCTTAGCCCCGAGGGACTTCGAGTGCCTGCTCGGTCAAGGTAGTTTCATCAGTATTTTGCAGGAGGATCGATTTTTGAAGTTGAGGAGGAGTTGAGCATCTTGATGACTACGTAGTCTTGAGAGAGGATAACGCAATATTTCTGGGTAGGAGTTTTGGATTGGGGTTTTGTGGAGGATTTGAGCTAGGAGATTGAGTAGGGGATCATCCTTTGCATCTTGGAGGATTTTGGCAGAGTCTCGAGCAGAGTTTTGGATGGTTCTATTCAGTGGCAGCGCAGAGCCTTAAGGAATAGCGTAGATCCTGAAGGGGGTGATTTTCAAAGGTCAGTCATTTTAGAAAAGCTTTCTGGGCTTTTCTGGGTTTATTGAGCAGAGGTTGATTCCAAAGTTTTAGCATTTTTCGAGGAGGGGAACAGCCCCAAATCCTCGCTTGATTCCATCAGTAGCAGCAGCACAACAGTTCTCCGATAGCTTGGACGCAGTTCAGAGAGAGGCCATTTCCTTACCATTCTGGGTGTATTTCTTCACTTGCCTTTTGCAAGTTGAGGTGCCATCTTTTTTATCACCTCTTGTACTCTCTCCATTACTCAGAATAATAAAATGGCTTAGCATTTCTCTCTTCATTTCTTGAGTATCTGCTTACATTTTTGTTGCAAAAAATATTGTCACCATGACATTCTACAATCAGTGTGAGTCTATCACCACTCATACTTTCCTCCTTTGCAAGTCTTAAACCTCAGTTCTTCATGTCAAGCCTTGAAAAATGAGAGAAAGCCCTTAAAAATTTCTAAAACTCTGGTTCCTCATTTTCTCTTAGCATTACCTGCAGTCCCGCACCCACTGGTCATGTCCCCAGCAGAGTCGCCATTTTGTCTTCCGGATAAATCGTTCTTGCGGACAAGACTGATCTCCCTAGTATCAACTAATATCTAGCGACAAACGAAACAAGAAAATCTACCTTTCTCTAAATATTGCAATTTATAAATAAAAATCATTTTGAAAATTATTTTTCATCTATTTTTACTACTGATTATGTCAAAGAACCACAGAATCCATTGCAACATCCTGATTCTGAGTTAAATTTGGGAAATATCTCTCGAATGGTTCCTATTGACATTTCAGTTAAACCTGGAATTGTTGAAAACATTCATATAGGTGCTTCCTGTACGGACAATGAACTCCAAACTTATAAAGCCCTATTTCAAGAATTTTGTGACGTGTTTGCCTGGTCATACGAAGAGATGCTAGGAATCGATCCAGCAATTGTTGTTCATGAAATCAAAACTTACCCGGATGCTAAACCTGTCCGGCAACGTTTGCGTCAGATACATCCACGAAAAGCTACTGCTATTAAAGCAGAAGTTGAGAAATTACTTAAAGCAGGTTTCATTTATCCAATTCCCTTAACAGATTGGGTATCAAATATTGTTCCTGTTAACAAAAAGCAAGGAACGATAAGAATATGTATCGATTATAGGGATATTAATCGAGCTTGTCCTAAAGACAATTACCTAACTCCCTATATCGATCAAATCATTGATGATTGTGCCGAAAGTGAAATTTTCTCCTTTATGGATGGTTTTTCCGGTTACAATCAAATTAACATACTCCCTACTGATCAACCAAAAACGGCTTTCATTTGCCCATGGGGAACATTTGCTTATTGCAAATTACCTTTTGGACTAAAGAACGTCAGAGCAACTTTTAAAAGAGCTATGTCTTACGCGTTTCATGACATTAAGCACATTGTGCAACCTTATCTCGATGATTTACCTGCCCATTCATTACGTAGAGCCGATCATCTCACTCATTTACGAGCAATATTTATGAGATGTAGGCATTATCGAATTAGGTTGAATCCACACAAATGTTTTTTGTATAGAAACAGGTCGTTTACTGGGATTCGTTGTTTCAAAATCCAGCATTCGGGACGATCCCTTGAAGGTTGAAGCTATTTTCAAATTGCCTCCTCCTTCGACTCTTCGCCAACTCCAAAGTTTGCAAGGGAAAGCAAACTTTTTACGTCGTTTCATTCCTAACTACGCCGAGATAACAAAGGGTTTTACCAGGTTGTTGAAACAGAATACTCCATTCGTTTGGGATGAGATAGCTGACAAATCTTTTGATGCACTTAAACACATGTTGACCCATGCACCATTATTGCATCCTCCCAACTACAACCAGGATTACTTCTTGTACCTCGCTGCTTCTCATTCCACCATCGGAATGGTTTTAGTTCAGGAAAATGAATTCAATAGTGAACATGTGATTTACTATCTTAGTCAAACTCTGAATCCGATTGAGCTTAAATATTCGCATGTGGAGAAATTGGCCTTGGCAGATGTTCAATTTGTCTAAAGATTTCGTCATTACATCTTACTACGCAAAACTACCGTAATTTCTGACTGTAACCCTATGATCTATATTTTTACCAAACAATTGCTAGGGGCAATTGTTCCAAATGGATTGTTATCCTGCAGGAATTTGACTTGGAATTTGAAAAATCCAAGTCAAAGAAATCTTTGGTATTTTCGGAACTGATGTGTGACTTTCCGTGTGCTGATACTGAAACTGTGGCGGAAGAGCCCATTGCGTACGAATCCTTGTTTCTTATCAGCACTCTTGATCCATGGTATGGAGATATCATTGTTTACCTCCAAACCCCCAATCTTTTTGGCCTAAAATTTCACGACCTCAGCGCCAGAAAATACATTTCCAATGCCAACAATACAAAATTATTGGAGATACACTCTATCGTCGTGGGGCGGATTCTATTTTCCGACGTTGTTTAACTCATGAGGAAGCTGAAAAGGTTCTAAATGAATGTCACTCTGGAGCATGTGGTGGTCATATGTCTGGGTATGCCACAGCCCAAAATATATTGCGCGCTGGTTATTTCTGGCCGTCTTTATTTAAAAATTGTATCTATGTGGTCCGAAAATACCACAATTGTCAAATTTTCGATCAAAAGATGCGTGCTCCACCTGCTCCTCTCCACCCTATAATTGCCGTCGGTCCTTTTGCAAAGTGGGCTATCGACTTTATTACATGTAACCCTCACTCGACCGGGGGGCATTCATATATCATCCTTGCGGTAGATTATTTTACTAAGTGGGCCGAGGCGATGCCTACATTTTCAGCAAACGGCAAAACTGCTTCAATTTTCGTTTTCAATCATATAATTACTAGATTCGGTGTTCCTCAAGCGATTATCACTGATCATGGGAGTCATTTTCGAAACATCATGATGACTGAACTAACAAATCAACTTGGCTTGTGTCACGATAGTTCTACTCCATATTACCCACAAGATAATGGTCTAGTTGAAGCCATCAACAAAGTTCTAGTCATTATGATCCGACGAATCATTGGTATTCATAGGTCGAATTGGCATAACATGTTATTTTCAGCGCTTTGGGCGTATCGAACCTCAGTAAAAACATCAACTGGTTTCACTCCTTTTCAATTGGTTTACGGTTTGGAAGCTGTGTTACCCATTGAATGTGAAATTCCGTCATTGCAAATAACCATAGAGTTACTACCACCCACTTCCGGAGAGGAGAAACGTTTGTTGTACTTAGCTCAACTAGATGAGAATCGACGTGATGCTACATTAGCAATCGAAACTCATGCCAAACGAATTAAAGCCCAGTACGATTGAAATGTTACACCTCGTCATTTTTCGGAAGGAGACCTAGTCTTACTATATGATCAAGCAAACGATAAGCTAGGGGCTGGAAAATTTGTACCTATGTGGCATGGTCCTTGTGTTGTTAAGCGAAAGCTAGCGAAAGGGGCCTATGAATTGGTAGATTTTGACGGTGTCTCTTTGGGTAAACCCAGAAATGGTCTTTATCTGAAGAGATATTATGCTTAAATCAAGGTGTGGAGATTTTAGTTAGATTAGTTTTTCTTTCTAGCTGGTGTGTTTTAGATTAGAAAAGTGTACTTAGTTTAGAGATTGTTTTTATCATTATTACTGCTTAACTTGATTTTACTCTTGATATTGCAGATGTCGACGTCTGTTGTGGGGGAAAGTATCCAACTCGGAATGACCCTAACCCACTCTAAGGGTGACAGTTCCTTAGCAACAGCTGAAAGCAAAGCTATCTAAAGTTTCTTCTTTATGACATGCAAGAGAGAAAAGGAAGAGATCCACTTACCGATGTCTTGCGCAAATGGTCGATCCAATCTCCTTTGTTTGCCGCTTGCTCCCAGCTCCAAGTCTTTTCACGGGCCAGCTACACGAGATCCTGCAAATAAGACAAGAAAAGGAAACTACAAGAAGCATGCATTCATAAATGATTCAAGGATTAGCATAAATCAAAAACGCAAGTAAGACAATACATCATTGAAACACATGCGAATAGAAGAACCTCAAATGCTTTATTAATATATGGAAGTAAGGTTCAGGCGGTGATACAACCATGAGAGGTCCAATCCAGCATCACCTTCCCGACGGAGAGAAATCTCTTCTTCATCTCCCTCAAGCAATCACCCAATACTTCGCAACTGTAAACCAACAGCGATTCTTTGCCCTGAATTCCGCCCTTCAGATCCCATGGGATGAGATCCTTATATAGAGTTTTGGAGTGAAGATAAGTCAGCTTGATGTGTGACTTGTTGTCCTCTTCAACCCCAGTTGTTCTTCAGTTCTTCACTTGGAGTTTCTGTCTTCCACTTGGAGTTTTAGAAGCTCTTAACTCATCATTAGGCGAATCTTATGATCAAGTGTCTTTTTGGAAGCTTCCTGGGCACTGGCACATTGAGAAAAATATTCCTCCACATGTCCAAGTACGCCCAACGCAGGTAGCCTTTGGAGCACTTGCTATGCAGCGTAGGTAGCCCTTGTTGCACTTGCTATGCAGCGCAGGTAGCCTTTGGAGCAGCTGCTTTGATCCAAAATTGACCTTTTTTTGAGTGTTTTTCAGTGGAGAACTGATTTGTAGTGCTGTGGTTTGCTGACCTTGTTCCTCTAAGGGTAAGAACAACATGTTTAGGGACTTTGGATCCCTTAGATTATTGACATTTCATGCTCTATGCTATAATGCACAAAAATGTCTATAACAACGTCTCTTCAAACATACATTGGTTTCGCTGATGGTGCTTGTCGTAATACACAGAACATTTCTTCTGCAGCCTGGGTTATCTATTCACCCACGATGAGTTGGTATCTATGCATGGGGTAAGCCTCGATCAAACAACGAACAACATTGCAGAGTATAGTGCAGTGATTGAGTTATTATCTGAATCCATCTCATTTGGGATTCAGAGTTTGATTGTTAGGTTAGATTCTGAACTCGTTGTATTGCAACTTAATAGAGTTTATGCCATTAGAAATCCAATGTTATTAAGATTATTTTTTAGAGTTCGTCTCTTGGAACGTGAATTTGATTACATTGAATATCAGCATATTCCAAGATACTTAAATACATTAGTAGATGCAATTGTTGCTCGAATGTTAAATAGACATTTGCAATAATCAAATAGTAAATTTAAAAACATTCCATAACATGTTTTACAAGATAGCCAGTAATAGTGATATAGCATAACATAGAAGTGTGTCAAATATACATCGTCTTCGACCATAGGTTGAAAAACACCTTATGATCGGCAAAAAGCGATCATCCTATCACTGGTGATGATCACGATAAGAAACCACTGCTCGGGCCACCCTACAAAGGAACCTCCTGAAAGGTCCTGGGACCCCAATCACATAGCGTTGTAACCGAAGTGGAATATCATCTATGCTAGTCTCTAGAATATTTGTTGTCAAACGCTCTAGATGATTTTCCAATTCGGTCAGGGACTCTGTAGATTCGTCCCGTGGGACCGGTACTGCTGCAGCTGGGTGTCTCCTCTCATAGGGCTAAAGAGTGGCTGGTCGCCGTGGACCCACATCTGTATTTGAAATTTTTTACTATCAGTTTTGGACGATTTAAAAACAAAACAAAAAATTAATTAAAAGCTAGAAAATGTTGAGAATGATTTTGCCTGAATCATCCCACTACTCTCCTGGTGGAAGATTCATGTCTGGATCACCACGATAATCCATCCCAGCATAAGGAAAATCCTGAATAACGAAAATTTGGTTTTCCAACCAACGAAAATACTCAGGAGGAAATCGAACAAACTCTGAACCCTCCTCAGGATGACGAGCCATAACGATAACCCAGCGCATCAGCTTAGGTTCTCGGGGAAGTCCAGCTCCAACGGAAAGCTGCTATGGGACCAACATCGGAACCCTCTCTAGACCAAAGCTCACAACTAAGAAACCATATCCAAAGTTTTTTAGTTGTTCGTTCTTTGCTCTAGTCAGTTGGCCTTTTACATTCGCCAACACAGCTTTACACCAGTTGAAGATGGTGCCTCGATAACAATCTACTGCCATTCGCATTTGGGATCTGGTAGCTACATGCAGTGCTGCGCTTCCGCAGAATCTGGTGACAGTAAATGCAATCACTTTAAGTTCAGGATGGGATATAATTTTGATATCAATCCCTTTGTCCTTTGTTTGGTCATTACAAAACTCTAGCCGGAGACTATCAACAGACTGGCCACCTGGCCTAGTCCCGAATAGAGATAATCATTCACCTCTCTTGGGAAAACCAGTCAAGAAGTAAATATCCTATAGCTCCATTTCGAGCCTGTGGCTGCCAATAATGAAACATTGGTCCTATATATTCCATATGTCCACCAGCCACTGCAAAAAGTCTACTTGGGCCCTCATGCCAGGTATGGCCCAGAATTTAAATAGCCTGCATGCCCTCAATGCATATATGGAGGGTTGATGATTAATTGCGGCAAGGTCCACATCTTCGTGCTCCCGTTCCCACCAAATGAGCATTTTGTATATCCTACATTGTAAAAAAGGTGGATTAGAACATTTTAGTTCAAAAAAAATTGGGTGGAAATGAAAGAATTGAAGTTTTAAAACCTATTTTGCGGGGTCCACACCCTCCAATTAGGGACAGTGCGTAGGTCTGCACTCTACCCAAGCAGTAGGTGCGGGCCCCTAGCTCTTTCCTTTGTAGGAAAAAGTCGAGGTCTGCAGGTTTCGCATGTTGCACCTGTGGACCCCCGCAAGTGGTCTTTTAAACTAATTTTTCTCTAAAAAATCAAAATGGAAGCCTAAAAACAAAATTCAAATAGTTGAAATGCAAGATTAAAGTGATGTGGATTACCTGGAGGTGACGGTTTTCGTTTCCAACAGACAGATTTTCCGCAATCTTCACAGGAATCTTCTTACCCAAAAGCTCTCTTTTCTCACTCTGAAATCAAACCGTAAAAATGAATTTACAAAAGCCCTTTTCATAAGTTTTTTTGAATAAATGAATTTTTAATTTGTTTATTTTTCACTTTAAAAATGTAAATTTTTCATGCATTTTTATTTATTTTAAACAGGTATGAGTAATGTTTGAGTTTTTCTGCATAATATTGGATTTTTCAAACAAAATTGATCATTTTCAACAAAAAACATTGGAGTCTTCTTTAATCTCTTTTCTGACTCGTAAAATATGAAAAGATTTCCGAATTTTCCTTTTAAGCTCGTTAAAACAGAATTAAAAGGATGGTCCACTTACAGCTCTTTTCTGACCATATAAACATGAAAAGATTGTCGGGCTTTTGTCGTTTCAAGTTCAATATTGGTTATAAAACGACGTGTCATTGGTCGCTTTTTTACTTTTCGGATCAGAGACACTAATTATGAAAAGAATTCCTTGATTGTAATGGTCAAGTGGTTCTCTCAAGTATTATTTTATACTTTTTTGGGCTTGGGAGACACAAATTTACGAAAAAGGACAACCATGGAGTTTTCTTAAGTTTTTCTTCTGACTCCCTAAAATTGAAAAACGCCGAGTTTCTCCTATACTGTACTCGTTAAAATTTAACAGTAAAGGACCTATTCAATTTCAAAACAGGAATGGACCACTCCTTCTTAGGGTTTGAATTTTAAACTAAGTTGGACTCATTCGAAGGATGAGCTTATAACCAAGCAAATGTTATCCTCCTCAAGCTTGTCAAAAAATAAAGAGGTACTTGCCAGAAATGGTGGGGGAAAGAGAGAAAACTGAACCTGTTTGTTATACTTTGTGTCTTAGAAAAGCATTCAACCACTCTTGAACATGACACTTTTTGTTCACCTGGGTTGGGAAATCCTTTGCCTAACAGTTAATCAAACCATATTGAAAGTCTTCAGCCGGTTTCTGGGTATTAGCTTTGGGTCAATTTTGACCAAACCATCTGCAGTGTCGTTATGTGTTCAAGAGGTCAGTCCAAATAAACCATTCATCTGCAAAATATCTATCATCCATCTTGACCATCCCTGAGTTAGTCCTTGCCAAATATATTTCTTCAAACTTGATCTATGATTTCGTGTTGTGGGCTTGCCTACGACGGATCGCTTTCTATCGACTTTAGCTCATTATCTAGAAATCGTCAGTACCTTGGAATTTGCATGCCTCAATGGCAGGTTTCTCACCTTTGACGACAGGTTGCATCAATGACCTTCGATTAAAGGATTCTATTACATGTTCGACATCAACTCATCTATTCACATTTCATGGATTGTACTGAGTATTTTGAGAGCCATTGACATTACTGGTGGTTTCTCTCACACTTGTTAGCAGTTTACATCATTGACTGGTAATCAAGTGGTTTCTACCATGTTCGACTTCGATACATTTATTCACATGGATAGAATCGTACTATTTTGGGAAGTAGAAATCAAGACCCTGGATCTAGTTTCCACCATCCAGGCTGCGAGGAATTTTGTTCTTCATTATACAGTGGACTATTCATAAACAGATGGTTGCGCCCATATTATGTCTACATATGTCTATCCTTGTGATGTATTACAAAACCATTCCTATATCAGAGAGTTAGTTTTCTAGTCAGTTTTGATCTAAGTATGGGAATGCCTACCTCAGTGATGATATATATATATATATATATATATTGTATTGAATGTTTTTACAGGTTCTGACCAGGATGTCCATAGGATGATCTTTGAAATGATAAAATACTTCACTCATCTTAGATGACAAATACTATCCTCATCTATTACAGACTTTGCACTTTATGGGGCAATCTATTGCACAAAATATTGTCACCATGATATTCTGCAATCAGTGTGAGTCTATCACCACTAATACTTTCCTCCTTTGGAAGTTTTAAACCTCAGTTCTTCATGTCAAGCCTTGAAAAATGAGAGAAAGCCCTTAAAAATCTCTAAAACTCTGGTTCCGCACTTTCTCTTAGCATTACCTGCAGTCCGCCACCCACTGGTCATGTCCCCTGCGGATCTGCCCGCTCTGTTTCTGTGTAATGGGTGCGGACCCCTGTAAAAGTTAAAAAGGGGTAAGTACATTCTTAAAAACTCACTTTGGGTTATTTCTGGAAGCTTCTAGAGGGAATCTTGAGGTGGCAAGTTCGTTTCTTTAAGGTGCATGTATCCCATACCTAAAGGAGCTAACCCCTTGATGTGAGGAACTTATCCCTTTGAAGGAGGAATCTATCCCTTCATAGGTGGACCTGTAACCTCCTTCCTTTGCACTATAAAATGAGGAATTGGGCTGGTTACTAAGGAGGTTGAAAGCTGAAGATTTTTTGAGGTGAAATGCTGCTAGAACTTAGTCTTCCTAATTGAGCTTTTGTGAGGAAAGATTATATACCTTGTTGATCTCATTTGGAAGAGTGTGAGGCTTGTCAAAGTAGAGGAGATTCCTATTTTGGACCCTGGGGGGAGCTTGTACAACATCAAGGCACCAAAGGTTGTAAAGTTCTTCTTTGTTAAAAGTTAATACAATCAAGTTTATTTTTCTCAATAAGTTGTCTTTATGGTTTATTTCATGGATTCCTTGATCACCATGATGAATATGATTTATTATATTAGCTACGCAGGTGTTATTTGATGTGTGCTTGTTTGTGTTTGCAGGTTCTTAAAAGGAAACTCATTTGGACGGTCGAAGCGTGGCTGCCACAAACTAGCGTTGGACTTGAGGTAGGGTCTAAAACACCTCTTGGTTTTTATTTATAAATCGCAATATTTAGAGAAAGGTAGATTTGCTTGTTATTCTTGTTGTTAGATATTAGTTGATACTAGGGAGATCAGTCTTGTCCGCAAGAACGATTTATCCGGCCGACAATTTCATGTATACATTATTGTATGTTGCACTATTGTTATTTTTATTTCTTTGAGCTTCCCGGTTACTATACCACCTGTGTGTTTTTCTCCTATACTGGTTGGAGTTTGCTCGAGTTTGAGGGATATCCTTGAAAGGGGATATTACAGTAGTATCAAAGCATAGATCTGGCTCAACCTGTGGAGCTAGCAGTCTATGACACCGAGGGAGAAGCCCTACATCTGTTACAGAGGTAGGAAATACAGAGATATTGAGTGTAGGTTGGAGAACACCTACGAAGAGGGAGACTGTGTTCGGGTGGTGGACACAAAACAGGGGGAGCCTATGGTGAACGCAGAATAGGAGGAGCCTGTGTTGGACGCAGAGCAGGAGGATCCGATGGCAAATGAGGACGGGAAGAGATTTGTAGACATGCCCCTCAAATTAGTGCAGGATCTGTCGAGGCAGATCGAGGTGATGGGGCAGAGATTCACGGCGGTGGAGGCTAGACAACGTGAGAACCCACGAGTTTTCCAGGTTGATGAGGGATCGGGTACATCATACCATTTCCCAGACCAGGGTACCACTCAGTGTGATACTACTCAGCAGATGGCCTCACATGCTCCTTCACGCTCTACCATGCCCACTTTCTTAGGAACAAACACGGGGGCTAGAGCCTAGTAGGAGGCAGACCCCGATCATATGGGCGATTATTTTGCAGAGTACCAGGCCTATGGGCAGGAGTTAAGGGATGCTCTCTCATTCAAAGACTTTGTTCAGCTCCAACGAGATAGTAGACCCCGCAACCATCACAGAGGATACCGACATTATCACGATGGAGACACCTACCGCAAAGCTAATAGATTCCACTTGCCTACGTTTGATGGTTCATCAAACAATTCGGCAAGGTCTTGGGTGGAGAAACCGTACATCTATTTCCAGCTTAACCAGATGTCGGAGACAGTGACCATCAAGGTGGCGACATTACATTTGGATGGTGAGGCCCAGGATTGGTGGTTCCATGGGATGGTTACACTCAAACATTCCACAATGATGACATATGCCGAGTTCACCAGGAGATTAATGGAGAGGTTTGACCGGAGGGACCTGGAACAACACTTTGTTGAGCTGACGAGGCTCAAACAAACCGGGAGCCCAGAGACCTACATTGCAGACTTCTTGAGGGTTTCAGTGATGGTGTCAGATCTATCCACGACATGGAGGATCTACATGTTTGTTGAGGGGTTAGTAGAGCCACTTCAGGGTCTAGTCAGATCCACTAGACCAACCACACTCCAGGACGCTATTAACAAGACCCGGGACTTACAGGATGCCTTACCCAGGACCTAGACACCTTACCCCCAAAGACAGGCTTTCCAGCCTAAGGGGAAGGATGTGAGGATTCCGCCTCCCAAGGAGAATCCAGGATGAGCACAGATTGATGACGATACCAGGAGGGAGCTGAAGAAGAAGTGGTTGTGATTTACCTGTCAGGAGCCATGGGCACCAGGACACAGATGTGGTGTTGGCAAAGCACATTTTATTGAGGCCTTCTCCGAGAGCAACGGGGAAGAGGATGAGGAGGATGATATGGAGGCAGGAGATAGTCATGTTGCGCAAGATCCTTTTCCACCTCCACCACCAGCAGTAGATGGTGTAGCTTTTTCACCTATTGGAGGAGCCCTTGCAGCATTGTGAGGAGTTCCTAAGTATTTGACGTTGCGCGTACGAGGGAAAATACATGGAAAGCAAGTATCAGTTTTGGTTGACAGTGGGGCAACCCACAACTTCATCGATGCACATATGGTTGAGCGGAGAGGTATACAAACAGAGAGCTTCAATGGATTTTCAGTCTTGGTCCCAGGAGACCAGACCATGGTGTGTGCTCGTTATGTCCCAGAGTTATCAATGACGATGGGCACCTACACACTGACTGACCACTTTTTCGTGGTCAATATTCCGGACACCAACATGGTACTGGGTGTTCAATGGCTTATCACTCTAGGGAAGGTCACAATAGATTGGAAGGCCCTACAGATGGAGTGGGATGATGAGAAGACAAGGAGGCATGAGAAGATACGGGGACAACACACATATCCGCCACAGACTATTTCGGCTCATCGGATGGAGGCAGTCTTCTGGAAGGGAGACGTAGAGTGGGCAATGGAGCTGCATGCATCCGATGCAAGGACTACAGAGCAAATGGTGCACCCAGAGATAAAGTCCATCCTTGACCAATATGCCACAGTGTTTGGGGAGATTTCGTCGGGACAGCCACCGGACAGAGGGTTTGGGCACACCATCGAGCTTGAGCAGGGCATATAGGCAGTGATTACTACCCCCTATAGGCATCCCAAGGCCTATCGAGATGAGATTGAGCGGGCCATTCAGGAGTTGCTGGCTCTTGGGCACATTCGGCTGAGCACGAGTCCTTTTGCTTCTTCCGTGGTGTTGGTGAAGAAGAAGGACGACACATTGAGGAAGTGCATTGACTACAGGGCCCTGAACAAGAAGACACTAAAGAATAGATACCCCATACCAAGTATCGATAGTTGATGGATGAGTTGAGAGGAGCACAGTTCTTCTCGAAGATTTATTTGAGATCTGGGTACCATCAGATTCGCATGAGGGAGCAGGACATTCTCAAGGCCGCCTTCAGGTGTCACTATGGGCACTTTGAGTTTTTGGTGATGCCCTTCGGGCTAACCAACACCCCAGCTACATTCCAATCCTGCATGAATCACATCTTTCGCAGTCACTTAAGGAAGTTTGTGTTGGTGTTCTTTGATGATATCCTCATTTACAGCAAGACTTGAGAGGAGCATCTCCAGCACATTAAGATAGTGTTGCGCATCTTGGAGGAGCAGCAGTTCTATGCCAAGCTCTCCAAGTGTGAGTTTGGGTTGACGGAGATGTTGTACTTGGGACACATCATAGGGGTGGACGGAGTGAGAGTCCATGAGGAGAAGATTAGGGCCATCAGAGATTGGCCAGAGCAGAGGAACGTGACAGAACTTCGAGGATTCATTGGCATTTGTACTTACTACCGAAAGTTTGTCAAGAGTTTCTCGAAGCTTGTTGCACCCCTGATAGATCTGATGAGGAATGGGGCATTCAGTTGGTCGGATACAGCGCAGCGAGCCTTTGACAGGCTCAAGGAGGTTATGAGTAGCTACCCAGTACTTGCAGTGCCGGATTTTTCGCAGCCATTTGTTTTGGAGTGTGATGCGTCGGGCGAGGGGATCGACGCAGTGTTGATGTAGGGAGGTCACCCTATAGCCTTTGAGAGCTGGAAGCTCCTTCTGCACGAGAGGTTGTATCCTATATACGGCAAGGAGACGTTGGCCATCATGCATGCATTGGCCAAGTTCCGGCAGTATTTAGTGGGTAACAGGATCAAGGTGAGGACTGATCACAACAGCCTTAGGTTCTTTTTGGAGCAGAAATAGCTACAGGAGAGGCAGCAGAAGTGGATTAGTAAGATCCAAGCGTATGACTTTGACATCGAGTATGTCAAAGGTAAGAACAACGTGGTAGAAAATGCCCTTTCACGTAGACCAGCCACGTTATCTCTTATGAGCTTGGATACAGACTAGAGGGTTCGACTCTTAGTAGAGTACTCCAAGGAAAGATTCGCATGTGAGGTTCTGGATGGGCAGGTGGTAGATTATAGGTACTGGGTGGTCGATGATATCATCTACTACAGGGACCGGATCTTCTTGACTGAGAGATCTCAGCTCAAGAAGAAGATACTTCAGGCGTCACATGATTCACCATTAGCCGGCCATCAGGGGTTTACCAAAACCTATATGGCCATTAGAGAGAGGTTCTCATGGAAGGGCCTCAAGGAGGACGTACTCTAGCATATCTGGGAGTGCGACATTTGCCAGAGGAACAAGGGGGAGATGAGCCATCCCGCAGGATTATTGCAGCATCTTACCATTCCGGAGGGGAAATG
Organism: Pinus tabuliformis; assembly: GCA_031772625.1. Lineage (NCBI taxonomy): Eukaryota > Viridiplantae > Streptophyta > Pinopsida > Pinales > Pinaceae > Pinus > Pinus tabuliformis. Next base: position 539,922,769 of record CM062820.1, on the reverse strand, counting down.
GGAGTGTATTTCGATGGACTTCATCACAAGGTTGCCCATGGTACAGGGCAAGGATTGTATCTTTGTCGTCGTTGATTGACTGACAAAGTACGCACATTTTTTCGCCATATTCGCACACTACACAGCAGCGCATGTGGCCGAGCTATTCTTCAGAGAGATCTTCAGGCTACATGGTCTTCCTAAGACCATCACCAGTGATAAGGACAGTGGTTTCATGGGCGGGTTTTTGCAGGAGATTTTCCGGTTAGTGGGGACGGAGTTGACACCGAGTACTATTTATCACCCACATACGGACGGGTAGACAGAGATAGTTAACAAGTGGCTGGAGAGCTACTTGCGTAACTATGTCAGTGGGCAGCAACGAGCATGGTTGAGGTGGCTACATTTTGGAGAGTATTGCTATAACACTACACATCACATGTCCCTTGGTATGTCACCATTCTATGCTTTGTATGGATATCACCCTTTATCTTTTGTTGACGTGATGTTTGGTGCTAGCAAGGCTCCGAGAGCCAAGATTTGGATCCAAGAGAGTCAGGATATTCTCCAAGCTCTCAAGGATAATATTGCTATAGCTCAGAACCAACAGAAGTTATATGCTGACAGGGGTCGGGTGGAGAGATAGTTTGAGATAGGATACTTGGTCTACTTATGATTACAGCCATACCGACAGTCGTCACTAAAGCAGAAGGGGGCTGAGAAGCTCAAGCCCCACTGTTATGGGCCATACAGGGTGATACGCAGGATTTGACAGGTTGTGTATGAGTTGGAGCTGCCCCAAGGCAGCAAGATTCATAACGTTTTTCATGTATCATGCCTGAAGAAGGCATTGGGGCAGCAGGTGATAGTGACAAATGAGCTACCACCCACGGATGATGAGGGGCATTTGGTGTTGCAACCAGAGGCTATTATTGATACTAGGGAGAGGCAACTGCGGAGCAAAATGGTCAGGGAATTCTTAGTGAGGTGGAAGAATTTACTGGATGAGGATGCCACTTGGGAGAGTGAGAAAATTTTGCATCATCCATCACTTCAATTGATTGAGGACAAGCAACATTTTTCCAGTGGAGACTGTAATATTCCTAATTAGCCATGGCTAATTGGAATACTCGATTTTTCTCAATTTTTCCTTCTATAGTTATTTATAAATAAAAAGGTGAGAAAAAGGGGACATAACTCACTTTTGAATAGAGTCACTCCGTAGTAGCACAACGTTGTAACTTAAAAGGGGGACTAAGGGGGCCAAAGGACCACGTAGAGAAGGGGGACCAAGGGGGCCCATGTAGACACTTGGAGGGACTTCGCAGATGGAGAGGAGCATGTGGCAAGAGAGGGGCTACGTTGGAGGAGGTGGGCCTTAGGGTTTTGAGAGAGGCCAATGCTATAAATGAGAGAGGAGCCTCCTCATTTTGGCATTCAATTGAGTTGCATTTGAGCTAGTCGCTTCAACTTAGAGCGCACTGGCTGTTTAGCCTGTCTGCAACATTGTTTATTGCATTGAGTGTCTCCGTTCGGAGATCTCACCTTTAGCCCCGGGGGACTTCGAGTGCCTGCTTAGGCAAGGTAGTTTCATTAGTCTTTTGCAGGAGGATCAATTTTTGGAGTTGAGGAGGAGCTAAGCATCTTGATGACTGCGCAGTCTTGAGAGAGGATGACATAGTATTTCTGGGTAGGAGTTCTAGATTGGGGTTTTGTGGAGGATTTGAGCTAGGAGATTGAGCAGGGGATCAGCCCTTGCATCTTGGAGGATTTTGGCAGAGTTTCGGGCAGTGTTTTGGAGGGTTCTATTCAGTGGCAGTGCAGAGCCTTGAGGAATAGCGTAGATCCTCAAGGGGGTGATTTTCAGGGGTTAGCCATTTTAGAAAAACTTTCTGGGCTTTTCTGGGTTTATTGAGCAAGGTCTGATTCTAGAGTTTCAGCATTTTCTGAGGAGGGGAACAGCCCCAAATCCTCGCTTGATTCCAGTAGTAGTAGTAGCATAGCAGTTCTCCGGTAGCTTGGACACAATTCAGAGAGAGGCCATTTCCTTACCATTCTAGGTGTATTTCTTCACTTGCCTTGTGCAAGTCGAGGTGCCATCTTTCTTATCACCTCTTGTACTCTGTCCATTACTCAGAATAATAAAATGGCTTAGCATTTCTCTCTGCATTTCTTGAGTATCTGCTTACATTTCATGTATACATTATTGTATGTTGCACTACTCTTATTTTTATTTCTTTGAGCTTCCCGGCTACTATACCACTTGTGTGTTTTTCTCCTATACTAGTTGGAGTTTGCTCAAGTTTGAGGGATATCCTTGAAAGGGGATATTACATTATCTATATATTGTAGTGGATCGTTTAAGCAAAGTGTGTGTGTTGATGCCATGTAAGAATCATGTTGAAGATAAACAGACCACAAATATATTCTTCCAAAATGTATGGGTTCACTTTGGGTTACCTATTTCTATTATTTATGATCGAGATTCTCCATCTATCACACAGTTTTGGTCAAGTTTATGGGAACTCATAGACACAAAGTTGAAGAAGATCACAGTGTTTCATCCCCAAACTTACGAATAGACAAAAGTAGTGAATAGAATAGTAGTTCACGTCCTTCGAGGATATTGTGGTAAGCATCCTAAACTTTGGGATGAGAATTTGAATTACATCCAATAGGCCTATAATCGTGCCAAGCATTCATCTACACAAGTATCTCCATTTGAAGCTTGTTTGGGTTTGCCAGAGTCTCCTTTGGATTTCATCTTTGGTAAAGATATTGCAGTAGATAAACATAGTGATATGGACAAAGCTAATCATTTCGTTGAAAAAATTCAGCTAGTACATCAAAGGGTATAAGAACAAATGTAGAAAATCAAAGCCAAGTACAAAGCAAGACATGATAAGCATCGGGTTGATCATCATTTCCAAGTGGGAGATCAAATTTGTTTGTACATCAGTAAGGAAATATTATAAGGTGAAGGTAAAAAAGTCAAGCCAATCAGATATGGTCCTTTCAAAATCTTGGAAAAGATTGGTAACAACGCTTTCTGATTAGATTTTCCACATTACATGCAAACTTATTTTGTTGTGAATGTGAAAAACTTGAGATTGTATGAGCCTCCAGTGATTGATGATCAAGAATAGAATGTTCAAATTCCATCTATAGAATATTTTGCTCCTAAATATTTAAATGAGTTGCAGGAAGACTCAATTCTTGATAGAAGGATAAGGACTTCACATAGAGGTAATGTGGAGTATCTTCAAGTGGGTTTCAAGGGTACCAATCTAAGCAAATAAATGTGGATAGAGATCAGGAAAGTGAGGGAGTTGGACCCTCACTTACTTTCTGAGTAAAAATAGAGTTTTGGTGCTCCAAAAGCTTTCAATGGGGATGAATGATCTAGGGAATCAAAAATATGCTCAAAAATTAAAGTGCTCAAATTATCCCAAAACCAGTGCCAAATCATAGATCTCGTCGTTTTGATTCCAACGACACTTGAATCGCCTCAATCGGACATTGTATGAGGAAGTTATCTCATTTTGAATTTTTTGGCAAACAGTAAAAAAGCCAACTTACAGGGTTAACTAGGTAGTGCACGACTACCACGTGGCAGTTTGTATGATGACATCATGTTGACGTCATTAGATGATTGGGATGTACAAATAACAGGTTGGACCTGTTATGGGAGGGCACGTGACACACGATGATTAGTTGTAAGGTTGTTGTGGTGGACCAATCATAAGTCACCACGTGGGCCAACTAGAGGGTGCCATGTGGCCTTATAAGAGGCCACCAAGTGCTCTTGGTTTTCGTGCCAAAATTTTGTTACGGACCAAAATGGACCTCTTCAAGTTTCGAATCATCGACCTCCTACCAACTAACAGACTGCCCTACCATCACGCCACAATGTTTCTTGTTAAACATGAGTGGCATGGTTATATTTAAAGTTAATAGTTGGAACAGTTGGGGGGAGGATCGGCCTAGCGAGCGCCCCCAAATGGCCCAACCCCAAGACTTATGTAACAATGTGACCACCCGCGAAGGAGGCAGGGCTACAACGGAAAGGGCGTAGGAGATAAGGGCTCGGCTTTGGAGTTATCACGTGACCGACAAGGTAGGAACAAAGGGTTGGGTTGTGTGGCATACCGCCCGTGCCCACGGCCATGTGGCGTCGAGGAACTAGGGGTGTGAGCTCGAAGGGGGGCTCGACCCACGTATAAAAAATATTAAATTTTTATAACCAGAACACAACCTCTGCCACCAAACCCACCAGTAGACTAATGGAGCGACATACAAATGTGCCGAAGGATCAATTCATGAAAAAAATAATAGAGCAAACCACATTGTAGAGTAGTTTAGCAAGCATAATGGAGGAGACCTAACTTGGCCATTGTTTAGCCTTTTTTAGCCCAAGAAGAGCCTATATAGGATTTTTTAGGGATTTTGGACACAATGGCGGAGTTATTTTTGCAAGTTGAGCATTGTATGTTGATGTAATTTGACATTTGAGCATATAATATAAAGGGTCACCATTGGAAGTTGGACTTGGAGACATATCCCAGGAGAGTTGAACTTCGTCATCAAATTTTTGTGTTGTGATGTTGCTTATTTTCCATTTTTAACTATTAAAATTAGCAAAAATCAACTTAGTTTGTGTGCTTTTGCAATCACGATCCATTGCCCAAAATACATAAACTAGCTTGCAAAACTTTATATTAAACCTTCACTATTAATTTCATATTAGTACTTTGTTGCAATCCAATGCTCATGTCTCGGTTCAACGTGGAATTGAATCAATGTGTTCACAACAAACCATATGTCTAGCCTAGCGTTAACCAATACATCAATGAATCAATTAGTCGCCAGTACATAGATGGATATACCAATCTGGAGTCAGAGCCTCTTAACTTCTTCAAGTTAGTTTCCATTGGAGTTGTCATGGATTTACAATCCATCATACCAAATCTCTGAAGGATCTCTAACACATATTTTCCTTGACCAAGGAATATTTCACTAGGTTTCTTCCATAATTCTAATCCCAAGTAATAGTGCATCAACCCAATATCCTTCATATCAAATTCAGAATCCAACTACTTCTTGCACTAAATGAGAAGAGGCTCGACACCTATCAGAAACAAGTCATCAACATATAATAATAATATCACAGGTGCATTCTTAAAAACCTTAAAGTAAAGGTTTGAATCAACCTCGCCCTTGGTAAATCCCAGTCTCGTCAGTTAGCTGTCAATACGAGCATAACAAGATCTTGGAGTTTGCTTTAGTCCATACAAGGTTTTCTTCAACCTGCAAACATGATATTCCTTTCCATATACCTCAAAGCGTTGAGGTTTCTCTATGTACACCTCTTCCTCAATCAAACCATTGAGGCAAATAGTTTTCACATCCAAACAACGTAAACTTTGAAACGGGAACTGATATTGTTACCCGTTTTGTAGAGATAGCAAAAAAGTGGCCCAATTTCGAAAAGGGGCGATGCAGAACACACATATTCTTTTTAGAGCATAGTTTTTGGCACTTTAAATAACCGATATGATTACCTGTTACGTAGGGGTAGTAAAAATGTGACCCGATTTTGAAAAGTGGTGATGTAGAATATACTTCTTTCTTTTTGGAGCATATGTTTTACACTTTGAATTTTCTTATGTATCAAATATAAATATTTGTTTTTAAATGTTAGTGATTTTCATGCTGATTTTGAAACGTGTTGATGCAATATACATTTTTTTAGAAGACTTGGGTTTCACACTTTAAAATTTATTATGTCCAATTTTTTTGAAATTATGATTACTTAACGAATTTTCAAGTTGTTTTATTTTTCTTTTTTAAATTGTTGATTACTTAAAAAAACAAATATAAAACTATATATAAAAAAGACAAAAAAAAAAAAAAAAAAAAAAAAATTATCTCATAAACCATAAAATAATTTGAAAAAAAAACAACAACATTTAAAAAATATATATATAATTAAGTAAAAAAAAAAAAAAAAATTAGAAACAAACTAGATTAAAAAAATATAAAATTAACAAAAAATAATTTTAAAAACTAGTAAAATTAATATTAAAAAAAAAAAAACAAAAATAAACACAAATTAAAAACAAAACAAAACAAAACAAACAAACAAAACAAAAAACTATGAAATTTTTTAAAATATATGTATCTTTCAAGTTAAAAATAAAAATAGAAATTAAACAAATTTTTATTTTTATTTAAACAAAAATTACATTATTTTTTTAAACAATTTTTTTTTACTTTATATATATATATATATATATTCCACCCCCTGCCTGTGGTGGCGCGGCCGTGGGCGGAGGGGGCTATGTGCAGGCCCCTCCGCCCACAGGCGGGCGGGGGTAGAATTTTTTTTGTTTTTAATATAAAGTAAAAAAAAAAACATTGATTAAAAAAATAATGTAATTTGTTTTAATAAAAATAAAAATTTGTTTTATTTTATTTTTTATTTTTTTACTTGCAAAGATACATATATTTTAAAAAATTTCATAGTTTTTTTTTTTTTTTTTTTTTTTTTTTTTTTTTTATGTTTTTAATATTAATTTTACTAGTTTTTTAAATTAGTTTTTGTTAATTTTCTATTTTTTTTAATCTAGTTTGTTTTTTTTTTTTTTTTTTTAATTTTTGCTAATTTTTTTTATTTTTACTTAATTTTATATATTTTATTTTATTTTTTATTTTTTTTCAAATTATTTTATGGTTTATGAGATTTTTTTTTTTTTGTCTTTTTTATATATAGTTTTATATTTGTTTTTTTAAGTAATCAACATTTAAAAAAGAAAAATAAAACAACTTGAAATTTTTTTTATTGTTCACAAGATAATTTTTTTTAATATGTTTTTCTTACTATTTACTTGTTTATAATTTTTAAGTTTTTTTTAAGTTTTTTAGTTCTTATCTTTTATAAGTTAATTTTGCTTTTTTTAAACATTTTTATGATTTTTTTTTTATGTCTTTTTTAATATGTTTGATTTTTTTATTTTTTTTTAAGTATATATTTTAATTTATGTTTTGTTATTTTATTTTTTTTAATTTGTTTTGTGTTTTTTCATTTTTTAATTTTTTAATTTATTTTATGTTTTTATTATTCTTTTGAAATTTTAATTTTTTTTTTGGGGTCATGATAAAATCTTTTACGCCATTATTTTGAAATGTTGAAATTTTACCATTGAAAAAAAAATAAAAATAAAAAATAAAAAATGTTATTCGAACATCAACACTTTCCATTTTTGAGGGTGTGTTTCAGATATTTTTTGCGCAAAAAATTGGTTTTCACTGCTAGATAAGCAAGTTATGAGAGTAAACTCGTCTTTAGGTCTTGAAGATAGCTCGTCAATAGCAACGAAAGTTGTTGTATGTTGTTGTTTCGTCTTGTCACCCTTCTTTCTATTCAGACATTCACTAACATAGTCACCATGTTGACCGCATCCAAACACTTAATTTTACTAAATTCCTTTTTCTTCTTTTGTCCCTTGGAGTTAAGCCCTTTGCTTTAACCCTTCTTGGGTTTGCCCTTTCCTACTAGAGCAACATTCTCATCCTCACATTTTTTAGTTATATTGTTGTTGCCACTAGCAAGACTCAACCCGACCTCCTCCTGAGTGAAATTGCTCCACAAACAATCCTAGTCAAGTAGGTTTTGTCATCCATTAATCACTTGGAAAAACACGCCTCATTGCTTAAAGAAACCATTTGAGGAAGTTCTCATGAGCTCGTCATCATTTATCTTTTCTCTGACAACTACTAACTTGTCCTTAACAAGTTTGATCCCAGTGAGGTAACTAACTATGCCTTCTCCCTTGTTCATTTTGGTGTTTCTTAGCTTGTCTCTACGGATCAACTTAATTTTTATGGTAGCATTCTAGAACAGTTTCAAGATGGCATCCCACATCTTCTTGGTTACATCTAATTCTACAATATGGGGAACTATGTGATGTTTAACCTCGTCCTGGATAATACGCATAGCTTTGGCATCCTCCTTCTGGTAAATTGCTAATTACGTTGGATTTTCTCGTACAATTACAATTGTTGTAACATATTCTATCATTCCATACTCCAACAATAATAAAATTCTGAATTTTGAGACACCAAAGTTTGATGCACCTTCAAGTTAATCCTTATCTCTCAATCCAATTGAAGCTATATCTGAAACCCTCGAACAATAAATCTGAAGAGAAAATTTGTGTGATAAATACTTGATTTCTCCTTTGAAACCCTCGTGCTCAAATCACCAATAACCTTAGTGCTTCAGTGTTGCTCTGATATGTTTTGATATGCACTAATCTGCTCTGGTACCATGTGAAACTCTGGTTACCAGAAGATGGTATTAACCAGCGAATTATTTCTTCACTTATTTATGACAAATTAATTCATTTACTGGAAATAAAAAATAACAACATAAATGGGACCAATCACAAATTGAAAATGCAAGAAAATGTGAGAGAAACTAATCACACAATTTACAATCGTATTTTTGGACAAATCATTCCAAAAGAAACCCCAATGTGGGGCAAACCGATTTTCAGATCTGAAGTCTATTATTATTATCGGCAACAAATAAATTGTTATTGAGAAACACAATTGTTTGCCTCCCACTAGAAAAGCTCCGACAAAATATTTCTTTACTTTTGCTAATCTGGAAAACCCCACGGCTTCCCTTTTCTACAGCTCGCACTGCCTCCAGCAACACGTACTGGCCTCTGAAAATTCGCATTAGCTTCTAACAAACTCAATCTGCCTTTTGGAAGACTCGAATGACCTCCAATGAATTCGCATTGGTTTCAACTGAACTTGCAATGGCACTGGAAAACTCGATCTGACCTCTGGAAGACTCGCACTACCTTCCAACGAGCAATCTTGGTCTGCTCCTATGAATACACTGAGCAGTTCACCCTCCTCGTGAATCTCACAGCGTCACTGGAAAAACTCACCCTCTGGCAGAAAATATTGACAGCAAGAATCTCTAGAAAATATTTCCTCGATTACTACTACTGAAACCCTCTGGTGTCTTCTAAAAATCACCTACTCGAATATCTATATGATCTCCAAAGTTTCCCATCAATCTCCTTTATAATCTCTCATTCACGAATGAATGACCATGATTAGAAGTTCACTTGATCTAATCGATGGCTAAGATTGTCTTAGACACTTTCTATAAGCTTCTTAAGGAAAATTGACCTTATCCCAATTAATATCAATTGATTATTCACTTTTCCTAAGTTAGACTTAGGAAATCATTAAAAAAACACTATTTGACTTAATTAAAATGTTTTTCCTAGATGAAACTTACGAAAAATTACATGGGCTTGGAAATAATTAACTCCCTCATGTCTCTAGCCTCAATGACACCTCTTGAGACTAGAACACCTATATGAGCTACAAAAACTAACAAACGAGCCCCCCTTATCTTCAACGTTAGGGTTTCCTCTAGTGCAAAAAACCCTTTGTAGTATGTCAGTGTCAGACCATCCTCATGTAGGCTCTGAATCAATTCCAGCCCATTAAATTTTGGTCAAAGGCCAACCTAGGGGCATACTACGTCCAATGGTGTCATCTTGAAGAATCCTCAAATCTGGGTCAAAGTTGATCAACATCCCAAGCACTAGAGGTATTATGGGACATGTGTCATCTATTAGAGTTGCTCGGAGGCTCCAGACCCTCAACATTGCACCTTCTTTTGGCCAATGTACTTCTCTGAAGGGCTTGGCTACCTGTGGAGTGGATGCCAAAGCCTGGGTTGTTGAGCCACTTGACAAGAACAACATGGATTCTAGTGAAAGTAACCAGTGATTAAGGACTAAGATCAATATTGCATCTAGGTGAACCAAACTTGAATGTTAAGGGAAATCTAATATATAAAACAAGGATCCCTTTCCAAAATTAGGACCAAGATCTCGCAAAGGTGTTTTCTCCTTAGGTAGGGGTGGCTAAAGGTCAACCCTATTAGGTGCTTCCATCCCTTAAGGGGAAGTAACAGTTCCCTGGTCCACCCTCCAGTTGATAGGTGTTAGCAAATAATCACGTGGTAATGGAGAAGAGAATGCTTCATGGCCAAGTGCCATGGTCAAAGGGACCAGTTGATTGGGGTGTCCACATACTGAGTGTATAGATGTGAGGAGGGAGCATTTATGGATGCATGAGTTATCAGCTTGGCCTTGGGTTTTCCACCCGTCTTGTGTGCCTCTTACTTCTTCTTGATTATTCTTGTATTATCACTTATAACTCAAAGGTCAAAGCTTGTTTTGTATGATGTTGCAGTGTTATTACCCCTTTAAGATGAGTGAATTTATTGTTCATCGGGGTAGGGACATGCAAGGGTCCCTTCTTTGATGTAATGGAGCATCATGTGCTCAGGGACCAGGGGATGGCCATATGAGGTAGGTAGAAATCATGCTAAGCTTTTTCCCACATGCTAATATTTATGACTCGACCATCTTTTGCCTTTTGATTTTTCTTCCTTCTGTTTTATTTTGACCATGATATGCTTTTCTTCTTTTTTAGCTATATCAACCTCCCAAGGTAATTTTTTTGGGCCCTACTAAAGGTATGTGAACATGTGAGTGCCAAATCCCTAAGAACCAATAACAAGATGTACCCAAATAATGGAGGTGAGAATTAGGGCTTGTAATGTGGGATGGAAAGTGTTAAGTATGATATAGGGAAGATGCATGTAATGTTCCAAAATAGGAAAAACAATGATATGCAAGCAAATAGCAAATTTACACCATAGAAAAATTTAAAACAATTTAATAAACTCCTAGAACAATTAGAATTATGGAAGCCACTGAGACATTTTATTATAACTGGTGCAAGAGTACAAATATATGGAAAGAATACACCTGAGCTTGCCTTTTTTGGTAAGCGGAGCAATGCCCAAGTGAAGCAATGATAACCAAAAAATTGTCCAATTGTTTCTCTACACTGCCCCAACAAATATGCATTGTCTGCTGCAAAGATACAACTAAAAACCCCAGCTCCGATGCTCAGAAAATTCTGCTAATTTATATCTAGGGTCCTTGTCAAAAACCCAAAAAACCCCAAAAATGGGTTGGCATGGTTTTGACCTTCCAAAATCGACCCCCAAAAGACCCTACGCCCTCCAAATCTGCAGAAGCACACTACCTACCAATACACAAGAAAAATCCTCCCCAGACACTCTTGAAATGTAACACTCAACTCCACCAAAACTTCCCTTATTTCTCCCGACAAGCAATAGCCCCAATGGTTGAAACTCTATCTCCCACGTATGCTCAGTGTCTCTCTTCTGCTCTAGCCACAGAGTCTGCAAAATCATTCCTTAATATTATTGCCACTTCCAACCCACAAACTCACCCAATAGCCAACAAATCTATTGAGCCTTCTTCTCCTAATTTCTCTCGACAATAGCAATCCAGAAGAATGTTGCAATGGCCACACTAGATCCACCACTGCGTCCTCCAGAAATACGCATTGTTGGGGCAAACTGAATATAAACATTGGAAATCTCTCTACAAATCTTCTCCGAATGATAATAGATGAACCTCTCTAGGGTGGCACTCAAAGTTCCCCGAAGAAAGGGTGAGTTCTCCACTTGGAAAACTCTTGCTAAACAACAAGTGACCCAGCTAAACATCTCGAGCAGCAAAATCAAATTCGATAAGCCAAGAATGTCAAATGAAGTGTGTTGTCTTCCTTTTATAACTTTCGTGGAGCCTTTCTTCCCACCTTTTTTTCTCGCATTTTCTTCCCTCTCATGCATTTCGAATCATTGGCTTAGGGAGTGTGTATTTATTATGTGGGTGGTCCCCACATATCATTGACAAAACAAAATAATATACAATTAACTTGTCTCTAACTCCTAAGTCTATCAAAAATCAAATGGGCCCCATTTTCACCAAAATTGGCCTCCAAAATGTAGAAATAAATCATGTTCCAAAATAATTTAAGAAGGGACATTACAATGGAACACATTATCTCAATCATGGATTTACAAGTATTGCCCCTTCTATAACCCAAAGGTCATTATGGGAGGTCCCACTAGAGTAGAGTCAAAGATTAACCCCCTTGGGAAGGTGAAAGAACAAGAATACGGTCAAAGCCTATCAATCTTCCACATCATGCCATTATCCATATTAAATGCCCAAAAACAAACAAGTATAAGTACCCAATTGCAAAATGATCGAAGTAACTTTTGAATGGCAGCCCACCTTCATCCAAGTGCTAATGTTGGATGGGTGAAAAGCACATGGTTGTTGCAAGTTGCGGAGGCACATGACATATCATCATCTAATAGTGGTTAGAAGGGGATGACTAGTTGTTTGGCTTGTTGATTTTTTTTTGTAGCATCAGGGGGTATTCCCGCATGCCCAAGTTAGCCTAGAAAATTACAAAAAATTAAAATAAAATTTGAATTTTGGAACATCAAATCTTCCCAAGAAGAAAAGTCGACCCAGCTCATGAAGAAATGTATCCCTTGGGTTAGTTCACCTCCATTTGACAAGTATAAATATATGATGTCATGTCGCATTCTCTCATCAACGAAAAGCAAGTATGAGATCTGTTTTCGAAGGTTATGTTTTATACTTATCTCTCTCTTGGTAGCGCGTGTGGAAAAAGAACACTGATTTTATCAACTATCTGACCGAGTGATTTGATTGGGCGTTGACCACATAACAAGCTGAGTTTGACCACAAACCAAGGCATAGTTCAATGTAGGTGTTGACTACAGGTCATTGACCATGGGGCTAAGTTTACCCAAGTTGAAGTTTGTTTGCAAATTTGACTTTTGGTTGGTTTGACCAATGTTGACTTGTTGGGGTTTTGACAAGTTTTACTAGTATTTGACTTGGATTATTGGCACAGATTTCTAAACAAAATGTTGATTTGTAAACCTTGTTGAAGAATAATTTCTCCTAAAGAAAAGTTTTATTTTCTCCCAAGGTTGGGTTTCCAAGCTAAAAATATTCTCTATTGTACATGGCTATTTTTTTATGATTTTATTGTTTCCACTATATTTATTGTTGATATTTTCTTAAATGTAATTGTTCAATGATATTAACGGCATAAGAATAATGTGTGAAAATCATTAAAAAGTAATTATCTAACAGAAAATAGTATTATATTATGCATCTTGAAAAAAAATCAACATGCATGACCAACTAGTTGTCAAATGTAGGAGAAAAATTCCCTCCTATGTGGTTACCCATTTTTTGGGTAATAGAGACCAAGTGCAAGCCCTGGGCAACTTTGATGGAAAATATGCCTCTGGCATCTCAACTGAAAAGATTTTTGTTGTTTTGTAATGTACATTGGACAAGTGATTTCCCATGGGTTAGTCTCTACCTAGGGAAAAGTGTCCAAAATAATTTTTTTCCCAAGTGTGACTTTATAAAGTGAAAGTGACTTTATAAGTGGTAAAAGCAATGTTAAATTATAAAGTGAAAAGTGACTTTAGACATAAAGTACAATGTGAGTATTTTATTTAATGGATGAGTTAAAAAATAGAAAGTGAGAATTAAATGCACATTTATTCTCATCCCTTGATCTAAATGAAACTGAGTCATTGGATCTAAAGGTTGCCCAAAAATCATTTAGGAAAACAAACGGGGGAAAAGAAAAGAGAAACTGCATTCATTCTTCATGAGCATATTGGAGAAAGGAAGCTGAGAGCTAAAGAAATTTGTTGCAACAAGCTGAAGGAGTGATTTCTGAGCAAATCTGTGGATAGAAATCAAGGTTTAGAAAACAACAGAAGGTACAATACAAACAACATTGAATGATGTGAGCTGCATGTCGTTCAAAAGAAGTTTTTGAAAAAAAAAAATCCATATAGTGCATACGGAACAACCCATACAGTAATATCTGTACAATACATATTTTCAGCTTCAAGTGGACACAAAAATAGAGGCAAAGTGGGCATGGTTTTCAAGGAGTTTTGGATTGAAGAGATAAGTTGTATTTCGCTGTTTTGTTTTGTCTGCAAATGTGTTTTTCTTGAACTTGAAAGATAGATAAATTTGAAGAGCTCTCTAATAAGTTTTCCCCGGAGAAGATTGAAGGGGTTTTGCTGGAGTCTAAGTTGACCAAAAATCTGTGTACTTTTATGTGTGTTGTTGGTCTGGTTATGTCCATATTTATTTTCATCATGTGTTGACAGTCTCATGTGATTTAATTTGAAAATTTCATTTCCAGAATTCTATATGTTGAATACATGTTTATGGAAAAGGGCATTTCACTGAATGGGAGTGATAAGGTGAAATTAAAACCGGGTTGGGATTGTTGGAAACTTTTTTTAATCATCAAATTTCAACAATTTTTTAGAGTGTTGTCAACTGACATCATTCCATTGGAATACCACTATAATAGGGAAAAGCATACTTGCCACACTAATGATTAAAAGCATCTTGTAAAAAATGAGTAAAAAATAAAAGGGAGTGAAAAATTTTACATCGATTGTTTTAAGATGTTATATATGATGGTTCTCATTTTATTGGATGACCAATTAACTGCTTAACAAAATTGTGTGCTTTCATATCCATTCAAGTGTGGAATAGCCAATGAGTCTAATGGAACATAGCACTAAACTATTTTGTTAAGTCAGAAAGAAACCCAGCGAAAAACCCACTTCTTCTTTGGCTTACAGGAGGTTCTGGGTGCCACGATTTTGAAGGATTTGCCTATGGCATTGATGAGTTTTGTGGAACATTTACTCACCCTCGCTTTCTCTGTCAATGCTCCAACATTGCCACTTATTCAAATAATGATCTTGTTTATGTTTTTGTTTTGAAATTAAGTAACCTCGGATATGGGCATGTGAATGGCTTGTTGAAATGGCCAACTACAAGTCTTAAGTTTTGTTTGTGTGCCTCGCTGTAAGGAGTTGGCAACCAAAACCAAGTCAATTGCCATTAGAAGCAGTTTGATAGAATATATTTTTTTCCAGGAAGAAAAAGCATAATATATTCATAAAAGAAGATTACATAATGCAAATGCAAGAAGCATATGCAAAAACGTAGACCGAGCCACATGCAAATCTGCTTAAACAGATCCCAAATAAAGCCCCGAAAGGCCAATATTGCCCCCCAGCAAGACAACCCAACTATAAGGTGCAGAAGTGGCACCAAAACATCAAGCAGACAAGCATCTGAAGAAAGAACAACCAGCGTAAGATTTGACCGCCCAATACGAAAGGAGAGGCACGAAATGAGGAAGAGAGCAGCAAAAGAAGCCACTCCTTCCCCGCCCCTTCAAAATCTTCATCCGAATCAGACAAGAAACAGAGGAAAAACACTGCCTCAATCATCTGCATCTACCTGCAGAAAAGACCATCGGAATCATCCATAGAAACGGCACGAAATAGCGCAGAGCACCATTGTTCCCTCAACGCTCCAAAGGATATGCCGTGGCCAGAACAAACCTATCTGCCACCGAGAAGGAGAAAACCCACCGGCGCAGAGGCGACATCGGGGGCAAAGGCGGCAAGGGTAGCCACCTCGCCCCCGCTTAGAGAAAACTAAAAGACCAGAAGATGTAACGAGCCTGCAGGGCGAAACCATCTCTGCTTGCCTCTTGCCGCTCGACTTAGGAGAAGCCCCGCGGAGTCGCCGGTGAAACCCACGCAGTTCCCGCTCGCCTCTGGTGATGCCCTCGCTGCCTGAGGAGAAGCCCTCTCCTGCCTAAGTGAAGCCCTCGCTCGCCTCTGGTGACGCCTCACACCGCTTGTTGCTCAACTCTGGAGAAACCCAGCTTTTATGAACCCCTCGCCGCCTGAGGAGAAGCCCTCGAACACCTCAGGAGAAGAAATACATTGTGCCTGCCAAGGAAAAAACTGAGCCAAGGAAGAACCCTCGCTGCTATCCACTGTCGCTGCCTCTGAACGCTATGCTGACTGTTGCCCCCTGTCTGGAATGGAGCAGCCAATCGACTTTCTCGTTGAACCGCTCGCCCCTGGACTAAGGCATTCCTCACCGCTCGTCGCTCCTGCGCTCGCTGCTCCTGCTCCTGCTCGCTCCAAGGAAAGCCTATTTTCAAGGGCCCGCTTGCCGCTCCTGCTCCTGCTCGCTCGCCGCTCCTGCGCTCAACCCCCTGCTCCTGCTCCTGCTCGCACCAAAACAAAGCCCGTTGACAAGGGTCATTCGCCGCTCCTGCTCCTGCGCTCAGCCCCCTGCTCGCCACTCCTACGTTCGCCGCCCCTGCCCATGCGTTCGCCACTCTTGCTCCTTTAGAAAACAAAAAGAGGAGTGCGCAGCTTGATGCTCCTGCTCCTGCTCCTGCTCCTGCGCTCAACCCCCACTCCTGTGTTCGCCGCTCCTGCGCCTACTCGCCCTCCTGCGTTCAACCCCCTGCTCACCCTGTTTGGACTTGCAAGTTGTAATAATAAGGTTCATGTTTGATAGAATATATAATTGTGCGGAGTGATGAAATTTGAATTCTAGATTCTACAGTGTATAGCTATTCGATGTTCAGTTTATTTAATTGCCTTGTAAAAAAATTGTGAAAAGCTAGATGCAAGAGCTCAATCTCATGCACCTTCCCTACTTGCAAGGGCACGCAAGGAGACGCTATTTTCGTGTAGTCATAGTTTAGCATGCACTCTTTTAAAAGGAAAAATACATAAAATTACTGTTTAGAAAAATTGTCAAAGAATAACTATCTTTTAATGTTTGTTAGATGGAATTGTCTCTTCCCGCAGGTCCAATTAGTTTTGATGTCGATAAAGTATTGTGTGAATTTGACTTAGCTCATCCCCAATCTGCAATTTTGGACTAGGGTCCAAGTTCAAAGCTCCTAGCTCTGCAAGTACCCTTTTAATGAAATGTTTTCTGTCGGGACACACATTTTCACCTCTTTCATCATTCACTTAGGTCAGGTGGGCACACCAGATTATCATAAGGCCTATTGATCATATCTTCGATATAGCACATCTGATATTAATTTCCAGTTGTGTCGATTATGTCAATTGCTGGAGTTTATGATTGCTGAACTGTTGCACAACTTGGTCTTGAGTTTAGATGCCTTTGAATGTTCTGCAACAAAGAGACTTCTAATGTAACAAAATAACTTTGAATAGTTTGTTTGCACGTGTTGTCCAACAGTATATTTCTTGATTCTCCGGTTGGGACTGGATTTTCATACTCCAATACAACTACAGCACAAGATATTTAAAGACTCTCCGATAAACACACTTTCCTCATAAAGTTCTTCAGCTCTATCCTACTGCAAAAATATTTTATAGTTCCAAAATGTACCTAATTTTGTGAAGCTCAGCACAGTTTATAATCTGTGATGCAGTACAGGTTTATAATCTGTGATGCAGTGGTTTGAGGCATGCCAAGAGTTTCTATCTAACCCAATATGGGTAGGAGGTCCACTGTAGACACAGGAAATAGCAAATGGTATAGCACCTATGACAATTTTTTTTATTTAATTGATATCTTTGTTCCTCTACTTTTGGAGTAGGCTGCATTTCTGGAAAACAAAGGTTCTAGCCTTTGTATTTTTCTATGGAACTATGGATCTGTATTTTCTTAATGCAATTTGTTTTAAGATTGATACTTTCATGTTTGGCTGTTACAATTATCTCTTTCTTTGACGGAAAATGAAGCTGATATCAAACCAACTGTGAATTAGATTGGAGCACTTTGCTAGTGTAACTAAGGCTTGTACATTTATCCATTCAGGTCCTCCAAATTTTGTTGGCAACTTTGAACAAAGCTACATTCTTCATTATGATTTACATAGTCTCACTTTTTGAATGACTACATTTTCAGGGTCATCTGGTTGGAAAAGGGGTGACAGATTGGGACATGTTTAGATGAATTATACCGTGTGAGTACACGCACCAGTAATAGGAGATCCCAGGGGAGCTTACATACGACATTATTTTTGTATTCTTCAGGCAAAGACAGTAGTTCCAAATTATGGTTTTGACAGTGGCTTTTAACTCAACCCCTTTTTTATTAATCACAGGCCTCGGGTACACATTGCATATGTTAATAATTGAGGCAAAAAATAGTAGAAATCATATCGTTTATTGCTGAGTATGACCCTGGATTTCTTACATATTAACAAATTACAGTTACCATTTACAGTCCAGCGAATGCAAATTGAAGCATAAGTGATTATCTAGACCCGATCAAAACCCTAACTTATGGCTTCAAAGCAGCCAAAAGAGTTGAAACAAACAAAAATTCACTGCAGACTTTTGCTAGGCATTTACCTATTCAAATAAAGATCTAGAAATTCAGAGTTAAGTTTTAAGTTGTGAACAATAATCACAAGCCACCGCTTTCCAAAAGACACTGAACATACACCACAGCTACTGGAAGATGGTTAGCATATGTTTTTGTAGTTGGGGCACAGGTAGGTTGGAGGCAAGGCCCATGAAAAACTTTGTTATTAATCATTGGAATGTTTTACTTTTTTATTATGTTGTTCTTCAAAGAAGTTATTATACAACCTTTGTTAGAGGAAAAGAACAAGGATAGCATATTGTGAAAGAATAGAAGTAAAACATTCCAATGATTGATAATCGAAATTTTTCATGGGCCCTGCCTCTGACCTACCTGTACCCCAACTAAAACTCATTTTCACCTATATTATGCATTTACCAACAAAGCTTTACCAGTGTCATAGGCCATAAGTATAATCTGTCCAGATAGTTCTCCAATAGCAATGATAGCCAGCTTAATTGTCATTCATGCTTTACAGTGTTCTGGTAAAAAATTCAGATTGTCAACTGAATCTCCAGCATTTTTAACAATGCGCTGAAATCTAAGGACAAGTTTCTCCACTATTTTACATGAGAAATATGGGAGTGACCCCAACAAAAGATTTCTTATTGCTACCAAGAAAGATATTACTTCTCCCTATATGGCAAATATGAGAGGTGAACAATAAAACATCTGAGAAAAATCACAAGACATGGAAATGCTAGACAGTCTCCTCTAGTGGCCTCAAATTTCGAGGAAGCATGAACTCTACATATAACGGGTAGTGATCTGATGGATAAAAACCATCTATATTATCATTTACAACTTCACAGGAAATTGGAGCCAAGGAGCGCCCCCTAAATAGAACCCAATCAAGGTGCAAGTCCTGATTTTGGCGATCCCAACATAGGCAAAGAGCTCTCAAAATTAGCTTTAAAAATTCCAGAGTTCCTTGCTTATCTCCTGCAGTTAAACCAGAAGGATAAATAAAAATTCAAATGCATTGCCCTAAACAAATAGGGCAGGACTCAAATGAAAGAACGCTTAGACTTGGCCAAAGACCATACCTTTAAACCCATGGTATGTATGTATGAGGGAGACATTTTTCCTCATCCGCGCATTTGCCCAAGCATCCCTCATGTCACCAACAACACCATGCTCTCTGGAAAAGAAAAGAAAAGGACTAGATGAAATGGGACAGACAACGAAATTAAAGATGTTTGATCAAAAGAGAACATCCAACACTACAAGTTAGGAAAATTGAACTCTTTCAGAAGTATCACTTTCTGATGATATTTGGAAGCAATAAAAGGACTTCCACAAAATCAACAAAGTGAGACTTAAAGGAGACAAATAAATGTAAAAGCTTGGACATTTGGACTTCTCTTACAGATTTAAACATTTCCTGGTCATATTTGGAAGCAATAGGACTTCCAAAAGGTCAACAAAGTAAAATTCCAATTGTGATGGACAAGGGGCATTCCAGGAAAAAGAGCAGCTTCAAGAACATGTTATTTCACCATAACTAGCATATTTTATATAAATATTAACAAGCCAGAACATATATGTTAAAAATCGATGTTATCAGAACTGGACCCGTCATAGAACTAGTCAAACCCAAAACCAGGAACTGAAAAAAAAAACCGAACCAAAAAACCATCCAAACAAAAAATAAATAAATATTCAAATTTTAGTTTTAAAAAAACATAGATATCCAGGTGCATCCATACGAATCCAAAACATTATACACAAATATGCAAAGTTTCACACATATATAGCAAGGAAGGGTGTATATAATCAAAATAGCAGTAAGTGTAATACATCTTTGAACCAAAAATACATCAACAAAGAGGCTATAGATGGCCTCTAAAGTCAAAAAAAAAAGTCATCCTACAACAAATACCTACATATCATCAAAATCACTGCCTTTATTGGGATCCTCATCATCAAGATCACTATGTAATCAATAAAAATAAGACAGAAAAAGCTTAACACATCAAATTGAGATTTTGTTTGAGTGATGGGTACATTTTTACTAGTGTCATGACAATGGAGTTCAACAAACAATGTCACCAACATCGAGGTATATAGAGGACTTGGTGCTCTTGATTAAATACTAGGACCATACCCCCATACATGATGGAATCCAATGGAAACGTAAATCCTAAAATTCTGAAACCCATTACAATATAGCATTAGTAGGGCCTACTGCCTCAAAATCTAGCAGGTCTTGTGAGGGGAGCTCAGAAGACAAAAACTAGACTAAGGGACAATAATGAGGCATGGCCACTGTCACCACAGCCACTACCCCCTGCTCTTTTGTGGATTTTCACCACTAGAAAGGCTTCCCTATAGTTGGTCACCTATGAGAGATATGCTATGTCCAAGGAATAAGGTGACAAAGATAGGCTCATAGAGTACAACTCTTCTTAAGGACAAGGCTCAACAAGCAAGATATGGCAATTTGCATCCTCCAATGTAGCCTATTTAGGGCACAAATGATCTAAGGTTTGATGAATAGCAAGCCTAATGGATCAACCTAGAATCACAAGGCCAAGAAAAGGCTTCCAAACAATGAATACTAGCAACCAATGGAACAAGAAGCCTTCAACAAGCCCCAAGTTGAAGCCTAGGGCAAAGTAGGGCTTTTTTAGGGTGATGGTCTTATGAGGTAGGTAGAGCTCATGCTAGGCTTTTGCCCACGTGCTAATTCTTATTTTCCCAACCATCTTTTGCATTTTCATTTTTCTTTCTCTTATTTTGTTCTGCATGTGATATGCTCTCTCTTCCTTTTAGCTGCATCAACCTCCCAAGGCAAGTTTTCGGACCCTACTCAAGGTATGTGAACATATGAATGTCAAATCCCCAAGAACCAATGACAAGTTGTACCCAAAGAATGGAGGTGAAATGTGGTCTTGTAATGTAGGGTGGAAGATGTTAAGTATGACATAGGGAAGATAGAACACACTATCTCTATCATGGCTTTCCAAGTAGTGCCCCTCCTATAACCCAAAGGGCCTTTGCAAAGGACCCACTAGACCAGGGTTAAAGGTTAACCCCCTTGGTAAGGTGAGAGAACAAGAACACGGTCAAGGTCTGTCAAACTTTCATATCACCCCACAATCCATACTAAATGCCCAAAAACAAACAAGTATAAGCACCCTATTGCAAAATTATCAACATACCTGTTGAATGGCAACCCACCTTTGTCCAAGTGCTAATGCCTAATGTGTGAGAAGCACATAGTTGATGCAAGTGGCAAAGGCACATGGCATATCATCAACTAAAGGTGGCTTGCAGGGGCCGTTGGCTGACTAGCTAGCTATCAAATGTACGAGAAAAAAAATTCTCTTATGGGGTTATGCATTTTGATGGGTAACAAGGCCCTAGGGTTGAATATTAGGTTGCCCAACTCATAAATTATTGTTTAAAAAAAATTGTGTTTTGAGGATCCTTAGACTAGGCTAGGGTTAAGGTCGAAATTCAACTAGGGTGCATGTGTTGGCTTGTGGAAGGGTTTTACAAGTGGACCTCAAAATCATCCTTTTCTCGTGGCTTATTCTTCCATTTTAGGGTTGACATCATAAGCCCTAGGCAATTTTTTCCCTAGGAAAACCTTAATCTAGCCCTAGGCTTCAACTTGGGGCTTGTTGAAGGCTTGTTGTCCCTAAAATTGATCATATTCATCTATTCAAGCCTTTTCTTGGCCTTGTGTACCTAGGTAAGCCTATTAACCTTGCTTATTCACAAACCCTAGGTCACTTGTGCCTTAGATAGGCCTCTTGGAGGGTACGCTTTGCCTTATCTAAGCTAATTTGAGCCTTTTCCTTGAAATGAGTACCTATCCTAAGCCTATCCTTGTCGCCTCCAACCCTCCATTAGGTGACTTACATAGGGAAGCGTCTGTTGTGAGAATCCACTAAAAATAGGAGGTGGTGGTTGTGGTGACATCAAGCCACACCTCATAGTGTTGTCACTTGGTCTAGCTTTTGTCTAGTGAGCTACCCTCACAAGACCTGCTAGATTTTGAGGCAACATCTTCTAGAGTCATTATCAGGGAGGATTTGAGCCAAACTCCTCGTTATTTGAAGATTAAGCTTCACTTCCTTTGAAGAGAATATTTAAGATGACAAAATAGCTTCTCTTCTAATGACTCCTGATAGTAATCCTATTAAGATCCCTGGTAGTTCTTCTGACAATACCATAGCTCCAAGAAAGAAGAAGACTATGATACCCCCTAGTTAACATTTTCCCCTTTTGTAAATATTTGTAATTACTTTAAATGAGTAATAAAGGTACACAGATTCCATTGCTCGAGGAAGAGGGTTGCTTGAAGAAATGGTCGTTCTATAAATAACAATCTTGGTTGGTGGAAAACAATTAAATGTTTTGACTATGCATTGAATTCAACCAAAAAGGGAAGGATTGGTCCAGGTGTCCTTCAGCCAAAACTACAAGAAAAGAAAAGGACAAAATTTATGAGCAGTATGGTTGTGTTGTCAAGGGATGACTGTTGTGCAACTTGTGGAAGAAGGAAGGCAGTTAATCCATTAGGTGACGGGGGATGCATTCATTCTCATGAATACGGGCTCTTTTTTGCTCTCACACGCCCACAAGCCAAGAAGTATTGACAGCAAACATAATATTCATAACTACAATGCATGGGAGAACACAAAGTTGAAAGAGAGATCAAGTGGTCTCTATCATTGAATCGACTCCAGGAAAGGAGCACCACCTGAGGAACCTTCAGAGTGAAGCTTATTGTGCGAATTGTTTAAGAGAGTGTGGCTTGCTTGTAAGGTTGAAGAACCCACTAGGAGCTTGTGGATTGATGAACCTATTAGATCTAGGAAGAATCACTCAAGTGTTTGTGAAGGCTAAAGAATCACCAAGAGTTGCCTTGGGGTTGAAGCTTTGGTGCTTTACTCATTAAGGCACAACCTGAGAAAGAGATTTCTTTACCCATTAATAGCTTACCATTGACAAGCCTTCCTCGTACTGGACTCTCTTCTCCTAAAAGTGAGTTGGAGTTCTCCGTATTGTGAAATGTTGGCATGACTCTATATG
This sequence comes from Pinus tabuliformis, assembly GCA_031772625.1. Lineage (NCBI taxonomy): Eukaryota > Viridiplantae > Streptophyta > Pinopsida > Pinales > Pinaceae > Pinus > Pinus tabuliformis. Next base: position 539,899,502 of record CM062820.1, on the reverse strand, counting down.
CCTGAACTATGTGAGTTATGATGAGCTTAGCTAGTGGATGAAGGTAGTAATGGCCTTGTGACATCTTGTATCAACTATGATGGTTGGCCAAAAGCACCCCACCTCAAGCTTTGGAATCCGACTCAAGGGTGACAGTTGCAAGTAAGACTTGGCTACAGCTGTCTATGATTGGGTGGAAAGTCGTAGTCCTGATCTCAATTGCCAACTCTAGTATTAATTCCAAATAAGTGTTTGTGACAGCATCTCCTTGTTATTTAGCTCATGTTGAGCTATAAATCCTTGTTGTATTTACTGTTTAAATGGCTCATGTTTCGCTAAGAATGGAATGGTGAAACTCTAATGCATGCGTGCATTGTTGCTATGATGTTGTATCATTATTTTGTGTGCAGGGAACACTTATCTATATATATATATATATATATATATATATATATATAACCACCTATGTAGGTGTAGTATGCACTAGGTAACATTGTTGTGTGTGGTATGAGCATTGGATGCTCGCTAGGTGGCTACAAGCCTGTAACAATGAATATTTGATGACTAGTTGTGAGGCTCATGCCTGGAATTTCTGTCCATGAATATGAAACACTTGTAGGCTTGTGTTATTGTTGCTTATGAGCCTGTATTTATGGCTAATGCCTGAAATTGAACCATAAAGGGGAGATTCTTGTTTGCTAGTGGAATGATGGTCTCCTTGTGGTCTTTTGAGCATCCTAGGTTCTCTGGTTGTTTTTATGATCTTGTTATGCTTTTTTACTTCTTGAAAGAGACTTGTAGATCTCTAAGCCGAGGTTTGTCTACTCCCTGTAAGATATTGAGGACTTAAGGGGCAACAAACCTTTGAGAGACTTGATGGACAAGTCCCTAAACCATATTCTGTATTTCCGTCATCAAGAACTTTGAGATGGCATTCTTGTGGAAAGCTCAAGAGGGATAGCACCAGAGTGTGCTTCATAAGCCTTTAATGGTTATAGTCAAACTCTGGTGCAAGTCTAGATGTTTGCAGAACCACTGAGGCCAAGCCACAGTCGAAACTTGACGTAGAGGGCTCTTAATGCAAACCAAGTAGCAAGCCTTATCTCATACCTTAGCCTCTTAGTCTTATTGGTGACCATGCATTGGTCGGTGGGAGAACTAACTCCCATGCAAGAGGGTTAGTCGTGCCCCAGGTAGTGGCAAGAGGATTCTGCATAGACGGGAATTCGAGCAGCAACCTATGGAAACTTGCACGTCCCAGTGTCTATCTCCTGGGAAGTAGCCTCGCACCACTTTTAAGGAATGACCGAAATGACTCAACACCAAGACAACGTGGCGTGAGAAGTGGAAGTCATGGACCAAGTGGGGTTACTTGCAGTGTAGAGGACTGGACCCACCAAGCCACGTGAGCCAGGAGGTTGGTCCCTAGGAGTTCAAAGGTGAGGCACAAATTGAATGGAGCGGGGTGACGTACATTAGGACACGATGGAGTATGCATAATCCTGGTTATCCGTTCATTGGAGTGGTGCAACCCCACCATACACGTTATTCTGAAAGGCCTACCCTGGAGCAAATGTAAAGTGCACAAGTGAGGAAGGGTCGGGGTAATGGGCCCAGGTAACAGGAATGTCTCCGTCAGCGGGCGGCCCATTATTTGACACATGATTATAAATATATATGTGTTTTAGTGGTTGCGACGAGCGTAAAAGGTTAAGGGAATTATACATACACACACACACACACAATGCGCAAATCTATATACCTATAAATGTAGACCGAAGTGGAACCAAAACCATGAACGGGTCAGCGACCGATATACCAGTGCTAGGTGGCGCTGGCAGGTAGGTTGGCTAAGATAGCCACATGAGTGCCACGTGGCCAAGTTGATGTCATGGCACCTTCTGATTCATCGAAAGTTTAATTAATTGTATCTCTTGAATGAAAGGTCAAATTCAAGTAAAATTTTATTGTCGGAATCATCTTGACAAGACAGATGCAACAGTGACATTTGTTCAAGCTTTAAACTAGTTAAGAAGATCAAAAATTTTAGATCCCATTTCCATAATGGTACCTTGGATTTGGGTCAGCATAGTAACCACCTCCTTCTAACCTGTGAATTGGTGGGATTTAGGAGAGGGTGTGTTACAAAGACTACCAAAAGATTGTTGAAGCAGCTATATTACTTGTGATCCCAAGACTCCCATGGTTAGAAGTCTATTTGTAAACAACACCAACCCTCCCACCGTGGACAAGCCATGGCTCATTGCTACATTTAGGCCATTAGATGTTAGCAAATTCACTGATGCTCTACATCCGTTACCTAAGAAGTATTTTGAATGGTTTCCTAAATTCAATGGTGCTAATGCTATCACTGCAAAAAAACATATGAATGAGTTTTATTGGGCAGTGAGTGCTAAATTGATCATGGATGAGGATGTAGTAATGATGCTCTTTGCCTTGACTTTAGAAGGAAGTGCTAGGGATTGGTATCTTAGTTTATCCCAAGGCAGTATCATTGATTGGGATGCCTTTCATCAAGCCTTCAACAAAAATGGACCACAATCAAGGAAGGAATCATCCTTCTTGAGAAATTTCTTGAACCCATCCATATCATCCTTCTTGAGAAATCCCATCTCCTCTTGTCAAATCAGCAAGACCCAACCATATCAGCATGGCTTCTTAGGAAATGGTTTTCCCAATCATGCAAAGACATCAACACTTCATCTCAACGAAGGAGACATTCTGCATCACTCCAAGCTTGTCTCTAAGGTATACAAACTTCGCTTTAGACAAAGGCTTGGTGAGAATGTCTACAATCTACTCATTTGTGGATATGTACTAGAGCTTCACTACTCCCTTCTGCACCATGTCTCAGATGAAGTGACCTAATCAAATAGTCCTGCAAGAAGCTCTGGAAGCCACACTGCTTCACGAATTGCAACACCCACTGCAATATATTGTGCCTCTATTGTACTAAGTGCGACAGAAGTTTGCTTCTTGCTAAACCAAGATATCATAGCTAATCCCAAGCTAAAGCAGCACCCTGAGGTACTCTTTATGTCCTCTACACTATTGGCCCAACCTGAATCAGTATATCCCTGCACCTCACTTCAACATTTGGGACATATCTCAAACCATATCCAACTGTACCATGCAAGTACCTCAACACATGCCCCGTTGCATGCCTTGGCTCAACCATAAACTAGCTAGCTTCCTTCACTAGATCCATCACCATAGCTGTTTTTTGGTCACCCTAACTAGGTGCTCCCTCTGACACTGAAGAAGATCCTCCTATGGAAATCCTATCTATCCCCTCTGCCACTACTACTCCCTCTATCAGTGAAGTGTATCATGGTCCCCTCATAGAATGCATACTACTCCTAGAGACCTCTCGTCTCTTAGCATCTAACAATCTCAACTCATGAAATCCTCTTGGAAGGTTGCTGCTCCCATTCTACCTAAATTTCTGTTACCTCAGAACTAGAAGCTCTTCCGATCATCTAGCAAGGTTCTGGACGTCATAACAATCTATACAATTTCCTTCTTTGAATACTAACCATCTGACGACTAGAGCAAAAATCTTCTCATAGTCCACTTCCTCTTTCTAGGAGAACCCTCTTTGTCACAAGCCTCGCTTAGTACTTTTTAATGTTTCCATTTGTTGAAAATGTAACTAGTATCAGTCTTCATGATTATTGTCTAGCTCATGACATGATGTAATTATTATGTATTTGTAAAAAGAAAGAAAAATAAAAAAATATTGTAAAAGAAACGAAAATTATTATTTTATAAGCATGACTTTCATGCTCAATTTATTATATTTCTAGGTCAAAGCACCCATTGTGTGCTTCTAGGGTTTGTGTCATAAGTCATAATCCTTGTCATCATGTAAAAGACCCTTCTTGGGTTTTCTGTGTCAAAGAAGAAAAAAAAAATTATGTAAAAATTGTCATTTGTCACTCCTCCATCAAGTTGGCCTCCTCTCCCATCAAGTCAGCCTCATGAAGGTGATTTGACCACACAAGGAGACTATATATGAGCAGTAACTTCGACCTATTGTGGGATCAATCAAGCATCAATCGATTTGAAAAGAAAGAAGTGTGAGGAGCCTAGTAAATGAGGTTTATATCATTGAAAGGGAAGAAGAACTATAGCGAAGAAAGAAGGAACCCCTGTCAAGCAATAAAAGGTTGAAATTTCTCTATTTTTGTCACATGTGCGAGTAGCTAGGGTTACTACAAGTCTGAACTATTGCAGGCTGAATTTCAGAAGTTGCAGAAAGGGCTGAGTCCCTTGTTGATTTGTTTTGGACAGATTGACTTGTGTTGATGATTGAAGGACTTGACTAGAAGGCTGACTTGGTGGATGGAGGAAGGTTTGGTGTTGTTCTAGAAGTCTTGGTCGTCTCATTTTGAATTGGTTCTTGAAGAAGAAGAGAATTTTGGTTGGGTTTTCCCCTTAGAGGGGTTTTGCCCTAGCCGAGTGCCTACATCTTGTGTTCTTTCCTTTGTGATCTTCATAGTTTATGGCAACAGTTTGATGATGAGTACATAAACATTAATAAAGAAGCAAATACATAGTCACAAATAATTGTCATATAAAGAGAAATCAAGTTAGCAAATGACCTAATGCTGCCCTAAGGATTTCTCAACACCATCTACTGCATGAATCATCGCTTTTTGCAGTCTCCACAATGGATCTATTTTTCCTTTCTGTAAACTCCATTTAGGAGGCCATGGAAGAAAACTTATAACTAAGCACAAAATACAAGGACAAGAGGCTAGCCAAAAAAATTAAAGTAATAATAATAATCAAGGGAGAAAAACATGATTAGAAGTACTTATCTCTTGATTAAGGAAGAAACTGTTGAGGATTGTCAACTCCCTCTTTGATAAATTTGTGACTTCCTCTGAGGTGGATGCTCATTATCATCAACATTGACTACTAATGCACGTTGCTTTCTCTTCCTGTTCTTCTCAAGACACTTGGAGGCATAGTGTCCAAAATCATGACAAATGAAGCACTTGACCTTTGACATATCCTTCTACTTTTCTTTGGGCGCCAATGCTTGGGTTGGTTGTCCTAATAATTTATACAGTCCTCCCTCTTGAATACCAATCACTCCTACTGAGTCTATGCTAGAGCCGTTGGGACATACAAGAACTTGACTATCTACAAATGAAACTCTATAACCTTTATTCTCCAACTCTAAAATAGACAGTAGGTTATTTTTCAACCTGGTACAAACAATACATCACTCATGTATAAAATCTCTGGACTCCAGCTGAACTGAGGTTGTCCCAACTCCTTTCACAACATACTTGGCATTGTCTCCAAGTTTCATTTCCCATGTTGAATCCCTCTCGGTCAAATAGGTGAAAGAATCTTGAAAACTTGTCATGTGTCTAGAAGCACATCTGTCCACCAACCAAATATCACTATTTGAAAGCACAGAAACAAGGACTTTCTCCTCAGCTCCATTTGACTCTGGAATAGCTTTCTCCACATGATCTTGAAGCTCATTCTCTTCCAAGATAAGGAGTATCCTGGTCTTCCAAGATCTGAAATTGATGGCACCATCTAACCAGTCTTCAACTCTGAGACTTGGTGCCATTTTGATAAAAGATCCAAAAACCAATCAAGTTGTTGAGCACTTGTCTCTTAGGCTGACTTCAATGGCTGCTCTTTCAACAAAGCTCTGATACCATGCTGAATTCTCTACAAGATGTACATTCAAAAACAATTTCTACCAGATAATTACTTCCTAATGATTTCCAACAGTATTTCTATGCCACTGTTATCATTGAGTAATTGCACTTCATAAATTCTCAATAGTAAATGCAGCGGTAAAGATCATGGAAAGATAGTCATGCACAATAGAGACAATAAATTTTACCTTGGGAAACCCAATCTTGGGCGAAAAAACCAACAATCTTTTTAGGAGGAATTATTCATCAGCAAGGCTTACAAATCATATATTTCTCTAGAAATCTGTGCCAATATCCAAGTCAAAATACCAGTCAAACCTAGCCAACCTGCTGTCGTTTGAAGTCAGCCCCTTTAGCCCTTCCTAAACCATGTTTCACCTACAGCTAGCAAACTCCTGCAGCCTTCCTGTGGCCCTTGCAGCCTTTCTGCTGTTCTTTGGCCCCTGCGGTCTTCTTGCTGCTCCTGCAGCCTTTCTGTGGCCTTTGCTGTCTTCCTGTAGCCTTCTTGCAGCCCCTGCAGTTTTCATGCCGCTCTTGCGGTCTTCCTGCCTCTGCTGTGGACTTCCTGCTTCCCATGTGGACTTCTCACTTCCCATGCAGACTTCTTGCTTCCCACACATGCGGTTGTCCAAGAGAGATAAGATGATGAAAGAGAGAAGATGAATTGCTCTTGCTTGGTGGAGAAAATGAGATGTCATATCATCTATTTATACTTGTTGAATGGGGGTAAAATTACCCAAGGGACACACCCTTTCATTTGGCTGGGCCGACTTGGAGACAACAAAAAATAATTTTTTATTTTAATTCTTCATAATTCTTCTAGGCTGACTTAGGCATGCGGAAATACCTCCCTATGCTACACAAAAAAATCAACAGTCTCTTGGTCTAGTTTATGCCTTGTGGGGTTTCCCTTTCCAAGGCCTGCTAGATTTTGTGGCAACAAAGCTCACATCGAACCCTTTTCCTAATCAGACATCGAAGCATAGCTCTCTCATGGACCACCATTTCCTCTGTAAAATGGTTATCAACTACTTCATATCATATGCGCGAAGAAAAAAATCCAATCTTTAATATGCAGAGATAGATTGTCAGTGGCCTTCACGTAATCTTGCTTCTTGACCTTCTATTCCTTTGACTTGTTACAGAGACCAGGTGCAAGAATAAGTAGCTCCTTCAGTTGCAGGTGTAACTGTTTGTAAACTTGATGAATAAAAACCGGAAGATAAGGAAAGGAATTTTCTGCCCTTGACTTCTAAAGCAGGTGAAATTTGTTTTCAAAGGATACCAATGAAGGCTATATAGTGTTTGTTTTTATTTCCCAGACGTTTCTAACAGGGGATACTGATTCATTTGGTTTCAACAACAGTATGTATCATAGTTTGTAAAATTCATCTGCCCATGGTCCAGTGAGGAACCAGTTAAAAATCTTAAGCAAATATAATCACAATTCCATCATAAGTTTTCATATAGAACTCCTCAAGGTATGGTTTTCATGATGGAAGTTGTTTGCTTTTCATTTCTATAATCTACTGTTCTTGATTAAATAAGGAAAGACGATTCAATCGGATTTAAATAAAAGTGTATCGAAAGGTATAAAACATAGCTATGATTGGTTTGGACTGTGATGAGATGTAGTCTAGTGGATGTGTTCAGACATTTATCATATTTATGATGTCCCTCTTGTACGTATTTCATTTAACTTTTTGTTTTTTTATAAGTGACTGGTCTCAAATGATGACTCACCTCACTTGTATTTTATATTTATTATTTGTACATTTCAGAGACTTGGTCAAAGATGACCACACTCTCCAGTCTTTTACTCCTATATAATCTAACACAACAACAGAATGTATACAGTTCAGCAATCCCCTCTTATGCTTGGATACTTGTTCTTTGGTTTTTCTGTCGTGTATATGAGCATTTCGCGTTGCTGTTATTGTTTGTAAACGCACATCATACATGAAGTAGACAGAACCATTAAAGTAAAATAAATGAACTGAGTGCCCCACAGATTTTGATGCAGAATCCATCTTACAGAATTTCAAATACTAGAAAAGTCAGAATCTTAGGATTCTATTGTAGGTGTTAACATGAGCATATGTAGATGGAAAAGTCAAATAATCGCCCATTTGGTCATCTAGATGTGTAAACAAAAAATGTCTAAAAGACACCTTTTATAAATACAGAAAGATAATTACATCAGCCACTAGAAACAAATGAAAAAATGATGAAAATGAACCATATAGTTTTATCCAAAAACAGAAATTATATAATCACATAACAAACCATTAAATGCATGTTATTAAGCACACCGGGATGAGATTACTACTACCTTGATCTTCCTAGGAGGAAACGCCCTGCAGTTGATTCTTTTTGAGTGTTAAATCCCCCACAATAAACAACAGGTAAACTGGGAGGTAAAGATGCTATATGCTGCCATGTCAGCAATGCACCTCGTCTTCGAGCACGAGCACTGACTTCATCCATGTTTGTGTTCACAACTTGAAAAGAAAAACCAGGTGGCTCAACTCTCTTGAGTTGAAATGTGTGGAAATTATGTCAATGTAAACAACAAAATTTTGAAGGAGAATCAGCTAAAACAGAGCCCTAATTACAAAAATACCGTGACTGAATCCACTTCAGTAATAGCCATAGAATTTTTGTTTACAAAACCATAAAAGGATATCACCCATGTTGCAATACTGGGTACTGTTGCACCCCATGAAGTGCTTCCAGGAACAGATGGAGACTCTGATAACCAAAAGGTCCCACCCTCCATACGTTCAACCTGCAAACCCATGTCAAGAGTTAGTATGATTAATGATATTGATATAGTACTCAAAATTGAAGAAACTTCAGTAACCTCCGGCCCTTGCATATCTACAGACTTTGCATACGCAAAATATCAAGTGCCAGAATTTTTCGATAGTAATGTACTTTTTTAATAGTGTTATTAAAAGAGGCATGACATACTATCATACCTTCTCTTTATCATAAAAAATCGTGCAGTGCTCATCTGTAGTATCCTGGGACCCTTTCCTCGAGATTCCAAATTGTTCATAACCTTAGAAAAAAACAGCCCCAATTAGCACTCTTTAATAAACATAAAAAAAGTAAGCCCAAGCACTCCAAAAGGTATGGTTGCAAAGAAAGAAATAAATAAGAGTTGCCACGAGGGAAAAATACATGCGTAATCAGTCTATCATGCTAACTCATTTTGACATTCAATACACCTGGCACAAAAGTTGGATATTTCAACAATGAACCAACCTGTATATTAACATATGCAATACTGCAACTCTCGATCCCAGAAAGACTTCCCAAAGAAAAAATAATATAAATCATAATATGGACAAGTTGTTTCTTATTCGTCTTTCACAGCAAGTTCATCTTTTTATGATCTCTAGTTCAATTGCATCAAGGCAAGTTCAAAGCTCCATTGCAATAGGAGTCGTTTAATCGATAATGAAAACAGTTTTTAAATAATTTGTTACAAAATGCATGGTGAGGTAAAATAATCCATTTTTGAATGGTTTAGTTCATTTTGGTTGGTTGGCTTAGCTAACCTTGAGAGTTTTTTCCCCTCCTTCCTACAGCTATGCACTATTATATGCAAAGTTTCTATCAGACAATAAGTCCACCACTTGTCCCATTGGTTGGTTTAAACAGATGAACAAAAATCATGCACAAATGTAAGATAGACTAGGGCTAGACTCTTGCTAAATATAGATTTGTTTTCCTCAAAACACAGAGTTAAAGTATTACATACTTTTTTATCATAGTCAACTTTGAGAGTTTTAAAGTAAGAATATTAGTAATCTCGTCCCTTTTGTAATTTTGCAATGCAAATTGCAGATTTATACCCTCGCTCCAACTCAGGCTTGGTCTTCTTTCATGTGGTAGTACTGCATTTTTTTCTCCTTTTTGAAATTCATTCATCTCATCTTTTTAACTATTATTTATTTTCCTAAAATTTCAGAAATCCACCATCCAAGCACAAAAGACATCCTTACCCATACAGCTTTGAACTTTCCTTTCCTTTTCTGAGTTCATGAACTATGCAAATTGCAGCACATAAATCATTGCAGTCAAAACCAAAGACAGTTGCTGTCAACATGACAACCAGTAGAATAATTTCAGTTAATTTTCTTTACAGGCTTCTTGTTGTAGTACAATATTTGTTCTCGCTAAATCTCAGTTTCATCCAGATTCAAGAGCCCTTGAAATTCTGGGCATCTGCAAAGTTTCCGGGTTAATTGATGGCTTCAGCCAATCAACCAACACCTAAACAGGTAGGGCCCCCTCTGTCCTCAAGGCACAGCGATGAGCCAATGAGCTTCTTCTATTCATCATCTTGCAAGGAAAAATTATTTGGTGCGTGGCCTTGGACATGAGGACCATGTCCTTGCTATATACGGTTGGTGCAAACCTCCCAAGCCACAAAACAACTGAGCACAGCGCACCTAAAAAGTGGGAAGTTATGTTTGAGCCCTGAGTTTCGCCAACTCAAAATCAAAATGAAAAACAGCCTCTTACTTCACTCCTCCAACACTTGCATGGACTCCATATCAGGATGTAATGTCCCGAAGAGATTACTTGGCCCAAGGAACGAAGTATCCTATCAGTCCCCATAGGCTATAGTCCTCAATAAAGGGGAAAACCCCAAAATACCCAATGATTGGGCAAGTTTGGGGCAGCTGGGGCAAAAAAGCCCAAGTTTGGGGTTTGATTTGTCCCTCAATAAATTAATTAAAGAGGGAACCCCCCCCCCTCAAGGAAATCTATAAATACAAGAGCATGAGAATCGCTTGAGGTATCATTGGAATGGATCATTTTGTCTCTCGTTCTTCATTGAGCCTGAGGTTTTGAGAGTCTAAGACCTCATTTTCTCTTTTGGACTGGTTTTGGTGGAGGTGATCCCCCCTCTACCTGGTCATTGTTCTTTATTTTTTCTATTGGCTTCTTTGTTCTGACAACAGGGTTTCAATTACTGGAAGGAGAAGCGAATTATTTTTGGGAAGATCTTGGGCAAGGCAATACCTAACCACACTGAAGCTGGACAATTTCTCTGAAGATCAATTGTTGGACGTATCAGAATCTTCTTGGGTTTTATTCATCACGGGCTCCTCTCTCTGTAGCAAAATAAAGACATCATGAAGTAGGCAACAAATCCAGTGGCTAGTATAATGGACCTAAGGAAGGAAACAAGCCATTTGTGAGGCAGTCGAAGTTGTTGAGGGCTGCGGGCTGAACTCTCTGTGGCAGCCATAAATCAAGACAAGACCAGCCAGCTCCCTCCTGAAACCTGATGGACCTTCCGTGATCAACAAAATCTGGAATTGGAGCAGATCAAAGCTCTGTATAAACCTTTCATGAAATAAATTAATTTAAGGCAAGCCGAATTTCCGTCTAAAGTGAACGCCACCTATTCTCTCGTTCCAAGACCATCGGATGATTAACGGCGAACGCTGCCCGTAGCAGCTCTGAAAAACCCCAAAACCATTCATTTCGTGCCACGTTGAGACAGAGGGTTTCTGAGGTTCTATACGTTGACCGTTCTGTAGTCATAGGAGAAGCTCAGGTTCTTGTACAGAATCGGAATTTTTAACTGAGACCAGAAAAGGGGTCTGGCCAAAGACTGTCACACGATCAAGATATTTTGAGGCAGTTCCCGAGCAGAAAAGAGGGTTTGAATAATTTTTGAAGGAAATCATGTACAGCAAATGGAAGATTTCAGTCTTGAGCTAACAGGTATTTCTAAATAATTCTAGTAGTATAGTTCCAAGGTTGCGGAACAAAGTAGCTTGGATTTGTTTGCACAAGAAGTTTAAATCTGTTGAATTCAATTTATATTGGAACTGTTGAATCCGGGTTGTATTGGCATTGTTGGTTTTGTTGCAGAATTGTGTCAAATGTTATTGTATTGTTGAAAAGAATCACACTTCTTGAATTTTTTGTGTCTTTATCTGAATTAGAAAAAGGAATTTCTTGAAAACCCCAAGTTAAGGAAACAATAGGGCGAAATTTCCCTAGGATAATACAGTGCTATCAGAGCTGGAATCCTGCCAGCTTGTGAGGGTGTCAACTTTGTATGTTTCTAGGGGATACAAGTAACGTTACAGTCAAAAAGAATAAGACTAACAGCAACGCAACAATTGGAGATAGGGAAGATTGATGAGGACCAGATTCCAAGGATCTCTTACATGTACTAATTCATGGACAAACAGAAATAACAAATTTGATATTACAAGGGCAGCAGCAAAGGCAACAGTTAATTCAGTGGCAACAAGAAATAGCTCAGGCACTAGAACAAGGTCAGCAACAATTAGCATAGCTAATGGCACAGCTCATAGGAAATTCTAATGTTGTTGGTAATAATGATAACAAAGCAAATTTTGGTAATAGGGCTGGTACTGAAGGAAGCGACAACCATAACCTTGTTTTCTCCAATGTTTCCCCTCAAACACACAACAGGACAAAGAATGGAAGGAACCTCAGACCCTTACTCCCTCAATTTTTAAACCAACAACAGACATCGACCCAAGAAACAGCAGAGCCAAGAAGCAGCAAACTTGTTCTTTGGATTGGTCTGGGTGCACTTTGGGATACCAAGGAGCATCGTTTTAGGCAGGGACACAAGATTTCTCAGTGCATTTTGGACTACATTGTGGGAAAAGATGGACACAAAGTTGAAAAGATCTACAGCATTCCACCCACAACCAGATGGACATACAGAAGTAGTCAACAAGACTTTGGTGCAGCTTCTAAGGGGATTCAACCAAAAGCATCCAAAGACCTGGGATGAAAATCTAGTATATATACAACATTCTTACAACAGAGCAGTCCACACTTTTACAAGAAAGTCCCCATTTGAAACTTGTTTTAGATATCTTTTACCTTCACCTTAGGACGTTGCATATGAAAAAGGAGTGAGGGGAGATCTTACAAGAGATGCCTTGAAGGCTGAAAAATTTATAGAGAAGATTAGGCAGATCCATATACAGGTGCAATAGAAATTGCAAAAGTCACAGGAGAAATATAAGGCCAGGCATGATGAGCATATGACAGAGAAATCGTTCAAGGTGGGAGACAGAGTATGCCTAAATAAGGTGGGCGATGATGGTCCCTTCCAGATACTGGAAAAGGTGGGTGGTGATGTCTATCGACTCAGTTTACCATCATATATGTGCATTTACTCAGTTGTGAATGTAGAGAATCTGAAACTCTAAGAGCCTTCCATTCTAGACTAGGAAGAGGAATAGGTCCTACCTTTTGTGGAGGGTTTGGCACCCGATGCTCAGGGAAAGTTGACAAAATATACAATTTTGCAAAAAAGGCCCAGAACTACAAGACAGAGGCAGCATGACCTTTAGCAAATTGGGTTGATAGGACAACTTCTAGGCAAAGCTAAATGGTACACCAGAGAGATGGTGGAGGAAAAAATTCCTCACCTCATTCACTAGAAGCTTTTAGAGACCAAAAGCCTCTCAAAATGGGGAGGTGTGATCTGGATTGGATCATTATATTGTTTGTCATCCATCTCGATGCTTTCAAAGTGGAAAAAGTGGAGGAATTAGCTCTCGGGACCATTTTTATCGACGGGACACAGTTTGGCAAATTGGGGTCTGAAACCTTCCAAGATGTTTTGACTCTTGAGGCATCAAATGACATTTTTTCGGGATAAAACTTTGGTGCTTTAGTGTAGCACCTTTTTTTCCTATTCTACACATAGAGAACTTTCCAATGGTGCAAACATCACGTCAATTGGAATCTGTATGTGAAAGTTGTGCCACTCAGAAGTTGACCTTCTTGTTTTCACCACCATAGTTCGAGGATGCCACATTTTAGCCTACATTAGTCATGAAAGATGGGCTAGTGACGTGATTATGATGTAGAAAACTCTAGAAGAGTCTATATTGTAACTTTGGTTAAGAATTGAGGCAGTCAAACCTAACCAGTAATAGGCTATCGGGCTATGGTATAACCGGGCCACTAGCAAGAAAAAGGGTTTCATTATTTCGAGTGCATTTGTTCCATAGTTGAGTAAAAATAGCCAAGAGGGAAAGGAGACAGAGCACACACAGAGGAATTGTACACTGAAGTAGCCCACGAGCCACAGGCCATACTTCTTTGTACTCATAGACATATTTCCATTCAAAGAAAGAGAGCAAAGCAACCTCACCTTCCAATTGGGTTTTTCTCCCAAAAGGGTTTCCCAAGTCATATCTGATGTCAAATGTGGTGTGAGCATTTTGTTTTCATTGTTCTCTATTTTTTGCATAATTTTAATTTGCATGCATGCACTATTAACAGTAAATCTAAAAATACGAAAATCTAATAAAACTGTAATAGTGTAGACTTTAGATTTTAAATATAATTTTATCAAATATGTTATGACAAACTGTCGAGTGGAATATCCACGACAATTTATGGATCATTCCACGTGACTATGCAACCCCTCAATGGCATGATCTATTAACCTTTGTGTAGTTTTACTATCTATTAAGTTTATTAGATTAAACCCCAATAGCATATGAGCAAGAAAAAAAGAAGATAAAGACCACTCCACACAAAATATATAAAAATTGTAGAGAATGGTTTACAAACCTAAGCTCTTTATTATTTGATGACACCAATCTCATAAATGCTAGTTAATGTCTAGTTGGACTCCTCATAAAATATTTTATTACAACTTTCTAATTGCCCTCCAAGGGGTCGACTTGACTAAACTTTTCAATTTGTTCCATGAATCTCTTTGTTGATGGCCCAACATGATCGACCATGAAAATAATAAAGAATAGTAGTTCAACGTTCCACTAGTTGGTTCGTGGAAGAATTCAACTTGGTGAGAGGAAATCGACTTGGTCATTTGGAGGAATAATTGATTCACTAATAGCTCCTTTCTTGGTCCATTGTCCAACTACTTTGTCCATGTGGTCTCCAACGGCTAGTTGGACCCTCTAACAACTAGTCGACTTCACCAACCGCTGGTTTGAATCAACTTTTTCTTTTACTAACCAAACTTGACCACCTTTTACTACTTCTCCAACGCCTTGATGAATTTGCCATTTCTGCCACCTATGTTTGCTATAACTCGGCCTGATTTCATCTGAGTCTTGCTTTGTTGGACCAAATTTAAAATTATGCCTTGTGTTGCCACATCACCATTGTCTGCCACATCATCATGACACGTGTTGGATCTCTAATGCCCTTGGGAATTTGGAGAAACCAAAACATGGGTTTTGCTCCTCTCATTAAATAGGGCACTTTTGACGTAATGAATGCATCATTGTGTCCAACGCTCCCCCTCTTATGCTACCTAGAAACCTGTTTGACCATTGACCAAGTTTGACAAAGTTATAACTAGCCACCGCCACCTCTGATTGGAAAACTGAAATATGGCATTGACTCCTCTCATCAAGCTAAATAATCTGAGGCCAATTTGACTTTTTGACCACCATGACCACTTTCCATTGGAAACTGTGTTGCCTTAGGAAACATGAAAATTGTCAAAAATAAGAATGCGAACATGAGAGTTTTTTGAGGAGTACTGCACCAAATCCAAGGCCACCTACAGACTCTATAGACCATAACCATTGTGGTAAAGACATAGGTGCACCTTAACGCAGGTTGGACTGGCCCACACACCAGTGATCACCCCTATCAAAGAAGGCTTCCATAAAACCATGAGTCCAACTAAGATCGCCTAAGTCTTTCCAATCCCATACAAGATGAGAGACACCCGTAATGAACTACAAGGAACCAGCCATAGTCCAACCAAGACAACAAGATACAGACTCAAGAACAAAACACGAGCTTGCGATACCTGATACAAAACATCAAATGGTTGTTACAATGTTTTGACTTGTGACCATGGGGTTACAATGGTGGGGAAAAATACTAAAATAGTCTTTTATGTACCCCTGTCGACATGCAAGGTAGCAGGGCCACAACAAGGAATGACATGTTGGTGCAGACATTGAGAATGGCCACAACAGGAAATAGGAAATATCATACTAGAATCATCATGGCCACTCATTAGCATGTGTTGACACAAACAAGTGAGTTCACATTATTGTGAAAGTTAAAGCAGTTCAGCTACAGTTTTCCTTAACATCAATGTAGTTAAATCCAAACCTATTGAAATACTTGGAACAAGAGGAAGAAGCAGACTTGGGTTGATTTACAGGGAAATGATGAATACCCTGACAAAGAGACTTGAAATCTCATGTGTGGTTCATGTAAAATTTTAGTTCATAGAAAAACATGTAAGTAGGAAATCTTGATCTGAATGAGTTGGAACTCTGCAGCTGCCTAAAAGAAGGTTATGAGCTCATTATTCTACTAGAATGATGACATAACTCGTAGATAAGCTGGAAAACAAGGTATCAATTTTGAGAAGCTTAGAAAGGGCTATTGTACTATTGCCTCAAAATCTAGCAGGTCCTATAAGTAAAACAATGCTTCATGAAATTAAGCACTATCTTTTCAAGAACTCATAGGGCCCAGAAATCAAAACAAGGAATATGTACCATTTTGTGAAAGGCCCATGCCCTGTCTCAATTCCTTGAGACAGGTAAGCAATAGGCATATTCTGGAATCAACAATACAATAACAGGCATTTAATCCAATCAGTCATCTAATTTGTATTTCAAATTTCCTTAGAATTTTAAGAAAATATTGAATTCTGTGTTGGGATCATTTTGTAGTTTCAATGTTGTATACCCATCTTTCCAAAATAGACGAACCACATTGATACTTAAGGGACTCCAAAAATTGTCCAAAGGGTGGGATCACTAATCTCTTACCATGAAACATTGAGACGCACAACTATTTGCTATAATCAGCATCACTTTACAAGACAGAGAAAAGCTACAAGAAAGCGTGTACACTTCTATTTAAAATACCAATTGCACACTTTAACACTGTTCATGCAAAGTTCCTTATTGATATTGTTCTGAAAAAAATGACCAAATGATATCTCTTATAAGTTATAACCATCTTAGGTTATTGAAAGACTGTGACAGCGAGCTAGTTAAACATATGTTATTTCAAAGGAATCCAGATATAAACAACACAAGCTAGAGGTGGCTACCTGGTAAAGACTGCTGCAGATCTTCTAACTGTCTCTTTAGCCCTGAAAAAACAACTCAATTTCAATTACCTAGGCTTTGAAATCTCAAAATGCCCTGTCAAATTACATCTCACCTTTACAACTGTCCAACTCATAAAGTATCACTCCAGAATCCAAAAATATATTGAAGTATACCCTAACACAATAAGCATGAAACAAACCACTCTAGATAAAAGTTAAAACTAGGACCAATTTCAACAGGCTGTTAAAATCTTCCTCAATAACAGCTAAAACATCAGGCTATTTCACATAATGACATATTTGAACTGGGACCATTTCACACAATGTCGTATTTGAACTGAGGCCATTTTTTACATGATGTTACAGTCAAATTTGGGCTGTTTTCGTCAATCTCTATGATAGCTAAAAGTTCAATAATGATAACTTCACACAGACCTATAATTGCAAATAAACTACACTATATGTTTGAAAATATGGTGACTGTATGACCTGGGTCTAGTTCGGGTGGTTGGGAGGAATGATTGTTATCCTCCCCACCTGGGTTCAATTCCCACAAGTGACATGTTGAGCTCTTAACGAGTATATCATTGTAATGGCTCCAAGCCCTGTTGTCGACCAGCTTTGTGCTCTAAATATTCTAGGGTTTGCCCTAGGAACCATCCTCAAAATGAGGGGAAGTACTCAGGGGTTTATCCCAGAAACCATCCTCGAAGTGAGGGGAAGTCCTCAAGGGTTTAACTTTACCCCCAACAGTGTAACCTGGAAAACACACACACACACACACATTCAAAGAAAAAAACAGCAATATAAGTATCCAAGAACACATAACTACTATAGTCATGCCTGAGTTATTGACCAAAAGGATAAGATTTGTAATCGTTCATTATGTGAGGATTTATATAACCATCACTGAAATATCATCTGTCATAAACCAAATTTCACACAATGTTCTATTTGAAATGAGGACATTCCTTATGCAGTGTTATAGCCAAATTAGGCTGTTTTCCTCAATTTCTATGGTAAGTAAAAGTTCAATAAAGGCAATTTCACACAAAGCTATATCTGCAAGTAAACTACACTACATTGTTTAACATATGGTGATTGTGTGTGCACATACATGTATACACACAGTCACACACACACACACACACATATATGGATCAGATTTATAACTGTTCATAATCTCAGGATTTATATAATATCACTGAAACATCATATCCGTCCTTAAAAGAAAAAATTGGAAGAGTCCAAAAAGACCAACAACCAGATAAAGTAGGATAAAACTATAACATCTTTCTCAGCATGTCTAAGCTTGAACTCTTAAGAACACAATCCAGTAATCTCTCAAACTGTCAATATGTCTCATAGCCTTTAGCATATCCTCTGGCAATGACTTAAACAAACAGCTGTCGCTGATGTATAGAAGACGAGATGTCACCTTTAATGTCAGTTAGATCAAGAGCACCTTCTTGACCATCAACTACCTTCTTGGACAGCTCATCTACTAATACATTTAGCTCATGGAAGATATGATTGCCCCTGAAGAAGGTAAAACCACTTACCTGCCCACTGATCTGGAGATATGATGGAATAAACTGATATTTTGGCTATGGAAATCTTCATTCAACCATCCAATCACCAACCTGCTATCTCGATAGATTTCCAAGTCGCCAATGCCCTTGTCCACTGTTATTCTAATCAATATCAAACTGCCTTAGCTTCTACCATATTGTTGCTACCTCTGCCTAGACAACAGGTGAAACAGATCCAATGGCTGTCAAAAATAGAATCCCCCCAGTACCATTCATTCCTAGGTTGCCCCTTGATGGTCTATCAAAAACCCCCAGTGCTTGTTCTTGTCAATCTTTAAAAGTGTGATCTCTCTTGGCTATGTTGCACGAAACTTCTAAGAACCCAGCGTTTCATGCCGTACCCCTACCCGAAACTCCGAAACTTGGCCAAAACTCGACCATTACGTAATCATCTATGAGAGTTAATATAGGCTTGTTTCTCCTTCTAAATTCCCTTTTTCCTTGTAAGATAATGTGTTATTCACTTATATATATATATATATATATATATATATATATATATATATATATGGCGTTTTGGCCAACGTTTCCATTTTTGGGAGGTGACATTTCTAAACATACCTGTTTCTGAAACTCAACTTAGCTTGGCACCTTGATTTTCACTGTTGAGACTTTCAGAGACATATTGAATTTGATAGAACACCTATAATAGAAAAAGGACCGTACCCTTGAAGATTATATCATTCCTAGCTAACCCTACTGTCCAACAACTAGTAATAGGGAAAGTCTGGTGTTCTGCTCCAGTCCTGTCATCCATCCACTTCTACAAAGCTTCCTCAACCAACTCTTCCCAAAGACCCTACCCATTTGAGAGGACCTTGAAAACTGATCATACTTCCTAAGTAAAATGACAACATACCTAAAAATAGTAGGTAGTTTCAATACGGTTTCTGCACAAGGCACAATGGGCCTTGCCATCCTCTGCTTAGCAAAACTTCCCAGATAAGAATGGTGTTTGATAAGAATAACCAGATGAACACCCCGGTCTTGAGAGGGACCTTAACATTCAAAAGCTTGGATTACCAACATTATGCATCTTTCCCCTGCCCTTCCAAAAACATGGCAATGTAAACAACTCAAGCAGTATATCTGCCTCCCAGGATAGGACCAATGCCTATCAAATGATAACTGAATTTGCAAATTTGTGAAGGGATCCATATCCATTCTTCTGTTGTTGAGTGGATTAATATCTTTTTGGTCCATTACCTCCTACCACAAGTCTTTACCAGGGATGAATCTCCAAAGACTCTTCATTGCCAGCACCTTACCAAAATGATATATGTTCTTTAGCCCCCATCTCCCCATCTTCCTGGGCTTGGCCAATGTATGCCACCTGACAAAAGGCATGCTTTCCTTTCTTTTTTACCAAACCAGAAAAAATCGGATACCTTCTTTCAAATTTTGTTTAGGATACTTTTGGAATGTAGAGAGGGAATGCCAACAAACTGGTGTGGCTTCCAAAAGAGCTTTTATCATTGTCGATCTCCCTCCCATTGACAGCTATCTCGTGCAACATGAGGAGGTTCTCTTATATATCTTGTTATAGAGCCAAATTCAATCCTTATACCCAGGTCCCATACTCATTAGCTTTTATCTCAAATTCTAGATACAGAAGGCTCTTATTGAAATCATTGATCTGAACAAACAAACAAACAAAAATAATAATAATAATAATAATGCATGAATGGTTCTTTCCTGATGCGGTACTACCTTATGAAAAGAGATGGAGCGTTTATGGTTATTAATTTCCATCCCTATTGCTTGCCCATACACCTTTAGAACCCCATGAAAGATCTATGCATCACTAACAGAATCATTACCAAACAAAAGTACATAATCAACAAACATTGAGTTGGTTATAGTATGAGGTTCCTCCAGTCCTTATTCCTTTTAGACTTCCATGGGCTCTTTCATGAACAAAAAACTTCTGATACCAATAGGAATAGGAATAGAAGGGGAGACAAGGAGCAGCCCTGCCTTAAATCCCTAGTGGGTTTCGAAAAATTCTGATGATAAACCATTCATGAGTAGGCAAAAAGACACATATAAGGAACATCCTTCTGTCCAATTCACAAATTCCAATTTACATTAAACATGAAGGAGAATCAATCTAATAAAAAACTAGTTTAGCGTATCATATGCCTTCAAGAGATCCAGGATGATGATAAAAGATGGTATTTTCCTTACCTTAACAAAGTGAAGACCTTCTCGGGCTATGCTAAATTCTATAAGGCTAATAGCATTATGGATTTGTCAATTTCCCAAGAATCCAAGCCCCTCCTTAGAAATAGAAGGCGGGGTGGCAGGGGGGGGTTAAACATTCTTGAGTCTCAACCTTCGAAATAATCTTATAAACAATATTGCGCAAAAAAAATGGATTAAAAACTTTTAAATGTGTTGGAGATGTCCTTTTTGAGAATCACTGTCAGGAAAGTGGAGTTTAATGCTCCCAATATCTACCTTGACTTGTATTCTTTAACTGATAAATCATTTTATGTCTCCACTGGACTCATCCCATTCCAACAGCTCTTTCTTGGTACCTTCTAATTTTTAATATCAAACTCTCCCTCAAAAAAGACAAAAGTGGAGTTGCTGCTACACACTCGAGATTTCCTCTTCAACTCCAAGAATTTGACTCTAAGAAACTTTATATTTCTTTAGCCCATTCAATGGATATGGATTTCAATCTTTTCAAGTTATCATTGAATTGGAACCTAACATCATCTTCACTCTGTTCATCAAAATTCCTTCATTCTCTGGACACTGTATCTCTAAATTCCAGATCTTTCAGCCAATGAGAATTAAATTTTAAAAGTCATGGGGAATTTCATCCAACTTTTCCACTTGAAGGAATTTTGGAACATGACCCAAGATCCCCCCTTCACATACCCAGGACCTGGATTTATCTATATCCTCCAACAAACTATCTATCATGAAAAAGATATTCAATATATTAGCAACACTCTCACCCCCTGCTCTATAGTTCCTCCATGTTAGAACTATTTCCAAGGATTCCATGTCATAAAGCTTGCACTCCTCTATTTTGTTTAGAAGAAACTCCACAAGAAGGTCCATTCTACCCCTATCTCCCCAAATTTCTCCTTGTCTGAGAGCAAAATTCATAACCATGCCCCCCCAACAAACATAATTACATTATTCTTCCTAGTTTCTTCAAAAGCTGAAATATTCTCCCATTACTCTTTCCTTTGCTGAAAGGGGCCATATACACTAATTAAAGTGAAGAATTTGCCTACCTCTCCTCCAATACAGATAGCTGAAGGGAAAAAAGTGGTGCTGCTTGACTGTCCAGTGTTCTTCCACCCAATAGCTAGGTCTCCTGACTTCCCTTCAACACTTTTAGGCACAAACTTCAACTCTAGGAAGGCGGCCAATAGAATATATATAGCCTTCTCACTCTCTAACATAGTCTCTTGCAGGAATAATATATCTAAGTTTATGTACACTCACAAATCTTGTTATGGTGTTTCTTTTGTGGTTAGCACCCAAACCCCTTAAATTGTAGGACATAATGATCATCTTCAACCTTTAAGGAAGGCCTTCCCTGATCTAAGGACCCCTGTGATAGTTGCTTGCCTGCTTGAACCTCTCTATCTACGTGTTCTTTTGCAAATTCAAAAAGAATTTTCTCCCTCAAGTTTCCTGGGAACCTACCTAATCTTGTCCCAGTCCCCCTTCCAAACTAATCTCATATACCTACTCAAGCTACTTCTTTAGAGACCTCAAGGAAAAAAAATTCGTTGAGAAAGGGCATAGTCCCACAAAGCATTCAAAGTTCTCTGTCTGTCAACATTATGCAGGTCCAAATGTTGCTTCCTATGACTTGATTCCATTCTCCCTGATAAATAGTGTTGTTCCATCTCCTTTAATTCCTTGAGAGCATTTTTTCTAACCTGATGTTGTTGATATGCTTGACCAACAAATGAGGGAGATAGCATGTCTTTTATGAGTACAGCCTCCTCCTTTTCTCTCAACTACAACCGTTTTCCTCCAAATAAATTACGGAAGGAATTTGTTTTTTTGCTTACCTTTGACCCAATATGCTCTGTTATATTAGTCTAAATTTTTTCCATGAAAGCAGGGCTTTTAACCACAGGGTTTGATTGAAGAGATGGCTAAATATAATCTTCTCCTCCTAAGAAGTATCAAACTTAGGTCATTGACTCCTAGATGGACTACGGGAATATTTTGGAGAATTCTTGCTGTAATGTAACAGATAGATTCCTCAACAGCATTAGATGTCTTATCTTGGGCTCTTGTAAATGGAACAAATCTGGTTCTATCTTCAACCTCTTGGTCGGATCCCTGCTCACCTATGCCTCTTCATCAAGAGTATTTTTCTTGGGGCATGCCATATGAAGATGACCACAGAATTGGCAAATAGTACATCAGAAGGGGATTTTAACGTAGCCCAACTCCTACATGTTGGACCAACCCCCAATCTTGACATCAATGCATTCGGGAAGCCCATTCCCTAAATTCATCTCTATGTCAAAATCTCGTCCTCTCATCTCCCAAATCTCGTGGTGCATTCCAAATTTCTCGTCCTCTCATCTCCCAAAATCTCGTGGTGCATTCCAAATTTCTCGTCCTCTCATCTATGTCAAAATCTCCCCAATTTATCCCCAAAGTTAGGGCTCCTTCTATCTAGTGTTCAAACAGCAGCAATTGTAGTTTGATCCACATAAGCTAAATCTTTACACTCTCCTTCACTAAATAAAAAAGAGGGATCCATTTCTTTAGTGATAAGATGGACCTATCCCAATACCACTTACGTTGCTGAATGGTTTCTCTATCCTTCCCAGCTCTGAAGACAAACACGATCCATTGCATTGCTAGCCTCTAGGTTGTGACAAACCAATGCATACCCCAACTGTTGCTTCTAGACTCTAAGGATCCACTGGCCCATTATTTTGTCAGAAATCAATGAAACTTTCCCACCAGATAAACTAGGACTTGGTCCATCACCACATTGACTCCCATTACCAACTCCATCCTTTTCTTCTTACGCTTGACACACTTCACCTTTTTCCTCGTCTCACTAGCTCAATAAGTGATTTGCCTTTCTATCCTCTATGGTGCCCTTGGCTTCCTCCAGCATGTTCCTCAATAGACAAAGGAGCAATACCATTGAATCATTTCAAACGCTCCCTTGGCCTATACCTGCATTGTAATGTGAACCCTCCCAACCAACCACTTATTCCGATGAGACCTGGTATCGATTATTGCTTCATAAGGTCAAGGATTTATCAATCCTTTGGGAGCACTCTCCCATGTGGTTACCAAAAAGTACAACCCCATACCCGCAGTCCTGATTGCTTGACCTGACAAGAAGATGGGGATCCTCTTGCCCTCCTTTGAAGCCAGCCAAAACCCCTTTCCACGAAGGACTTGGAAAGGTTTAACCTTTAATGTGGCATAGACCTCGGCTAAAAAACACAAGGACTACCATTGTTACCCACCTTCCTATGATGTCAGAGTGGTATGAATAGAACTTGCCTTATAAGCTACCTTGGATCTCCTAGTTTGACCCTCGCTTCGTTGTCATTCTGCAGAAAACCCTCCTCCACTGCCAGTCCCTTCCTTCTCCATTCCTCCTCCGTATCCATGCACCCATTGAAACGTGGTCATGTTATTTCGTGCCATTATTATTTTGGCGTCAATTCCATAATTAGCATCGAGGCTAACGTCATCAGGTCGTCAGGCTACACTAGTAGTCGAAGTGACGACGCCATGACTTAAGGGAACAATCAGCCACCCACCAACTCAGGGCAGGGAGTGCACACTCGCCGCCCACCACGGAGGGTGTCAGGCAAGCCGACCGGGAATTGAACCTGACCGTTGCGGCAATCGCTCCAAGTGCCACTAAGCCACGGCATGTTGGACAGTATGTGTATATATATATCTTATTGACAAATTGATTTGCATTGAACTCTGACTGTCAAATCTGTTAAGATAAATTATAAGATAACGCATAGCTTTGATTGCTTCGTACGCAGGTCTGTTCAGGTTTTTGTTCCAGTTAATTTTGACTAAATCCCATTACGTTCATTGCTGATGCTTTTTCAATAATTCCCAAGTACCTAGGCAGGTCTTTTCAAAAATTTCTTGCATTTCAATTTAACTCGTTAAAGAATATTTATATTTTGTTGATTCAAGATCAGCCTGTGGCACGTGGCCCAAATATTTATGCATTTTCTTCTTTTGCAAAACATCTAGTTTCCTAATTCAAACGTTTTGGAAATTGCAACCTTAATTTAATTAACATGAAAATAATCAATGCAGTTCACAACGAGATATAGATTCGTGCGAAGCGACCCTAGATGACCAGTAAACACCTGGGAACTTTTTAAAGAAAATCATCGCTTACCGCTTACCTACAGTTAAAAAGCGAATTTGATTCAACTCAAGCTAAGCTCAATCGTCTAAAGACTTGACCAAACCCTAACGATCCGATAACAAAGATATGCCGTAACATAAGAGCTCGCGGCTATTGTCTGCTGAAGAATCGAATAAATAAAAGGTTACCTTCTTGAGTGCAGAGAATCGTAGGAAAGTATTTGGTGATAATGGCGATGCAGATATCTTTCCGTCTCTCCCACGAATTTGGTCCATCTGCCGATTTGTCGCCGTGCAAATTCAAGGTCATTACAGTGAGGGAGACGCTCATCCTTCTCCACCTCTGCTCGCTCACCGTTTCAAATGATTGAAATAAAAATGCCGCGGCCGCGTATGCATATGCATAGACTGGGATTTAAAGGAATTCTAACGCTCGCAGACTGAAAATTTCAGGTTTTGGATGCGCAGCTGCCATAGTTGCAGAGAAAAATCAGCACTCCTTTCATTATTCTGCAAGAATATAACCGGACGCTGCCGGTGACCGGTATGCAATATCATTATTGAATACCACGGCCGAGATTTCCTCTAGGCTGTCCATTTGCGTGAAGTGACTGGCAATCTGTTTTCTGTAAAGGGCCCTCTCATATTCTGGCCGCCTAAATTATTCAAATTAAGTTGCTTCAAAGTTTTCAAAAGCTGAAATAATAATAAACTAACCGTGGTGCTCATTGAATTATTGCTATCTTTAAACCATTCAATGTGTTTGCCTCTTCTCAAATTTAAGTAATCAAAAAATTGTTGGACGCATGGAAACCTTGGGGCCTCTATCTGACAATGGGAGACTCTGCCCACGTGACATCATTTAAAAATATTTTCCAAGGGAGCAGACAGTTCTAAAAAAATTGTTAAAGTTGTACGAGGTTTTTTTTGGAAATTGGGTCACAGGTTTGTTTTTTTTGTTTTTTTTTTTTTTTTTTTTAAATATATAGATTTAGGGCAAGAGCTGCTTCCTTTTTTTAAATAAAGATTTTAGACATATAGAGTTATATGGGCATACCATTGGGCATTAAATGCCCGGCTACATGTGTCCTTGATCCTTGTTTAACACACACTCGCTTATTTTTAGGCTGATAGGCTTTTCTTATGCATCAACTTTTCGTCAACACTTTTACTTTGATCTAATCCGTTAGATCAGATGAAATTGATCTGAACCAGAAAACAAAACAGCTATCGGAAACTCATGTAGCCGTGCGAATGGTACGCCCATTAGCTCTTGCCTAGAGATATATCTGAACCAAAAACAAAACAGCTATCGGAAACTTGTAGCCGTGCGAGTACTTAGCTCTTGCCTAGATTATATCCAATAATCAATTCTTCTAGTTTTAGTACTTAATCATATAATTATAACAAGAGTTGAGGAATAAATGTTTATATATTTTAGTTGCCTAATATTATTATTAATTCATAAATTTGTGAATTATAAAATATTTATTTATTACTCATATAAAAAAATTTAATTATTTTTTTTTAATTATGGAATATATATAGTCTGCGACAAAGATTAATGTGTAAATAAATACTTATTTAAAATTAAATTTATTTATTTACATATTATATATATATATATATATATATATAAAAAAGTGTGTTTGAATGTGTAAATAAATATTTATTTTAAATTTTTAAATAATTATTATAAATTTATTTTTTTATATATAAATATAATAATTTCGAAAAATAATTTTTTTAATAAAATACTTTGAAATTACAAATATTAAATAATAAATAATGAGTTTTGAAATAGTTTAAATTCAATCAATTTCAAATTGTATTATTATATTTTAGATTTTTGTAATTTATAATTACAATGGAGATACCTTAAGATTAATGTCATTATTCAGATTACTAAATATTATTGAAATTTCATACAATTATAATGTAATGTAAATGAATTTTTTCTTACAATTATAATATAAGGTAAGTGAAAATTTTTACCTAATTTTTTCATACAAAATAATGTAATGTAAGTGAACATTTTCATCCACCTAATTTTTCATACAATTATAATGTAAAATAAGTGAAATTTTTCACCTAACTTTTTCATACAATTATAATGTAATGTAAGTAAACATTTTCATCTAGCTTAAATCTATTTTCTATTTACATTTATTATCAAGTCAATTGTGATTTTTTAATGAATTGTTGATTTTTTGTGATTTTTAAATTAAATATTGATTTTTTAATATAGGTAGGTGATGTAAATATAAACTCCTATTTAATAATATTTTGTATTTATGAGTTTTTTTTAATGTGGTCCAAATTTCTGGGTTTTTTTGGGTATATAGATTTTGTTGAAAATCTAATTAATTTTGAAATTCTATATTTATGTTGGTGAGTTAATATAATTTGAATATCTTATAAATTTTAACTAGATTCATTTATGCATTCACGATATCAATTTAAATAATAAAAATTTGTAATTTAAAGAAGAAAAAAATCCTCAAATTCTAATCAAAATATAAAAGATTTACATTGTTAGAGCAGAGCATACATAACACACAGCGGATTTATACTCAGAGACACACAAATGGAGAAACAACAAGATTACTCAATCAGAAACAGCGGAATAGATAAAACAATCACTGGAGAACAGAAATCACTTTGCATTACATAACAGGTTTGGACCTTGGCTTACCTTCCTTGGCCAGAGAAATTACAAATTTATAGAGTCGGAAGAAGGATCTAGAATTATGTATGTGATTCAGATGGAGATCTGGAATTATCTAGAAACAAATGGTGGTGTAGAAAGATCTAGAATCCTCGAGATCTAGAAACTAATGGCGATGAAGAAGAATCTAGAATCATGAATTTGGCTTCACACTTAACATTCTCCCACTTGAAGCCCAATAAGAGTCATCAAGTCACACCGAGTCCTACCATGCCTCTACATAACTCATGTTTATTTCGTGGTAGAATCTTAGTGAGCATATCAACAGGGTTCCTATCTGTATGGATCTTTTCCAAGGATAATTGTTCTTCCTCCAACACATAACGGATCCAATGGTACCTTAAGTCAATGTGTTTGGTTTTTGAATGAAATGTTGGGTTTTTCGCCAAGTGAATGGCACTCTGACTATCACAATATCGCACATACTTGTCCTGCTTTATTCCTATCTCTCCTAGGAATCGCTACATCCACAACATCTCTTTACAAGCTTTTGTTGCAACTATGTACTCTGCTTTTGTTGTAGAGAGGGCTACTATCCTTTGTAGCCTTGACACCCAAGATACTGCTGCACCTGCAAATGTATACAAATAACTGTAGTGGACTTTCTGGTATCCATATCTCCAGCCATATCTACATCTGTAAATCCTTCAAGCACAGTCTCATCATGACTAAAACATAGACAATAATGACTAGTGCCCTTGAGATACCTCAAAATCCATTTTATTGCTTGCCAATGTTGTTTGCCTAGATTGGCAAGGAACCTACTCACTACTCCCACTGAATATGCAATGTTTGGTCGTGTGCATACCATGGCATACATCAAACTGGCAACTGCTGAAGCATAAGGAATCTTGTTCATCTCTTCTTTCTCCTTGTCATCACTAGGACATAATTCAGTACTCAGCTTGAAGTGCGTTGCAAGGGGTGTACCAACTGGCTTGGCATCTTTCATATTAAACCTGTCAAGCACCTTCTTGATATATTTTTCTTGTGACAGCCACAACCTTTTTTTTTCCTATCACCCATAATACGCATGCCCAATATCTATTTTGCTGGTCCCAACTCCTTCATTGCAAATTTGCTACCCAAATCTTTCTTCAATCTATTGATCTTATTCTTATCATGCCCAACAATCAACATGCCATCCACATATAACAATAATATGATATACTTTCCTTGATCATACCTCTTGATATAGACACAATGGTCAACTTCCAACCTCTGAAAACCATGTTCCAACATGAATGAATCAAATTTCTTGTACCATTGTCGATGTGCGTGTTTCAACCCATAGAGACTCTTCTTCAACCTACAAACAAGGTCTTCTTTGCCTTTTTCTACGAAGCCTTCTGGCTGCTCCATATAAATTTCTTCTTCCAAATCACCATGAAGGAATGCAATTTTTACATCTAATTGTTCACATTCTAGGGCTAAAGCAGCAACTAGGCCAAGAATGACTCTAATGGATGACATTTTAACAACAAGTGATAAAATTTCAGTGAAGTCAATACCTTTTTTTTGGGCAAAACCTTTCACCACCGGCCTTGCTTTATACCTCTCCTTCTTTTAGTCACCTTCATGCTTAATCCTGTACACCCATTTGTTTTCTAGAGCCTTTCTACCTTTTGGGAGGTTTACCAACTCCCAAGTTTTATTTTCCTGCAAAGAGTTCATTTCTTCTTCCATTGCTTTCTTCCATTCTTTACTGTGCTCGACTTTACAAGCTTCTTGAAAACGATTAGGTTCACCTTCATCAGTCAACAAAATATAGTTTGAAGGAGGATACCTTTGTGAAGGCTTATGAGGCCCAGATTTTAGATCTGCGAACCAACTGTGGTGGTGCATTATCAGGTTGAATCTCCTATAAAGGTTCTTGCAAGATTCCTTCTTCTTGTTGTTCATTATTTTCCACTTGTTGTTCTTCATGCTCCTGAATTTGATGTTCATTTTCTTGTATTGGTGGTATGTTTTCATGCTGCTCTTTAAACTTGTTAATAACCTTCTTGACCTCCAACTCACCTACAATCCTCTTAAACATTTCTGACTCGTTAAATATAACATCCCTGCTTCTAATAATTTTATGTTTGACTGGATCCCATAAACAATAACCAAAATCTTCATCTGCATATCCCAAAGAAATGCATTTCATAGATTTATCATCTAGCTTAGTTCTATTTTCTTTGGGAATGTGTACGAATGCTTCACATCCAAAGATTTTCAAGTGAAAATAATTCAAATTCTTACCAGTCCAAACTTCTTAAGGGATACTGCCATCCAAGGCTGTAGTTGGAGATCTATTTATGAGGTAGCAAGCGGTCCTAACTGCTTCAGCCCAAAAATTCTTCTCCAAACCGGAATTGGACAACATACTTCGTACCTTTTCCATAATGGTGCGATTCATACTTTCCGCGACACCATTCTGTTGAGGAGTATCAGGCATAGTCTTCTCATGCTTTATGCCAAACCTGTTACAATATTCCTTAAATGCATTTGAGCAATATTCTCCACCATTATCTGTTCTTAAACACTTCAGCAATTTGTTAGTCTCTCTTTCAACAGCAACATGGAATTTTTGAAATATTCCAAACACTTCACTTTTATTTTTCATAGGATATGCCCAAACCTTCCTGGATGCATCATCTATAAATGTTACAAAATATGATGCTCCTCCTAATGATTTGATGTTAACATGCCCAAACAAATCTGAGTGTACCAATTCTAACACATTTTTCTTTCTGTCATGGCCACCTCTAAGGAATGAAACCCTTCTTTTTCTACCATATATACAATGCTCACAAAGATCAAGATTGTAGGATTTCAAACATGGCAATAAATTTTTATCAACAAGGATTTTTAAGCCCTTCTCGCTCATGTGACCCAAACGCTTATGCCACAGATCTGCTGAATTTCCTTCTTTTGTGACAACAGCCAAATCTAATTTTCCTATCAGTGTCTTCAATGTGTATAATGTTCTTGTCTTGGGTCCTTTGGCTACGACCAATGCACCTTTGCTAATTTTCCAGCCTCCTTTTCCAAAGCTTGTCGAATAGCCTTCATCGTCCAGTCGTCCCATACAGATTAAACTCATGCGCATTTCTGGTACATGCCTAACTTGTTTCAACAATATATCTTGTCCATCTTTCATCTTGATCTGGACATCTCCCACTGCAACAATACTGCAAAAATGATTATTCCTCAAATGCACTCTACCATAATCACCAGGATTATATGAAACAAAACTATCTTTGCATGGGGTTACATGGTGAGATTCCCCAGAGTGAAGGATCCAATCAAAGCTACTGCTAGATATATATACACATGAATCCTCTACTGAAACAATAAACAACACATCACCATCTATGGCTACAACAGTAGTATCACCTTCATTTGTGCTGGATGACTTGTGATTTGTACTAGACAGTCTTTGATCCTTTTGTCCTTTCTTCCATAATCGACATTCTTTCTTCATGTGCCCAGGTTTGCCACAATGAAAGCAGATGATCCTTCCTCTTCTTGATTTTGATCGGCCTCTCGATCTTGATCGCCCTTGCCGACCTCGATCCATTCTCCTACCACGATCAACTAGAGCTAGAGCCTCCCCTCCCTAGTTTTCCGCAATTGACTTGTGTCGCAGCTCCTCATTCATTAAACTGCCACTGACATCATCAAACTTCAGGGTCCCTGCAGTTGTTGAAGTGCTCATAGCTACAATTAAATTTCCCCAGCTGTATAGCATAGAAAACATTAGCAAAATGGCTCTAATTTCATCATCTAAAATGATTTTAATAGAGGCAAGCTGATTAATAATAATACTAAATGCATTCAAGCGCTTAGCAATTGAAGCACCCTCCTTCATTTTGAGATTATAAAGCTTCTTCATCAAGAACACTTTGTTTGATGCCATGTTCTTCTCATATAGATCATGGAGCTTCTTCCATAATCCTTCTACCGTCTTTTCTCCAGACACATTGAAATAAACATTCTTTGCTAAATATTGGCATTGAAATAAACATTCTTTGGTAAATATTGGTGGATTGTTGCAATCGCCTTTCTATCTAGCTTATTCCACTCTTTGTTTGTCATCGATGAGGGTTTCTTTGTTGTGCCCTCAATCAGAAAATATTGATCCTTTAAAATCAGTATATCCTCCATCTGAGATTTCCATAGGGCAAAATTAGCCCTGCTCAACTTCTCCATATCTGTAACTGTTGTCCCCATTCACAAAAAAACTCCACTTAAAAATAAAACTTTAATTATTACTCTTTAAAACTTAGTAATAATGACCTTTCTCCTTTTAAAATACCCTTTTAAAAATTCCTGCTCCCTTTTAAAATATACTTTTCAAAATTCCAACATATAATTATATATGTTTCATAATAAATATAAAAACATATATAATGTTTTAACCTTTTCACATTTCACACATACATATGTTGGTTTGAGAAAAAAAAGTTGACCTATATGTGCAAGCTTGATGTAAAAAAATAACTTACGAACACCACGTTTCAACTCCAAACTCCATTCAAACTCTAGCAACACATTTCAACATAGATCCACGACCTTGTTTTTCTTGCAACAACTATCTTTTAGTTCCAGCATTCCTCAGCTATTTCCTGGATAGATCCCTTTCCTAGACTCTCTTCTTTGTAGGGATTTCCCATTTTTTGGACAGATCCTTCAACAACTCAAGAGGTAACAACCAACGTTTTAACGAAGGCTGCCAGAGCAAGGCAATGGCACTAAGTGGCTTGCACAGTGGATAACCCTAGCTCTGATACCAGTTGTTAGACCAAAGCATACATAACGCACAACGGATTTATACTCAGATACAGACAAATGGAGAAACAACGAGATTACTCAATCAGAAACAACGGAATAGATAAAACAATCACTGGAGAACAGAAATCACTTTGCATTACATAACAGTTTTTGGCCTTGGCTTGCCTTCCTTGGCCAGAGAAATTACAAATTTATAGAGTCAGAAGAAGGATCTAGAATCCTGTATGTGATTCACATGGAGATCTGGAATTATCTAGAAACGAATGACGGTGTAGAAAGATCTAGAATCCTGGAGATCTAGAAACTAATGGCGGTGAAAAAGAATCTAGAATCATGAATTTGGCTTCACACTTATTCCATTTTATTAATAAATTGATAATAATTCATTTATATATACACAAATTGAATGATAATATAAATATTGAAATATTATTAATTTTTTATTTTGCAAATAAAGGTAAATACAAAATTCAATATTAAAACTAAGTTATATAATAATAATTTTTAAAACTAAATATATTAATTATTAAAATAAGCCTAGATTAATCTTAACTCAAGATCCGGAGTTAAGATAGATTTAGGTTAGTCTAATTCCCCTTTAAATAGGTCATATTCCACATGAATCTTATGGACCAATACTATAAGTTTTAATGAACATAAAGCTCAAAAACTACCAATAACTTGACCAAGTCAAATTTAATTTAACTACCCAACAAAAATCAATAACGCAATAAAAAATAAAATATAAACAAAAACTATTTTCACTCTAAAAAAACAACGAAAACGAAAACAAAAATACAATCATAAAATATTTTTAAATTCAATGTACACACATTTATATCTACCCATGAAAAAATACAATAAATAATGTTGAATCTTTTAGAAATGAATGTTCTGAAATATATTTATTATTCCTTTTTCAAGAGTTTACCACTGGAAACTTTGAAAATAAATTTTTGATGTTTAATCTTTTAGAAATGAATGGTCTAAAATATATTTATTATTCCCTTTTTCAAAAGTTTACCACTGGAAACTTTAAGAATAATTTTTCTACATAAAATTAATTTCCAAAACATTCAACACATGATGATTAACTAATTTCCAAAACATTCAACACATGATGATTAACTGTAACAACCTACACACTCTAAGATATGATAATGTGTGAAATGTCTTAAACTATTAAATTTGATTGAATAACAAATATTATTTTGCACATAGGAATAATAAATACATCCAATAATCGTATTCTTTTAATTTTAGTACTTAATCATATAATTACTAACGAGAGTTGAGTTACTTAATCATATAATAAGAGTTATATCCAATAATCGTATTCTTTTGATTGTAGTACTTAATCATATAATTACTAACGAGAGTTGAGGAATACATGTTTATATATTTTAGTTGCCTGATATTATTATTAATTCATAAATTTGTGAATTATAAAATATTTATTTATTAATCATATAAAAAAAATAATTATTTTTTCTTTATGGAATATATATAGTCTGCGAGAAAGATTAATGTGTAAATAAATACTTAGTTAAAATTAAATTTATTTATTTATATATTATATATTTATATATATATATAAAAAGTGTGTTGAATGTATAAATAAATATTTATTTTAATTTTTTTAAATAATTATTATAAATTTATTTTTTATATATAAATATAATAATTTCCAAAAATAATTTTTTTAATAAAATATTTTGAAATTACAAATATTAAATAATAAATAATGAGTTTTGAAATAGTTTAAATTCAATCAATTTCAAATTGTATTATTATATTTTAGATTTTTGTAATTTATAATTACAATGGAGATATCCTTAAGATTAATGCCATTATTCAGATTACTAAATATTATTGAAATTTCATACCATTATAATGTAATGTAAATGAATTTTTTCATACAATTATAATGTAAGGTAAGTGAAAATTTTTACCTAATTTTTTCATACAAAATAATGTAATGTCAGTGAACATTTTCATCCACCTAATTTTTTCATACAATTATAATGTAAAGTAAGTGAAATTTTTCACCTAACTTTTTCATACAATTATAATGTAATGTAAGTGGACATTTTCATCTAACTTAAATCTATTTTCTATTTACATTTATTATCAAGTCAATTGTGATTTTTTAATGAATTATTGATTTTTTGTGATTTTTAAATTAAATATTGATTTTTTAATGTAGGCATGTGATGTAAGTATAAACTCCTATTTAATAATATTTTGTATTTATGATTTTTTTTAATGTGGTCCAAATTTCTTGGTTTTTTTAGGTATATAGATTTTGTTGAAAATTTAATTAAATTTGAACTTCTATATTTATGTTGGTGAGTTAATATAATTTGAATATCTTATAAATTTTAACTAGATTCATTTATGCATTCACAATATCAATTTAAATAATAAAAATTTGTAATTTAAAGAAGAAAAAAAATATCCTCAAATCCTAATCAAAAATCAAAATATAAAAGATTTACATTGTTAGACCAGAGCATACCTAACGCACTTCGGATTTATACTCAGAGAAAGACAAATGGAGTAACAACAAGATTACTCAATCAGAAACAGCGGAATAGATAAAACAATCACTGGAGAAGAGAAATCACTTTGCATTACATAACAGGTTTGGGACTTGGCTTACCTTCCTTGGCCAGAGAAATTACAAATTTATAGAGTCGAAAGAAGGATCTAGAATTCTATATGTGATTCAGATGGAGATCTAGAATTATCTAGAAACGAATGATGGTGTAGAAAGATCTAGAATCCTCGAGATCTAGAAACTAATGGCGGTGAAGAAGAATCTAGAATCATGAATTTGGCTTCACACTTAACATTCTCCCACTTGAAGCCAAATAAGAGTCATCAAGCCACACCGAGTCCTACCATGCCTATACATAACTCATGTTTATTTCGTGGTAGAATCTTAGTGAGCATATCAGCAGGGTTCCTATCTGTATGGATCTTTTCCAAGGATAACTGTTCTTCCTCCAACACATGCCGGATCCAATGGTACCTTAAGTCAATGTGCTTGGTTTTTGAATGAAATGTTGGGTTTTTTGCCAAGTGAATGGCACTCTGACTATCACAATATAACACATACTTGTCCTGCTTTACTCCTCTCTCTCCTAGGAATCGCTGCATCCACAACATCTCTTTACAAGCTTCTGTTGCAACTATGTACTCTGCTTTTGTTGTAGAGAGGGCTACTATTCTTTGTAGCCTTGACACCCAAGATATTGTTGCACCTGCAAATGTATACAAATAACCTGTAGTGGACTTTCTGGTATCCATATCTCCAGCCATATCTACATCTGTAAATCCTTCAAGCACAGTCTCATCATGACCAAAACATAGACAATAATGACTAGTGCCCTTGAGATACCTCAAAATCCATTTTATTACTTGCCAATGTTGTTTGCCTGGATTGGCAAGGAACCTACTCACTACTCCCACTGAATATGCAATGTCCGGTCGTGTGCATACCATGGCATACATCAAACTACCAACTGTTGAAGCATAAGGAATCTTGATCATCTCTTCTTTCTCCTTGTCATCACTAGGACATAATTCAGTACTCAGCTTGAAGTGCGTTTCAAGGGGTGTACCAACTGGCTTGGCATCTTTCATATTAAACCTGTCAAGCACCTTCTTGATATATTTTTCTTGTGACAGCCACAACCTTTTATTTTTCCTATCACGCATAATCTGCATGCCCAATATCTGTTGTGCTGGTCCCAACTCTTTCATTGCAAATTTGCTACCCAAATCTTTCTTCAATCTATTGATCTTATTCTTATCATGCCCAATAATCAACATGTCATCCACATATAACAATAATATGATATACTTTCCTTGATCATACCTCTTGATATAGACACAATGGTCAACTTCCAACCTCTAAAAACCATGTTCCAACATGAATGAATAAAATTTCTTGTACCATTGTCAAGGTGCCTGTTTCAACCCATAGAGACTCTTCTTCAACCTACAAACAAGGTCTTCTTTGCCTTTTTTATGTAGCCTTCTGGCTGCTCCATATAAATTTCTTCTTCCAATTCACCATGAAGGAATGTAGTTTTTACATCTAACTGTTCACATTCTAGGTCTAAAGTAGCAACTAGGCCAAGAATGACTCTAATGGATGACATTTTAACAACAGGTGAGAAAATTTCAGTGAAGTCAATACCTTCTTTTTGGGCAAAACCTTTCACCACCAGCCTTGCTTTATACCTCTCCTTCTTTTCGTCACCTTCATGATTAATCATGTACACCCATTTGTTTTGTAGAGCCTTTCTACCTTTTGGGAGGTTTACCAACTTCCAAGTTTTATTTTCCTGCAAAGAGTTCATTTCTTCTTCCATTGCTTTCTTCCATTCTTTACTGTGCTCGACTTTACAAGCTTCTTGAAAACAATTAGGTTCACCTTCTTCAGTCAACAAAATATAGTTTGAAGGAGGATACCTTTGTGAAGGCTTATGAGGCCCAGAAGATTTGTGAACCAACTGTGGTGGTGCATTATCAAGTTGAATCTCCTATAAAGGTTCTTGCAAGATTCCTTCTTCTTGTTGTTGATTATTTTCCACTTGTTGTTCTTCATGCTCTTGAATTTGTTGTTCATTTTCTTGTATTGGTGGTATGTTTTCCTGTTGCTTTTTAAACCTGTCAATAACCTTCTTGACCTCCAACTCACCTACAGTCCTCTTAAACATTTCTGACTCGTTAAATATAACATCCCTGCTTCTAATAATTTTATGTTTGACTGGATCCCATAGACGATAACCAAAATCTTCATTTGCATATCCCAAAAAAATGCATTTCATAGATTTATCATCTAGCTTAGTTCTATTTTCTTTGGGAATGTGTACGAATGCTTCAAATTCCAAAGATTTTCAAGTGAAATAATTCAAATTCTTACCAGTCCAAACTTCTTAAGGGATACCGCCATCCAAGGCTGTAGTTGGAGATCTATTTATGAGATAGCAAGCGGTCCTAGCCCAAAAATTCTTCTCCAAACCAGAATTGGACAACATACTTGGCACCTTTTCCAAAATGGTGCAATTCATCCTTTCTGCGACACCATTCTGTTGAGGAGTATCAGGCACAGTCTTCTCATGCTTTATGCAAAACCTGTTACAATATTCCTTAAATGCATTTGAGCAATATTCTCCACCATTATCTGTTCTTAAACACTTCAACAATTTGTTAGTCTCTCTTTCAACAGCAACATGGAATTTTTGAAATATTCCAAACACTTCACTTTTATTTTTCATTGGATATGCCCAAATCTTCCTAGATGCATCATCTATAAATGTTACAAAATATGATGCTCCTCCTAATGATTTGATGTTAACAGGCCCAAACACATCTGAGTGTACCAATTCTAACACTTTTTTCTTTTTGTCATGGCCACCTCTAAGGAATGAAACCCTTCTTTTTCTACCATATATACAATGCTCACAAAGATCAAGATTGTAGGATTTCAAACATGGCAATAAATTTTTATCAACAAGGATTTTTAAGCCCTTCTCGCTCATGTGACCCAAACGCTTATGCCACAGATTTGTTGAATTTCCTTTGTTTGTGACAGCAGCCAAATCTGATTTCCTATCAGTGTCTTCAATGTGTATAATGTTCCTGTCTTGGGTCCTTTGGCTACGACCAATGCACCTTTGCTAATTTTCCAGCCTCCGTTTCCAAAGCTTGTCGAATAGCCTTCATCATCCAGTCGTCCCATAGAGATTAAACTCATGCACATTTCTGGTACATGCCTAACTTGTTTCAACAATATATCTTGTCCATCTTTCATCTTGATCTGGACATCTCCCACTGCAACAATACTGCAAAAATGATTATTCCTCAAATGCACTCTACCACATTCACCAGGATTATATGAAATAAAACTATCTTTGCATGGGGTTACATGGTGAGATGCCCCAGAGTCAAGGATCCAATCAAAGCTACTGCTAGATGTATATACACATGCATCCTCTACTGAAAGAATAAACAACACATCACCATCAATAACTACAACAGTAGTCTCACCTCAATTTGTGCTGGATGACTTGTGATTTGTACTAGACAGTCTTTGATCCTTTTGTCCTTTCTTCCATAATCGACATTCTTTCTTCATGTGCGCAGGTTTGCCACAATGAAAGCAGATGATCCTTCCTCTTCTTGATTTTGATCGGCCTCTTGATCTTGATCGCCCTTGCTGACCTCGATCCATTCTCCTACCACGATCAACTAGAGCTAGAGCCTCCCCTCCCTAGTTTTCCGCAATTGACTTGTGTCGCAGCTCCTCATTCATTAAACTGCTGCTGACATCATCAAACTTCAAGGTCCCTGTAGTTGTTGAAGTGCTCATAGCTACAATTAAATTTTCCCAGCTGTATGGCATAGAAAACATTAGCAAAATGGCTCTAATTTCATCATCTAAAATGATTTTAACAAAGGCAAGCTGATTAATAATAATACTAAATGCATTCAAGTGCTTAGCAACTGAAGCACCCTCCTCCATTTTGAGATTATAAAGCTTCTTCATCAAGAACACTTTGTTTGATGCCATGTTCTTCTCATATAGATCATGGAGCTTCTTCCATAATCCTTCTGCCGTCTTTTCTCCAGACACATTGAAATAAATATTCTTTGCTAAATATTGGCATTGAAATAAACATTCTTTGCTAGATATTGGTGGATTGTTGCAATCACCTTTCTATCTAGCTTATTCCACTCTTTGTTTGTCATCGATGAGGGTTTCTTTGTTGTGCCCTCAATCGGAAAATACTGATCCTTTAAAATCAGGATATCCTCCATCTGTGATTTCCATAGGGAAAAATTAACCCTGCTCAACTTCTCCATATCTGTTACTATTGTCCCCATTCACAAAAAAACTCCACTTAAAAATAAAACTTTAATTATTACTCTTTAAAACTTAGTAATAATGACCTTTCTCCTTTTAAAATGCCTTTTTAAAAATTCCTGCTCCCTTTTAAAATATAATTTTCAAAATTCCAAAATATTATTATATATGTTTCATAATAAATATAAAAACATATATAATGTTTTAACCTTTTCACATTTCACACATACATATGTTGGTTTGAGAAAAAAAACTTGACGTATATGTGCAAGCTTGATGTAAAAAAATAACTTACGAACACCACGTTTCAACTCCAAACTCCATTCAAACTCTAGCAACACGTTTCAACATAGATCCACGACCTTGTTTTTCTTGGAGCAACTGTCTTGTCTTTTAGTTCCACCATTCCTCAGCTATTTCCTGGATAGATCCCTTTCCTAGACTCTCTTCTTTGCAGGGATTTCCCATTTTTTGGACAGATCCTTCAACAGCTCAAGAGGTAACAACCAACATTTTAACGAAGGCTGCCAGAGCAAGGCGATGGCACTAAGTGGCTTTCACAGTGGATATTCAACGCTAGCTCTGATACCAGTTGTTAGACCAAAGCATACATAACGCACAACGAATTTATACTCAGATACAAACAAATGGAGAAACAACAAGATTACTCAATCAGAAACAACGGAATAGATAAAACAATCACTGGAGAACAGAAATCACTTTGCATTACATAACAGTTTTGGGCCTTGGCTTGCCTTCCTTGGCCAGAGATATTACAAATTTATAGAGTCAGAAGAAGGATCTAGAATCCTGTATGTGATTCAGATGGAGATCTGGAATTATCTAGAAACGAATGGTGGCATAGAAAGATCTAGAATCCTGGAGATCTAGAAACTAATGGCGGTGAAAAAGAATCTAGAATCATGAATTTGGCTTCACACTTAACATACATTCCATTTTTTTAATCTAAAATTGATGATAATTCATTTATATATACACAAATTGAATGATAATATAAATGTTGAAATATTATTAATTTTTTATTTTGCAAATAAAAGTAAATGCAAAATTCAGCATTAAAACTAAGTTATATAATAATAATTTTTAAAACTAGATATATTAATTATAAAAATCAGCCTAGATTCATCTTAACTCAAGATCCGGAGTTAAGATGATTTAGGCTAGTCTAATTCCCCTTTAAATAGGTCATATTCCACATGAATATTATGGATCAATACTATAAATTTTCATAAACATGAAGCTCAAAAACTACTAGTAACTTGACCAAGTCAAATTTAATTTAACTACCCAACAAAAATCAATAACACAATAAAAAATAAAATGTAAACAAAAACTATTTTCACTCTCAAAAAAACAAAAAAACAACAAAAACGAAAACAAAAATACAATCATAAAATATTTTGAAATTCAATGTACACACATTTATATCTACCCATGAAAAAATACAATAAATAATGTTGAATCTTTTAGAAATGAATGGTCTGAAATATATTTATTATTCTTTTTCAAGAGTTTACCCCTAGAAACTTTGAGAATAAATTTTTAATGTTTAATCTTTTAAAATGAATGGTCTAAAATATATTTATTATTTCCTTTTTCCAGAGTTTACCACTGGAAACTTTAAGAATAATTTTTCTACATAAAATTAATTTCCAAAACATTCAACACATGATGATTAAGTGTAACAACCTACACACTCTAAGATATGATAATGTGTGAAATGTCTTAAACTATTAAATTTGATTGAATAACAAATATTCTTTTGCTCATAGGAAAGAGTGCATATTTAAGTCTAACATTGAAAATAGTTGAGAGAAAAACATGAATGAGTGTTCTGGACAACATGAATTAAAAATCCTTAATTCCACTGGAATTTGTAATTTTTTAATTTTCAAGAAGACAACTATTAGGCACGTCACTCGCTACCACCTTGGTGATTACACAAGAGATTTTTAAAAAGAAAAAGTAGGTTAAAATGTAAATTAGATTGAAATTTCCAAAAATGAATATGATTAAATTCATTCAATGATTAAAAAATGTATTTACTTTCCTTAAAGTCATAGGTAAACCAATGTTCAAGGCTAATGTAGTCTTTCTTATTAAGTGGATGTTATGATTGAATAGATGTTATGTTTTTAAAAAGATTTGCAAATTGATATATATAAGTGAGTAACATACTTGTTGAATTTATTTGCTTGGGAAAGCTTATTTTGCTGGTTTGTTATGTTGTATTGAATATATTAAGAAAATATTATTATTTTTTATATTTTTAAAAATGATATATAAAATAAATAAAAAATGTTTATGTTTAAATCTGAAAAGCTTTTATTTTTTAATTGTTTATTAAAGGATAAGGATTTATATAAATTTATAGTAAGTAGTAACTATTATTAAGTTTGCGCATTTACACTTTTACTCGTACATGTTAAATAATGGTAAGTAGTAACTCTTGGTAGGTATATTTATTTCCATCTTGTTCCTATTCATTTTTTATGTAAATGCTTTCTTAAATTATAGTGGGCAATAACTGATGCTAAATAGGTTATTTACGTGAGTATGAGCTATTTTCAAGGATTTTGATTTTAGGTGGTTTTAGTGTTGGAGCAGAGTCGGGTGAACTGGTTGCAAAGGATAACGACCTTGTTGCGTACCATTATGGCAGATAATCCAGGCCGCAGTGAAGGTAGGAGAACACGTAGTCAGGGAGCCACTATGGAAGAGAAAGGGAAGCAGGTGGTTGATGAATCCTTGCCTCCCATTTACCTGGACATACCAGAAGATTCGGAAGAGCTGGAAGTGGATATTCGGGAGTTTTTTGCAGAGGATAACCAGCGCAAGACCTCGGGCGGAAAAGTTGGCAAGTGGATGAGACATTCGGCTCCAGTGGAAGCCAGGGACGATACAGAGATTGACTCGGAGAATGATGAAGAGGAAGACGATGGATGGCGAGGTAGAGGTCGAGGGCGACGGGGGCGAGGAAGAGTGCGGGGTAGAGGGAAGTTTGCAGGGTGAGGAGGGAACCGAGCTTATGAGGATGGCTCAGGCAGTGGGGTTCGAGGTCGGGGCAAAAAGGATATGCGGCGGAAATTACAGGAGGCAGAGGTGGCCTACACAAAGGAAACCAATTACAAAATACGGAGGATTATAGATAAGTTGGAAGAAGAGGCAATGCAGGATCAATCTGACCCTGAGATGGAAGATTGGGAGACCTATCTCCCTGATCCGGGACATACCAGAGGGCGGATGTCCCTTTATAAGCAATCCTTGCATGTATATTGGGGTATGAAACGTTTACTCGCCAAGGCCCTGGAACAAGTAGCAGTTGAAATGGTGGAGCTAGCTCAAGGCATGCCTACCTTTAAAAGAGAACTGAAGAATATACAAATGACTCTTCTCATGCAGGATAGGAAGATGGATTAGCTGATCCAGTTGTTCAAAGAGAGTGGAATAGCGGTTAAGACAGAAAATGCAGTCAAGAGTGATGCCATGAAGCAGTAGACACGACAGCTGATGACAAGAGGTTTTTTGCATGAAATTTTTGCCATTTTCAGATAGTAGATGTTTTGTTTACAGTGCTCAACAGTATGGTTATATTTCCAGCTCTTAATAGTATGTTTTTAGGTAGAATAGCGGGTTTTTTAGTATGGTTTGACAAACTGAACTTATACTTCTTTTGGATGGCGGTTATATACTTTTGAAGGCCACCCGGTTTCCCTGTTGGGCGGGTGGCACCCTGTATATGTACATAGTTTTTATTTTAGTAATAGAATTTTACCTCAGCTTACAGAAAAAAAAAAAACAATGAAAAGTCATTGAACACGTAATAAAAAATAATAGCATAAATATTGCAACTACATCCACAAATTAAGGGAAAAATTGAGGCGATTATCTACATGGCACAAAGGCTAGACGTTTAAAGATATAGTCCAATCAAATGTTTGAAAAATAATTAATCCAATAATATTGAAAAACAAATATTTGTTTTTCAAAGTTAAACATTATAACTCGCATTTGTTAACGCTAAACTAATAATAGTCAGCGAGCAAATCAATTGCTAAAATCCTGGCAGAGACTAATAAAATTGCTAGAGTCTTCTCTTTATAGGGACTAATAAAATTGATAAAAAAAATTATAACAATATGTATAGTAATCTAATATTCTTTCGATCCTGAAACATTATTAATTACCATATTAAATTACCAAGTTTAATGATGATAAAACCGTTGATAGCCAGAAATATTTCTTGGTAAATAAA
Source organism: Pinus tabuliformis (assembly GCA_031772625.1). NCBI lineage: Eukaryota > Viridiplantae > Streptophyta > Pinopsida > Pinales > Pinaceae > Pinus > Pinus tabuliformis. The sequence goes on along the minus strand of CM062820.1, from coordinate 539,856,108 downwards.
TTAATAAATCTTCTTGTCTTGATTATCGGTTCTGATAACGACCTTGTCATTTCTTATTTATTAGAGATCTATATTACGGAGGGTTTAGTTAGAGGGAGGAAGTTACCTTGTCATTTCTTATTTATTGGAGATTTATTTTAAGGAGGGTTTAGTTACAGGGAGGAGGTTCGTTATGAAGTAACACGCACGATATTTCTTACCAAAAAAATGGAGCGGTTCTTCACTGCGTTCTTCAGGTTCGCAGTTTGTTTAATTGGGGTAATTTTGGAAAGATTTTTTAGAAAAATATATATACATAATCGCATGCAGTGAGGAATGTGGAAAAATGTATGAATATTTGTATATCTTTTGAAAATATAAGTTATTATGAAGAACGTTTAAATCTTATTTTCCATCAACAATTGAAATTTTGCCTAATATTGGAGGTCAGAAGCGGGAAGAGCGAAAAATCGGAAAACTAGGGTTGAGAGCCTTTGCGTTCGTTTTTCTCCATGGACGGTGGTCGAGGAGGGAGCTCCACTCCCTCCTTCAGTGAGGTAGTGGTTAACAAGGGCAAGACTCCCCCAGAACCAGGCAGAGGTAACAAGATGGAAGGAGGAAAAAATAGCAAAGAGGAAATAGAATGTAACAAGAAGAAGGAGAATGAAGGCACAAAAGACAAGGAGGAAAATGACAAAAAACAGGGAAAAAAGACAGGAAACAAAAGGGACCGTGCAAACCTAAAGCTGAAATAACTCCCAAAGTAATCTTAAATAATCCAGAGTTGCAGGCCCACATGGAGCACATGCAGACTTATGCAATCATATGCAAATTCATGGGACTATGGCCCACCGAAAAGGCTTTACAAACATGGATCAGATACCACTGGAAGCCTAAAGGAAGCATCGATCTTCATATAGGATCCAAGGTTTTTTTCACTGTGGTGTTTGCCAACATTGAGGACAAAGATAGAGTGTTTGAAGGTGGGCCCTACTTTTATGCAGCAGCAGGGCTCTACATGCAGCCGTGGATGATGAACTTCGTGCCGGAGCGGGAAACCTTTACCTCAGTCCCGGTTTGGGTAAGACTCTATTCGCTACCTCTGGATTACTGGCAAATAGAATCACTAACAGCCATAGGCAATAAATTAGGGAGGTATGTCAAAACTTCTGAAGCTACAAGAAGGGGTAAATACACCTCCTTTGCCAGGATCTGTGTAGAGATGGACCTATTTGGAGCACTTCCGGACGAGGTCATACTGGAGGTTCATGATGAGGAATGGGTGCAGACTGTCGACTACGAGCATATTCCATTTAGATGCCGAAAATGTCATGAACACGGACACCTTCTTAGAGACTACCCTCTCAGCAAGGTAGAAAACAAAAGTAAACCTAACATAATGAAAGAAACAGATGGCTTTCACAAGGTAGCTCACAAAGGAAAAAAATGGAAAAAAAGGGCCAAATCAACACCTAAGAGATGATCACAAAGGGAGGTTGAATTAGTTCCATGTTCTTGAAGAGGAGGAAGATACAACAGGTGAAAATCAAGTAAGGAAGGAGGGATATGATAAGCAGGAAAAGGAAGAAGAATAGGATCAAGCACAGGTAAAGGAAAAACAGAAAGGGATAATGATTAGTGAATTAGAGATGGATATGGATCAGGAAATGACTCAGAGCGAGATGGAACTAGAAGACAATGAGTTACAAGAGATTCTTGACAGAGAAAACCTATATCTAGAAGGGTTCTTAAGTAAGGGAACAACGGGTGGGGTAGAATCTCTACCACAAGAAGAATGCAATCGAATAAAGCAATTATTCTTATGGAAAACACAGGCTAAGAGCTTGGTAGAAGATAACAACATTGAAAGACCGGGAAATCATGGAATGAAAACAGTGAAATCAACTCCAGTATTAGCTCCAAGAAACCCGGGTAAAAAAAGGGGCAGAAAAAAACAGAACAAGCTTTTAATGGAATGTGGAAAGCTCATGATAGACTTAGGTAAGATGAAAGATCTAACCAGTTACTCATTTACCAATCTGTAATTATGAAGTTTACAACTTGGAACGTAAGAGGTCTAGGAAGCAAAAGAAAACAGAGAATGTTAAATAATAGACTGAAACAGGTAGCTCCAGATATAATTTTTGTCCAAGAAACAAAATGCTCTGTTCAAAAAATAAGACAAATCCATAGTAGGTGGCTTAGGAGATATGAGTTTATAGAAGTCAAAGCAGAAAATATAGCAGGGGGTATCCTCATCCTCTGGAACCCCCAAAAAATAGGTATTATCGATGCGGAGGCATCAAGAAATTATCTATCAGTTGTTATACAACCTGTAGGAGACAGTGACACATATCTTGTAACGAATGTTTATGGCCCTCAAAGGTTAGATGACAAAATCAAGTTTATTGATTCCTTAGTGGACCTTCGGAGCAGATTCGCAGGGTTACCATGGGTTATAGGAGGAGATTTCAACATGATCGGATCTCTCTCAGAGAAAAAAGGAGGGACAAGAGCACTAAATAAAGATTCCTCAGCTTTCCATTGTTTTTCAGAAAACATGAAGTTGGTGGACATTGAGACAAACAATGGTCTTTGCACATGGAACAACAAAAGAGGAGGGGATTCCCAAGTAGCTTCCAAGCTAGACACATTCATGATCTCTGAAGAGCTCCTGCTTCTAAACAAGGAAATAATAGTTGATATTCTTCCTTTTGGAGGCTTAGATCACTGGCCAATTCAAATGGAGATCAAGGGCATTGGCACCCCAAGAAACAAACCGTTTAGGTTTGAAAATATGTGGCTTTCACACCCGGATTTCATCAGCAACATTGGTAAATGGTGGGCTGAAGACCTGCAGATTCAGGGATCATCTGTGTTCTTGTTACATAAAAGATTAAAACACATCAAGCAGAAGCTAAAGGAATGGAACCATAAGGAATTTGGCAATATTTTCACAAGTAAAAAAATCGTGGAAACCAAAATCCTAGAGCTCAATCAAGCTTTGATCAAGAATGGCTTTGACAAAGACAAAAATGATCAAGCAGAGAAATATCACCAAGAATGGGAAAGGTTGTGCAAACAAGAAGAAATTTTTTGGAAACAGAAATCTAAAGTTCTATGGCTAAAAGAAGGAGAATGCAATACTAAATTTTCCATAGATCTACCATTGCGAACAGAACTCACAATAGAATCTCTTCGATCAAGGACGAGAATGGCCAAATTCATCAAGCCCATGAGGAGATAGAAGCAGTGTTAGCAAAGCATTTTCGAGACATTGTCAAGGAAAACTTTTCAAGAAGAGAACCTTTCATCAAGAATTTAATTAAACACATACCTAAATTGGTATCCAGAGAGGATAATGGTAATATCAACAGGCCTATAACTGAAAAGGAGATCAGTGAGATCCTCAAGGAAATGCAAAATGGCAAGGCACCAGGCCCGAATGGATTTAATGTGGATTTCTTCAAAGCCTGCTGGAATATTGTTAAAAGGGATATTGTAGAGATAGTAGAAGGCTCCAAGCGGAACAAGACCATTTTGAAGCTCTTAATACTTCCTTTATTGCCCTTATTCCAAAACAGGATAATGTTCAAACACCAGAGAAATTTAGGCCCATTGCCTTATGCAATGTTGTCTACAAAATAATCTCCAAGGTGGTGGCCAATAGACTCAAACCCCTGCTGCCCACACTTATCTCCGAGGAACAAACAGGGTATGTTGAAGGAAGACAAATTCTGGACAACATAATTCAAGCTCACGAGGTGGTTCACTCGTTAACTGGCAACAAGAGAGTGGGAATGATCATGCAACTAGATATAGCCAAAGCATATGACAAAGTGAATTGGATATACATAAAAAAAGTGCTCACAACGTTTGGTTTTGATTATAATTGGTTCATATGGGTCATGGCCCTTGTAACTTCGTCCAGCTTTTCAATTTTAGTGAATGGCTCTCCTTCTGAGCTTTTTCTCTCGTCCAGGGGTCTAAGACAGGGAGATTCGCTCTCTCCCTTTCTCTTCATCCTCATGATGGAAGGGTTGGCCCGGTCCATCAAACATGCAAGAGTAACAGGAAGAATTCAAGGTCTCCAACTTACGGAGAATGGGCAAGTTCTAACTCATCAATAGTTTGTAGATGATACCATGTTACAGGGAATTCCTACTGTCAAAGAAGCACTTGCTTACAAACAGATTTTGGACGACTTTGCAAAAGCCATAGGTATGGAAGTTAGCCTTACCAAATCAAAAGTCTTTTTCTTCAACACTCATATTGCCATTCAAAGAAATGTCTCCAAAATTTTTGGCTTTCAAAGAGAATCTCTTCCCTTCAAGTATTTGGGAGTTCCACTTACAGGTAAACCCCAACACAAGAGTATATGGGATCTATTAATAACTAAAATGCAAGACAAGGTCAGGAAATGGACAATCAGATCTTTAAATTTAGCTGGTAGATTGGTTCTTACTAAAGCAGTTCTCCAAGCTATCCCAATCTTCATGCTATCAACCCTCCCAGCTCCAATAGGAGTCTTGCAGCAATTTCGGAATATTCAACGAGACTTTCTGTGGGGCAAAGAAGAAACTAGGAAAAAATGGGCTTTAGTCTCTTGGGAAAAGGTCTGCAAACCCAAGAACCAAGGAGGCCTGGGTTTAGACAACCCAGAGATTCTCAACAAGGCTCTAGGAGCCAAACTTTGGTGGAGGTGGGTTAAGGATCCTAAAGCTCAATGGGCAAGCATCTGGAAGGAAAAATATGCCAATGCCTGGCCGGACTCGGATATCATACGTATGACAGGAACAGTGAAAGGCTCCCCCATATGGAACAAGGCCTGGGAGAACAGAGAAGTGGTGCAAAAAAATAGTTTCTGGGAAATCAGAGAGGGAGATCTGGCTCTTTTCTGGGAAGACAAATGGCAACAGGAACCAAATCTACTAAAGGAAGAATTTTTAGGCCTCAAGCAAGAGACTAGCAATCAAGGATTAGTAAAAGTAAAATACTTTTGGGAGAACTCACATAATGCAGGAAAGTGGAGAATCTAGAAAAAAATTGAGGGCAAAGAGGACAGAACCCTCAACAGTAAAGCAGAATCCCTCAAGGGATTGTTGGATCAGAGAATAATTTTAGTAATGGAAGGGCAGGACCAACTGAGATGGGATAACAACAAAGAGGGCATCTTTAATATCAAGGAAGCTAAAGGTTTTCTCCTTCATATGGAACCCCAAGGTCCTAATAAAACTTGGCAGAAGCTTTGGAAGCACAAAGGCTGGATGAAAATCAAACTTTTTATGTGGTTAGTTCACCACAAGAAAATTTTAACCTGGGACAACCTTAAAAAAAGGGGCATGTTGGGACCCTCCAGATGTCAACTCTGTGAGACCCAGGAGGAGACTATAGAGCATATTCTCAACAGCTGCATTTTCACTAACAGGAATGGGAATCTTTTACCAACATCTTCAAACACTCTAATAGAGACAAAGAAAGTATTGCCAACACTCTAAACAACTGGAGGAATAATTAGATAATGAAATTCTCAACTGCGTTTGGAATATTTTGCCGAGTTTCATCATTTGGAATGTGTGGAAGGAAGGAACAAAAGAATATTCAAAGAGGAAAAGTCTGCCCCACTTAGCCTGGTGGAGCTGATCGTAAAACAACTAAAAGAGACAGTGGGCACCACAGTTAGGAATCTCCCCAAAAATCCTCCCTCAGTTGGAGAGTTAAGAATCCTCTAGTTGTTAGACTTGCAGGGGTTTATTCCTCAAGGTCTAGAGAGGATAGCAAGCATGAGAGAAAAAGTGGAGGAATTCTGGCATCCCCCCCCCTGAAGGTTTTTTAAAGTACAACATTGATGGAGCTTCCAAAGGCAACCCGGGGGATGCTGGTTTTGGGGGAGTTCTAAAGGATGATACATGTAGCATAATCTCCCTCTTCCATGGTCATTTAGGAAAAGCCACTAACAACATGGCATAACTAATGGCTTTGGAACAATGCTTAGAATTTTTGATACAGAGCAATTGCCAAATTGTCATAATAGAAGCGTGTTATGAAACCAGCTCAAGAAAAGATAGAAAATATAGATCAACGCCTTAGAATTCAACCTCTTCGAGGGGGCAACCTCCTTTACATTACATAAATGAACAATTCTTGGATGATACAAATGAAAAGACCTCCTTTCTATATATAGGAGTCTAAAGGGTCATAACATAATCAGAGCCGACATAACAATATTAATGTAAGGGCACAATAATAACAATAGTGGGCTTCTATGGGGCACAATAGTAACAATATGGGCACTACATGGGTACATCAATATAATAAGTGGGTTATACTAATAACAATAAGGGGTTACACTAGTATTATAGGGGCCTAACATGCCCCTCTCCTTCAAAAAGTGTTGTCCTCAATGCTTGAGTAGTTATTGATGCTTCTGTATAAAATTCTTGTCTTCCCATGTGGAATATTCAGCGGGTAAGTTCTTCCACTTGATGAGATACTTTGAAATTGATCGATTTCTTAGCTGTCGGGTTCTTGTTTCTGTGACTGCTCCAGGTTCCAATATGATTTTTCCTTCCTCTTCAATTTCTGGCAATATTGTTTGAATTGGGATCTTTTGCAACTTTTGAATAAGTAGCCATACTTCTTCGTCCTTCTTCCATTCATCCCTTGCTTCGTTTATCCAATTTGGTTGGATAATATAAATAGCACAAAACATTGCTTCCACATCCTCATCCTTGAAGAGTCTTCCCATTCGGTAAGGTCGCCATTTTTTAAGTGCATGTAGTATTGCCAACATTTCCTTCTCATAAATAGCTTGCTTGAGATGTAGCAGTAAAAATACCCAATCACCTACATCAAAACATTTTTCACTATGATGTTGATCTACCTGTTGTTTCATTGGATTTTGCACCAAAGTGACGTTATCCTTTAAAAGTTGGAGAACTTGTTGTTGATGCTCAATGTGATATTTCACTGCTTGAACTTTTTTCTTCTTGATATGTCCTTCTATCTTTAGATTTTGAGGAGTGGTAATTTCTTCCAATCCTTTGCAAGATATGGTCAGATTCATTTCTTGAGGCTTGATGTGATCTTTCATTTCTTGAACATTTTCTTCTTGATATGTCCTTCTATCTTGATAGTTTGAGGAGTGGTAATTCCGACCAATGAATTACAAGATATGGTTGGATTCATTTCTTCTTTCTTGATGTGATCTTTCACTTCTTGCACCTTTTTCTTCTTGATATGTCCTTCTATCTTGAGAGTTTGAGAAGTGGTCATTCTTGCCAATAGTTTACAAGATATGGTCTGATTCATTTCTTCTTTCTCTAGGTTTGGGTCCTAGCATATATCCTCTTCTTTTGATGTTTTTGATCCTTTTCTTCCTCCTCTTCATACACTATGTAAAATAATTTCCTCTAAGCACACTTATGACCTTTAGTGCATTTGCTATCACAATTGTAACAAAGCCCTTTTTCTCTTTTTTCTTCCAATTGTTGTGTTGTAACCCTTGTAGGTTGTAGAAGGCTAGGAGAAACAACACTTCCATCTTTATAGTTGTGAGGGGTAGACTTCCTTATTGCCATAGTTTTACTTTCCAATATGTCATAAAGCCCTTTTACTCTTTCCAATTGTTGTGGTGTTGCTGTAAAGAAGGTGTTGCTCTTTGTATCCTCATAATGTGCTATCATTTCCTCCATGAGAATTGACCATGTAACAAGTTGTTTACGAGAACAAAGCCCTTTATATCATAAAAATTGATCTGGTTCTAAATAAGAAGATGCAATACATACCTTTTGTAACAGTGGTACACCACGTAGATCAAAATATTGCTCCATCTGAAGTATCCAATTTACCGGATCCTTGCCATCAAACTTCCTCATCTTGCTTTTTCTTGATTTTAGGACCTCGATATTGAAACGACTGTAACGTTGTACCTTCAGATATATAAGTTCTAAAATTTATACCTGTAGTAGCCCTCTATGTCCTCTTTCCAATGCCACCAGTCTGATCCAAATTGGATTCTCCAAGAAAGAGTTATGCACAATCTCCCAAGATGACCTGATTATAGACATTTCTAGAAGAGCGAACTTTTATAAAGTGCCACGTGTTAATTTTTCGACCTTTGGCTCTGAAAAAGATGTACAAGAAACTACAGCCCGTCCTTTTTCTGTACCTTCTTAGGAAATTTCAATCCGATGCTCAAAGAGAAAGTTATGACGATTTTCCCCAGGTCACCTGTTTGGAATGTAATTCAGGAGTCTATAAAAAGACCAACTTCCTCAGATCATATCTCCGTGAATATAGTGCGAAAAGCTCTAAAATTTGGACCCGAGATTTAGCGCGTTTTCTTCTCAAATGGGTTTTTTTTGTGACTTCTGAAAAGTCACAGAAAAAAGTTATAGCAAAAATGCCATGATGACCTGTTTGGAGCAGTGAAACCCTAGAATCCAAAGCTCTGATACCAAATGTTATGAAACCAGCTCAAGAAAAGATAGAAAATATAGATCAACGCCTTAGAATTCAGCCTCTTCAAGGGGGCAACCTCCTTTACATTACATAAATGAACAATTCTTGGATGATACAAATGAAAAGACCTCCTTTCTATATATAGGAGTCTAAAGGGTCAACACATAATCAGAGCCGACATAACAATAATAATGTAAGGGCACAATAATAACAATAGTGGGCTTCCATGGGGCACAATAGTAACAATATGGACACTACATGGGTACATCAATATAATAAGTGGGTTATACTAATAACAATAAGGGGTTACACTAGTATTATAGGGGCCTAACAAAGCGGATTTAGAGTTAGTCATAAACGCTGCAAAGAGAATCAGTAATGGAACAGGGACGGAAAAGGTCACAAAACACTGGAGGTTAACTAGAGTCTTTTAGAGAATTCAAGTGCATCTACAGGAACTTCGTACTCTTAGATTTATTCATGTGAGGAGAAAGGCCAACAAATTGGCTGACATTCTAGCCAACCAAGGTGTTAGCAGCAAGGACAACACAATCTTAAGGAGGTGGAACACAATGGTATAGAGTAACCTTGAAAAACTCTGCCATACCCAGGTGGAGGAGGACAAAGAAGAGTACAGATGCAAAATGACAGAACCCAATTAGTAATGTCAGCGGTTAGAGGGCTACACCAAGTGGGACAAAAAGATGCACAATGAAAGGTAAGCCAAGGTTAGAGGTAAAGTGGACCACGATCAGGACTATTCTCAATGACGGGCGTCAGAGCTTCCCGGACCGTAGAAAGCAGCATCAGAAACTTCCGCATCATCCTAATTTTTCAGTGACGGAAGTCAAAACCGCCTCTGGGCGGTTTTGTAGAGATCGCACCGCTCTCAGGTTAAAAGGGGTTTCAGATTTTTGGCAGCGATGCCATAGAAATCATGCCACGTGGTGGAGGGCCCGGTACAATAACCACTTTCCCCGCGCCCTAAAGGTCGATTACTTCGGGCGTGCGATTTTCTGCTCTGTCGTCCGATGGCGCAAGGTAAATCAACGCTTAGGATCCATCGAGCAGTTTGGTAGGGCCCGGGGGTTTGGTGGGGTAGGCGGTTTCGCAGCAATCGCACCACTTTTTTGTTATAAGTGGTTTTTGTTTATTGGCAGTGATGCCATAGATAACATGACACGTGGAGGAGGGCCCGGTCCTAAAACCACTCTCCCCGTGCCCTAAAGGTTGACGACTTCAGGCGCGTGATTTTTGGCTCAGTCGTCCGATGGTGCAAGGTATTTCAACGCTCTGGATTCATCGAGCAGTTTGGTGGGGCCGTGGGTTTGGTGGGGTCCGCGGTTTCTTCGAGCAGTTTTGGTGGTGTGATACTTCGGGGTGCCGTCCATTGCGTGGGGATGTGTTTACCATCAGTTCGGTTGGTGCTTTTTTATGGGGCCACGTGTCTTGATGGGCTTTTCGCTTGAGTTACATGGATGTTTGTTTGCCAGAGATCAGGCCTTTGTTTTGAATGGTTCAACCAAAAGTATGTAATGAAAGATTTTGCTGTTTGTTGTAGCGGGGTGATGCTTTACTTTGGCATCATGCCCTTTGTTTCCCTGTCACCTCTTGGAGTGCAGGGTTCTTGTATATTCTGTAAATTTATTCTCGATATTATGAAATAGAAGGAACTACTCTTGCTTTAGCAAAAAAAGAAAAGAAAATATAAGTTATTATATTTTTTTTAAAAGAGAAAATATAAGTTATTACATTTTTCTAAAGAGTTTATATATATTATATATAGAGGATTTTAATAATGTTATTTTTTTGAAAAATGTTTGAGAATTTTATATAAAAAAATTTATATGGAAAATTATGGATATGTTATTAGTATTTGCATTGTTTTTCTACAATATTTTTGTGGAAATAAAACAGATTTATATACATACATAAATTATAAAAGATGATACAAAAATTGTGTTGCATGCAAAGATAGATAATTATTGTTTTATCATTTGAAAAAGAATGTGTTGTTTGGTATTTAGTTATGGTAAAATATTTCCAATGCGTTGGTAAAGATTAGTTAATAAATCCATGGAAAAGATTTACATGGATTTCATGTGCAAGAGATCATGGATTCTATGAGAAAAGATAATAACTTATGCACAAATCAAATGCATATGAATCTTCTTGGGAAAGAATATGTTTTTATTGTGCGTGAAATATAAGTCAATTGTATTAATTTCCTTGCATGAGTTTGCAAAAGTTACATGTTTTGGTGGGTAATAAGATAAATTATTTGTGTGTTGTATATTGTATAGTTTGATTTAATTGAATGGTTTAATGCATAAAAGGGTTAACATTGTTATTATTTGGAAAAGGCTTTCATAGTTCTTATGCCCAAAAAAAGGGTTGAATATGATAATTTCTCCAAAACAAATGCACCAGAACTTTGTACATAAAAGATAGAGAAACTATTTTGGGTTCTTAAAAATAAGTATGTGTAACCATAGAAACAATAGTTAATTGTACACAAAAGATAGAGAAACTATTTTGGGTTCTTGAAAATAAGTATGTGTTATTTGCACAAATAAACAATCATTTTATTTGAAAAGAACACATATGCATAACCATAGAAACAATAGTTAATTGCATCAGTTTTTTTTTAAGAGGGAAAGTATTCCAATATATAACATAAATAGGTAGACCTTCTTGATATGTGTTGCATACATTACAAAGGGATTATGATAAGCTCTTACATACACAAAGAATAGTCATGTTATAGAGATATGTTTTTTTGCATGGATAGAACTGTCGAACTATATTTCTTTAAAAAAAAATATGTGATTATTTTTATGCTATCGTAACTATTACGTTAGTTTCTTTTGGAATAAGATCATGTATATGCATGCATGATTTGTATTAGCTTTCGTTTAGAAAAAATATACATTTGTATGCGAGAAAAGATAGCATGTTGTATTAGCTTACATTGGAAAATATTCTTTGGGAAAGAAGATGAATTTACATGCACAAAAACCATAGTACTGTGTTGGTTCCCTTGGAATATATATATGGGTAATGTTGGTATGCTTTACTATGTTAGTTTTATGGATAAGAAAACATGTTTTTGTAAGCCCTATTGTGCTAGATTTCCTCGAAAAGGAAATATGTGTTTGGATGCTCTATTGTGTTATCTTTCTTTACACATTTGCATGCACCAAAAGCAATAGTTGAAGGGCTAGTTCTCTTGATAAAATTTATGTAATTCATATGCACGACATAATCGATGTGTTAGTTTCCTTTTAAAAGGAATGTCTCTTGCAAGAATGTGTGCTTGTGTAAAGGAAATATTAGTTAATGTGGTATTTATTTTATAGACATGCTTGGATGGTTACATGCTTATAACTAGTGCATATGAAATGTTGTTAAAGCAAGCATGTCACGATATTTTGCTTACATTTCATGAATATATATGAATACATGGTGAAGCATCACTAGTATAGATTTATGAATTGGTTGATTAATACTTTATGTAATCATGATATCAACGTATGCTGATGACAACAATGGCAGGAAAGGTTATGCTTAACATGGTGGCAGGTAAATAAATAATGGTCCATGCAAATGAGTGTGAGTTGCAGGATGGTCCACTGAAGGAACAACCAGGCCACAAAGATATGAAGATTGGAGATTTGTGGGTAAATGATATCATGGTGATTGTAATAGCTTTTAGCTAGATATGTTGTATTTGAATGATATTTTCTTTTAATATTTTATGACAATGGTTAAGGGATGGACTCCTTTATAAGCCATTGAGTGAGGGGTGAACACCCTCACGAGCGTTTAATAATAAAATTAAACGTTTGTTGGTTTTCACCCTACGAGGTTTCTAGGGTATATCGGTGTTCAATGATGTGATTGCTTATTGTGTCAGTTTGAAGATGTTGATTCCTTGCATGATGTGATATTTATAATATCAAGTATGTGATTAATTAATCTGGTTAAAGGAATCATGAAATGGATGCAAGTTTCATCATACAATTTATGTTAATATACTACAATAGTGGTTGTTAATGGTTATGTAACTTACTATTCCTCTACTGAAAGTTACTCTATGTACTGATGAACATTCTATCTAATGGTTAATGAGGATCTGGAATAGTGATTTGGATAATTACCCGTGGGTAATTTGTATAAAGAAAATTAACTCCTTTCATTTTCATGTGAGGTCACCGAGGATGTTACAAGTAATAATCTTACACTAAATAAATATTGATTGTTTGTTGTCTTCCTCCCCATCCAAATTCAAATCTCATGCTATGACATGTTTGTCTATAACATGATTATCGATACACTGAACCATGTAAAAAAAACTAAAAATAAATAATTTAAACTCGGTGACTAAATTTATTAAGATATTCAAACTTAAAATGATTATAAAACATGTATTATCCGTGACAGATACTATAATGTTATAACTCAAACAATTTCCAAGATTACTCATGTTCTACGTCAAAAGGTTTCAGTGATCAAAACACACATAGATTCAACTTGGCCTGAGTTACAAACATAGGCTCATAAAGAACGTATTAAGCCTTATGTGATTATATTTGTTGTGAGGAAATGATGGACAATGAAAACCAAATCAACCTTGCCCATGATTTGGAAGGATAAGGAATAGATGTAAAGAAATGTTGACCCGAACATTACCTGAATGTGGAAACAGATTTGCTTTGGATGATACACTCGTGGATCAAGTCATGACGCTCTCATGTGGCATACAAGAATGACGTTGTCTACTGAGGCCACAATTTTGAGTGGATTATTAAATTTTCACTGGAATTCAGTAAAAAAATCAAGAAATCCAATTCTTTGAATCATTTTCTCCATGGTGAAAATGGATTCAGCACCTTCAAGAATCCTTGGGGCACCCAAAATTTTTAAGTTTTATTGTTGTAACTTAGATTTCCAAAAATTTCAGCCAGATTTTCACAAAATCCTACTGGAATTTCTATAATTTTCTAAGCAAAATTGTTGCCTCATTAAATTACGGCTAACAGAACCAATGACACAAACATCTAGGGTTAGCTCACGATAAATGAAACAATGGCATGTCAATATATGGCTTGTTATAGGCTAGCCTCAAGGTTCATGTTTAATTTCCAAATGGATATCACAATAAGGTGAGGTGTTTCAAACTATAAAGAACCAGTCCAATATTCAAGGAGTCTTATATATTAAAGTAAGCATATAGGCTTAATATGCGTTGATTGAACATGAGTGATATCAAATAAGAACTTAGCATTGTGTTGATGAATGAGCATATAGTTATAGGCAACAAACCCTTGGTTAGACTAACCATAAAAGATTGAATCAATGAAGTTTCAAGCTAGTTAAAAGATTGGAATGTGGTCTTAGGATCTACATTTATTAATTAGGGGAGTTAAATTGTAGATTAGGTTAATGAAAATGAATGGGGTAAATGATTTAAAAAATGAAGTTTTTTAGTATTTTGATTTCATTTATTTGGTTGGTTTGAGAAGTGAAGGACCAATGTGTTGAGGGTGATGGGGCTATACTAATTTTTTTAGTGATGTTAGGGTGTAGGATAAGGTGGTGTTGACATATATTTAAAGGACTATCTACCAAGTGCCACCTAAGGATGATTTATGGTTCTCGAGATTTATTTGGGGGTGGTCTTATCTAGAATCACACCCAAATGCAACAAGGTTATCTCAAAGGAGAAGAATGATAAGAGGGAAGAGTTAGAGACGTTTGACCTCAATGTGAAACTAAATTACCTCTGATGGTTAAAGAAGAAATGAGTGGAGACTTCACTCTATATTGTCCTTCTAGTGGATCCTGGTGCCCTTATCAAGTATAGCTATAACATTTTCCTCGACAAACCTGTCAAAAACCTATACTAGCCTTAAACAAAACTAGCAATCACAAAGAAAAGAAGCCTCATGCTTAAACTGACTTAGAGAAAGCTTTCATATATCTATGGAAAATTGCAATGAATGAGACTCCCTCCTTATATAGAATGTAGTTTCTCATCCTTTACAATGAATTACAAAAATATGGGCTCAAAACCATGAGCATTCAACCACGCTCAAATCGAGAGAAATATTACAATAATGGCAAGTCATCCTAAAAATGTTAAATGAGGGGGAGCTGTTAGAATAAAATAATCCAATTTTCCCTTTAAAAGGATTTACATTACAAATCATGGGCTATGGAAGCTTTTTACCCCAAATTATGGATTTAACAATCATACATGCAATTAGAAGCTAGGATAAATCCCAAACTCCACAATTTCTTCAATGCTTATTGGGGTAACTTAAGGCATCTAAGTAGAGAGTTGATGTTGCATCCTTCCTTGTAGTGGAATCTACATTTGGAATGGTGATAAGGACCTCTTTGTGATCTGTGAGGTGGTACAAACCTAGTTGGGCTTCCCAAGAAAACATGGTAAAGTTAGTTTATTAGTTTGCCTAAGTAGAAGACAAACAATAAATTCTTAGAATTGTTGATTCTGAGGACAAGTTTTAGTTCCCATGAGGCTATGCAAAAGGTATGTTAAATTGGTAAACTTATGGAAATGAAATGGAAATAGATCCTTGATGTCATGACCCTATAGGTCAATTTTAGGTATAGGAATTTTATCATTTCCATACCTAGCTTTGGAGCTAGGAATTATTTTTTCAATAGCCTTTTTCTAGAGAGACCTTGAAGCGTTGAGTTTCCATTCCTTAACATCATTTAAAATACCCCCTAGTTTCATTTAATTTAGTGTTCAAATCTTTGAATACATCCCTTTCATTTTGATATTATTTTGACAAGCTAGGGTCTAGGGGAGAGCCTAATAATGAGGTAGCATTAGCTTAAGCTTCAGTTTGTTTAACACTCACTCTCCACCTATTTACCCCTTTAGATATTCTATTGACAATCATGGGCATTTTCATTCAATTAGGCTTTCCAATGATTTCATGCTTGTATAGACCAATTGAATAATGACTCTTGGGAAGCCAAACATAAAGGCCGACAACTCCTTTTTAATATTAATATTTATGCCCCCCTCCCCAGGATGTAGATTAGTGGGTGATAGAATGTATTGTTAAGGCACTCCTTGTGACATCATTGGTTCAAACCTTGCCTAGCCATGTGTCATGCTTGGGTGGTATGTGGTGCACATAGAGGTTACAGTGGTACTAGTCAGAATTGACCTTGTGTAATGTGAGTACAAGCTTGGATTGCTTATATATATATATATATATATATATATATATATATATATATATGACGAGGGTGTTCCCTTTAACGATAGGGGAACAAAAGTGTTCACATATGCATGGAGCATAGGTGTATCTACCAATAACACAAAAGAAGCATATGCATTGCTTTAGGGTCTCAAACTAGCAAACATCATCATAGCCTCTTAATTAATCGTGTTAGGGGACTCATCCACCATTATCAAGCTCCTTCATCTCTACTTGCATCATTGAAGCATCAACAACAATGCCATTATGGTGGATTCTCCCCTTTGGTCTGTAGTGAAGCTCATCCCCATGGGTTTCTTTATTTCCTTACACTCTTCAACTTCCAATTTAATTTTGGTCATCAACTAGAAGGTAGCAGTGGTTATTAGTCATTTGACAGAGTTAGTTCCTCCCCTCAACATGGACTATTTAGAACTACAACGCACAAGGAAGTTGTTACAAAGCCATGAAGAAAGAATTTAGGAATTGGAGTTACATTTGAGCATCAAAGCTGACAAAGACAAGTAATGTCATTCCCAATAATTGGAGCTCATGATCCAAATTTATGAAGGGAATGAAATGAAATATATATATTTATAACCAAAACAAAAAGATACAACAAAACTTGACTTCAATTAATAAATGATAAATGTTGAAACTTTATACATGCAGAATGAAAATGTACTAGCTCGAATGGTGGTAACTTAAATTGAGAAGAGATTTGATGGCTACGTGTCTTCTTGAACTTTGTTTTTTTGCGACAGTAACGGTTAGTTTTATTTGGGCGGCAAACAAGCTACCGCGTGATTTTACAGTTCTGCGGATTCAGAGACAGAGATCTGGGGAAGTCTTAATGGAGTTGGGTTTGTTCGCCTCTAATCTGAAGATTTGCCAGTCCATCCGATGTTCGGAGTCAGAGAATTGAGCTTCGTCGACTTTGACTTGAGATCTCTTAGCGATGGCTGTTGGAGTAGGTGGAACAACGCACAGCGCTAGAGGACTTCCTGCAGATCCTGATCTTGCTGTGCCAAAGAGCATCAATGTTGTTGAGTGACGTAGGAACCTGATTGACCACGTTTTGGAGAGAAGACTTCTGCAGCGGGAAGCTCCATCGCAAGTTTTTGCGTAGTACAGTGGATGCTGCTTTCCGGGAGTGAGAGGCTCTGTTTATGCTGATCACGACCTTCAGGATTGAGAATGGAGTGAAGATCAAAGCTGAAACTGAGTTGCGCCCTTGAGGGTCCTTTGAGGGCTCTTGGAAAGCAGGAACTCAACAGGAAACAGAGGTCGATAAAACGGAAGCTGATATCAGGCTTGAAATCATCGGTTTACTTAGTTTGATTTGAGAAGAGGTCCCGAAGAGCAGGAAAGAGGGGGAAAAGGAAGCCCTTAGATCAAGAAGGATAGGAGGATCGATCAGCGGGAAAATTAAGGGATGGAACAAGAAGATTCAATTGAGTTGACCACCAGGGATCTCCGAGAACAGAGGGAGCCAAGATTGGCCTTCATATCAGCTTGAGAATTGAGGTTCCTTAAAATATGAAAAAAGGAGATTTTATTGAATTTGGGCAGTAATAGCCGGATTTTTCTGATAGTGGTGGCTAAATGAACCTGATGGGAGGTCTTAGGGTGTAGCATTTCCTGGATGATAAGTCTTGAATCTCCAAAGACAGAGAGAGAAAGGATATTTTTGTTAATCGCCAGAGTCAGCCGCTGCCACAGTGCAAGAGCCTCCGCTCTGTTGTTGGTTTCGATTCCCAGACCCCAATGGAATCTCAATTCCGGAGATCCTCCAGGACTCAATAGAACTCCACCACTGCCAGCAACCCCAGGGTTTCCTTTAGTGGCCCCGTCGAATAATAAACAATGATCATCCAGGGCCGATCTCCACTTAATGAACTCTAGTTCTTCCAGCCTAATCTCCCAGTTGGCATGGACGGAAACAGGAGGAAAGGGCCTTTCCTTCAGATTTGGAACCAGATCTTTGAACCATTGCTCCTCCTCTTTGACCAGACTCATTTCGTTCTTTGAGGAAGTATTGGCTTCCAAAGCCTCGCCCATCAAAGCTTTTATTTTTGAGATAACTCTTATAGCAGTGCAACTTTCTTCTCGAAAAATTCTGTTATTCCTTTCCAACCACAGTTTCCAGCAAATGAATTTAGGGATCCACATCCAACTGGTTTTAAGAAGACTTTTATTTTTAAGGCAGAAGGGAGATAAGCTGGCCCAAGTTCTGAACAGGGCAGGGATGTTATCTGGAAAATCAAGGTTAGCTGGATCTAACAGCAGAACTCCCCTCCAGACTTCTTGAGCAAAGGGGCAAAGCAACAACAGGTGACTGATAGTTTCTTCATCAGACCAGCAAAGTGGACATCTGGAAGGTCCTTCCATCCCTCGTCTTCGCAAGTTATCTCTGGTAAGAATGCTTTGGTGTGCAACGGTCCAGCAGAAGAAGTCGATTTTGGGGAGAGATGGGAAATCCCATATAAATTTCCATTGGGCTGGATTGGGTGGAGCATATGGGACAACCATAGTTCTTTTATAACCTTCGGAAACAGTGTAATGGCCAGAGATGGATCCCCAGCCTCTTTTGTCTTTAGCAGTGGCCTTTGAAGGAGATTTACCTTGGAGCAGATCTAATAGTAAAGAAGCTTCCCCCTGCAGCATAATGGGGACCTCCCCCAGGTTCCAACCATCCCAGGTTCTATCAGGAGCTTCCTTCCAATTCGAAATATCCCACAATGTGTGCAGATTGCAAGACTGAAGCCAATCTTTGATGTTTGCAAGACCTTCCACATGGTTCATTGGTTGGTCACCCAAGATCGAATCATCCCAGATTTTGATTTTTCTTCCATTACCAGGGATCCAATAAAGGTAATGGCTGAATTGCTCCCTAGCAGCATTACAAAGATTGAAGATCAGAGATCCTTTTAGAATTCTTAGAGGCTTATCCAGGCATCTCAAGCGCTGCCCTTGGAAGTATTTCTTCCAAATGACTCTTTTACTCTAGCTAGTTTTTCCAGAGACTAAATTCCACAGAATCTTGGATCCCAAAGCAAGATTTTGGGCAGCCAAGTTACGCAGATGGAGGCTTCCTTCCAGAAATGGTCTCTTGAGAGTTTCCCAGTTCACTAAATGGATCCTTATCATTGTTATTCCCACCTTCCCACAGAAATCTTCTCAACAGGTTGTCCAATTTGCTGAGAAAGGTTTTGGGGGCAAGGAGAATAGAGTTTTGGAATAGGGGCATACTTATTAGGACCGATTTCATAAGGGTGGCTTTCCCTGCATTATTCAACCAAGAGGCACCCCAAGCTTGGATTCTATTCTTTATCTTATCGAGCAGAGACAGCCAGTGAGCAACTTTAGGCTTAGATTTGAAGATTGGGATCCCGAGGTATTTAAATGACTCCCAGTTTCGAATTCCATCCATTTCTAAAAGTCTTGCAATATCAGACAACTCTTTGATCGAGCAGTTCCAGCCATAGATAGAGCATTTTCGATAATTGATTTTGCTGCCCAAAATCAACCTGTAAATGTCCAGCTCCCTCTTGAAATGTCTGGCAGAGATTATGCTGGCTCCTCCGAGCAGCAAGGTGTCGTCGGCGAACTGGGCATGATTAATGTCTTTCACCTTGTGAGTAGTTCTGAGGCCAGGCAGAGTTTGATTTTGCTGGTTATGATCTAGTTGGAAACTAAGCACCGAGGCCTGGACAGCATATAGGAGCGGAGACAAAGGACATCCTTGTCTCAGGTCCCTAGAAGCTTGGAAGAAGTCAGTAGAACGGCCATTGACCAGAGGCGCGATCCATGGTGAGGCAATACAGGCTTTCACCCAGTTTATGAAGTCTATTGAGAAGCCTAGCTTCTTCATCACAGCAAAAAAAAATTCATGTCTCACCCTATCAAATGCGTTAGCCAGATCGAGCTTAATCACCATACCTTTCTCGTTTCTTTGGCAGCTAGAGTGAACTGCTTCTTGGACCAGCACATTGTTGTCCAATATCTTTCTTCCTTTTATGAATCCGCCTTGATTTTCAGGGATGATGTCTGGCAAAATGTTTTTAAGCCTGTTTGCTATTATTTTGGAGACCAACTTATAACTGGAATTGCACAAGGATATTGGCCTAAACCTGCTGAAGTCTGAGGCGCCTTTCCCTTTTGGGATCAAGGCGAGAAAGGCTGAGTTGATGCCACCGCCCAGCTTTACACAATTCTGGGATTTTCTGACCATTCTCAATAGGTCTTTTTTAATTGTTGACCAGCAAGTCAAAAGAAACCTGATAGGGAACCCATCTGGGCCTGGGGCTTTATCAGGCTCCATGCTGTTCAGAACATCCTTTAGCTCTTCCATACTAATCGGAGCTGTCAGCATGGCATTGTCTGAATCCTGGACACATTTGGGAATTAAATCGATCGGATAGGAATGGGGATCAATAGTTGGTTCTTCAGGAGTCGAATAAAGATCTTGATAGAAGGAATATGCAGCTCTCTTAATGCCTTCAAAATCCTTAATCACAGTATTTTGGTAATGAATCTCTGAGACTGATTTGAAATTCTTTCGGGCTTCGGCTTGCTTATGAAAGAAGCTGGTGTTCTTATCTCTCGACTGCAGCCAAAGATTCCTAGACTTCTGTCGCCAAAATTCTTCCTCCTCCCTGCTAGATCTATGAACCTCTTTTTGGAGCTCGACTTCTTTTAGGAGCAGGCTTTGAGAAAAAGGACTATGCTCCATATCTAACTGATGAGCAGCGAGCCTGTTTAGAGTTTCTTTTCTTTTGGCTGTGGGGGATTGCAGTCTTTTAGCCCAATCTTTAAGGTTTCTTTTTAGAACCCTGATTTTCTCTTCCCACACAAAGAATGGAGAACCATGGACAGGCCTATTCCAGGATTCAGAGACCACTTCTTGAAAGCCTTCTTGCTGGATCCAAAGAGGGCTGAACCGAAATGGAATGGGGCCTAGATTGCTGTCCAGGGAAAGCTCGAGAAGAATGGGCTTATGATCAGAGGTGAGATTTGGAAGAATTTTAGAGGTTGCCATAAGACCGCAAGTTAGGAAAGAAGAGTGGACAAGGAATCTATCCAAACGGGCAGCAATGTGATTGGGGGCTATTCTTTTGTTGGACCAGGTGAATTTACCTGAAGAAGGTTTAATGTCCTCCAGGTCCCAGCCCAGCATTATATCTTCAACCCATTCTCTGGCAGGATCCCTGACAATGGAGCCTCCCTTTTTCTCATCAAGAGCAAGGGTGACATTCAGGTCACCTGCAATGATGATATTCCCGGGATTTTGCTCTAAAAGAAATGAATGAAGCGAGTTCCAACAGATTTTTTTCTCGCTTGGCAATACAGGAGCATAAACATTAAACATACTTACTTGCTGACCAGAATCCTTGTGGAGAAGCTGAATGAAGAGCTAGTGGGGGCTGCTTTTTTCTTGAATAAAATCATATATGGCGTTGTTCCAGAAGGTGGCTATTCCACCAGAGGCCCCTCTTGCACTAACCGCTCTTCCATGGCCTTTTTTCCAAAAAACTTTACTGGATTGGAGGAGAGGAAGATCCTCCAGCTTTGTCTCCTAGATGAGGAGGATTTCAGGCGAGTATATTCTCACTATATCTTTCAAGGCTTCCTCTTTCGACCTGCTACCTAAACCTCTGCAGTTCCAGGAGACGTATTTCATTATTTACTATTTTGGGGGGATGAGGCTCCTATTGGAGCCTTGGAACTCTTGCGCCCAGATCTGGTATTCATCATTGATTTGAGAGTTTTTTGGGAACCTTGGAGGACATCTATGTAAGTTTTTTCCTCTCTCTGTTTCTTCTTGGATTTCCGCCCTCTAGTCGTCTTGATTGGGGTGACTAGCGAGTTGTCAGTTTCAGAATCTCTCTCTTTTGATTCTCCCTCAGAGTCTGAGGCTAGACTAATGTGTTCTTCGTTGCCTTCATTTCCCCTCTGACAATCCTCATGTGGAGGGGCTATTGGTTCAATTTCATTTACTTTCCCTTGTTTCTCCTTATTTTCTGTTTCCTCTTGGGTCTCCTTGTCATCCACCTTTTCTCCATAGGAGGAGCCATCATTAGAAGCAACAACGGCTTTTGGGTTAAAATGAGGCTTCCCCATTGGAACGGAGTTGTTCTGTCCCGGAGGCTTTGGAACAGCCTTTCCCTTTCTGATTTCTTTCCATCCTTCTTCTTCAACCGTGTTCCCTGTTGGAGCTTTTGGGCAGTTTCTCTGGAAGTGTCCGTGCTCATGACAGGTTCGGCATTTGAAAGGCAACTGCTCGTAGTCCAGCTTCTGGTAGTGCTTCCATTCTCCAACTTTGAGTTTGATCGCTTCTGGTAGCCCGGCTTCCAAATCGACTTCCACGCAGATTCTAGCACATGTATATTGGCCCTTGTGATCAGCTTTGTCAATGAATCGACCCAACCCATTACCAATCTTCTGCAGAGATTGATAGCTCCAACAGTGTAACGGGAGGTTAGGTAAGCGAACCCAGATCGCCGCCTCCTTAGGGACATCGACGGATGGGTCAAAGTCAGGACTCCATTTGTTGAGATACAGTCCCTGATTTCCCATAAAATACGACCCGTTTCTGAACACCAGGTCGCGATCTTCTTTGGTGGTAAATTCAAAAATGAAATAGCCTCGTCCTACAACATAACAAATCACGTTATTTTTCAGCTGAGGTCTCCAGTTTCGCTGAATCCAATCGTCCGTGGTTTTAGTGGACGGCCATCGGCCCATAAACTGCCCTACCAGGCCTCTGTCAGACAGCGCAAGAGCAATTTTAATCGGTTGTTCCTCTGGAAGTGCTATCTCTGGTATTTCCTCAAGCTTTTTTATGAATTTCGGCACCTCAGAGTTCTGTTGCTTCTTCCCTTTCTGCGTTAACAATCTTCGAAAAGCATCTTCAGAGGATAATGGAGGGGTGGGAGCGGACTCCCCACCCCTAGGTCCGCTCATGGCTGCGTCCAAGAACTGTGGCGGCGGCAAACCTAATCTCGGCTCCACGGTTCAGAGCAGAGCGCGCGGTCGCAAGCTGAAAAAAAAAACCCCTTGAACTTTGTTACAATGAGACTCAGAAGCCTTTTTATCATAAATAAGCAACGAGAAACCCTAAACGTCCAAAAACCTAACCCTATGAGATGAAGCACCAAAAGCATATTGGGCCCGACAGGGTAAGTTGGAACATCAACTTCTAGGGGTTATAACTTTGGCATATGATCTTTCTTTGACGTGTACGATATCCCATTGGAAAGTTCTATCTGAGGAGTACAATTTCCAACTGTCGACGATAGCTTATGACTATCATCAACCCATTTCCCCGAAAAATGTCATTCATGACCTCAAAACAACTTCCGAAGTTCATGACCTAAAATTTGCCAAAATAGAAAAATTATGTATAGCTTATGACTATCATCAACCCTTTTCCCCGAGAAAAGTCATTCATGGCCTCAAAACAACTTCCGAAGTTCAGGGCCTAAAAAATGCCAAAATAGGAAAATTATGTTGTGAGTCAGTGGAACAAATGGGTGGCCACCAATATCCGCATGCATTAACTCATGACTAATGAATATGTCATGAGATCACTAGTGTTTCAAACACAAATAATTTTCTCCCTTGAAAATAATGTCAAAGCTATCTTGGTTCAACTGAGATACCTCTCCTCCCTCTCCCTTGAAAATGATGTCAAAACTATCTATTCAGTTGGCATGCCTCTCCTCCCGCATATCAAATTCCCTTATGCCTAAATTGCTTCTTCTTAGCATCATTGAGACAAATTGTGTTTAGCACTTTGGGAAAAAAAAAGCTATAAATTAAAACAATGAAAAAAAAATAGTCACGTGACCAAATCATCTCTTTTTTTAACATTTTTTAATGTATTAAAAAATCTATTTTCAATTAGAGATATTTTGTAGGACATAGGTAACAAGGTTGTTTTAACTTAGGTATAGTAAGAATATACTTCTAACAAGGATAAAATTAGACATGCACAATTATCTCTCGTGGAAAGAAAGGCTCTTCTCGTAAACTCTTCGCATCCATCTTTCACTATAGATTTCTTACTACACATATTTACCAATCCTAATTTAAAAATGATAATAGTAGTAGTTAATGTAATTAAATTTATTAATTTTATTTTAATATTAGTTTTCTCATTACATTTGAGAAAGAGAAATGGGAATGTTTAAAGCAATTTAAAAAATGGAAAAGGCCAAAAATATAATATAATAGTAGTTAATGTAATTAAATTTATTAATTTTATTTTAATATTAGTTTTCTCATTACATTTGAGAAAGAGAAATGGGAATGTTTAAAGCAATTTAAAAAATGGAAAAGACCAAAAATATAAAAAGAAAAACACTTTATGGGATAGCATATATGGCATGGAGGAAAGTTTGGTCTCCACATGTTCATTTTTTAAAAAGGTTTGGTCTTCAATATGGAAGAAGGTTTGGTCTCCTCATATTTATATTCAATTTTTTTATTTTTATTTTTTTTTATAAGTTTGTTCTCTATATATTTATGTTTAATTTTTTTTAAATAAGTGTTGTAGGATAATTTAGTCTTTGTCACTCAAGTTAAAAATTATTCAAAGGGAAAATTGCATAAAAACCTACCTTTGTCAATGTTAGATAAATTAATAGTGGTTAAAATGGAATCCTATAGTGACCACTAATAATTCTATACATTTATAGTTTTACTCCTATGTAAATGACGAAGAAAGCATAAATAATGGTGAGAAATAACTCATGGTAATATATGTATTTACATTTTATTCCTATCCATTTTTTATGCAAAGACTTGCTTAAATTACAGTTGGAAGTATTTGGTGATAAATATGTTATTTAAAGCCTTCAAAGCCTAAGAATAAAAAACGACACAAATATCTAAAAATAATGCATGAATATTGCAACTATATCCATAAATTATGGCATAAAATATGTGAGGCAACTAACCATGTGGCATTATCTTGTGCAAAAGGTGTAATAAGACCTCCAAATTATTATCCAATAAAATGTTTGAAAATTAGTTCTTTTAATAATATTGAAAAATCAATATTTATTTTTCAAAGTTAAATTTTGTAACTTGCATCCGTAAATGCTAAAGTAATAGTGGTCAACAAGAAAATCCATATTTAGAGTATTACCTTGGCAAGAACTAATAAGACTTACAGGGAAGTCCCTTAGTCCATTGTGTGTGGTGTTCAAAAATGGTAATATTTTTTAACATTTTAATTAGAGAAACCAAAAATAATATAATATATTAAAAGTGTGTAGTTTAATTAATAGACTGGACTAATAAGGCTTACACTGGAGTCCCTTATTCCATTGTGTGTGGGGTTCAAAAAAGTAATATTTTTTTAACATTTTAATTAGAGAAACAAAAAATAATATAATATATTAAATTTATAATATATTAAAAGTGTGTAGTTTAATTAATATAGTGAATGGTTTTTTTTTTACATTTTTTATGGTCAATTTTATCTAAAATTTGGTAGAGATTTTCAAGTATCATAAGTTTAAGTTGTTTAATTCGTAAAGTTAAAGTGCCTCAGAGGTTTTTTGTCTAATAGTTAAACTACACCTATTAAAATTACTTATAATAAAAAAATGATTTATCATCTATTTTGATTTTAATATTTACAAAGAATAAATTTAAATATTTTAAGTTTTTTTATTTTTAAGTAATTATTATTAGAATTTGATTATATAATTTTGGATGAAATTACACATTTATATTGCTTAAATTATATTTTTAAATGTATAAAAATATACAATATCTTAAAATATTTTAAAAAGATTTGGATTATGCAATTTTAACAATTAAAGTATGTAATGTAGAATATATTTATCAATTTATAAAAATATTTTGGATAACCATTTTTAAAGCATTCGCAATGTAAATGATTTTTATAAATTTATAATTAAATTTTGAATAAAATTGATAAATATATATATATATATATATATATATATGTTTTTTTCCCAAAAAAAAAAAGACAATAAAAAGTTATATAAGATATACACTTAAGTATCTTGAATATCGTATGTTTATCATCTAAATATAGAGTTTTATGAGCAAATAAACATCATCCCAAAAAAATATAAAATATTTACATTATATTATTTACAAAATATTTATTAATGTATATCAAAATATAATTACTATATTATTTACAAAATATTTATTAATAAATATATAAATTATTATTTTATTAGAATTTAACCTATATTATTTACAAAATATTTATTAATCAAATATATAAATTATTATTTTATTAAAAATAATTTAATTTATGTAAAAAAAATATTTAATTTAAAAGTGAGGAAAATTTTAATAAAGTGTAAAAAAATGTAATTAATAATAAAATGTAGAGAAATATTTATTAATAAAATTAACAACTTATTTATTCAATGTTTAATAATAATTTATTCTAGGTGGAATGATGGTGTAATAAATAATAAAATGTAGAAAAATATTTATTAATAAAATTAATAACATATTTAATGTTTATTGTTATAGATAAATATTTATTAATAAAATATGTAGATGATTTTTTTTCCAAGTTTAATTTGATTTATTTAACAAATTATTTTATTTAATAAAAAAATAAAAAAATGTTAAAGAAAAACAATATAATTATCATATAGGTAATGGTGTAATCTAATTTATAGATTAAATAATATTTTTTGATTATTAATTTTAAAAAAATGTTAAAAATTTGAGTGTCCCGAAAATTTTCAAAGTGGTAAAAAAGTATTTCGTTTATAAATTAAACTATGCTTTAATTAATTTATTATATTTAAGATATTATTTATTATAATAAATCATTAATATTATTAATTTTAATTGCTTATATAAAAATAGAATATTTAAAATTTATTATTATTATTTTAATATAGGATTGAAAGAGTGCTTTGCGTGTTCTTATTTATTTATTTAAGTAAACAAACAAACAATTTTATATTCACACAAATAATGTGTCCCGAAGACAAGATTGAAGAATGTAATTGATGTTGAAATTTGGTTGTGGATTACTATTCGAATTTATTGTTATGGTAGGTGAACAACCAATCAATCGTGATGGTTTCACGGTGTATAACATCAAGGTGTACGGTTGACGTGTACCAAACCACCATGTGACCATGAGTGATCATATGGGTTTTGCAACAATAGTCTTGTTTAGACGTTTATGTTTTTATTTTTTTTTTAAATAGGAAAATTTATTATAATTAAATTGTTAAATCAAAGTGTAGACAATCATTATTTGTAAACGTATGTTGACTTGTTATTGTTATTTAACGAAAATTATATCATTTGAAATTACTCACAGGTGGTCTGTAAGGGGGTAAGTTTTCGTTCTTTCTAGATGTCTTTGGGTCTTAGGTTGTTAACCTATTTACTTACGATTACTCACAGTTGGTCTGTAAGGGGGTAAGTTTTCGCTCTTGCTAGATGTCTTTGGGTCTTGGGTTGTTAACCTATTTCCTTACGTCTTAGGAAGATGAGCTCTTAGCCGCAGTTTTAGTGCATACTACAAGCCCATTAAATCTTTTATTTTTTTTAAATAGTGGGAAAATCTATCATAACTCAATTATCAAACCAACAATGGGGACAACCATCACTGGGTGTTATCTGCGAATGCAAGTTGACTCATCATTGTTATTCAAGGAAAGTCACACCACCTAGAATTACTCGCTGATGGTTCATAAGGGGGAGACTTTCAGTGCTACCAGATGCCTCTGGGTCTTAGGTCGTTACCCTATTTTCTTATGTTCAAAGAAGACGATCTTTGTACTAAACATACACAGTTTTAGGGCATACTCCAAGCCCATTAAATCTTTTACTTATAACACTCTACCCTTTTTATATGAGTCTTGTAAATTGTTTATTAATAAGTTAAATTATCTCATTTTTATCTTTTAAATTGTTTTTTTTCATAGTAAAAAAAATCATAATTTTGTTTAGAGTTAATAAAAATTACATTTTTTAGACATATTGTTGTGCATATGCATAGTGGTTGATCCATCAGAAAAATCAGCATGAATATTTTAGTATGGGGTAATATACTACAGTTCTCCTAATACAAAATATCAAAAAGCTCATCCAACGAGAGCACATGCATAGTCCCATACAAAATAATTACATATAAGCAATTCTAGGCAGAGATCTGAAAGACATTATGATCTTCATTCATAAATAAAAGAAAAAAACAGTAAAAACCAAAAACCGCTTCCATGTGATCATTTCACATTTGTTGGCTAGAAAATAAGTGCAAGAGACCGGATGACAGAAGAAGTTGAGGTACCGCTGCAGAATTCAGGGATCCTCCAAAAATCCTTATCTAAATTTAATACCTCCTTCAAGAGTCCCTCTGCACAACAATTTAATTCCCATAATCAAGATGCTCTTGAGGGGCTGTTGTAACTCTGTCTACATGCATGGGATCTAGCAATGGAACCGCACTCGTAGAGACCAACTCCTCTTAGCGTTAAGATGGAGCACCTGTCTTCCCACTAGAACTAGGCTTACCATTTGGAAGACCAACATCTTCCTAGAATAGGTTGTCCTCATCCACTGAAGTAGACTGTGCCATGTTGTAGTTTTTGACAAGATGTTCATACCTGTTCATACCTACTTGTTCCTCTTCATTCAAGATTCTATAATCTTTTAAATTATTTTTATAACATAAATGTGTTTTTTATTTTTTATTTTTCTCCCTTGGTATTTGTTGAAAATGCAACAAGATGATGGAGCTTAGTGAAAAGAAGTCGCCTTCACTAAGTGGGCCCGCAGGCTATTTTTGGCGCAAAGTCTATTTTTAGACATATGGATCATGATCTATGAGTTGCAGGATGCTATTTGTGGATGATTGGTCATGTTGGTAAAAATAGATGGACTTCTATTTTTAGACATATGGGCGGAGTCTATTTTTAGACTGGCAAGCTAAAAATAGAACAGTCGAATATTATTAGCTCTAATAATATTTGGACTATAAACATTATCTTATCCTCTTGGAGCACTTCAGTTCGAGCTACAGATGTGGCACATGCAATTGCCAGAAGGAAATACACTTTTCTTATGGGTCAGTTGAGCTATTGCACGATGGACTTCAGTTAGAACTCAAGAGATTGAGTTTGGTAGAGTTGATTGAGGAGTTGATGGAGTTGTGTTCAGTTTGACTTGGTTGAACTAGTTGTATTTAGTCTAACTGCATAATACACTAGTGATGAGTGATGTGAATTAATTATTAATTAATTCACTAATTATTAACTCATAAAGCAACTAAAGAATACATCAGATAACTCAGTGCATGGACAGTTCAGTGGAGACAGGTGTTAGAGGTGGAGACTACTATCAGTTGTGACTATAACTGTGCATGAGATTTGCACAATCAGTGATTGAGATTGCCAATGAGAATTGTGCAGTACAAGCAAGGGAAAACGAGCTTGGATCATTCCTATTATGACTTTGGATTGCGCAGTAGAGGCAGGCAGACAGCGGAGGAGATTTGAACCTGTGACTTGATTCAGATCTAAGCTAGTTTGTGTGTAGCAGGTGGAGATAGTACTGAGTACTTGTGAGGAGTATTGTACTATGTATTGTTACATGTTCTCTATCATTATAATATACAGATAGTTGGGGGTTTTCAGCTGTATGCTTTCCCCGGTTACATATTGTGTTGATATGTGCGATTGATGTTTCAATGTGCGCATGCGATTGTTTTTTGATTTTGAAAATTGATGATCAACGTAGAGGAGGTTATGTATTATGCATGCATTCCGCAAATAGTGTATAATCGGGATCATCTCTGTGAATAAGTGTTATATTATTCAAAATTTCTACATGGTATCAGAGCGGAGTTGATCATCAGATCTATTATTCAAAAAGTGATTACATTTTATTTCTTTAGGCAGAGTCTGTAATCGGGCTAGGTAGCCTCTGGATTCATCCTTCTTTTGGAAGGTGAGATATCCGGTAAAAGCCCATATAGTCAATCTCTGTACGAGAAATACTTTGTTCTCACGAATTTTAGATCAGAAGCGGTTGAGTTTTGAGCTGGTGGAATTCGAATTTGCAGCAGTGTTTTCTTGGTGTCAAAGTTGAAATGTCTTTCAACGGATTGCGATTGGAGTATGCCCTTGAAGGCAACTCGAATTATATTGCATGGAAAGATAGGATGGAGGTGGTGTTAGATGACAATGGGTTGAAGGATTTCATAGAGGCTGAGGTCCCAAAGCCTACTGATGCTGCTCACATTGAGGCTTGGCAAAGAAGACAACAAAGTGTCGAAGGATTTTGTTGGAGGGCATGAAGGATCACATTGTATCTAGCCTGCATGGAAAGGCTTCTCCATACTTGATGTGGAAAGCGTTGATAGATTTATTCCAAAGCAAGAGCGACCAGAGGAAGTTGGCGCTCAAGGATAAACTCAGAAACATTAAGTGTGAGAAAGGAGACAGTATGCCCAAGTATCTCACGAAGTTCACTCAATGTCGGGATGAGCTGGGAAGTGTGGGGGTGACTGTCGATGATGAGGACTTGGTGAGCTTGGCTCTCCTTGGTCTTCCGAAGAGTTGGCATTCCTATCAGGACTCTGTCAATGGTCGGGAGAAATTGCCAGGATGGGAGAGACTTTGGTCAGATCTTGTGCAGGAGGAGATTAGGCGGAATACCAGGGACGGACCTTCATCAAAGGCATCTGATGAAGAAAATTGCGCTTTGGATGCCAAAGCAAAGAAGGGGAAGAACAAGAAAGCTTCTCATTCTAGTGCGAAAGGCAAGAAGCAGGACATGTCCAAGGTGAAGTGCTTTCACTGTCACTAACACGGACATTATGCCACAAATTGTCCGCAGAAGAAGAAAAATAAGCAAGCTGCTGGATCTGCAGTGGGAGAGGCCTTAGCCTCGTAGTTTGAGCTGGATTTTTCATTGATCACATGCTTGGTATCAAGTGCGATGGGATCAATATGGTTCTTGGACAGTGGTGCGTCTTTTCACATGACATGAGATCGAGATTTGTTTTCTGATCTGGATGAGAAAGATCTTGGAGTGCACATCGAGATGGGCAATGATGGTAGATATAGTGCAACCGATAGTGGTACCATTTCCTTTGAGAGGGGCTCTGGTAAATCCTTCGTATTGAAGGAAGTGATGCATGTTCTAGGATTGAAGAAGAATCTTATCTCTTGAATCATTGACCGGAGAATCCACAATATAAACATTTTTGTACCAACGTTTCAAATCCCAAGTGGGATCCATCATCAGGGTTGAAGAATGATGATAAAAGAAGAGCAATAAGGCAGAATAAATACTAATGAGGAAGAAATTTTCAAGGAAAAACACACTGTCGGCTAGAATCTTTAATTTTATATAATTTTATTATTATTATTATTATTTTATTTCATATTAAATATTATAAATAATTAACATTTAAAATAAATTAATATAATAATAACTCATACATTAATTAATATAATATTGATGATGATGATGATGATGATGATGGTTAACGTCCGCTGAGACCAAATAATGATCTATCGGACCTAAAAAGGCAAATTATTTATTTTGATTTAAGATTTTATTCCTATGCTCAAAAAGTTTGGAGAGAAGCCTCCCGAGTTCACTATAATTTTGGCATTGTAAAAGGCTAGGAAGGTCAGTATTGTAACAAAGGTTGTGAAATTGAGATCTAATGTGGTTGTATGCAGGGCACTCTAAGAGGAAGTGGTTTTCATCCTCGATGCTCCCATTCTCACAAATATGGCAGATCCTTTCCATCCATGGCGTTTTAGGAACTACCCAGCGGCCAGTTTCGCTATGGAGCTCATGAGAATTCGTTCTAATCTTTGCTATATTAATTTTCTTTTTTGAGCTAGTTAGAATAGAGAGATACTTTTGATCTTCAAGGGTGGGGTTGATGACCTTCTTATAATAACTTAATTTTCTTTTAGATGCTAAATCTTTCTCACACCACAATTTTTCTTTGAACTTAGAAGTAACAATATCTTTAATGTTATTTATGTTTTGCAAAGCATCATTCTCATTGATCTCCCAATAGTTTAACCAGGCCCTTGTGTCCTTATGCCATCCTCGGTTAAGCCTTACGTGATTTTGGCTGAAATTTAAAGCTAGCTTAGGAAGTCTATGATTGTCTATGTTATTGAGCTTGTGCTTGTACATCAGAAACCTGAGCATAGCTAGGCTCTCAATAGAAGAAAGACCTGCTTCTATAAGGAGAATAGGATAGGGTGTATTACTTTTAATTTTCAGGTTATAAGTTATAAAACGCTTCTGGATTTGCTCAATCTTCCTCCATGATTCTCTGGAGATGTTGCAGCCCCAAACTTCACAGCCATATAAGATAACAGGAGTGACTAAAGTTTCAAAGAGGAACTTCTTTTTATCCCACATTACGAGGTTTGCTGTTTTACAATTATTTTCAAGACCAAAATAAGCTTTCCATCCCCCATTGATCCTTTTCTCAATGCTATGGTTCCAGTTGAGCTTGTGATGGATATCAATTCCTAGGTACTTGTAAGAATACACTTCCTCCAAGTTATTATTGTCATACGTAAAATTAGCGCAAGTGTCCTTCTTAGATTTGATAATCATAACTTTAGTTTTGTCTGTATTAACAGTCATACCCATGGTAGAGCAGAAATCCTTAAGAAGCTTGAGTTGCTTATCAAGATCAGAAGGGCACCTTGCTAGAAGAACAATATCGTCATCATAGAGAAGAAGGATAATGACTATCCCAGCTAAGATTGTGCCACCACATCCTGCTTCTTCTAAATAACCTTCGAGCTTATCGATGTAAATTCCAAATAGGGTAGGGGAGAGGGGGCAACCTTGTTTAACTCCGATGTTACACTTAATATCTTTTGACCACCCCTCATTGTTCTTTAGCTTGGCAATTACATTCTCGTATAGCCTTATAGCAGCAGCTCTTAACTCAAGAGGAACCTTTAGCTCTTCTAACCTATTCCAAAGGTTGTATCTAGGAACCGTATCGAAAGCCTTTCTAAAGTCTACAAAGCAGCAGAATAAATTGGATTTATCATTACGACATTCCTCCGCAATGATCCTTAGCGTAACAAGGTGGTCTGTTGTTGAGTGATGCCTTCTGAAACTTGCTTGGCCTTTAGCCCGCTTACCTTCACTTTCAAGCCATATGCTTAACTTTTTTTCCAGAATACTACCATATAATTTGGCTAAGAGAGGGTTGATCATAATTGTTCGATAATTAGAGGGGTTATTTGTATCTCCACTTTTAAAAATAGGGATAATGAGGCTCTCAGTCCAAGGTTTAGGGAACCCTTGCTTAACAACTTGATTGAAAAGCTTGTGGATGTGGGGGATGAGGACGAGGCCTCCAATTTTTAAGATTTCTGCCTGGTAACCTTCAATGTCCTTAGCTTTCCCATTCGTGAGGCGATTAACCCCAAACTTAATGTCTTCTAAAGAGAAGACTTCTTTCGTTGTGAGCAGGGTTTCCAAATTATCCGTGACATTAGGAGATTCATAAAGCTTTTTAAGATAAGAATTCCAATCATGAAGAGCAATTTTATTATTATCCTTAGTCTTCCTAGTCAGAATCTGCCTCCAAAATTTCTTAGGAGCTACCTTAGAGAGGTGTAAGAGATTCTCCTGTCTTTGACGAATGTACTGCCTCTTTTTCCTTTTAATTAGGGCTTTGTATATTCTTATCTTGTCCATTTTAAGAGAATCATCAACAACTTCCTTAATTGCTCTCCTCACATTTTTACAATCTTTGTCATACCAAGGATTGGTTTTGCTATTTCTTTTATTATTAGAGACTTCAATTGAGAACTTTTTAATAAAATATGAGAGGGTTGTAGTAAAATTATGATATAGGTCTTCTATGTTATCTATACTAGATAAAGGAGGCAAATTAGTTTTTAATTCATTTAGAAAGAGGTCCTTTTTATTTTTATCAAATATTAAGTTCTTTTGGTTGTAAGTATTATTTTCTATGGGAACTCTATGCATGACAAAATTGAGGGTTATAAGTAAAGGCCTATGATCGGAGTTAGGCTCGTGGTCGTTTAAGATGTCAAAGTTTATCATTTCGTTGTATAAAGGAAGATCGGAAATAACGTAGTCTACCACGCTGCTACCAAGTCCATGGATGCAGGTCATCTTGCTGGAATTGGGCCACTTTTTTAGACCGTTGCAAATTATGAGATCCTGAGCACTACAGAGCTTGACAAGCTCTGACCCAAACAAATTTTCCCCGAGGTCTTCAGAGCTCCTTTTGTACCTACTAGCCAGGGTAGGGTCTTCGTCTAACCAAAGAGGATTAGGGTTGGAATGATTGCTTAAAATAATAGCTTGGTTGCTTGAAGTTAGGGCATTGAAGTCACCTATTAAAAAGATATTACCATCATTCTTTAGGCTAGAAATATCGTTCTCTAAACTATTGTAAGGGTTAGTTTTATCTAGATTCTTCTTCTTATAGAAGTTAGAATTAATGGGGGGGAAATAACATATTGCTATGTAGGACTTTTTATTATTAATGTCTCTGATCTCTATCCAACTAAATTGGTTGTAAGGGTCGTTTTTATAAAGCCTAACATAGGGGGAGATGTTCTTCTTAATGTAACAAGCTATTCCCCCAATGCCTCTATGGGAGGATCGCTTGTTCCATGTAGACCATAGCGTAAAGCCATCTATGTTAAGGACCTTAGATTCTTCGTGCTCCCAAGTTTCAACAAGCAAAATAATATCAACATCATTTGAAATCCAACTTAGCTTGGGGCCTTTGTTCCATGGGAAGCCCCGACAGTTCCAAGAAAGGATCCGGAGCATGTTTGATTGCTATTGATTACTATCTTTTTGGTTTTTGTCCCGAATAAAGGCTTTTCTATTTCTGATTATTGCCCATTTTCCTTCCTTTCTAGCTTCTTTTACCTTTTGTACCTCCTTTCTTAATTCTGCTTGATCTTCTGGAATGAGATCTTCATTTATGAATATTTCCGTTCCTTTTAGACTTGAGGTTTTACTAAGTATGTTGCGCTTATGATCAGTAGAGCTCACCTTTATGCGGATTAATCTTCCTTTATTTTCGGTTAATTTCCCCAACCTTGTTGCTTCTGTGAGACACACTGTTTCAATTTGTAATCTATTATGTAATTTTGTCTGGACTAAGGCTAAAGTATCCTCATCTTCTTCCTCTTTTAAACCGAAGATTATAAGGTTTAAGGTCCTTTTGTTACGTTCGTGGTCTAATTCTATTAATTTTTTCATTTCGTCTTTAATTGGTTTAATATCTAATTTATCTACCACACTATTTAGGGTGAGGCTGCTATTAACTTTTTCTTCTAATTCTTTAATCATGTCTTTCATTTTAAGACCCTCTAACGTATCAGAGTCTCCTTGCTGGGATGGTTGGTTAGTATCTTGGTTTTGTTTTTCTATAACATGCAATCTAGTCTCCATTGCCTCCATTTTATTCTCCAGTAGTTCTATTTTATTTTCTATTTGCTTCTAGATAGTGTTTTCAAGAGATGCAAATTTGTTTTCCAGCACGGCTTCTAACTCTTTTTGTAACTTGGCTTCCCTTTCTTCTCTGCGTTTCTCTAAAGACTTTATATACTCATAGAGGCCTTGTAGAGTAACTGTGCTAGGTCTGCCCTTGGTAATCTTTGGTAACTGCGGTGAAGTATTCATACTTGAAGTTATATGAGCAAATATGTATTAAAAAGAGAAAGATAAGGAATGTGTGCACCTGGTATCCGAACCTGATGTGCGAGCCAAGATCTCCAAGCTTTGGATTGCGAGCTTTAAAACCAAGAGACTGTTTATATATCGCCGAGACGAGACTGTTTGTATATCTTCCGAGCCTGCTTATATATCACTGAGACTGTTCATATATCACCGAAACTGTGTATATCGCGAGACTGTTTATATATTACCGAGACTGTTTCGCGAGACTATATGCGAGCCTCAAAACTGATCATAGAAGATTATGGTCTTATATTGCAGAGGATCATCGAAGATGCGGGCCTCAGAATCAGGTTCAAATGCAGAAGAATATATGCAAGCCAGTGACTTAAATGTGAGCCTCTGCCTTGGTCTTATATGCGAGCTTCTGCCTCTTGTTTATATGCGAGCCTCCGAACTGATCATATGGTCTTATATTTTTGTTGAACCTTTGTTGTTATGCGAGCCGCAGAATAATAGAGCCGCAGAGGATTAGAATGATAGCTGACTTCCCATTTTATCGAAGACTGCTCCGATATATAACCACACCGAGAGTTCGCACGAGTTCAAATGCACCGAGATTACATATGCGAGGATCAGAGCCGAGTTCAAATAACCGCGCCGAGAGTTCGCACTGTTTATATATGCGAGACAGTTCAATATATGCGAGACAGTGTGAGACAGTTCAATACCGCACCGAGATTCAAATCACCAAAGATATATATGCACCGAGGTTATATATGCGAGACAGTTCAATATATAACCGCACCGAGTTCAAATGCACCGAGATTACATGTGCGAGGATGCGAGACAGTTCAATATGTGAAATGCACCGAGTTCAACTGCGAGACCGAGTTCAATATATAACTGCACCGAGGTTCAAATCACCGAAGATATATGCGAGGATGCGAGACAGTTCAATATGTGAAATGCACCGAGTTCAAATGCGAGACCGAGTTCAATATATAACCGCACCGAGAGTTCGCACTGTTTATATATGCGAGACAGTTCAACGCTTCTGTTTATATATGCACCGAGGATATATATGCGAGACACACCCTATTATATAATTGATTATATAATAAATAATTATTAATTAAATAATAATAATTAAATATTATAATAATAATTATTAATTAAATTAATATGTTTAAATCATATTATAAATGATTAATATTTATAGCAAACTAATATAATAATTATCTAAATAATAAATTTAATACATACTAACTATTTAATATATTTATTTAAATCATATTATTAAAATATAAATAATTAATAACTAAAATAGATTAATATAATAATTCATATATTAATTAATAAAATAACTAATATATAAATTAAAATAATAATAATAAACTATTTAAAATCTAAATAAATTAAATTAATAAATATTTGATCTTATTAATTATTAATTATTATAAATAATTACTTATTTATAATAAATTAATATAATAATTCATAAATTAATAATAAAATAACTAATATATAAATTAATATTAATAATAATCAATTATTTTATAATAAATAATCAATTATTATTGTATAATAATATTTAGATTAATTAATATAATAATTAAATATAATAATTATTATATAAAATAAATTAATATATTCATATTAGAAGTTATAAATGAACACAATATATAGTTAACTAATATAATAATTAATTAACTGAATAATATATTTAAATTATATTAACTCATTAATAAATTTAAATAATATTATATTATATTATATTTAATTTATATTAACTAATTATAATTATTTACTGATTTGATTTAATTATTTAATTATAATTAGTTAATATAAATTAAATATATATATAATATAATATAATATATATATAATATAATATTATTAAATTTATTAATGAGTTAATATAATTTAAATATATTATTCAGTTAATTAATTATTATATTAGTTAACTATATATATTATTCATTTATAACTTCTAATATGAATATATTAATTTATTTTATATAATAATTATTATATTTAATTAATATATTAATTAATATATTAATTAATCGATTATTATTATATTATTAAATATTATTATACAATAATAATTGATTATTTATTATAAAATAATGGATTATTATTAATATTAATTTATATATTAGTTATTTTATTATTAATTTATGAATTATTATATTAATTTATTATAAATAAGTAATTATTTATAATAATTAATAATTAATAAGATCAAATATTTATTAATTTAATTTATTTAGATTTTAAATAGTTTATTATTATTATTTTAATTTTATATTAATTTATATATTAGTTATTTTATTAATTAATATATGAATTATTATACTAATCTATTTTAGTTATTAATTATTTATATTTTCTAATATGATTTAAATAAATAAATATTTAATTAGTTAGTATGTATTAAATTTATTATTTAGTTAATTATTATATTAGTTTGCTCTAAATATTAATCATTTATAATATGATTTAAACATATTAATTTAAT
The DNA here is from genome assembly GCA_031772625.1 of Pinus tabuliformis. Taxonomy (NCBI): domain Eukaryota; kingdom Viridiplantae; phylum Streptophyta; class Pinopsida; order Pinales; family Pinaceae; genus Pinus; species Pinus tabuliformis. Next base: position 539,818,206 of record CM062820.1, on the reverse strand, counting down.
TAATAATAATTATTATAATATTTAATTATTATTATTTAATAATAATTAATTATTTATTATATAATAATTGATTATTATCATATTAATATTATATTAATTAATGTATGAGTTATTATTATATTAATTTATTTTAAATGTTAATTATTTATAATATTTAATATGAAATAAAAAATAATAATAAAATTATATAAAATTAAAGATTCTAGCCGACAGTGTGTTCTTCCTTGAAAATTTCTTCCTCATTAGTATTTATTCTGCCTTATTGCTCTTCTTTTATCATCATTCTTCAACCCTGATGATGGATCCCACTTGGGATTTGAAACGTTGGTACAAAAATGTTTATACTGTGGATTCTCCGGTCAATGATTCAAAAGATAAAAACCACAGATCTCTCAAATCCAAAATCTTATCTTTGTGGCGATGTTAGAAGACAAGGGATATGATGTTGTTTTCAGCGAGGGAAAGGCTTTCCTGCGCAGTAAGACAACTGGAGAAACCCGGAAGATAGGGGTTCGAGTCAAGAACCTTTATCAATTGCATGTAGATGGCTGCGCAACAATGGCATGCAAGCTAGAGGGATTGGTGAGCCGGGATGATGGTGAGCTGTGGCACAGGAGATTGGGCCACCTTCACCATGGAGCCTTGAAGATACTGCAGCAGATTTCTACTGGGCTTCCTAAAGGCACTCTTGCGCAGTCAGAGCAGTGCAAGGGGTGTACTTTGGGAAAATTTGTGAAAGCCACCTTTCACGAGAAGGATAGTCGCGCCACGACGATCCTTGAGAGAATTCACACAGACATGTGTGGACCTTTCTCAGTAGCTTCGACAGCAAAGCACAGGTACTATGTGATCTTTGTTGATGATTTCTCTCAAAAGTGCTGGATCTTCTTCATGCAGAAGAAGAGTGAGACACACTCAAAGTTCTGTGAGTTCAAATCACTGGTCGAGAAGGAATGGGGGAAGAAGGTGAAGGCTCTTAGGAGTGACAATGGTGGTGAATTCATCTCTGGCGATTTCAAGGACTTCTGCAGTGCATAAGGGATTTGAAGAGAGCTCATAGCTCCCCATAACCCACAACAGAATGGGGTTGCTAAGCGGAAGAACAAAACGATCATGGGTGCTGCACGGGCGATGTTGCATGATCAGGGTCTACCCCTTCACTTGTAGGTGGAGGCATGCAATACTACAGTATATGTGCAGAACCGTTGTCCTCACAAGATACTTGGCATGAGTACACTCGAGGAGGCTTATTCTGGTAAGAGGCCTAATATTTCCCATTTGAGGATTTTTGGTTCTAACGTTTACATGCATGTGACGAAGGATGCCAGGAAGAAGCTGGAGCAGACCGCAGAGGTTGGGATATTTGTGGGGTACACTGATACGCCCCACAACTATCATGTGTATTTGCCAGAAAGTCGCAAGACTGTTGTGCGATGGGATATCAAATTTCAGGAGGAGAAAGCCATGAAGGGTTTGCTTGAGAGGGAGCCACACTTGCATGCAGATGAGGAGCTATTAGTTCCTAAGGATGAGCTTCAGGACGTGGATCAACCACAAGATGAAGTTCATGGAGTGGAAGAGACCACTCATGCAACGCCAACCATCAGAGGGCGAAAGCGCACTACAGAAGCTGAGCGATTGGCTCAAGATGCAGAGAAGGTTGTAGGACCACCTACAGGACAACGTAGACAGAGACAGTCACCTGATCGGTACACTGGATACATGGCTCTTGTGAGCAAATGTGTCGTGACTGAGCCATCCTCTTTCGAGGAAGCTGTGGAGGATCTCGCATGGGTAGATGCCATGGTGGAAGAGTATGATTCCATTGTCAGAAACAGTGCATGGGAGATTGTCCCAAGACCGGAGGGGAAATCAGTGGTGGGTTCGAGATGGATCTAAAAAGTGAAGCAGGCAGCTGACGGGAGTGTGGAGAAGTACAAGGCAAGATTTGTTGCCCGAGGCTTCTCACAGATAGAGGGGATCGATTATGAGGAGACCTTTGCACCTGTCGCGAGGTATTCTTCCATATGGACGATTCTTGCTCTCTCAGTGCAAATGGGGTGGCACATTCATCAGATGGATGTGAAGACTGTGTTCCTCAATGGATTCATTGAGGAGGAGGTGTACATAGAGCAACACGAAGGTTTCGAGATCTTCAGCAGCGAGTCGCATGTGTGCAGGCTCAAGAGAGCGTTGTATGGGTTGAAACAAACACCACGTGCTTGGTATACACAGATAGACAGTTATTTCACCGGACTTGGATTCTCCAAGAGTGAGGCGGATCCTAACCTATACCAGATTGTGGTGGAGGGTAAGTTGCTTATCATTGTACTTTATGTAGATGATTTGATTTTGACGGGAGATGAGCTGTTGATACTTTCATGCAAGGATGATCTTGCTAGAGAGTTTGAGATGAAGGACTTGGGCCTCCTTCATTATTTCCTGGGATTGGAAATTTGGCAGCACAATGATGGACTATTTGTTTCTCAGGGTAAGTATGCTCAGGAGATACTGGAGAAGTTCAACATGCATGGCTGCAAGCCTGTTGATACTCCTCTTCTTGGAGGTTGGACGAAGGAGGATGCTACTTCAGCGGAGGTAGTGGATGCCGCTATTTATCGACAGTTGGTGGAGTCGCTTATGTATCTGGTCAATACATGACCCGATATATGCTATGCTATTAACCAGCTTTCACAAGCTATGGTTAAGCCAACCAAGCTCTTCTGGAAGGCAGGCAAACATGTATTGCATTATCTCAGAGGCACATCGGGATATGGATTGTGGTACAGACAGGAGGATGAGGTGAAGCTATGTGGCTTCACGGATGCAGATTGGGCAGGGATCCCAACGGACAGAAAGAGCACATCTGGAGGGATTTTCAGTATCGGGTCGACAACAGTTTCTTAGTACAGCAGGAAGCAGAGATCCGTGGCACTCAATTTAGCAGAGGCTGAGTATATGGCAGCAAGTTTGGCTACATGCGAGGCTATATGGATGAGGAAGACCCTGGTTGGGTTTTTCGGGTCACACTTGGAGCCTACTATGATTTATTGTGATAACCAGAGTTGCATTAAACTCTCGGCTATCCATGATAGATCCAAGCACATTGACATAAGGTACCATCATATCAGAGATTGTGTGCAGCAGAGAATGATGTTACTTTCATACATTCCAACGGAGGATCAGGATGCTGATATCTTGACGAAGGCGCTCACCAGGAGCAATTTCGAATACCACCGAGGCAGGATAGGTGTTGCAGATAATCCATATCTTGTTGAGAGGGAGTGTTGAAAATGCAACAAGATGATGGAGCTTAGTGAAAAGAAGTCGCCTTCACTAAGTGGGCCCGTAGGCTATTTTTGGCGCAAAGTCTATTTTTAGACATATGGATCATGGTCTATGAGTTGCAGGATGCTATTTGTGGATGATTGGCCATGTTGGTAAAAATAGATGGACTTCTATTTTTAGGCATATGGGCGGAGTCTATTTTTAGACTTGCAGGCTAAAAATAGAATAGTCATATATTATTAGCTCTTAATAATATTTGGACTATAAACATTATCTTATCCTCTTGGAGCACTTCTTCGAGCTACAGATGTGGCACATGCAACTGCCAGAAGGAAATACACTTTTCTTATGGGTCAGTTGATCTATTGCATGATGGACTTCAGCTAGAACTCAAGAGATTGAGTTTGGTGGAGTTGATTGAGGAGTTGATGGAGTTGTGTTCAGTTTGACTTGGTTGAACTAGTTGTATTTAGTCTAACTGCAGAATACACCAGTGATGAGTGATGTGAATTAATTATTAATTGATTCACTAATTATTAACTCATAAAGCAACTAAAATAATACATCAGTTAACTCAGTGCATGGACAGTTCAGTGGAGACAGGTGTTAGAGGTGGAGACTACTATGAGTTGTGACTATAGCTGTGCATGAGATTTGCACAATCAGTGATTGAGATTGCCAATGAGGATTGCGCAGTACAAGCAAGGGAAAACGAGCTTGGATCATTCCTATTATGACTTTGGATTGCGCAGTAGAGGCAGGCATACAACGTAGGAGATTTGAACTTGTGACTTGATTCAGATCTGAGCTAGTTTGTGTGTAGCAGGTGGAGATAGTGTTGGAAATAATACTGAGAGGGGGGGGGGGGGTGAATCAGTATTATCAAGTCAAATATTCCCTTTTTCAAATCCAAATAATATACGCTACTTCAGTTAATTAAACCTGCGTATATACGCAACTATGTCGAAGGAAACCCGCGTATACATGCAAACTTATAATTTACTTTATCTATCAGATGTTGATTGTTAATCTATGTATCAGAATCAAATAACCAGTAATCAGAAACAGTAAAACAGAGCAAAAGACAATCACACACAAGAACAAAAGATATAAGGTGGAAACCCAATGTGGGTGAAAACCACCTTCTGCAATTCGTCTCTATCTTCTTTTAATTAGAAACTTCTTTTTACAATCTACTGGTGTAGTCCTTTACCAGTACGCAGGCTGCAACCTGCAGAGAGTTACAACCCTCTCTCGTTTTCTAGCTTCTCCTGGAAGGGAGCTACAACCCCCTTAGCTCTTGCACTAGCCAAGATACTAGTATGTAGGTGCTGTCCTACAAAAGGCTACAACCTTCTCTTTCTTCCAGGGACCACGTTTCATAAATTTTCAGACTGGATCCACATCAATCAATCATCAGGAATTTCTTCATCAACCAATCACCTTTTCACCAATCAAAACTGAATCAAAATAAACTGTTAGGGTCCCACCCTAACCCCCTTATTTATGTCATGGGATCACATCATAGTCAAGAGTCAATAAAGCCCATATTAATATTTGTAAGTGGTTAACCCGCAATTAATGACGAGACCACAGTTAGTTGCAAATGGGCCGTAGTATTAGATAGATGGTATTAATAAAACCCACGGTATTGGCCCGTGGTATTGCATGTATGAGTCATATATAAAGGATAGAGACTCTCTGCGATGAGTATCGTGTCTTATTTTGCAATCGATCTCTGCTCTATTGGAGGTTGCCCCCTCGAAGAGGCAAGTGAACATTACTCTCTAAATAATAAAATCATTGCTATTCTGTGTTCTGGGTATCTTTTCTTTGCATATTCTGTATTTGGGTATCATTTTGCAGGTTAAGAGCATAACAAGTGGTATCAGAGCACTTTCCAGGGCCGGTGGGATCTCCAATTCTTAGCAATTTTTTTTTTTTTTTTTTGGTTAGAGAAGTGTTCCGGCGTCTTTAAACCACGGGATCTGTCGTTGAGCGCATAAACCTGCGGATTTGGGGAGGCATGCACGCAAGAAATACAAGATGTGGTCACATCTGTTGGACTCCCTTGTAACCCCTGTGGGTACCCCTTCGAGTAGTAGCGCATTAGACAGAACCGCGCACAAACTGTCTTCCACGTACCCTCTGGGTATATCGGAAGCCCCTAGGCTCCCTTGAAACCTCGCCATAGATAAACTGTCGGCCGTCTTGTGGCTACAGTACACTGAGAACAACACTCAGAAAGATTACTCGCCCGTACGATAGGGTAGTCGGGTTGCACGGCTAAGGGTACGGTCGATCCTCCTTAGTTAGAGCCCTGAAACATTGGGCCGAGTACTACTGCCAGACCCTTATGTATATTGCGATCTGTAGCACCTGACACTCCTCAAGACCATAGTTCCCTTTTCTATCGGGGGATCGCACATCATCTATTCCAGATCCGCTGGTGCAACGGGGTGCAGCAGCAGCTGATATCAGTTCCGCAGTCTCGAGTTCGTAGATCAGTCATTCCGATCTATTAGATCCAGCCGATCCGCAGCAGCAGTCTATTCCGCCGCCCAGAGCTATCTGATCCGCCAGATAAGAGTTGTTGTGAAGGGTTCCTATACCGAGGTATAATTTTCGCAGGACTTTTGGCCACATTTACATTTTGAGGATTTTGCGACTGCAGTATTGATCAGGAAGGAGTAAAACTCCGTTAGGAGTTTTCGGGGAAAAAATAAAAAAAAATAAAAAAAATCTTCCGGGGTGCTTATTGGTGATCTAGCCCATCAGAATCAAGACGACGAGCTGAGCACGGTGGTACCATTCAATTATTAGTGAAAATTTTTAGGTGGTCCCAATTTTTCATCAGGTTGGTGTATGGTAGAAACTAGAGCTCAAGCAATGGCCAATGAACGAATGGACAAACTTAAAGAATCCATCCAATCCCTCAATAATTAGCTTACCGGACTATGTCTCCAGGTCCAGCAATTAATCCCGAAGGGCAAGGAGCAAGCCCACGAGGAGGCGTATAATGGAAATGAATACAATGAGGGTGACTCTAGCCACTCTCCTCACGTTTGGCACACCCACCCACCACCCAGTCAGTGACCTCCCAAGTTGGATATGCATAAATTTGACGGTTCTCACCCGTCCGCATGGATAGCACAAATGGAGCAGTATTTCAAACTGAATCGTATCTTAGATGATGCGGCTAAGCTTATGTTGGGGAGCATGTACTTGGACAATGAACGGTGGCAATGGTGGGAATGGCATCAACGTTGCAATGGACCTTTTAAGACTTGGACCCAATTTACCAAAGCTCTTCGAGACCGCTTTGAACAAGAGGACTCTTTTTTGGGTCATCTTACTAAGCTCCGACAGACAGGTACAGTGGATGAATATATTACAGCTTTCGAAGCCTTAGCCTTCCGCACTTGGGGTCTCTTAGATGTGTTCTACACGGAATGTTTTATCAGTGGTCTTAAAGAAGCCATCAAAGCTTAAGTCTTACTGCACCACCCTCCCACTTGGACATAGGCTTGCAAGGTAGCCCGTAACGTGGAACGTGCATTAGCAGCCCAATACAGTCGCCCAAATTATCCCGCTAAAGGTCGTCCCCCACAGTCTCACAACACGACTCAAACGCTTAAGGTCCAAAAATTGTCACCTGCGGAAATGGCCGAAAGAAGGAAGCAAGGACTATGTTACTACTGTGATGAAAAATACTCCCCAGGTCATAAATGCAAGGAGCCCAATTTTTTTCAAATAGATGCCACTGACTATAGCTCAACAGAGGAAGATCCACCACTTGAGGAACATGAGGCGCTAGAAGAAGACAACCAAAAGGAGAATGTCTCTGATGAACCAGTTATTTCGCTGCATGCGTTGGCAGGGATTTCTTCCCCTCAAACTCTCAAAATCAGGGGTTTTCTTAAACATCGCCCAGTAGTAGTCTTGATTGATAGTGGAAGTACCCATAATTTCATCCATCAAAAAATCGCAGAAGCAGTGCATTGTTTTGTACGAGCAGTTTCTAACTTCCAAGTCCAAATTGCAGATGGGGGTACAATGAAATGTGAAGGCCGCTGTGAAAATGTCAAACTTCAAATGGGGGATTATCAGTTGAAAACCCACATGTTTGTCGTACACATGGGGGGTTGCGACATTGTCCTCGGCGCTAAATGGATCCACACTCTTGGGCCAATCACAATGGATTTTCAGGAGTTATATATGAGTTTTAAGCAGAAAAACTACACACATACCCTCCGTGGACTCCAGGCGGGAGCCCCCTCTATCATTAGCTCGCATCGGATGGAAAAATTGTTAAAAAAGGGCAATCATGGAGTGGTAGCTCAATTTAATGCCATCCAGGTCGTCGAAACCAAGTCTCTGCCAATTCATCCTGAGATGCAACAGATTTTAAATAACCATCTGCCGGTCTTTGAGAAGCCTCATGAGCTTCCACCCTCGCGAGGGGAACATGATCATAGCATCACCTTGGTTCCAGGGGCCCAACCCCCAAATGTGCGGCCATACAGATATCCGTTCACCCAAAAGAATGAAATAGAAAAAATAATCAAGGAACTTTTGGAAGCAGGTGTCATTCGTCCCAGCATTAGTCCTTATTCATCCCCAGTGGTCATGGTGCTCAAGAAAGATGGGAAGTGGCGGATGTGTCCCGAATTCAGGGCCCTCAATAAGTTGACAGTCAAAGATAAATTTCCCATTCCGGTGGTTGACGATTTGCTGGATGAACTCAATGGGGCTCAATTCTTCACTAAGCTGGATCTTCGCTCAGGCTACCACCAAATTCGCATGAAGGAAGTAGACATTCCCAAGACTGCTTTCCGAACTCATGAAGGCCATTATGAGTTCCTGGTCATGCCATTTGGTCTTTGTAATGCCCCCTCTACTTTTCAGAGCCTTATGAATCACATTCTCAAACCATATCTCAGGAAATTTGTCCTTGTCTTCTTCGATGACATCCTCATCTATAGGGGCACTTGGGCTGCACATCTTCAGCATGTAGATCTACTCTTACACTTGCTCCACAAGCATAAATTATTTGTCAAGATGTCCAAGTGTTCGTTTGGCATGGAAGAAGTTGAGTATTTGGGCCACATTGTGGGGCGTGAAGGTGTCAAGGTGGACCCCAAAATGATCCAGGCAATGCAAGAATGGCTTCAACCTAAGACCTTGAAGAGCTTGAGAGGATTTTTGGGTCTCACAGGCTATTATCTTAAATTTGTCCGCAACTATGGCCGCATAGAGAAGCCCCTCACTCAACTCCTAAAGAAAAATTCCTTCTTTTGGAATGAGGAAGCACAACAGGCATTTACCGCTCTAAAAAACGCCATGTGTTCCACTCCAGTCTTAGCACTACCTGACTTCACCAAATCCTTTGTCATTGAATGTGATGCTTCGGGGACCAGTATTGGGGCGGTCTTAATGCAGGAAGGGCGACCTTTGGCCTTCAAAAGCTAACAACTAAGTGGGAGGAATCTGGGCCAATCTATCTACGAAAAAGAAATGATGGCCATCTTACATGCCGTCGAGACCTGGCGACCTTACTTATTGGGGCGACGTTTCCAAATCCGCACAGATCATCACAGTCTTAAATATTTTTTGGAGCAACGCCTATCCTCCCCACAACAAAATAAATGGCTCGCCAAAATGCTGGGATATGATTATGAGATCATTTACAAGAAAGGGAAAGACAATAGTGTAGCAGATGCATTATCTCACCAATTTGAGGAAGAAAGTACTCTGTTAGCAATTTCCCTCCCCATTCCAGAATGGATTGAAGAGGCTCGCAAGGAATGGTTTTCACACCCCAAGCTATCCCAACTCATTTCTCACTTGCAGGTAGATCCAAATTCCACCAAGGGCTACTCGTGGCAGGATGATATTCTTCGCTACAGGGACAGAGTCGTAATATCCCCAACATCCACCCTCAAAAGTCGCATTTTGGCAGAATTGCACTCATCGCCCATTGCAGGACATTCAGGCTTTCAGAAGACGTATGCTCGCACCAGAAGATCATTTTTTTGGACAGGCATGAAAAATGACATCCTTACTTTTGTAGCAGAATGCGATGTCTGTCAACGCCACAAAGGGGAAACTGTCAACACACCAGGCACATTACAACCATTGCCCATTCCGACATCAATTTGGACGGAAGTTTCTATGGATTTCATTACAGGTCTTCCAAAGTCCAGGAATAAGTCAGTCATCATGGTGGTTGTGGACAGACTATCGAAGTATGTTCATTTCTGCGCCCTACCCCACCCATTTACACCAACTTTGGTCGCTCAATATTTCATGGATCAGATTTTCAAATTGCATGGCATGCCCACTTCTATTGTGTCCGATCGCGACTCGATCTTCACCAGTAATTTTTGGCAGGAACTCTTCAGGATACAAGGCACTCAACTAAAACTCAGTACTTCCTATCATCTGCAAACAGATGGTCAAACTGAAGCCGTCAACAAATGTCTAGAAACCTACCTTAGGTGTTTCACTTCAGAAAAGCAACACCTTTGGGTACAGTGGTTACCTCTGGCTGAATGGTGGTATAACACCAACTATCATGCCACCACCAAAATGACTCCCTATGAAGCAGTATATGGTCAACTTCCGCCTTCCCCTACTTCTTATCTCAAGGGGTGCTCCAAAGTACAAGCAGTGGATCAACTCCTACAACACCGCGCAACCATGCTCGCCCATCTTAGGGGGAATCTTCATCAAGCTCAGAACCGCATGAAGCAACAGGTAGACCAGCATCGTTCAGAGCGCCAATTTCAAGAAGGGGATCAGGTCTTTTTGAGGCTGCAACCATATAAGCAAACATCACTCAAAGACAAGGGTTGTCAGAAGCTATCTCCAAAATTCTACGGACCATACCAAGTACTTCAGCGCATTGGAGAAGTGGCTTACAAGTTGGCTTTGCCACCTACTGCAAAAATCCATCCAGTTTTCCATGTATCATGCCTCAAGAAAGTGATTGGGAACAATTTCCGAGTTCAAACCAGTCTACTTGAATTGGACGAAGAAGGGTCAATCTGGCTTCAACCCGAATAGGTTCTAGACATAAGAGACAAACACCTGCGCAACCGCATGATTAAGGAAGTCCTCGTCAAATGGAAAGACACCTCTCCGGAAGATGCAACTTGGGAACCAGCCACTATTCTTCAGCAGTTTCCGCAGCTTCAGCCTTGAGGACAAGGCTAGTCTTAAGGGGAAGGGCATTTTAGGGTCCCACCCTAACCCCCTTATTTATGTCATGGGATCACGTCATAGTCAAGAGTCAATAAAACCCATATTAATATTTGTAAGTGGTTAACCCGCAATTAATGATGGGACCACAGTTAGTTGCAAATGGGCCGTAGTATTAGATAGATGGTATTAATAAAACCCATGGTATTGGCTCGTGGTATTGCATGTATGAGTCATATATAAAGGATAGAGACTCCCTGCGAGGAGTATCATGTCTTATTTTTTAATCGAGCTCTGCTCTGTTGGAGGTTGCCCCCTCGAAGAGGCAAGTGAACATTACTCTCTGAATAATAAAATCATTGCTATTCTGTGTTCTGGATATCTTTTCTTCACATATTCTGTATTTGGGTATCATTTTTCAGGTTAAGAGCATAACATAAACACTTCTCTGACAGCTGTATCTAGAACACAGTAACTGTAACCACACCAATTCTGAACCCAGAACACTGTAGCAATAAACAGAAGCAGCTAGAACATAAATCATGAGATGTACGCTACTTCAATTTTCAGAAACTTGCGTGTATACACTTCTGTGTCAAAGCCAACCTGCGTATACACTTCTTTCCCTTACCAAAACAGCGTATATACGCGCCTTCGCTTCACTGAACCTACGTATAGATCTATAAAGGATAATTCACTCTTTCAAAAATTCAGACACTGATTAGCTCAGAGTATCAAATTTATAGATCAAACATGCGCCACATATAACAGATCAAAATCATACAAAGATACTATCATTCAAGCCTTAAGATTATGACCCATCAATAGAACTTATCTTTCTCTTTGCGCTAAGGTTCCTCCTTCATTCAGATCCAGATCTGCACCATAACCCCAATCACCAATATTTCAGATCTAGCACTTATTAGATATTCAATTAATTCAGATAATCCTTTGCCAAATGATCTCCTTCCCATTTTATAGTCTTAGGCCTTTCACAATACCACGGTCCAAAACCATAATAAGACAATACCATGGACCCAATACTTGAGATCAACACTTCTGACGAGATACCATGGTCCAAAACCATAGGTTCAAATACCAAGGACTAACTACCATGGACCAAAAGTAAGTTCTCCAACATATACAGGCTTTTCCTTGCGTGAAAGTGCATGTATACGCATACGCGCCTTTGTAACGTCTAACCCGTGTGTATACACGCCTTAGTCTAGGTGAACCTGCGTATATGTCTTTTCCTTCATTTTGAAAGCCTGAACTGAGGTCTGTCACCAGAGAGAGTTGCCATCAAGGACAATACCTGTGCCATAATGCTAACAATCTCCCCCTTTGGACTTGATGGCAACCCCAAGAACCATGCTCCCCCTGACTGTAGGCAAGATCTGCAAAAAGATGTTCTTCAAGAAGAAACATGACTTATACAACATAACGAACCTTCCTATCACCAAAGGACTCACTACATACATCCATCACCCAACCAAGTGGGGATACATCAGAAATTTACATATGACAACCAAGTACATTACATCTTCATCCCAGGCATAGTGGGGAAACCAAAATAGGCCGTTACATGACCTTGACACCTTAAAAGATATACATGACATAGAGACGAAATAACTAGAGCAAGACTTATGAAAGTCACCAATAAATGATATCAGTAGCATTTGTCAATCACCATTCAGATCAGCAACCAAGATTTCTTCTGTTCTCCCTCTGCCTTTGTTCCACCTGAAACCAACAACAACTATGAACTAGAACCAAAACCTTCTAAGATATTGCCAACAATGCATAATTAGAAGTTTATCTGCTCCCCCTGAACCTGTACTGGATGGTATCTGTCAGACCCATATCAGAGTATCTTCAACCAGAGTCTGTCCCTACTGATATCCATCAAACCTCCATTTACGCGACTGTCTCTGCACAAACTAGCGTATGTACGCAGATCCTCCTCAGGCAAATCACGTACACCCATTTTTCTCTGAAACAGACAAGATTTAACAGCAAGATGATGCATCAACTACTCCAAGCTTCTATCTGAGGTATTCAAAAGTTTCCCTGGGCAGTGGTTTGGTGAGAATATCAACAACTTGTTCCTTAGAAGAAACATACTCCAATTTGACCTTTTGTTCCAACACTTGTTCCCGGAGAAAGTGATACTTGATCGGTATGTGATTGATCTTTGAATGCATGACTGGGTTCTTTGAAATGCTGATTGCACTTGTATTATCACATAAGATGGAGATAGGTGGTGTACAAGTGATCTGAAAATCCTGCAAGGTTTGCATCATCCAAAGGAGTTGAGTTCAGCAAGATGCAGCAGCCACATATTCCGCTTCAGCTGTAGATAAAGCAATCGAAATCTGTTTCTTGCTGAACTAAGATACTAATCTGGTACCCATAAAGAATGCACCACCACTTGTGCTCTTTTTGTCATCCACGCTTCCATCCCAATCTGCATTCGTATAATCATGAAGAGTGAGATCTGTATTTCTAGGATACCATAAGTCATAGTTTTGAGTTCCTTGAAGATACTTGAAAATTCTCTTCACTGCCCGAAGATGAGTTTCTTTTGGATTTACCTAAAATCTTCCAACTATTCCCACTGCATGCATGATGTCTGGTCGGGTACCTGTCAAATAAAGTAGACTTCCAATCATAGATCTATAGGTTGGTTGATGCACTGCTGCTGATTCATCATTTGCACTGAGGCCGCATCCTGTAACCATGGGGGTACATACTGGTTTTGCATCTTCCATGCCATATTTCTTCAAGATCTGCTTGAGATACTTGGTTTGAGACAAAAAGATACCACCTTCATTTTGTTGGATTTGCAATCCAAGAAAATATGTCAGTTCTCCAAGCAAAGACATTTCGAATTCTTTCTGCATCACCAAGGCAAAGCTTTGACTCATAGCTTCTTCATTGCTGCCAAAGATAATAACATCTACATACACAACAAGTATTAGCAATTTGTCATTTTCAATTTTTATATAAAGATTGCTATCTGCTGATCCTTTTGAAAAACCTTGTTGATGAAGATATTTGTCCAAACGGTAATACCAAGCCCTTGGAGCCTGTTTAAGACCATAGAGAGCCTTTTTTAGTATGCATACAAGATTTGGATCATTCCCAATAATGAAACCATCTGGTTGCAAAATGTACACTTCTTCTTCTAAGTCTCCATTCAGAAAGGCTGATTTCACGTCCATTTGAAATACTTTGAACTTTTGAAAGCTTGAGAGAGCAAGGAACATTTGGATGGCCTCAAGTCTAGCAACGGGAGCAAAAGTTTCTTCAAAGTCTATTCCTTCTTGTTGAGCATACCCTTTACAAACAAGTCTAGCCTTGTTTCTATTCACTTCCCCATTTTCGTTCAACTTGTTTTTAAAGATCCATTTTGTCCCTATGACATTCTTATTTTTTGGTCTAGGAACCAACTCCCAAGTGTTATTCTTTTCGATCTACTCAAGTTCTTCATCCATTGCCTTGACCCAACATTCATCTTTGCATGCCTCTTTTACATTTTGTGGTTCAGTGGAGGAGAGCAATGCCAAATAGCTTGAGGCTTCTGCAATTGTTCTTCTTGTTCGTATGCCTGCCTCTTTCTGCCCCAAAATTTGAGATTTTGGATGATTCTTCTGAACGTACCTGGATGGAGTCTTCTCTTCTATCCTTATCTGTTCCTTTGGTGCCTCTTGAGGTTCTTCTTCATCATCAGTTTGATTTGAAGGATGGTCTTCATCCTCTTCGATATTTTCATAATTTACTTGCCTAGGAATGTTTCCTTCTTCATCAACCACTACATCAATGCTGTCAACAATTCTTCCAAGTCTTTTATTGTAACACTTATATGCTTTGCTGTGAGGAGAATAACCAAGGAGAATGCCTTCATCTGCTCTAGGTTCAAACTTGCCAAGATGTTCATCATTATTCTTAATATAGCATTTGCTTCCAAAGATTTTGAAATGTTTTACCGAAGGAGTCTCACCATACTAGAGCTCATGAAGAGTTTGAGTGATGTTCACCCGGACATTTGTTTTGTTGAGAATACCAACGGCAGCAAATGCAGCTTCACCCAGAAGGTTGCGGGAGTTCCAGACTCATCAAGCATAGCACGAGCCATTTGTTGAACCGTTCTATTCATCCTTTCCACTACTCCATTTTGCTGAGGAGTCCTAGCTGTAGAGAATTCCCTTCTTATTCCATGTTCTTCACAAAAATCAAAAAATTATTTTGAGGTAAACTCCCCATCTCTATCTGACCTGAGGCACTTAATTTTGTGATCTGATTCGTTTTCAACCAAGGCTTTGAAAGATTTTAATTTTTCGAAGGCTTCGTCTTTGTGCTTCATAAGTCCTATCCAAACCATCCTGGAGAAGTCGTCAATGAATAATATAAAGTATTCTTCTCCTCGAGGTGACCTTTTCCTAGATGGACCACATACATCTGTATGGACTAGTTCAAGAGGCCTGCTGGCTGATCCTTCCTTCTCAGGGAAGTTAGTTCTGGTTTGCTTACCAAATTGACATGATTTGCATATTGTATTGTCTGGAATTCTGATGTCTGGAAGACCACGAACTGTCTGGTATTTGCATGCTTTCCTTATCTGTGAAAATATTAGATGCCCCAACCTTCGGTGCCATAACCAGTGTTCATCATTCTTGCTCAAATAACATTGTTGTTGTCCTTCTTCAAATATGTATAAATTATTTGGAGTTCTTATGCCTTTGATCACTGTTTTTCCTGTATCAAGATCACGAACACTACACCCATTTGATCGAAATATTACCTTAGTTCCTTGATCGCACATCTAACTGACACTCAGTAGATTATGCTTCAAGCCATCAACATACAAAACATTTCTAGCTTTGACTTTTTCTTTCAACTGAACAATGCCTTTTCCTTTTATGAACGCAGGGGTATCATTTCCAAATGAAACTTTCTTTCCTTTTTCTAAAGCACTATATGATTGAAGTTTTTCTTTATCACCTGTCATATGCTTCAAACATCCAATGTCAATGTACCATTGATTTTCCTGTCCTTCTGCATATAAAGCTATCCCACATCTTTCTGGTTGCGGTTCTTCATTATCCATGTTCTGGCACTTGCAGTTTGTTCCTTCTGAGTTGTCTTCCGAAACCTGCTCCCGCATTCAGAATCTTCATGACCGAAGTTATTACAAATAGAACATTCAATTTCATTTTCAAGGGCGGTAAAGTTATTATAGGCCCTTTTCGTGATTCCAGACATACTTCTTTGTTTTTGAGCTTCTCTAGTCATGATTGTCTTATAGGCAACACATTGAGTTGCTTTGTGGCCAAAGTTATGGCAAGAGAAACATTGGCCATTGAAGGAACTCTTGCGATTATCAAATCTACCACCCAAATGATTGTAGTTTCTATTGTCATCCACTCTTGAGGCAAATTGAGAAGATTTTACCTGTGGCTGGTTGTAGCTTTTGTTCATCCTTGAGATGGATTGCCCCTGATTTACCTGGTAGTCTTTGTTTATTCTTGATGTAAATAATCCCTGTTTTACCTGGTGATCTCCATTGGGCTTTTGCTCATTCCTCCTTGCTGCATCAAGATAACTTTTTGATGTGGATGGTTTCTGCGCTTGAGATGCTTCTTCATTGTATCCCAGACCTGTCTTGATTAGTGGGGAACGTTGCACATTGATAATCTCATCTAGAGTTTCAGAACCTTTAACAAATCTAAGATTAAGAGCTTTAGTTTTCTCAATCTCTCTTCTAAGTCCCACAATTTCACATTCCAATTTTTCATGATGTTTTTCCCTTTCAGCCAGTTGACATTGCAGAGAATCAATAATCACATTTTTCTCTTCTAAACAAATTTTGAGATTAGAAATCTCTTCATAAAGACCTTCTTCATCTATAACATCCATGTAATCATCATCTTCAAAAGCCATTAAAAGTTTATAATTATTACCTCGTTCATCTTCATCACTATTTGAAAGTCCATCACTATCTTCATGAGTGTAATAGCTTTTATTATTTGCATTCTGTTTCTTGTTCCATCTAACAGGTTCCTTCCCCTTGTCAATCTTATCCTTATGAGGACATTTGGCAGCATAGTGACCGACTCTTCCACAAACAAAGCATTTGAAAGGTAACTTACCTCTGAATCTTCCAACACCCCTTTGAAGGTTCTTGACAAAATTTGATTCCTCCTCTTCTTTTGACAAGTGTCCGGACTCATAGTAATCTCCTTTGCCTGAAGCCTTGAAGGCAGCTTCTCTCCTGTCTGATGGTCCTCCTTTCCTCATTTCATAAGCAGTTAGAATTCCGTGAAGCTGAGACATGGTAAGGTTTCGTAGATTCTCTTTTTCTTCTATTGCAGAAACTTTAGATTCAAACCTAGGGGACAAAGATATTAGGACCTTTTCAACCACAACAACCTCTTTTATTTCTTCACCCAATTTTTTCATACAATTAACAATCTCATCTACACATAGGAAATAGTTAGCCACACTTTCATCATTGTGCATTCTAAGATTTTCATACTGAATTATGAGAGTTTGAATTTTTTCTCGTTTTACCTGTTCAGCTCCTTCATAGCTCAGAACAATCTTGTACCATATTTATTTTGCTGATTTATACTGCATAACCTTGATGAATTTTGATTGAGATAGACATCCTAATAGGGTATTGACAACCTTTGCATTTGTTTCATATTTCTTCTTCTCAGTAGGATTTGTAGGAGTTGCTGATGGAAAAGTGTACCCTGTATCTATGATATCCCAGACTTCTGTACCAAGAGATTGAACATAGGCAGTAACTCTTACCTTCCAATATACGAAGTTTGTCCCATCAAAAATTGGTGGCCTGATAGATGCTTCTCTCTCGTATTTGCTCATGATGATGGATCTTCCTTCAAGTGATCAAGCTTTTTCAGAAGGACCTACTCTGATACCAATTGTTGGAAATAATACTGAGAGGGGGGGGGGGGGGGGGGGGGTGAATCAGTATTATCAAGTCAAATATTCCCTTTTTCAAATCCAGATAATATACGCTACTTCAGCTAATTAAACCCGCGTATATACGCAACAATGTCGAAGGAAACCCGCGTATACAATGCAAACTTATAATTTACTTTATCTATCAGATGTTGATTGTTAATCTGTGTATCAGAATCAAATAACCAGTAACCAGAAACAGTAAAACAGAGCAAAAGACAATCACACACAAGAACAAAAGATATAAGGTGGAAACCCAATGTGGGTGAAAACCACCTGCTGCAATTCGTCTCTATCTTCTTTTAATTAGAAACTTCTTTTTACAATCTACTGGTGCAGTCCTTTACCAGTATGCAGGCTGCAACCCGCAGAGAGCTACAACCCTCTCTCGTTTTCCAGCTTCTCCTGGAAGGGAGCTACTGTTATAGACATTTTTGTGCCTTACAGCTATAAGCATGAAATGTCCATAATCTAAGGGATCCAAAGTCCCTAAACATGTTGTTCCTACCCCTAGAGGAACAAGGCTAACAAACCATAGCAATTCACAGAAGTTCTCCACCAGAAACTGCTCAAAAACAAGTCAATTCAGGATCAATTCACAGGCTCCACTAGCTGCCTGCGCTGAAATGCAGAGATTACACTGGCTAGGTGCACTGCAACGCAGGTAGAAGCACTACCAGGGTGCGCTGAGCGGGAAGTGACAAATGGCAAGTTCATTCAATGAGGTGGAAAGACCCTGGAAGCTTCCAGAATCTTCTCCAATGACACTTGCCTCAATGAATTCGACTAGTGATGAGTAAGAGGCTCTTAGTCTCCAAGTGGAAGCAAGAACTGACAGAGGGAGAGGACACTAGTCAGATCTCAAGCTGACTCATCCTCTCTCCAAACATCTATATATGGATCTCTCCTCCATGAGGTCCAGGAGGCTGGAATTTTGTTATTGCAAAGAATTGCTGTTGGTTTGAGATTGGAATCATTGGGTGCTTAATGCTTTGAAGGGAGGTGAAGATAGGAATTTCATTTGCTGGGAAGGAGATGCTGGATTGGAGCCCTCTTGGTTGTATCTCCTCCTGAACCTTGTTATTCATCAATAAAGCTATCTTGGTTTCTCCTATATACTGATGTATCTTTGATGTATGATTGCATTAGTATGTTTAGTTTATTTCTAATCCTGAACTAGTTATGAATATGAATCTATGTCTTTGTGTAGTGTTCTCTTCTTGTGATCTTGCAGGGACCTGTTGAAGCTGGGCGAGCGAGAAGGCAAGTAGCTGGGAACTCTCAAAGAGAAGAGAAACTGGATCGAGGGACAAACGGAAGACACTGGTTAGTCCATCCATCTCTCTTCATTCTTAATTCATAAAGGAAGAATACTAGAATAGCTGTTTCTGTTTGTTGCTAAGGCACTGTCACACCTTAGGTGGATAGGATCGTCCTGCATAGGCATTTTCCCCCACAACAAATTGGCGACTCCGCTGGGGAGATCTGTTTAGTCATTTTATTTGTGTCTCTATCATTGTTTGTTTCATAGACTCAACAACAACAATTGAACTGCATCTGCTATTCTCAGATGCAAAGTAGACAACTGCTGCTTTGATCCAATCACTGGATTTGTCTATGATCTGAAAAATGGACTCACAAATGATTTGATGATCCTTTGTGATAGATCTTAGTCCTCCCTCAAAGCATCCCTTTGATTGTACCTTGCTTGTTGCTTTTATTTGGCCTGAAACCGTAGATTAATCACCAAACTGTGACCCAGAACCCAATGAGGAACTCTCGTTTCTCCTTCAGCGCAGACTCTGTGAAGAGGTTCTGCATTTCAACGCAGGTCCCGTGAAGGCTACCTGCGCTGAATGTCAAAACCTCTGTGTTGAGGGTGCGTTGATCTAGTTAGGCCTTGTGCAGCTGGGGTTCTCTGCTCTGATTTGCCTTGTTTTGATCTCTGATTTTTACAGCCTGTAACCAGCATAGGTACCTGTCTGATAACTCCTTTTCTCTGCTTAAATTTCGCCTCCTTTTGTACAAAAAGACTGTGAGTGTTTTTTGTGTTTGTGGCGTCATTTACAGTTTTCCTTTGCAAGAGTGAAGTAATCATCCTGTAGCCCTTGATTCAGATCTGTTGATTGTGATCTTAGGAGAGAGTTCATTGGCTGTTTACAGTTGATTATACATTTACTTTTGCTTTTGGTTTGAGTTTGTCTCTTTTAAGTGTCGAAACAAGTGTTCATTTCGAAAGTCGTAAAGTGTTGTATTCTCTTCTACCCTTTCTGATTTCGAAAAAGTAAACTTGTTTGTATTTTTCATTTAAAAGCAAATTCAAAGTTGTACAAAAAGCTTTCTTTTTAGGCATCAATATTAAGAAAGTGGAAAACTAACACCTGCATTGTGCATTTGCATCTTGATAGTTTGCATGCTTGATTTAGGGAAAGTGCATTAGATTGTGCTGATTGCTCTTTGAGAAAAGATGGTGTCTTTCTTTTCCCTTTGTAGCTAGGATTTTCATTGTTGAAAAGATATAAAAGCTCGCTTATCATCTTTAGACTGCATTTAGGAATTGTATCATACATCTCGTGGTGATCCAGAAAGGCAAACTTTTAAAAAGATCAACCTAAAATAAATTGAATGAACTTAACAACGCTTTGCAACATAACGCACAACATAGAGGTCTAGGCTAGAGACGTGTTCCGGCGTCGTAAAGCCTGGTGACTGTCGATCTCGCTGATGGTGGGTGATTCCTCCTGAGGGACGATAGTGCCAGTACGGATTGTGCTCCCACGTACCGTCGAGTATATATTGGGAGACCCCTATAGGCATAAAACCTTTATCCTTAGGAAGCCGTGTCGGCCGCCCTACTGATCGCAATGCACTGAACACAGCATTCAGGAAGATTGACCGCCCGTACCTTAAAAAGTATTCTGTGGTTTTGCGAAAAGTTTGGCACACCCTCTACCTAGAACTCCAGAGCAGTTCCTTTTGGCCTTTTTTAGACTCTATAACGGAAAAAGTCCATCCGAGCATTTGTCACTTCGGGCTCGTTAAAACATCGAAGGAGACTAGAGTCATCTTTAGCTTTTTCTCGACTCTTTAAAATTGAAAAAGCAAGTTGTGTCTAAAGCGTCATTAAAATTCATTTTAAATGGAACAATCACCCCTTCTTCCCGCGTTGATATTTAGGTTGAGAAAATGGAGCACACCAACCAAGGAATTCCCCTTGGTGGAAATCCTAGTCCCTTCTCCTCTTGGGGAGATGTTGGTGCGCCCCATATGGCCACATTGTCGCTTCCAGGACTGACAATTGGCTTGCCGGTCTGGCTCTTTTCAACCAATGTCGTTCAGAACACCACTATTCCTGAACAGTCGAATCAACAGTTAGACCATACCAGAGTTACCCACCAGCCTTCTACTTCATCTAATTCTTCCTCTCCTCCTTCCTCTTCGATTGACGGAACTGGTAAAACAAAAAACCAAGTTCCTAACGAGAAGAAGGAAAAGAAGAAGAAAGAGAAGAAGAAGAAGGAGCCAAAAGCGACTGGGGGAAAACAAGTGTCGTCTGACAAAAATCCACACACAGCATTGACTAGGCCTAAATCGCCATGTGTCATATGCAAGGGAGACCACTTCCACAGAGATTGTCCCTGCATCCCTCGGATACTAAGGGACTGGTCTCCCCGTTTGCACAATTCGGTGGCGTCAACCTCTGATAGCCATGTTGACAGCACACCGTCAACTAGTGAAAGTGAAGCCACAGGACAGAGAGGGAAATCTAGATTTCCCTGCAAACTGTGTGAAGGCGACCATGCCATCCACCGTTGTCCCTTCTTAGACGAGGCTAAAAGAGTTTTGGAAGATCGCCCGGTTTTACCAGCGTGACTTCCTCCTGGATATCAAAAACTCCTACCAAGTCCTTCACCAGTTGAGAACCCGGCTGGCCCGCTCATGTGGTCATCCGAAGCACCTATCATTGAGGATGAACCGTCCGAATCCATACCTGACGAAAGTCAAAAGTTCGAGGCGGCAGTTGACCCGGTCTTGCCTTCAGAGGTTCTATCTTCGAATGATACCATCACAAAAGAGAATAAAGATGACACCGTCCAAATTCTCTTCATCAACACAGACTCCAACGAACAAGGGGGCAATTTGCCCATTCCTTTATCGCAGGAAGGAACTTCGTTAGAGTCATACCCGGCCGTCTATTCGGTCCCACCACCAAGCAACCTAGTTGTATCCTTCGACTGGAATCAACTAGGCAGACCCCGGTTGCCAGCAAGCATACCGTTCAGAATTATCGTTCAAATATATAGAATGGTAATGGCTGGCACCATCATTGATGAGGGGTCATCTATGAGTATCCTTTCCTCTATTGCTTGGAAAGCGCTTGGTTCGCCAGTGCTTTTGCTTGAAATGAGAAATCTATCAGGCTTTGATAAAGGAACCAATCGACCTTTAGGGATCCTCCCCAATGTGCCTATCACATTGAAAGGGAAGACCGTTCAAATGAACATGATGGTCATTCAAGGACCCTTGGATTATAACCTACTCCTTGGACGAGACTATATATATTGCATGGGAGCCATCGTCTCCTCACTCTTTAGAGTAATGTGTTTTCTGCACGAAGGAAGAGTGGTCAAGCTCGTGGACCAACTTTCATTTCCCGGATCACGCATCACAAATAATCATGTACCATCCCTAAATGGTCTCTTCACGCAAGAAGTGTCTCAACCCACGGTCCGTCCTCCCGATGAGCGCGAGTGATTCAAAAGGATAAGACTGGAACCCAGGGGGCATGCATCCTGGTCTGCTTTGGCAGGAAAAATTTGGGTATAGGGTAGGTTTCCGCGGGAGAATATGACTAGTCCATACCCCGTCCGACATGGAAGAGGGGTTGTTCTAGAATAAGATTCTTTTTTCAAAGTTATGTGAGTTGACAGACGGAGTCTCTCACCTTTGTCTATTTCGGTAGACATCGCTGAAGAAGTGTCTTGTTTGTTGTGCAAATGAAACAATCTTTGGGTAACCTGAAAGAGGTAGGCCTTTCCTGGTAGAACAAATGTTTTATCTGCAAATTGAGGGGTAACCTTGAAATCGTACTTTATACCTGGGGGCATGCAAACCTTTTGGAATGCAAGCAAGGGGCGGCTATTTATTTTTAAATTTTTTTAGGACCTCTAACCCTTTAAACTCGTAGGATTAGTCGTTTCCGAACTTGCATAAAGAAAGGATTCCGGGGCAAAGCTTTACGAGGTGAAAGCCCCATAAAAAATGGCATCTTAAGTGAGACTTTCTTATCATATGACTGGATAATCGAGCAGTTTTAGCACACAGTTCATGCTCGTTAAAAAATAAACGCAAGATCCGAGCAGTTTTAGCACATAGTTCATGCTCGTTAAAAAATAAACATAAGATTGAGCAGTGTTTTTCCGCGTTTAAGCTCGTTAAAAAATGAACTATCTTCCGGTAAATAACCACTGTGAATGTAACGTTATCAGCCATTAAAGCCTTGGTCGTGTTTGCATCGTCACCTCCACTTTTCCATTGGCCGATCGTTCACCTCCATATGATTGTTTACCCATTTTGAGGAACAGCTGCGAAGAGTGATTTCACTAGCCATCCTTGTGACACTGCCGTGCTTGGAAAATTCCAACCCTTACCTGGAATCAACTGCTAACCCGTTTTATCACTCGTTCCTCAAAAGATGAGTCTTCTTTAAGCTCTTTTCATCTGACTCGTAAAATATGAAAAGATTGCCGAGTTTTGGCCTTCCAACTCGTTAAAGCGACCGGAAGTGCTATCCCTCCTCTAGATTTTAATCTTTTTGGACCTGAGGGATTATTGCACAAAAAGATCGAGCGCTTGTTTTGTTCGGCTCATTAAAACTATCGAAAACTCATCCCTTATGTATTGTTTTATACCTTTTCGGACTTAAGGGATTAGATGACGAAAAAGGACTTTCGGAGTTGATTTTACGTACCTTTTCAGACTCTCTAAAAATGAAAAGGACCGAGTTATCTTTGTCGTTAGACTCGTTAAAATCATTAAATAGCGACAAACTTGTCTTTAGACGAGAACGAGTTTCACTATCGCTAGGCTCGTTAAAACATAGCGATGGGCTTGCCCGAAGGGCAAGTTATAGAACAAGCATATGTTATCCTCCTCAAGCTTGACAAAAATAATGAGGTACTGGTCAGCAATGACTGGGGAAAATTGGGAGAAACTCAAGAAAACTTTGATGGTAGCAAGTCGCTCTTGAACATGACACTTTCCCTCCGTACCACAATCGGGTTGGGTTGTTTCATTCACCGGTCACATCACCATGGTCTCACCATACCATCCATATTTGGGGTAATGCTACCGATCCATCGCATAAGTGTCGCCATATGTTCAAGAGAAGTCGTTCAGAGAAGTCAACCGTGTCCCATCCACTGCCGTACATTATCCTTCATCCTTTCATGACCGCCACCCTGAATCATATGTCCTCAGATCGTTTTCACCTCCATAAAAATCATTTACTCCGTTCCGTGTCACTGATGTGGGATACATCAAGGCCCTCCTTTGACGGATCGCTTCTTGTCGACATCAGCTCATTATCCAAGAAGTTGATCTAGGAACAACCCCTTCAGTACTTTGAAGCTTGCATGCCTCAATGGCAAGTTTCTCACTTCCGACGACAGGTATACATCAATGACCTTCGACCGAAAGATTTTGCGTGGTGTTCGACGCCAAGTCCTTTATTCACACCACATGAATTGTACTGCAGTACCTTGAGGATCATTATCATTATCGGTGATTCCTCTCGCGCTTGTTTAACGGTTTACCTCATTGACCGGTAATCAAGCGATGTCTTTCCATGTTCGACTTCAAAACATTTCTCACATGGATTGACTTGTACTTAGAGTGAAGATCGAACGTGTTTGAAGACCCCGGATCTAGTTTCATCCATTCAGGCTGCGATATATATTCAGGAAAGATAAAGACATTGACATGTATATCATTGCAGCAGATAATCATCCTACCCAAAGGATGATAATTTCATCAAAATTATCAGTCTACCATCAGACGATTGTCTGTTCTATGTACAGAAAAATGAATTTATAAAGCTGAGCATGGGAATACCCGCCTCATCTAGATCATGAAAGCAGTATGAAAAATAATGTATTGTATTGTATCTTATTACAAGTCTCCTCCCAGCATTGGATGAACTTCGGATCCTCCTAATAAAGCATTTCACCCGATAAACGACCTCATAATTTAGGGGGCAACTGTTATAGACATTTTTGTGCCTTACAGCTATAAGCATGAAATGTCCATAATCTAAGGGATCCAAAGTCCCTAAACATGTTGTTCCTACCCCTAGAGGAACAAGGCTAACAAACCACAGCAATTCACAAAAGTTCTCCACCAGAAACTGCTCAAAAACAAGTCAATTCAGGATCAATTCAGAGGCTCCACTAGCTGTCTGCGCTGAAATGCAGAGATTACACTGGCTAGGTGCACTGCAACGCAGGTAGAAGCACTACCAGGGTGCGCTGAGCGGGAAGTGACAAATGGCAAGTTCATTCAACGAGGTGGAAAGACCCTGGAAGCTTCCAGAATCTTCTCCAATGACACTTGCCTCAATGAATTCGACTAGTGATGAGTAAGAGGCTCTTAGTCTCCAAGTGGAAGCAAGAACTGATAGAGGGAGAGGACACTAGTCAGATCTCAAGCTGACTCATCCTCTCTCCAAACATCTATATATGGATCTCTCCTCCATGAGGTCCAGGAGGCTGGAATTTTGTTATTGCAAAGAATTGCTGTTGGTTTGAGATTGGAATCATTGGGTGCTTAATGCTTTGAAGGGAGGTGAAGATAGGAATTTCATTTGCTGGGAAGGAGATGCTGGATTGGAGCCCTCTTGGTTGTATCTCCTCCTGAACCTTGTTATTCATCAATAAAGCTATCTTGGTTTCTCCTATATACTGATGTATCTTTGATGTATGATTGCATTAGTATGTTTAGTTTATTTCTAATCCTGAACTAGTTATGAATATGAATCTATGTCTTTGTGTAGTGTTCTCTTCTTGTGATCTTGCAGGGACCCGTTGAAGCTGGGCGAGCGAGAAGGCAAGTAGCTGGGAACTCTCAAAGAGAAGAGAAACCGGATCGAGGGACAAACGGAAGACACCGATTAGTCCATCCATCTCTCTTCATTCTTAATTCATAAAGGAAGAATACTAGAATATATGTTTTTGTTTGTTGCTAAGGCACTGTCACACCTTAGGTGGATAGGATCTTCCTGCATAGGCATTTTTCCCCACAACAGCTACAACCCCCTTAGCTCTTGCACTAGCCAAGATACTAGTACGTAGGTGCTGGCCTACAGAAGGCTACAACCTTCTCTTTCTTCCAGGGACCACGTTTCATAAATTTTCAGACTGGATCCACATCTTGGATTGCAGGTTTCTATGGAGAGGTTTTTGAGAGATTGTAGTCGGATAATCCACAGTATTCATCATTTTCTTTTTGTCGACGTTTCGAGTCTAGAGCAAGACTCATCATCAGGACTTTGATATACAGAGAAGAGAAAAAGATTTGGGATAAATAAGGATAAGGTTGACCGATTAGGGTTTTTTTAGCCGACCTAGAGATTATATTAATAAACTAATATTTTATTTATTATTTTTAATAATTCAATTAACCCTAAAAACCTAGCCTAAAATTTTAACGAGAGCAAAGGATTTAAATAGTTTTTAAAGATTATTTTAATTTTAAAATAGCTATTGATTCTTTTTAATAATAATGTATTATTTTTATGTATTAATTTTAAATGTATTATTTTTATTTTTAAATGTATTATTTTTTATTCTTTATAAAATAATGTATTAGTTTTATTTAGATATAGATTGTTAAATTCTTTTTAGAATAAATGTATCAGGTTTATTTAGATTTAGATTTAAATTCTTTTTAATAATAATGTATTATTTTTAATGTATTAATATTAAATGGATTATTTTTAAATGTATTATTTATTTGTTTATTTATTTATTTTTTAAAATAATGCATTATTTATTTATTTTATTTATTATTTTTAATAATTCAATTAACCCTAAAAACCTAGCCTAAAATTTTTACCGAGAGCAAAGGATTTAAATAGTTTTTAAAGATTATTTTAATTTTAAAATAGCTATTGATTCTTTTTCAGACTGGATCCACATCAATCAAAGATCAGGAATTTCTGCATCAACCAATCACCTTTTCACCAACCAAAACTGAATCAAAATAAACACTTCTCTGATAGATGTAACCAGAACACAGTAACTGTAACCACACACCAATTCTGAACCCAGAACACTGTAGCAACAAACAGAAGCAGCTAGAACATAAATCAAGAGATGTACACTACTTCACTTTTCAGAAACCTGCGTGTATAAAATTCTATGTCAAATCCAACCTGCATATACGCTTCTTTCCCTTACCAAAACAATGTGTATACGCACCTTCGCTTCATTGAACCTGCGTATAGATCTATAAAAGATAATTTACTCTTTCAAAAATTCAGACACTGATTAGCTCAGAGTATCAGATTTATAGATCAAGCATGTGCCACATGTAACAGATCAAAATCATACAAAGATACTATCATTCAAGCCTTAAGATTATGACCCATCAATAGAACTTATCTTTCTCTTTGCACTAAGGTTCCTCCTTCATTCAGATCCAAGTCTGCACCATAACCCCAATCACCAATATTTCAGATCTAGCACTTATTAGATATTCAATTAATTCAGATAATCCTTTGCCAAATGATCTCCTTCCCCTTTTATAGTCTTAGGCCTTTCACAATACCACGGTCCAAAACCATAATAAAACAATACCATGGACCCAATACTTGAGATCAACACTTCTGACGAGATACCATGGTCCAAAACCATAGGTTCAAATACCAAGGACTAACTACCATGGACCAAAAGTAAGTTCTCCAACATATACACACTTTTCCTTGCGTGAAAGTGCGTGTATACGCATACGCGCCTTTGTAACGTCTAACCCGCGTGTATACGCGCCTTTGTAACGTCTAACCCGCGTGTATACGCGCCTTAGTCTAGGTGAACCTGCATATATGTCTTTTCCTTCATTCTGAAAGCTTGAACTGAGATCTGTCACCAGAGAGAGTTGCCATCAAGGACAATACCTGTGCCATAGCTCCAAACCTGTGCCATAATGCCAACAGATAGTACTGAGTGTTTGTGAGGAGTATTGTACTATGTATTGTTACATGTTCTCTATCATTATAATATATAGATAGTTGGGGATTTTCAGCTGTATGCTTTCCCCGGTTACATATTGTGTTGATATGTGTGATTGATGTTTCAATGTGCACATGCGATTGTTTTTTGATTCCGCAAATTGATGATCAACATAGAGGAGGTTATGTATTATCCATGCATTCCACAAATAGTGTATAATCGGGATAATCTCTGTGAATAAGTGTTATATTATTCAAAATTTCTACAATATTTTTCATGTATTCTTTTCTCTTTTCTTTTTTTCTCTATAATAAAATTAACATGTATTAATTTTTTGAAATATTGAAATAATTATTAGAGAAAGATAAATAACATCTAGTGTTGTGTGTGGAGCATGATTGTTTAGAGGTCTTTGTTTCAGCCGGATGTATACCCCAGGAAGTTTTGTACACCCCTCCACGCGGGGGGGTGCGGGGGGGTCCATCCCCCCCTGCTGGGGGGTCTAGGGGCCAGCGCCCCCGAAGCCAAAAATAAATGTAAAATTGCGTTGTAAAAGTATAGTAATTTCTAGTCAATCTGGGCCGTTCATTAGGCGGATGATCTGACGGTAGAACTTATGTTTTTTTAGGGTTTTTTGCCCTAGAAGGCAACCCCTCTCTTTGTATGAGGGTATTGTATTTGGGGCTGTGTGATAGATGTGTATTCTATGTTAGCGAGAAACAGAGAGGTGAGACTGTGAGAGAAAACAGAGGATATTACAGCGGATTTGCTGTAGGTTGTGTCTCTTCATTTTGCTGGATAATATAAAGGAAGGACTGGCTGTTCGGGGTGTACGTAGCCCAAATTGGGTGAACCACGTATATCTGTGTCTCTCTTGTTTTGTGCATTTTCTGTGTTTATATTTCTGCAATATTTTATGTGTTCCATTGCTCCGTAATATATAATTTCCTAACATCTAGTGTAAGATGAAGTTGTTTTCTATTTAATTTATGGTGTATGATGCAAATTTTTGGTGTGGATAGTGGCATCATATTGGCAAGTCACTCTAGGGTTCTCTAGGGTCCACTATATGATCTAAATGTGTAAACTATAAGATTTTTTAACAATTTGCAAGTTAAATTTATATGTGTTTTAGGTAGAGGATCAACTTACTAAACACATAAACAAGTAAATTTAAACCAATTCTTACAATCAAATAGAGACAAAACCAACATATCTGAAACACATAACACAAGCATGATAAAGGAGTTCACCCCTTTCTTGGGCTACATCTCCTGGTCCAGCTTCCAATGTAGGGCTTCTTTCATTAAAAATGCTAAAAAGTGTGTTTACATGCTTTAAACTACTCAAATAGCAGAACTGATGTCTCTAATGGATCCAACACTGTAAAAAACACCCATTTTGGTTCTTTATTGCCCTCATTTGGCCAAAAACTAAGAAAGTTATGCTTGTTTCTTCCTTTTCCCAATTCAGTAGCTAACCATCCTACAATTTGGCCTCAACATAGCTCGAGCGCCCAAAACGCGAAATCGACATACAAAACCTGGCACTATTCCCACTCGATGGATGAAATTGTAGGACTGTTAAGGGTGCCATTAAGCCCCTAGTCCCAAAAGTCTTGGTCACGTGGCACCATGCGACTACATGGGGGGTGATATTTCAGGGCTTTGTCTGGCCCCCTTTGCTGGCGCACCCTTTCTTCCATGCTGCACAAACGATCGTGGGATGGCCCCCTCCTCCTACATGCACTGTTGGTTTTATGTAGGGTCATATGACTCCAGGGCTAACCCCCGACTCCGTTTTCCTATCGATCATGCATATGGGCATATGCTTGTGGTAAGACTGCGTTAAGCGTTTGGGTATATGGTTGTGTTGCGAGCCATGAGGGTTGGGTTAGGCCCTAGCCCTTGGGCCCCCACCTGCGATCTTGTGGCACAAGGGTGGCCAAGGGCTAAGTCTTAACCTGACCCCTCCCCCAAATGCGCCAACACCCAAACCTTAATAATATTTTTCACTTGTAGAGTTGAGGCTTCTGTGATCCATAACAAGTTTATGATATATTTTTCGGCGAAAATCACATGAGAAACCATTTGTCGACGCGTTTCGAACCAACGAGTGTGGTTCACCATATGTTTTAACAAGTAACAACAATGGCGTGGTGGTGTTGAACTTGGTTATTTGGCGTGAGGTCTTGGTTTCAAACCTTGGGGTGTTGTTCAACCTCCAAACAAAATTTTGGCCACTAAGAGGAGGCCACGTGGTAACCACTCGTTGGCCCACGTGGCACTCCCTCATTGTGCCACTTCACCAAAACCATAAACCAATAAAAATTCACCATGCAACCAACCAATCGCCTAATGCCAAGTGTCGACCAATCATTGGTCGATGGAGGACCATTCAACATGCCAAGTCATGGCTCAGTCAGCATACAAACTGCTGATTAGGTGTACTTGCAATTTTTTTTTCAAAATTTTGGTTGTTTCCATAATCAATCAGAACATGATTCTGGGAGAATTTTATGTCAGATTTGAGTGAAAAAAATTGCGTTCGATTCAGATCACCGATATCTATCCAATCGTATAGGTTTCGAGCTTTGTCGCACACTTTCAATTTTGAGCATTATTTGATCCATTGGATCACTCCTCCCCATTGGAAGCTTTTGGAACTTCAAAAGCATTTATCAATGAACAAATAGATGAGGGTACAACTCCCTCACCCTTCTTGTCTCATTCCACTGAACTTTGCTTGAATTTGACATTTTGAGTTGTTCATGAAAATACATCATTTTCCCTGATTTTGGAGTCCTTGTCTTGCTGTCATAGATGACATCTTGCTGCAATTTCCCAAAATATGTAGAACAAAAAAGTGCCTTTGAAGGAATAAACACATTCCCTCCTCGATCTCTAATCAAAGGAAACTTAAACAGTCTTAAATTCTTCTCACCTTGAACATTGTCACCATGATGATGCTAATTACCATGTCTAGCCTTGTACTTGGCTCGACTCTTGACCAAATGTGATCGCCATCACCATGCACCATCCATTTTCAAAGCTAACACATTATGAAACCCATAATAAGAAGTTTTGGAAACAATGTCCTCTTTGAAAATTTTCTTTTGCATTTTCTTTTTGACCTCTTCACTTTCTAACACTGACATCTTGTTCACACCAATGTTCAACAATGATGCATGCTACTACAAATTTACTTCATTTTTTTACCTCTTTTAGGAGGCAACATGTTAGACTCCTTAAACATCTTATCACATGAATTAGAAACATCAATGAAATTAAATTCCAAACTTGAATCATATCCTTGAAAGGATTTAGATTCTTCAACACCTTCATGTTTGATCATTAACAATGCAAAGTTATGACTAGCATTAATAATCCTCTTCATTTGTCCCACATTTACAATAGATTCATTCAAGTTCTTGGTGTTTTATATAACAATGTAATCAATCCCATTCTTGAAAAAATGATATTTGTTCTCATGGCAATGAAAAATATCTCTCCTATCATATAAATATGGGCTTCCCAAAACAATACCACATATATCAATTGGAATTACATCAAGTTCTACTTCATCTAAAAAGTTTGCAGTGATTGCAAATTTCAATTTACATCTTTTTTTCACATGCAATTTTGCATTGTCACATACCCAACCTAAAGGATGTGGTTTAGGATGAGGAATGGTTTCTAAATTCAACTTCTTGACAATGTCTTTTGAGATAAGATTTGCTTGTAAACCACTATCAAACAATTTATCTGTCTTGGTATCTTTTGAAATAACTCTAATATAGGAAAACTCTATTCTTGTTTTTTCATCTTGAGTTTCATTAAGGCAATTTGAAGAACTAGTACTTTTTGCAATTTTCTTACCTTTCAAATCCATGGCTATGATCTTTGTTTCATCTCCAGAATCTGAACCTAAATCATGTTGTGTAGTTGCAGTTGTCTTCTCCTTCTCCTTGTTATTAAACTTTTTGGGCCTCATTTCAGGATGAAGTTTCCAGCAATGATCTTCATCATGGCCCTCTTTTGAACATTGTTTACATGTAAGTTTTTCTTTCTCCATCTTGATGGTAGCATTCTTCTTCCCTTTTACTTTGAACTTACCTTTTCCTTTTTCTCTAGACTCAAAGGTGTTGGGTGTGGACCCTGATTATCTTCTATATTCAAAGGTCTTAGCTGGATGTATAGCCCAAGAAGACTGTACAACCCTCCACACGGGGGGGTATGGGGGGGACTTTTCCCCCTGCGATGGTTCGGGGGGCCAGCGGTCCCCTGGCGGGGGTTTGGGGGTAGCACCCCCGAAGCTAAAAATAGATGTAAAATTGCCTTGTAAAAGTCTAGTAATTTCTAGTCAATATGGGCCGTTCATTAGGCGGATGATTTGATGGTAGAAGTTATGTTTAATTTAGAGTTTTTTGCCCTAGAAGGCAACCCCTCACTATATATGAGGGAATTGTATTGCGTCTATGTATATCTGTATTCTGAGTGAGGAAGAGAGAGGAGATTGAGAGCGAAGAGGGTGTTACAGTGGATCTGTTGTAGGTTGTATCTCTTCAGTTTGCTGGATAATATAATAAAAGAAGGACTGGATATTTCTCCGTGGACGTAGCCCAAACTGGGTGAACCACATATATCTGTGTCTCTCTTGTTTTATGTGTTTTATGTGTTTATATTTCTGCAATATTGTATGTGTTTCCTTGCTCCGTAATATATAATTTTCTAACAACTGGTATCAGAGCCAAAGGTCTATTTGGCTGATAAACTCGCAGGAGAGAAGGGTTCCTGGTTCGAGTGGGAGCAATGGCAG
The DNA here is from genome assembly GCA_031772625.1 of Pinus tabuliformis. Classification (NCBI taxonomy): domain Eukaryota; kingdom Viridiplantae; phylum Streptophyta; class Pinopsida; order Pinales; family Pinaceae; genus Pinus; species Pinus tabuliformis. The sequence goes on along the minus strand of CM062820.1, from coordinate 539,785,681 downwards.
AAGATGGTAGGTTTAGGGTCAAAAAATTCAACGGCCAAAACTACTAGCTATGGAAGATGCAGATGGAAGATTATCTGTATCAGAGAGATCTGTACCTACCATTAAGCGGAAAGACAAAGAAGCCGACAAGTATGACAGACACATAATGTGATATTCTCGACAGAAAGGCACTTGGAACAATACGGCTGTGCCTAGCGGCGTCAGTAGCGTTTAATATTTTAAAGGAAACGACAATAGAGGGTTTAATGTCGGCATTGGCCAAACTATATGAAAAACCCTCAGCCTCAAATAAGGTATTTCTTATGAAGCGTTTATTTAATATGAAGATGTCAGAAGGTGGATCTGTTGCAGACCATTTAAATTATTTTAATATAGTTACAAGTCAGTTAAGTTCTATAGGGGTAAATTTTGATGATGAATTTAGGGCTATGTTATTTCTGTTCTCATTGCCAGAAAGTTGGAATGGTTTAGTTATGGCCATTAGTAACTCTATCTCTGGATCTAGTACTTTAAAGTTTGATGATGTTGTCAGTGCAATCGTTAGCGAGGAAATGCGGTGGAAAAGCTTCGGTGAGAGATCAGGTAATGCTTTGACTGCAGAGACTAGGGGAAGAAAAATGGAAAGAGGAAAGAGCTCTGGATATCGCAGTAAGTCAAGAAAAGGCAGATCCAAGTCCAGATCAAGGATAGTGTGCTAGAAATGCGGGAAGAAAGGACACCTGAAGAAAGACTGCAAGTCTCGGAAGGGAAAAGAAGGAGACACGCAGTAAGAAAACAATCATGAAGTGAATGTAACAGGTGATGTGTTGCAAGATGCTTTGATTCTTTCATTAGAAAATATTATTGATGCCTGGGTGGTAGATTCAGGGGTCTCATTCCATGCCACACCTGATAGGAAACATTTTCATGATTATGTTTAAGGAGATTTTGGACAGGTTCGATTGGGTGATCATAAACCCTGTAAAATCGTTGGAATGGGTACATTTTTCATAACACAGCAGAATGGAAATCAATGGCTATTGAAGGAGGTAAGGCATGTTCCAGATCTGAAGAAAAATCTGATTTCAACAAGGCAGTTGGGAGGTGAAGGTTGCATAACTACTTTCACAGATAAAACCTGGAAGGTCACTAAAGGATCCCTGGTAATAGCAAAAGGAGAAAAGGTTGGTACATTATACTTATGCAATAGTATTTCTAATTATGTTAATGATTTAACCTCTACAAGAGAAGATATGGCATTGTGGCATCATAGGCCCCGGCACATGAGTGAGAAGGGGATGCAGATTCTTCACTCAAGAAATTTGTTGCCAGGTTTGAGGCATGTTGATTTAAAATTCTGTGAGAATTGTGTTTATGGAAAACAGAAGAGAGTCAGATTCCTTAGAGTTGGGAAAAAAAAGAAGAGCGAAAAATTAGAGCTTGTGCATACAGATGTATGGGGACCTGCTAAGGTATCATCTCTTGGTGGCTCTCGTTATTATGTTACTTTTATTGATGATGCAACTAGAAAAACCTGGATTTATTGTATTCGAAATAAATATGATGTATTTGATACTTTCAAGAAATGGAAAGCTTTGGTTGAAAATGAGTCAGGAAAAAGGTTGAAGTGTCTCAAATCAGATAATGGAGGTGAATATTGTAGCAAAGAGTTTGATAGGTACTGTTCAGATAATGGAATTTGTAGAGAGAAGACAGTTCCAGGAACACCACAAGAAAATGGCATGTCAGAAAGGATGAACATGACAATCATGGAGCGTGCAAGGTGAATGAGATTGCATGCAAGATTGCCTTTACAATATTGGGCAGATGCTGTAGATACTGCTGTTTATCTAATAAACAGAGGGCCTTCAAGTTTCCTGGATGGTGGTATTCCATAGGAGGCATGGATAGGTAAAAAGGTAAACTACTCTTTTTTAAAGACTTTTGGTTGTGAAGCCTTTGTCCACATTAACAAAGAAAATAGAACAAAGCTTGAGGCAAAATCAAATAAATGTACCTTTATTGGATATGGTGTTAATGATTTTGGTTATCGCTTTTATGATTATGAAAAACACAAAATGATTAGGAGCAGAGATGTCTTATTCAATGAAAAGGTTTTGTATAAGGATCAGTTGCAGGAAAAGAAATAGGAAAAAGAAAAAAGAGAATACACAGTGCTTGACAATATCACAGGAAAAGTGATGGTGCCTGAAAATCATAATGATCAACAACGAGAACAACAACCACAAAAACAAAAAGCACTTCAAACACCTGAAAGTGGTGTTAGAAGATCTACTAGGATAAGTAGACCCCCTGAACGATACTCTCCTTCATTATACTATGTATTGTTCACTGGTTCTGGTGAATCAAAATGTTATAAAGAAGTAGTGCAGGTAGAAACCAGGAAGAAGTGGGAGCAAGCCATGAAAGAAGAGATGGAATCCTTAGCACATAACCAGACTTGGGACTTAGTCAGGTTGCATGTAGGTAAGACAACATTGCAGAATAAATGGGTTTACAAGTTGAAGGAAGAAGATGGAGGTAGAAAAAGGTATAAAGCTAGACTTGTGGTGAAAGGGTTTGCGCAGAAAAAGGGTATAGACTTTGATGAGATATTTTCTCCTGTTGTGAAAATAAATTCAATCAGAACTATTCTAAGTCTAGTAGCAGCTGAAGATTTGCATCTTGAGCAGTTAGATGTAAAGACAACCTTTCTCCATATGGATTTGGAGGAAGAGATATATATGCAGCAGCCACAAGGATATGAGGTAAAAGGGAAGGAGAAACTAGTGTGTAGGTTGAAGAAGAGCTTGTATGGCTTAAAACAGGCTCCAAGGCAGTGGTATCTAAAATTTGACAGGTTTATGTCTGAACAAGGGTATACTTGGTGTCACTCTGATTCATTGTGTTTATCTGAAAAGGAAAAATGATGGAAACTATATTATATTGTTATTGTATGTATATAACATGCTTATTGCAGGTTCTAACATGTAGGAAATAAATGTGCTCAAAAGGAAATTGGAAAACTCATTTGCAATGAAGGATTTGGGTGCTGCAAAACAAATCCTTGGTATGAGAATAACTAGAGATAGGAAGAATCGCAAATTAACATTGTCTGAAAGTGAGTACATAGAAAAGGTGTTGAAAAGGTTTAATATGCAGAATGCAAAACCAGTTAGTATATCTTTGGCTATCCATTTCAAATTATGTAAGGAGGCGTGTCCCAAGACTCAGGAAGAAATGGCTCATATGTCTAAAGTTCCATATGCATCAGCAGTTGGAAGCTTAATGTATGCAATGGTCTACACAAGGCCTGATATTGCACATGCAGTGGGAGTTGTAAGCAGGTACATGAACAATCCAGGAAAAGAACATTGGATGGCGGTGAAGTGGATTCTCAGGTATTTGAGAGGTACCACAAATCAAGCATTATGCTTTGGTGGTTCAAACATTGCTATACAAGGATATGTTGATGCAAATATGGCAGGTGATAGAGATAACATGAGGAGCACTACAGGATATGTATTTACTGTAGGTGGAGTAGCTGTCAATTGGGTTTCAAAAATCCAAAGTGTTGTTGCACTTTCAATAACAGAAGCAGAGTATGTTGCTGCTACAGAGGCTAGTAAAGAAATTATTTGGTTACAAAGGTTTCTAGATGAATTGGGTAAGAAGCAGAAGCTAGGCAGGTTATATAGTGACAGCCAGAGTGCCATACATCTTGCAAAGAAATTTTCATTTCATTCCAAGACTAAACATATACAGCTCAAGTACCATTTCATACGGTTAGCATTGGAAGATGGACAATTGAAGCTGGAAAAGATACACACTAGCCAGAATCCTGTAGATATGCTAACAAAAGTTGTAACCAGGGAGAAACTGAGAATCTGCTCAGTTTCAATTGGTCTTCAAGTATGATGAAGAATATGAGAAAAAACCAGGTCCAAAGTGGAGTTATTGTCTAGAAAATGAAGCAACGGTGGAGTTGCTATAATCAGTCTCCAAGTGGGAGATTGTTGGGTGTGGAGCCTGATTATCTTATGTATTCAAAGGTCTCAACTGGATGTATACCCCAGGAAAACTGTACAGCCCTCCACGCGGGCCGCGGGGGTTCGAGGGGGCCGATCCCCCTTGGCTGGGGGGTCCGGGGGCCAGCGGTCCCCCGGCAGGGGTTTGGGAGCAGCACCCCCAAAGCTAAAAATAGATGTAAAATTGTCTTGTAAAATTCTAGTAATTTCTAGCCAATTTGGGCCGTTCATTAGGCAGATGATTTGACGGTAGAATTTATGTTTAATTTAGGTTTTCTTGCCCTAGAAGGCAACCCCTCACTATATATGAGGGAATTGTATTGAGTCTATGTATATCTGTATTCTGAGTGAGGAAGAGAGAGGAGATTGAGAGCGAAGAGGGTGTTACAACGGATCTACTGTAGGTTGTATCTCTTCAGTTTGCTGGATAATATAATAAAAGAAGGACTGGTTGTTTCTTCGTGGACTAGCCCAAACTGGGTACGTATATCTGTGTCTCTCTTGTTTTATGCGTTTTCTGTGTTTATATTTCTGCAATATTTTATGTGTTCCATTGCTCCATAATATATAATTTTCTAACAAAAGGAACTCTCACTAGTTTCTTCAGAAACATTTTTCCCTATTTCCTGTAAATGAGTTGCTTGAACACAAACTTCATCTAGTTTTGTAGGGTTAAACATGAGAATGGTATGTCTCAAATAACTATGCAATCCTCCAATGTATTTGAGCAAAGTATCTTGTGAGGACAAATCAATACCCAAAATCAAATCTCTTTTCCTAAATTCTTGAGTATAAGATTTCACATTTTGCCCCTTAGCTTGCATAAAGTTCAGCCAATCCATAATAACTTTTTACATGTATGCCAATGGATAAAATTTCCTTCTTATTGCAACAATAAAATAATTCCAAGAGGATAAAACCTTACCATGTTTCTTCATGTCCTATTGAGTTTTGGCTTCCCACCAAATCGGTGTTGCGCTTTCCAATCTAAGAGAAGCAAGCTGAATCTTGGTTTCATCATCCTTGATTCTTTGTATCCTGCAATACACTTCAATCTAATGAATCCAATTGTCTAATATTTCTGCATTTAGCTCTCCATTGTACATAGGCAATTCAAACTTAATATCAAGCTTAAGCAAAGGAGTTTTACCATGACCCCTTGGGGAATTTGGATGTGTTTGTGAAAGGGTAGAAGAAGTTGAAGATGAGGATGATGATGGAGGTGAAGGTGGTGGTTGGTCACCATTCCCTCCATTCCCTTTTGGAGTCTTGTCTCCTTTTCCTCCATGAGGTTTTGAGCTTTGTCCATAGAATCTATAATTCCTCTCCTCGTATAGAACCTTAACCATCTCTGACATCTCAAACAATGCTTTTATGAAAGTCTTCTCATCTTCAAACATCCCTTCAGGACCCTCTTCATGTGCCATGACTATTGAAGCTTGAGGAGTGTTTGTTGTCCTTGAAACAATTTGAGATCTTGGCTCCATCAATTCTCCTTCTCCTCTTTTGAGCTTCAACCTTGTAAGCATCATAAAAACACTTGCAAACAAATCAAATCTTCACAAAACCTATTGCTTTGATACCAAAAATGATCTGAATGTGTAAAATTGAAGATTTTTAAACAATTTGCAAGTTAAATTTATATGTGTTTTGGGTAGAGGATCAGCTTACTAAACACATAAACAAGTAAATTTAAACCAAATTTTACAGCCAAACAGAGACAAAATGAGCATATCTAAAACACACAACACAAGCATGATAAAGGAGTTCACCCCTCTCTTGGGCTACATCTCTTGGTCCATCTTCCAATGTAAGGCCTCTTTCATTAAAAATGATAAAAAGTGTTTTTACATTCTTTACACTTCTCAAATAGTAGAAATGATGTCTCCAATGGATCCAACATTGTCGAAACCCCTATATTGGTTCTTTCTACACCTCATTTGGCCAAAAACTGAGAAAGTTATGCTCATTTCTTCCTTTTCCCAAATTTTGTAGCTAACCATCCTACAATTTGGCCTCAACCTGGCTCAAGCACCCCAAATGTGAAACCGGCACACAAAACGTTGCACTATTCTCGCGTGTTGGGCGAAAGCGTAGGACAATTAAGAGTGCCATTAAGCCCCGAGTTCTAAAAATCCTGACCACGTGGTTCCATGCAACCACATAGGGGGCTGATATCTCAGGGCTTTGTCTGGCACCATTCGTTGGCGTGCCCTTGGTTCCATTTTGCACATATGATTGTGGGTTGGCCCCCTACTCCTGCGCGCACTTTTGGTTTTATGTAGGGTCATATGACCTTGGGGCTGGCCCCCAACTCTATTTTCCACTTGGTCATGCATATGGGCATATGCCTGTGGTAAGATTGTGATAAGCGTTTGGTTATATGGTTGTGCCACGGGCCATGAGGGTTGGGCTAGGCCCTAGCCCTTAGCTCCCCACCCACGGTCATGTGGCATAAGGGTGTTCGGGGGTAGTGCTTAGACCGACCCCTCCCTCAAATGCGCAAACACCCAAGCCTTAATATTGTTTTTTTCCATATGTTTTAACAAGTAACAATGATGGCGCAGTGGTGTTGGACTTGGTTGTTTGGTGTGAGGTCTCGATTTCGAACCCCACGGTGTTGTTCGACCTCCAAACAAATTTTTTTCACCATGAGGAGACCATGTGGCAACCACTGGTTAGCCCACGTGGCACTCCTTCATTGGGCCACTTCACCAAAACCATAAACCAATAAAAATTCGCTATAAAACCAACCAATCGCCTAATGCTAAGTGTAGTGATCCAGGTGGATGTTGGTGGCCACCTGCCTATTCCACTTGGACCCCCACCACTATCTCTTTCAGTTTTTCAGTTTCCTTATTTGTTGCACAATTTATTATTTTTGGCAGTTTTTCAGGTCCTGAACTTCCGTATCGATTTTGAGGCCCTAAACCGTGTTTTTTGGGAAACTCAGGGCCAACATTGGTCATGGATGAATGTTGGCCCCCCGAAAGTTGTATTCCTCATATAGATGTTTTTAATGAGGTATTGTGCGCGTCAAACGGAGATCGCATGCCAAAGTTACGATCCTGGGAAGTTGATATACCAATTTACCCAAATGAGGCCCATAGTTTGGCACTTCATCTCCTAAGGTTAGGTTTTTGGATGTTTAGGGTTTTCCATTGTTTCTCAATAATAAATAGGAATTTGAGCCTCATTGTAACACATTTCAGAGGCAAGTAGCCGCCATATCTCTTCTTAGAGATAAAATACCATCGCCCAAGCAAGTCTTATGTCCATTATGTTTGTAAGCATATTTCAGTATTTGATATTAATGAAATGAAGTGTTATTTATGTTGCATCTTTGTATTTATGGTTATATCTGTAATTTGTTGCATTCTTGTTTAAATTTGGATCAGTGTTATCATAGGAGTATGCTCTTTCTCTGTTTTGCTTTGCATGTCCCCAACGAGGTCGGGATATAAGGAGTTAGGGCTTGAACTGGTCAATGCAAGACTAGCCTCGCAAATCCCGACGACATTCCATGGCGGAAGAAAAGAAATATGAGGGGGCAGGAGATCCTATCAAAATCTTGCTCGAAGAAGCCCTCGAGTGACAAAGGAACGTGATGAAGGACAACTTTTCCCAACTCCTCAGCGACTACCCAGGGGTGACACATCTACTTCCAGAAGCCACTCTAGAAGCACCACACCCTTTAAGGTACAAGTTAACTTTGACATTCCCATATTTGAGGGTTAGATAGATGCAAATGTTGTAGATAAATGGTTAAATTTGTTAGAAGAATATTTTCATGTTCATGATTTATCCAGCCAACAAAGGATTATTTTTTCTCTTCTCAAAGTTGTCCCCCATGTCAAGGACTAGTGGGAAACCTACTACGAGTAGAAGGATGCAAGTACGCCCTCACTATTTTCGGCCGCACCCACTTGGGATTCGTTTTAGGATTCCATCAATGAGCAGTACTACCCTATCGAGAACTATGAGGATAAATACATAAAGTGGACCACACTGCGACAGGGAAGGGACTAAGACATGCTGGAGTTTACCAATGTTTTTCATACCCTTCACACGAAGTTGGGTATCAAGGATTCTAAGAAACATTTGGTACTCAAGTACCGCGGCTGCCTACATAGGTACATCTAGGATGAGATGGAGTTCCCAAACATCTCCTCGCTTGGCGCGATATACCAATACGCTGTCAAGATTGAGCATAAGCTTAAACAAAAATAGAGAGACTTTGGATCTACGAATCCGAAGCAAGGAAAGGTGCCCCAAAACTACAGAGAAAATGGAGAAGAAAAGGCGGGGAAACCCAGCATAACCCGCTGAAGCCATAAGCAAATAACAACACCATAAAGACAAAGAAGGACACGGGAAAGTGGTGTGAGTTCCATAAGAGATCCAATCACAACACTGGTCTGACGCATGTTCCGACTCTGATTTAGAACCCAAAAAGGGGAATGAGAATGGGAAGCAGATCATTAATTTGGAACCCAGTGCCATGGTGGCCACCACCAATATCAAGAAGATTGAGCCTGAAGATCTAGAAGAGGGGGAGTGCCTATTCCTCTCATAGATGTGGGTGAAGGGTTCTTCGCTACAGTTCATGGTCGATAGCTGGAGCCAAAAGAACCTCATTTCAGCAATGGTCATGAAGTGGCTGGGTCTACCGACTACAACAAATTCGCAACCATACACAATCGGGTGGCTTCACCAAGGACGATATCGTCGGGTCAGCCAACAGTGTCGCCCTCCCTACAACATCAAACCCTTCATGAATGAGGTACTGTTTGATGTTGCTCCTCTTGAAGTTCGTGATGTATTGTTAGGAAAACCATACTTATGGAAGTGACATGTTGTATATGAGTCTAGACCTTGCTCTGTTTTTATTTCTTTGGGTGTTAAGTTATACAGGGTATCGGAGGTGGCCCCATGTACCGCCATCTCTTTCATATTTGCTAAGAAATGTAGTAAGGTCATCTCCCAGACTGGGAAATTTGTTTTCTTTATGATTCACTCTCAAAGTAACGGGAAGGTCATAGCCACATCCATGGGCCCCAGGAAGGGTTTCTCCAAGCAACAGAAGCAGGTGGATGCGGTCGTGGAAGAATACAAGGACATATTCTCCTCGCCCACATGGGTACCCTTGCATTGTCAGGTCAAGCATTCAATCGATATGACTCTCAGAGCACCTATGCCCAGTAGACCGATATATCACTGCTCCATTCTAAAGAATGAAGAGATCAAGCAACAAATCTAGGAGTTGCTACAAAAAGGGCACATCCGACCAAGTTCCTCATCTTGTGGGAGCCCGATTGTACTGGTACAAAAGGACAAAACCTGGAGGTTCTGCGTTGATTATCGGGAATTAAACGAAATCACTATTGGGAACAGGTATCCAATCCCACAGATTGATGACTTGTTGGACCAACTCAACGGGGCTAAGTATTTCAGCAAGACCGATCTGAAGTCTGGTTATCACCAAGTTCCAATAGAGCCCACAGATGTATGGAAGACTACCTTTAAATCCAAGGAAGGCCTTTTTGAATGGTTGGTTATGCCCTTCAGGTTGAAAAATGGCCCTGCTACCATCTTCTTCAATGATATCTCTCTGCTTTTGTCCACTGTAGTGAAATCCTTCTTTTGCAGTGTCAATCTGCTGAATTCTCATTATCGCTCCTTTCTCTTGTGATTTTCATTCATGACAATTATTTTGTCTTCCTTCTTCAGTAATCTCTCTTGAACATCTGTCCTCTGTCTTTCTTAATTCCTTCTTTGAAAATCTATTTTTCCATATAACTCAACAATTTTAATTGGAGTAGATTTTGGAAATTTCACATAGCTCTCCATACCTTCCTTTGTTATGGATAGATCATCAGATGTCCTTTCTCGCTTTGCTAAGTCTTTCCCATAGACTTCTTCTTCCTTAACATCTTTCAGTAGATGTTCTTCTTCTTTAGTGACTGTCTCAAACACCTTTCTAGGCAGTTGAAAGGAGGTGTGGGACTATAAACTAATATGCCCGAGAGCTACGTGATGTCATGGTTGTGCACACAAGCAAAGTGTCACAAGGTTCGCGACCACGCAAGGGGGGCTGCGCTACCACGCAGGTTGGTTGGAAAGTGACCATTGTAGTCACTATTCACGATGTGATGCTTGACTTGAGACCAAATGAAGTGGGCAGCAGGCATTTAAGATGAGATTTATGGGCAAACATTGGGAAAATTTACCGTCAAGAGAGAATTAATGGACCAGATTTGGGGGGAACGGTCGAATTCAAATTCAAAAGGCGCTATAAATTACAAAGGGATGTCCAAAAAACACCAATTGGTCATTTGCGAATTGAGCTGTCGTGTGCCCCGCATATTCCGAATCGAGACCTATTTGTCCTGTGGAGAGCATTGGTTGAGCACCTGAGTGAACGGTTTAGAGATTTCTGGACGAGCAAGATGGAAGCGTCTGAAGAAGCCAGGGAAATCACAGAGATGACAGCTAAAGAAGCCACACAGGCCATGACCATAGAAGATGCCCCTGAGAGCGCCGGGATTGTTGCGGAAATCCTTAAATCACCATGCACACTGAGACCGAAGAAAGATAAACAGCCAATGATTCCAGTGCATGTGTCCCATCGAAACCCTCTGCGAACCAGATTAACAATGGAGGAAAAAGGGAAAGCCGTTAACCTGGAAACTAATGAGGAGGAAGAAGACCTTGAGGACATCATAATTGAAGAGGATGAGGATGAGGGCATGGAGGAAGAAACCGAGGGCGCGGTCCCTATAACCAAGCTTCCCGCGTATGTCCCTCTGTGGAAGGGGAAGGAAAAGGTGCCCAAGGACCTCGATGAGAGAAAAATCTCTTTGGAGATTCCACTCGTCTTGGACGATATCATTTTTGAAGGAACACACTTGGGAAGGGTGTCGAGCTTAAAATTCAAAGACTGGGATCTCGCTGAACATGAGAAATTCCCTCACTTGGTGACCGCGCACCTCATGAAGCCAAAGAAACACACCATGTTGGGAGTCATAGAGTTGGGTGCTGCATTACCATTGTGCCCCAGTGACTATCTTCGTCCTCAGGTAGCTGCTCTGCCTGGCGCATGGTGGGTGTTTGTGGTTGGAGGAGCCCATCCCTATCATGGACCACTTAATCCATCGAATTACCTGGCTCCTGTGTAAAGGAGAGGACCTTGCAGACTTTTCGGAGGGTAGGAGAAGTGATTTGGCCATCGCAGAGGCCATGAAAAAGAAATACAAGATGGAGAAGAAAAAGAGGGGCTATGCAATCTCTAGTATCTACAATAAAGCATTCAGAGTTGTGACTCAGATACTGGTAGGTAAGGCCATGCGGAAGTGCTGGGCGGATGAGGTGCCCACGCTAGTGGTTGCACTTGCCGAGCAGTGCACAGAGGGGGTCCAATTTAATTGGTCCGAGTTCTTGTGCAATGAGTTCCTGGAGAATTGTTGTGAGGCATAGGAACAAGGAAAAACTTTCCACTATGCATGGCTTTTTCTGTCCATAATGCTAGTGGTCGGGGAATTTCCTGAGGACAACCAGTTCCCCACAATTGTAAGGGATCGCCTAGAGGCCGCGAAGTACGCTTACTGTGGGCTACTAAAGACATGCACTGCATCCGCGACATTGTAATATTCTAGGTGTTCATGGAGATGAACATTCAGATGGGGATTAACCACAAGCCGCGGTTATCACCCATTGTCTACAACATCCTAAAAAGTTTCGCAGAGTTTAAAGCGGAATTTCATCACATCTACCTCAGGGTGCGCAAAGACCCTGCAAAGAAGTGGAACGAACTACCCTATATAGCCACAGATGATGTGATCTTCGGTGTACTTGAGACATGGCCACCAGAATGGCGCGCTCCAGACATCTCTACGGTGGAAAAGTTTGTTGCACATAAAAAGAAAGAGGAGGCATAACTGCGCATGGCATAGTTGGCAGAAAAGAGAAGGAAAGAAGCAGCAACAGTAAAGGCATGGGATGCTATGCAGACAACAATAGAACAACAAAATTATGCAGCAGTAGCATAAAAGGTAGCAGAGAAGGAGCACAAGGGCCATAACTCGCCTTCACCTGAGCAGGAGAAAGAGATGGAAACAGAGGTAAAGGAGGGCACCGTGGACCCACAGACAGCATCGATAATATTGAAGCGCCAACTCCCGAGAGAGAAAATGGGGTCACGCAAGAAGGTAAAAGCGTGTAAGTTGTCTATCGACCCAATCACCCTTACTGAGGGGATCTGCATGATATAGGAGAGATGGTGCATGAAGTTACCATAGAGGCCCTCCAAAACCTTACGAAGGAGAATCAGATTGTGTTGGGGGCCCTTCGAGAACAGATTTAGGAGTTGCAGGTGCGCACTCCTCAGGGTGGTACTCTCTCGACCAGCCTTGCAGTAGGAACAACTGCAACTGAGGAAATGTTGCGCACTCGTATGACCTACACAATAGTGTTGCCAGAAGGGGCACTGGTTACAAAAAATGAGGTTGACAGTTCTATGGTCAGTACATTGAAAGGAATAGGGATCAACATGGCTATGCTCCCTCAGGAGACGCTCTATGTTCTGTAGGATGGGATTACTGCAAAACTGCGAGTTAGAGAGAGCCGCTCACTGCAGGTGTTGGGTGAACAGAAGATCAACATGGAGTAGTTAAGCTTGTAGCATGACGAGGTCGTGTCTCAGAACAGGTAGATGGTATAGGTAATTGAAGAAGCTTGCCAGATGGTCCCTGAGCTGGCCATCCCAGCAGAAGCACCAGCAGAGATGCGCATCTAGAGATTAGCGGTAGGGGTGTGCGAGGCGCGAGAAGAAATGGCCAAGGTTCAGCTGGAGCTAAACCTTCAGATAACAAAGCTATGGTTGAAGGCGCGACCTTCAACTCCTCCAGAGGTAAGGGAACAGTGTGCCAGCACCATTACATCAGGGATGGAGGAGATCAACAATGTAGTAAGGGATTGCACTAGAATGTTGGAAGAATAGCTCGAGGTCCTCAAAAATTTGCAGGAGGACTCGAACATATAATGCTTAGAAACATAGGTGCGTGAGCTACAGTAGCAGTATGACAACATCAAAGGGACCATACTAATGGTGGCCCTCACTCAGAGGCTCGCGCGAATGCAACAGGCCAAAGCGCTTAAAGAGCAAGTAGATGCAGCACGACACAAAGAAATAGTTTTGAAGGCATGTGTTCAGCCTTGGATTGATGAGGCCTTCGTAATCACAACAATAATTGAAGGCAAGCTCATGCAGATGTAGGGGACACAGGAACAGATACAAGCGAGCAGTTCCAACATTGTGGTCTCAGAACAATGAGTACATGAGATTCAATAGGTAGCCGCTCAATACGCTGTCGACCTTGTAGCAGTCCGAGCAGAGTTGGGAGGTGTCCACGCGAAGATCTCCATGCCGACATAGTGACTCGAGGGAGAGTCATGATGTTTGTGTTGGGGGCTTGTTGGGTGTGGGATACCCCCAAGGCAAGTTTCGAGGCTTAAAGCCTAAGTTTTGACTAATTCCATTCTAAAGACTCCGTGATTTGTGGGCGCGGAGCGCGAACATGGTAAATGAGTCAGAGGGTTTTCCACCCTCATTTTTGTAATGTAACGTTGGTTTGAGAGATATACCCATGGTCCGAAGACCATGGGATTGTATAAATAGAGCGAGACTCTAAGTGTAAAGAGAAAATTGAAGAAGAGAGGAAATCAATCTAGGAGCTTTGAGTCAAAGTGTAGAGTCGTGTCTTTGGGTCGTAGAGTAGGAAAAGGCTCTACAACTAAGTGCGCAGAGGCCTAATAGTTCACAACTGAGTGTGCAGACCCCTGCAGCTGAGTGCGCAGGGTAGGTTGAATCTATAACCATTTGAAGCATTAATAAAGAGAAGTTTTACAATATTTCTGTGTATCTTTTCCTATTTTATGCATTGAAGTATATTAGGTATGAATTGCAAGTTTACTATTTCTTTGCTGCATGAACTTATATGAATGTGTTGAATAAATATAAGATAAAATATCTGTTTACGTGAAGATAACTAATTGTTATAAGAAGATAAGTAAGATCCATAATGCAACTTGGGGAAATAGTGCAGATTGCTGCTTTAGCAGTGCGAAAGCTCCTCAACCCCTGGTTAGGGCTGAAGGCCTTGCAGGTAAGGGAAGTGCGCGAAGGTATTCAAAGTTGGACTAAATCAACCCCCTCAGACATCTCAAGGGTGCGAAAACCTGGTTCCAGCATCCCCCCATACTGCTTCGGGTGAGACCTTAGTCCACGCTCTACAGATTGTCGCCGAATACGCTAGTAGTACAAGGATTTGTTTGGCTAATAAACTCTGAACCTGGGTTAGGCCCCAACAAGCCAACATGAGAGTTACAAAAACTACCTCCTTAGGGATTTTAGTAGCTGCATATTTTGGTGGAGTTGTAGTAATTGCAACTTCTAGTGGAGTTGCAACAATTGTTGCTTCTGCTAGTGATGCTTCAACTTCCAACCTCGGTGCTTTCACTACATCATTCCAGATGAAAAATTTTGTTTGTAGTGCATGTTCCATAAGTAATTTGATCGATCCATGATGTGAAAGGGAATCCTTTAGCCAATTAGAGTTTTAAATGTTGGTGGCCATTTGTCAGAGTGTCTTCCAAAGGAAGAAGGGTATGTTGACTAGTTGTTAAATCGTCAAGTGATCTAGCGGCCTTAGGTGGTGCTAATAGATGACCCCATGGAACCCTTGATATGAAAATTATCTCTTCCCAATGAGAGATACGTCTAGGGTGTTGGTAGATACCTTTTGTCCAATCCACTCTAGTTCTTCACCAAATCCTCTTCTGGCTTGAGAAACTACTCCATCAATTATGGCTTCATATTTTTCCTAAAATGCCATCACTCTCTAAATTTTTGTAGCCTAGACATTGTTTCTATGGTTTCTTCATTTTCCTGGACAACTATTCCCACTACCATAGACCTAGCATGTTGGAAATTGAGTGCAAATTCAAGGGAAATAACATCATCATACCCCTATAATCTCTCAATATACCTAATCCATCCCGTGGCCTAAAATTTTTCTGAAATGTTGTCATAATATTATAAAAAGAGGGAATTTTTGGGCTTTATGTTATTCAATGAACCCCCCATTGTTATTGCTCAGGTTTCATATAGTCTACTAGGTACAAGATTGAATGAATAGTTAACGGGGGTGAAATATTTTAATTAGGATAATGAAATCATAGGTTGATGGTGTAGATCACATCATAGACTTATGGTGGTTGTGGAGTATTATGGTGAGTGATCTGTGCAATCTTCTTGAGGTAAGTGGAAATTATGTCCATTAATTTCATTCATTATGTAAAAGAAAGATGTTCCTTTTGTTACTTACTATGACTTATTGTCCTTTTCTAGGTTGGTGATGACATGTTGTCATGTTCTCAATTGGTCCTTAGCCATGTATTCATTCTCTTCCTCCTCACTATCTAATTCTGAAGAATCTTCCTCTTTACTATTCATGTTTTTGTTATTTTTTGGTTGTTCATTGTCCCTCATCAGTTTGTCATCTGAAAAATGAAAGTTCTCCATATCTCCCTCTATATTTTCCCCAATAGGTTATGGAATATCCCCTTGATAATGATATTCTTCATGTGAGTCAACTAAATCCTCAAGGGTAGAAGTAACCAAATCCTCAACTAAAGAAACTAGAAAACCACAGTGGGTTGTCTCTTTCGAAGATTGCTTATAAGGAAGAACAAACGTAACAAGGAATAATCTAAGAGCTCTATCAAACTAACATGTGATAGGTCAAATCCTCCAAAGTTTCTTGTAAGTAACCTCGTAAGCATGCTTTGGAACTTAGTGAGATGAATCTTCTTTCTCGAATATGTGGGTTGGAGTCGCACTCGAAGAATTACTACCTTGAACTAAAGGTTCTTTATGTGAATGAGTTGAGTTATCAACTATACAAAGGTTGGCCCTCCTTCTAGTGCCAAAATGTTGACGTCTCTGGAAACCACCAACATATAGGGGGTCTCACTGATATGAAGTCCCAAGTAGACCTCACACCATTTGGAGTAGGAGCCCCATCTAGGAAAAAGTCCTGACAACCATAATCTTAAAGATTTTCCTTGGTTACAATAAACAACATAAGGGAGTATGCATATACTTTCAAGATAATCAAGTAAGTTATGCTTGTGAAGCACTCAATTGAAATGTGAATAAAGGTTCTTTCACATATAGAAAAGAGAAAGTGAGTCTTTAGAAGAAGAGTAATAGTATTATCCTAATAAATACACACACATATATCTAAAAGAATTGTTAATTATCTTGCGAAATAGTTCACAGAGAAACAATGATCATGAAAGAAAGAAATTCACAATTAAAAGATGTATAGTAAAGCCAATGAAATAGTTCATTTTCCTTAGTATATAAACATGAATGTACACTGCAAACAATGAAATAATAGTCTTACAACATTCACAATATATGCATGAAAGTGTTTCAGATTTAACATCTTGAACCGATTAACTGAAAGTTCCAAGATACACAATTACAACGATGAATCACTAGCCCCAATAATGGAACGTTAAGCCACTACTTCCTCCTCAAAGGTAAGATATTCTCACCTATGCCTAGCTTGAGAAGCCAAGGTGAAAAATCCTTTGCTTGAGCTATGAGGGTTTATTTATAACAAATGAGGTTACCTTTCACCTCCCTTATGACTCTTGACCTCCCTCATGACTCTTGAGATCCCATGTGACTTTTGAGTTCCTACATGAATATTGGAATTCCTAATAACTATTTACATTCCATGTGTGACCCTTGGGTTTCCACATATTTAAAATTTTCTGATTTTGATAATTACAAAATTACATTCCACTAACATGTGGAAAAATACATGTTTATGTTAATGGTCATTTGGTGACATGTGACATGAGACTTTGTTGTAATGTGTTGATGTCAAGTTCTCTTCTCTACTGATGTGTCTTTGACTCCTCATGATGGATATGAAATGTATTTTATCTTCACCCTCAAAAGGGTTTGGGCATGGTATTGAGACATTATAAATCATCATGAGTCATTATCCATCTATCGTAGTTTAGAGTTCCTCTATCTTTTACATGATGGTATATTTATGTTTCAACTCCACAAGTGTTGTCTTAGCATATTTCCTTGATGACATCCTTGAACATTATCTACCATGTTAGGATGAAAGTACCTAAAAATGGAGCTCACCCATGGCAAGAGAATATCAGTCCCAAAATCACTTATTCTACCTTATGTTCATGCAAGATATTGACTGTGATGGGACAGTGTGCAAGTTTAGAGAGAAAGAGGCTTTCTAGTGCACAATGCATAGGATCAAGAGGCAAGAAGTGAAGGATTGGGCACTAGGAGTGTGCAATGCACAATGGCAAGGGAGGAGGAGGCATGCTTAGGCGTAGTACACAGTTTCAGGAGGCAGGGATGATAGGATTTCCCACTAGGAATGCACAATGCATAGTTCTTGAGGAGGAGGATATAGGTACTATGTAGTTGACCACTACAAGGGTTGAAGGATGGCCCTACTGTCTACTAAAAGTGTGCAGTGGATAGTGAAAGCAAGTTTATTCAAGTGATCCAGGTGGATATTGGTGGACTCCCATCATTTTTTCTTTCAAATTTTTAGTTTCCTAAATTGTAACAAAATTTACTATTTTTGGCAGTTTTTCAGGTCCTAGACCTTTGGAGCCGTTTTGAGGCCACAAACAATGTTTTTTGGCAATATCGCTCCAAGCGATCTCACTGAGATCATGTTTTCAATTTTATTCCTCATAGAGATATTTATAACGAGGAATCATGTGCATCAAACGAAGATAATATGACCAAGCTACAACCCCAAGAAGCTAGCTGCCCTACTAACCCCAACGGGGCCCATAAACACTTGGTGTTACATCTCCTTGGGTTAGGGTTTTGGTTGCTTAGGGTTTTCTCTTATTGTTCGATAATAAAAATTCCCTTGAGCCTCATTGTAACTGAGTTTAGAGTCATGTAGCCGCAACATATCTTCTTAGAGATAAGCTACCGTCGCCCGAGCTAGTCTCATTTCCATTCTGTTTGTAAGCATATTTCATTATTTGATATTAATGAGAGATAGTGTTATTTTTGCTGCATATCTATATTTATGTTTATAGCCCTAATTTGTTGTATTCTTGTTTAAATTCGGATCAGTGGTATTAGAGCAATTTTCTCTTTCTATGTTTTTCTTTGCATGTCCCCAACGAGGTCGGGAGATAAGGAGTTAGGGCTCAAACTGGTCGAACCTTTGCAAGACTAGTCTAGGAAATCCCGATGGCCTCCCATGGGGGAAGAAAAGAAGGACGAGGAAGGAGGAGATCCTATCAAAATATTGCTCAAGGAGGCCCTCGAGAAACAAAGGAACGCGATGATGGATAACTTTGACTAGATCCTTCAATGGTTGCCCATAGGCGGCACATCCACATCCAATAGTCACTTTGTAGGCTCCACACCTTTTAAGGTCCAAGTAAACTTTGACATTCCCATATTTCAGGGCTAAATAGATGAAGTTAATGTAGATAAATGATTGAATCTACTAGAAGGATATTTTTTTGTTCATGATTTTTTCTAGCCGAGAAAAGATTACTTTTGCTCTTCTCAAAGTCGCCCCCCATATCGAGGACTAGTGGGAAACCTATTATGAGCAGAAGGATGAAAGTATGACCTCACTATTTTTTTCCACTCCCACTTGGAATTCATTCCAGTACACCGTCAAGGAGTAGTACTGCCCTATTTGGAGCTATGAGGACAAATACATAAAGTGGACCATGCTACGGCAGGGAAGGGACCAAGATGTGTTGGAGTTTACCAATTTTTTTCATACCCTTTGCATAAAGTTGGGTATCAAGGATTTTGAGAAACATTTGGTACTCAAGTACCATGGCTGCCCACATAGATACATCCACGACGAGATGGAGTTACTGGAAATCTCCTCGCTCGACACGACATATCGATACGCTGTCAAGATTGAGTAGAAGTTTAAACAGGAGAAGTGAGATTTTGGATCTAGGAATCCGAAGCAAGGGAAAGGTGCCCCTAAACTGCAGAATAAAGGACAAAGCCAAGGCAGGATGGCCCAGGACAACCCACCAAGGCCACAAGAAAAGGAAAACTCTACGAAGTCAAAGAAGGACACGAGAAAATGGTGTGAGTTCCATAAGAGCTCCACCCCCAACAAAAGTGAGTGTCAGGCCAAGAAGTCACTAGTGGCCGAATTAAAGGCTTTAGAATCAGATGCATGTTCTGACTCTGAGTCAGAACCCGATAAGGGGAATGAAAAATGGAAGCATATTATTGATGCAGACCCAAACGCCACCGTCGCCACGAAGAAGATCCAGAAGGAGGAACTCGAAGATCCAAAGGAGGAGGAGCATCTCTTCCACTCCCAAATGTCAGTAAAGGGTTCGCCGCTACAGTTCATTGTCAACAGTAGGATACAAAAGGACCTCATTGTAGCAGAGGTCGTAAAGCATCTAGGCTTACCAACCACAACACACCCACATCCATACACCATCGGGTGGCTTCACCAAGGACAGGATCTTCACGTGAGCCAACAATGTCACCTTCCATACAACATCAAGCCCTTCACGGATGAGGTATTATGTGAAGTTGCTCCCATTGATGTTTGTGATGTATTATTAGGTCAACCATACTTGTGGAAGGGACATGATGTGTATGAATCAAGGCCTCGTGTTGTTATTTTTACATTGGGAAACAAGTTGTACAGGATATTAGAGGTAGCATCGCTTACCACCATCTCTCTAGTTTTTGCAAAACAATGCAGTATGCTCATTTCAAAAATCGTGAAATTCGTTTTCCTGATGATACACCCTCAGGAAAGAAGAAGACGGTGGCCACGACCTCTAGATAGGGCCCCTCCACACGACAACAACAGATGGACAAGGTCATGGAGGAGTACGATCACATCTTCACGTCCCTTGCAGGGGTGCCTCTGCACTGTGAGGTTAAGCACTCCATCGATTTGACCCCAGGTGTGTTGTTACCCAATCGAAAAATATATCGGCACTATATTCTGGAGAACGATGAAATCAAGAGGCAAATTTAGGAGCTACTATAGAAAGGTCATATTCAACCGAGTTCATTGCCTTGTGGGAACCCGATCATGTTGGTACAGAAGAAGGATGGGACTTGGAGACTTTGTATTGACTATTGGGTGCTAAACAAGATCACTGTCCAGAATAGGTACTTGATCCTACGGATTGATGACCTTCTAGACCAACTTGAGGGGAAAAAATACTTCAGCAAGATTGACTTGAATTCTGGATATCACCAGGTACCAATCGAACCCTCTGATGTGTGGAAGACTACCTTCAAATCCAATGAGGGCCTTTTCGAATAGTTGGTTATGCCTTTTGGGTTGATAAATGCTCCTACAACCTTCGTGAGGCTTATGAATGACATCTTGTGGCCATTCACTAACTCATTTGTAGTGGTATACTTGGATAAAATCCTAATCTTCAGTTAGAGTTGGGAAGAGCACCTCCACCACATCTGATAGGTTCTCCAAACACTGCAACAACACATGATGTGTCCCAATATGGAGAAATGCACTTTTGGCATGACCTAGGTTCAGTATTTGGGATACATTATTGATGAACGGGGGGTGCATGTGGATCTAGCCAAGATCCAAGTCATTCGTGATTGGTTAGCCCTAACCACTCTAATGGAGCTCCGCAGATTTCTTGGTCTTGCCAATTTCTACCATAGGTTCATGTTGGGGTTCTCTCATATCACTTGGCCCTTGAGTCAAGTCACCAAAGGAGGAGCAAAAGCAAAATTATTTTGGTCTGAATCTCAACATAAGGCATTCACAAAGTTGAAACACCGCCTTTGCTTTGCACCAGTGCTCACATTACCAGACTTACAACAACCATTTGAGATCGAGACAGATGCCTCTAACTATGCTATTGGGGCAGTCCTTACTCAACAAGGGAATCCAGTGGCATATCACAGTGAGACACTTTCAGACACAGTCTGGAAGTATCCCACTTATGATAAAGAAATGTATTTCATTATGCAGGCCTGCTGACAATGGAAGCATTACATTTTGGGGAAGGAAACGGTCATCCACATAGACCACTGACCCATGTAGTTCATACAGACATAAGGGAAGTTGTAGAATGATCGCCATCAGAAGTGGTCCACATACATGCAACAATTCCATTTGAATATCAAGTACAAGAAGGGAAGCACAAATAATGTCGTAGAATACCTCAGTCGACCACCGATCATGGTGTTAACCACCATGCTCAACTCTTGTGGGCATGAGACTTCTGATTGGAAACTTCTCTACAAAAATGACCCAGAATTCAGTCACACATACCATACGCTCTTGGAGGGTTAGAAAGTTCCATTTTTTCACCTCTAGGATGCTTTGTTATGCCACCTAGGACACCTTTGTGTTCCTTCAAGCGAGTGTGCGAATATGATTTGGGAAGCTCACTACAGTCGGGCCGCTGGTCATTTCAGGGTCGAGAAAAAAGTGGCAGTATTACAAAAGTATTTCTATTGGATGAATCATTGAAATGACGTCGGGAAGTACATCAGATCCTACACTCCATGTACCATTTCCAAACCGACCATCAAGAAGAAAGGTCTCTATACTTCGTTGCCTACCCCTAATCGACCTTGGGAATCAATCTCCATGGATTACATGTCAGACCTTCCTTCTACTAAGCATGTCAATGACTGTGTTTTTGTGGTCGTCGACAGATTCTCGAAGATGGCCATTATGGTGGCCAGTAAGAAGAGTATCATAGCAAAATCCACTGCTAAACTCTTCTTTGAACGAGTGTGGGTACACTTTGGGATAACATAGTTTATCATCTCAGATTGGGACAAAAGGTTCCTCATTACATTTTCGTCTAGTCTCTAGTCGATGCTGGATACCAATATCACTAAGTCCATAGCTTTCCATCCCCAAATTGATGGCCAGACAGAGGTCATGAACAAGATGATCGTACACATTTTTCATGTGTACAACTGAAAGCGTCCATGCACATGGGATGAGAGTCTCCCTTATGTCCAACATAGCTACAACTGGGCTCTACACATCTTGACTGGCCAAAACATTTTTCAGGTGGGATTCAGATTTGAGCCACTATGTCCCATTGATGTGGCCATACCATTTGCAGTGACTTAGGCATATTCGGCTCATGTCTAGTCCGAAGCTGA
The DNA here is from genome assembly GCA_031772625.1 of Pinus tabuliformis. NCBI lineage: Eukaryota > Viridiplantae > Streptophyta > Pinopsida > Pinales > Pinaceae > Pinus > Pinus tabuliformis. Next base: position 539,763,427 of record CM062820.1, on the reverse strand, counting down.
CAAGGCAAATAGCTTCGTTGAGCACATTCAACACATCTTCCAACAGGTCCATGAAATATTGGACAAAGCCAATTCTAAGTACAAGAAGCGACATGATCAACATCTGGTGCCACACAAGTTCTAGGTGGGTGACCAAGTTTGGCTACATCTGCAGAAGGGGCGCCTCACTGGGCCCCATTGCAAGATTCACCCGCTTTGATATGGGCCATACACCATCACCAAGGCTATGGGAGATAATTATTTTGAGCTCAACATTCCCCCATTCCTTGGCCTGCACCAAGTGTTCAATATGGATCGCATTCGACCATGCTTTCCTCCATTACTAGACACATCCGACATGCAGAACATCTCACACCAACAGAGTTAAATCCAGGCTGCATGGAACAAGCTGTAACTGATCAAATCATGAACACACAGATCAACAACACTTGCCAACAGAATATCCAATTGTATCGAGTTGTCAAAGCTGGCCAAATCCTGTACCAAGGAAAATGGCTCACTAGGGACTAAGTTCAATGGAAGTTTCCCCATCTCATGGAGGAACTCAATGCAGTGGTGACCATTGCTTCCTAAGGGGAGAGGAATGATCTAGGTGGATATTAGTGGCCACCATCCTATTCCAGTGGACCCCCACCATTATTTCTTTCAGTTTTTTAGTTTCCTAAATTGTAGCACAATTTACTACTTTTGGTAGTTTTTCGGGTCCTAAACTTCCGGAACCGTTTTGAGGCCCTAAACGACGTTTTTTTAGCAATATCACTCCAAGCGATCTCACTGCGATGATGTTTTCAATTTTAGTCCTTGAAGACATTTTTCTAACAAGGTATCATGTGCGTCAAACGAAGATAATATGACCAAGCTATGACCCTAGGAAGTTGGTTGCCAAACTAACCCCAATGGGGCCCATAAACTCTTGGTGTTACATCTCCTTGGGTTAGGGCTTTGGTTGTTTAGGGTTTTCTCTTATTGTTCAATAATAAAAATTCCCTTGAGCCTCATTATAACTCAATTCGGAGGCATGTAGCCGCCACATCTCTTCTTAGAGATACGCTACCATCTCCCGAGCTAGTCTCATTTCCATTCTGTTTGTAAGCATATTTCATTATTTGATATAAATGAGAGATAGTGTTATTTCTGTTGCATATCTGTATTTATGTTTATATCTATAATTTTTTTCATTCTTGTTTAAATTCGGATCATCAAGCCATTGCATAGAGAGCAATTGTCGACAGCAAGAGTGATAAGCTTATGCACTGTAAGTGCCAAATGCACAATCTCTAAGGAGGAGAATCTAGGAATTGTGTAGGTTTCCACTTGAAGGGTGTAGATATGACCCTATTGTCCACTAAGAATCCACAATGCAAAATACAAGACAAAGTTGATCAAGGGTTGTGTAGTGGGTAGGTGTAGGCAGTAAGTTTTGAGGGTATGTGCTCATTGCTCAATGCACAAGGAGGTTTTCCTCAATATGACATAGTATTCAAGTCTAGGAGGTAAGGGTGTCATCACTAAATCTTAGGAGTGCATAGTGTGCTCATTACTTGGTGAGAAATCAATGTGCTTACAACTTGTGCAAGATGAGAGGATAGGGAAAAGCTCCAATGATTTCACTAAGTGTGAGATCAGTGAGACAAGAGAGTAAGAGTAAGAGCATACAACAAGTCCTTAACATGATCACACACACATACACCCTCAAACACATGATAATAAGATGCACATTACCCAAAATAAACATGTATTCATTGAAACAACAATAAAACGACACTTATCTCCAAGTGTGACAGTTAGGATACATGGATTTACAACATAAGTGTAACCTACAATGAGAAAGTGTGTTATGCCATGGAAGTGCACCCAGTGCATGTTATTATGATATATGATATGAACTAATGCAAGATATTGCACTAGAACTGCCTCTTAAAGGTGTGCCATGACTACCTCTAACAAAAGATGACACTTCGAGTTTCTTTGAAAAGGAACTTCAACACCTAGAAAAAATCGAATAATAATCATGGAACATCTTAAATAACTTGTGACAACATTTCACATGGGAAATAGGAGGCTACAAATTTTGAAAGTAGGAAAAATTTGGAGGGCATTGTAGTAGCTACAACACTAGTGTAGCTAGGGTTTTAGAGAGCTTGAAATATTGTAATAGCTTTATGATAAAGTTGAAATAGGTACACATATGCCATTATATATATATATATATATATATATATATATATATATATAAAGTTACTTATATTATTTTATATTTGATTTTTTTACTTTCATTGTCTTCTTAAATAGGTAATTTCCTACACTTATTGTTCATGTTGATTTAACATATTAAGAGCGAAAATTGTTCAAATATCTGAAAAACATATTAAAGATAATAATGTAAGGTTATTACTATAAATTTGTAGTAATGGAAGTAATTTCATATATGATTTTTTCTTGTAAAAGTGTGCCCTAAGGGGTAGAACTTATTAGTATATATTTAGTATCTTTACACCTAGATTTCCAAGTGGAATGGGTTTGAAATGAATTGAAATATTTTCCTATGTTTGATGTTGTAATTTATATTCTAGATCAATCGTAAGGTTGAATATTCACATGTTCTCGATCTAAGAAACACCTAATGTTAGGCAAAACCTTAGAAATGCATCATAAGATAGAATTCCCAAATTATTATAGCTACTTCAATCTTTTGTCCAACTCATTATTTTATGAGTGTTTTTTGATGTGAATAATTCATTTTCCAACTTGAAATGCTAAACATTTTAGGTCATATATGCTTTTATTTTGTGAAACTTATATTTGTATATCTTAAATAAATAATATTTGTGTGATGCATCATTATTAATAAATAACAAATTTTGTGATAAATTCTTTCATATTGAAATAAATATTAATCAATTCCCAAATAAACATCTATGGAATAATTTGAATGTCCATTTCATGAAATTGTGTGATCTACTAGTTGCATTATGAGTGTATTTGCATCATTTATATAATGTGTAGCCATTGCATTGGTCATTATAGTAGTAATACTAAGGAGTTATTACAATTGCTAGAGTTTTCTTTCAAATAAAGGAACATCATTATTTTTTTGTGGGGCAAATGCCCACAGGGGATTTGAATCAGAGACCTTTTTGTATGGAGTTCCTTAACAAAACACCCATTCACTATCAATCCAAAGCCCCATGGGAAATAAAGGAATGTGATTTTTTTTTAAAGAAATAGTTAAGGGTTTTGCATTAATAATACTATATTATGGGCTAGAACCCTTACAAGATCTTTCTGCTCTCTGACAATGTAAATATTCACCAGACCATACAAAATTAGTGCCATCTCTAGGGTTTCATTTCTTCCTTATTCTAAATATATATCTTTTTATGAATCTACATAATATCCCAAGTATAAGAAGGTATTTACATTACAACATATATCAACAAAATGTTTTAACTAAAACCAATAAACTCGTCCTTAGTTTCTCCCATCAACAACGTCCAACACTAGGATTGGCATTCCTCTACAAGCGAAGAGGCTTCTTCTTATCAGGAACTACACTAGGAGAAACACCTCCAAGAGAAAGTTGAGCACTTCCAAACATACAATTCTCTAGAGTTGTAACCTAAGTGTTGAGTTTAATAACTTCCTCATGCAATTCATTCAAAGAAATTTCTAGACTACTCAAAAGTCAAAGTAACTTAGCTTCTAATAATAGTTGTGAAGACTAGCATTGTCTCTCATCCATGTCATCATGTTGTTTCCTAGAAACCCACAACACCTCAACCAAATCCAAAAATTTAAGAAACAACGAACCAACATCAAGGCTCTCTGGAAGACAATGAGGTTCTGCCATTTCAGGAAAGGACCACTGAACCTGACTTGCAAAATAACTAACAAGCTTAACCCACACCCCAAGACTAGCAAGGTAAGGCTTCCAAAAAAAAATTGGAGTTCCACATAATCTGTTATATAATTGAGACTGAAACACTGCCATGAGCCATACTGAGGAAAATTTTCATATCCAACCCAAAATCCTTTGGAGGATGATGAATATACTGATGATTGAAAGTGCGTAGTGATGAAATTAACTCCGGACCACTTCTCAAAGAAAGAATTTCCATAGCTGTAACAACCCTAGCTAAAAACTCATGTAAAAAAAATATATAAGGCCAAGGTGACGGGACACTATTCCATGTTGAACGTTGGGCGGGACATCCTAGTGGGGGTGTTCATTTTGTTGTTGTGGCTAAGGAAATTGGCAAAGGAAATGGATAAAGCTTTGGAAAGGCATGAGGCCTTTATTGGCATTTTATTTATGAAAATAGTGGAATTTAGGAGAAAAGGAGGTGAAAGGTCACAAGTTGCATGTGACGAGGAAATTGAAGGAAAATAATGGAAAATGAAGAAAATAGAGGCCTCATTCATAAAAAGGCTTCTGAGGATTAGTGGGCAAGGCTTGGTCACTGTAACGTTTTGTAAGTTTAGTTTTGGATCTCTCTCATTATTATCTCTCTCATACTCATGGAGACTTAGAGTTTCTTGGAGCACTTTGGCATTAGACCAAGAAAGGAAAAGAACGAAAGAGGAAGGAAATATCAAGCAGGGAGAGTCAGGATCAAGCAGCTACAACATGCTTAATTATAGGTATCAACTTGCATCTGTATTTTCCTTGCTAGATTTGGCATGCATGGTATTGCATGTCATTATTTTCTATCATGGCATGGGTTTTTGTAGTTGTGACCGTGTTCTTGAGCCTAGCCTTGCTATTTCCTAATAAATTTGATGAGATGGGTTCTCATATTCGGTTAAGTTGGGGATGGCTGGATGGATTCGAAGATGAGTGGGGTGAATCTCTGAAATGACAAATAGATGGCCTAATGGTCCCTGAATTGAACTGTGGATCATGGTAAAGCCACTGGCCTAGTAACCCTTGAACCAGACTGTGGGTTGCGGTAAAGCCAGGATTGTGTGCCTCAGTGGGCTTATGAATCATTTCCGGTGAATGGAAGGATATATGATAAAGCCAAGAGGTAGAATTCTCTTCATTGGGCCTATTTTTAGGTGGAAAGAGTCGATAGTGCGGACACAACCAACCTCCCTAGGAGCCTAAGACTCTCTAGTGACAAACAAGACAAACAAGAGCAATCCTTCTCTAAACATGCATTTACTATATAAGAAATCAAGTGTTTAGGTCCTACCTATAGTCCAACGCTGTTGTAGCAGTCCAGCCCCGCTGATCCGGATGAGCTCCTCCTTCACTTTGAAACCTGCATCCACTAACAATCAAACGATTAAATAGCACTTGATAATCTCATAGAATAAAACATGTTTAACACATAGACCAAGGAGTACATGAAACAACTCATAAATAACAAGTTATTGAGAAGAATGGACTCATTTGCATTAATAGGAAACAAAAGGAACAATTACAACCTGAGCCTTGGTGTTGTGCAAGTCCCTCCTAGGGTCCATCAAGAGTTCTCCTTTACTTTGACAAAGCTCACCCACTTCCAAATAGAACAAGCAAAGATGGAAATCTCTCCACACAAGCTTCTAAATGGGAGTCCTAATTCCAGCAGCATCTACCCTTAGAAATGTGTAGCTTCCAACCTCCCCTCCTTCTGGCCCAATGCCTGTATTTATAGTGGTCTAGAGGAAGTTATTCAGGTCCACCATCAATGGGATAATCCCCTCTTTGGATGGGATAGCTCCCTCATTGATGGGATAAGTTCCTCTTTGGTAGGGGTACATGAACCATCTGGAGGTGCTCAATACACGTCGAACAACCTTCTAGAATGCTCTAGAAATGACCACAAGTAACTTTTTAAAGATGAAACTTGCGCATTTTGACCTTTACAGGGGTACGCACCTGCCCCTTTACATACAGAGCGTACAAGTACGCAGCTTTTGTGAACATTGGGTGCGTACCCGCAGGTAAGGTTGAGAGAACCTGCGTACCCAGAGATAAATACATTTATAAAGACTTTCTCTCTTTTTGGAGTTTGACATGGAGAGCAGAGGCATAAGACTTGCCCAGGAGGATAACATGACTGTTGATAGAGCCATACTAACTGTAAATAGCCATGGTGACATTTTTTAGTGTAACAGATTGCCCCCTAAAGTGCGAAACCTGTAATAGATTAGGGTTTTGTATTATCTAGGAAGGGTGAAGCGCTTTATCATTTCAAGGATTATCTCATGGAGAGCCTGGTCAGAACCTGCAATTTTCAACACAAAATACATGTATAAGATTATATCATCACTGAGGTAGGCATTCCCATACTCAGATCAAAACTTTAACTAACAGACTAACTACTCTGATACAGGAATGATCTTGCAGTACATCATAATCATAAACTTTTGTAGACACAGTATGGGCGCAGCCATCTGTTTATGATTAGTCTACTTAGATAATGAATACAAAACTCCTCGCAGCCTGGATGGTGGAAACTAGATCCAGGGTCTTCATTTCTGCTTCCTGAATTGGTATGATTCTAGCCATGCGAATAAATGAGTTGATGTCGAACATGGTAGAAACCACTTGATTACCAGTCGATGATGTAAACTGTTAACAAGTGTGAGAGAGACCACCAGTAATGTCAATGGTTCTCAAAGTACCTAGTACAATCCATGAGACGTGAATAGATGAGTTGATGTCGAACATTTCACGGAGTCCTTTGATCGAAAGTCAATGATGTAAACTGACGTCAAAGGCGAGAAACCTGCCATTGATGCATGCAGACTTCAAGGTACTGACGATTTCTAAGTCATCTCTCTAGATAATGTGCTGATGTCGATAGAAAGCGACCCGTTGCAAGCAAGCCTACAACGCGAAATCATAGTTCAAGTTGGAGAAAATGTTGCTGTAAGGACTGACTCAGGGATGGTCGAAATGGATGACAAGGTATTTTGCAGATGAAAGTTTTGTTTGCAGACCTCTTGAACACATAACGACACAACAGATGGTTTGGTGGTGAATGACTCAAAGTTAATCCCCGGAACCCGGCTGAAGTCTTTCAAAGTGGTTTGATCAAATGTGAGGTAAAGGATTTCCCAACCCAGGTGAATGAAAAGTGTCGTGTCCAAGAGTGGTAATAAAGTTTCTTCTGAGATAAAAGATAACAAATAGGCTCATTCTTCTCTCTTTTCCCCCACCATTTCTGGCAAGTACCTCTTTATTTTTAACAAGCTTGAGGAGGATAACATATGCTTGATTATAAGCTCATCCTTCGGATGAGTCCAACCTAGTTTTGATTCGAACCCTAGGAAGGAGTGGTTCATTCCTGTTTGTAATTGAACAGGTCCTTTACTGTGAAATTTTAACGAGTCCAGTATAGGAGAAACTCGGCGTTTTTCAATTTTAGAGAGTCTGAAAAACTTAAGAAGACTCCAAATTGAACTTTTTCGTAGATTTGTGTCCCTCAAGCCCGAAAAAGTATAAAATAATACCTAGGGGAACCGCTTGATCTTGCGACCAAGGAGTAATTTCATAATTAGTGCCACTGACCTGAAAAGTAAAAAGCGATCAAGGACACGTCGTTTTATTTCCAGTATCGAGTTTGAAATGACAAAAACCCGGCAACCTTTTCCTGTTTTTACGGTCAGAAAAGGGCTATAAGGGGACCGTCTTTTAATTCCGTTTTAACGAGTGTAAAAGAAACGCTCGGCAATCTTTTCATATTTTAGGAGTCAGAAAAGGGCTTAAAAGATGACTCTGATATTTTGGTTCGTGAAAAATGACAATTTTCCCTCTAAATCCCTTTGTCCTGCACAAAAACGACACATTACTCATACCTGTTTAAGATAGGCAAAAATACATTGAAAAATATCCTTCAATGGTGAAAAATAAACAAACCTAGCATTCATTCATCCAAAAAACCTATAAAAAGACTTTTTACCATGTCATTTTTACCATTTTACTGTTGAGGTTGAAAAAAGGGCTTTTGGCAAGAAACTTCCCGTGGTCATTGCGGAGAATCCGACCGTCAGAATCGAACGCTGTCTCTTCCAGGTATTTAACAACATCCTCCTTTTCAATTTCATCCGATTAAAATTTTGTTTTAGGTTTTAGTTTTGGTTTTTGGGGGGTTTTAGGTTTTAAAAACCGCTCTGCGGGGTACGCAGGTGCCCTAAGGGTGACCTGCGTACCCCGACCTTTTCCTACACAGGAAAAAGGTCGGGGTACGCAGCCCACCTTCAGGCCAGCTGCGTACCGGCGCTCTGTGTCCTAAACGCGGGGTGCGTACCCCGCGAAGGGCGGAATTTGAAACCCCAAACCCCAAAAATAACCATTTAAATTTTCCCAAATTAATTCTAATCTTTATTTCTTTGTGTGTAGGGCACTCACCATGTTGGATTGGAGAGAAAGAGAGCACGAGGACGTTGATTTAGCCGCAATTGGTCACCAACCTTCCATTGATGCCCTAAAAGCATGCAGACTATATAAATACTGGGCCATACCTGGCATGAGGGCTCAGGTGAGATTCTTGGAGTGGCTGGTTGAGAGATGGAACATTCATGAGCAATGCTTTTACATCGGAGGGCACCAGCTCGAGATAGAGCCCTCTGACATATACTTTCTCACTGGCTTGCCAAATAGGGGCGAGCAACTCAATCTAGCCGGGACTAGGCCGGGTGGCCAATCCCTTGCTAGTCTCCGGGCAGACTGGTGCATACCCAATCAAAACCATGCGAAAGACATAGAAATCAAATACATCTCTCGGCGTGAACTCATGGTTATAGCTTTCACGGTTACCAGAATTTGCGGCGCAGCCGCTTTACATATTGCCACCGGGTCCCAAATGCGGATGACGATTGACTGTTTTCGAGGCACCATCTTCAACTGGTGTGATGCTGTGTCGGCCAACATGAAGGGCCAACTGACTAGGGCAAAGAACAGACAACTGAAGACCTTTGGATATGGGCCTCTAGTTGTGAGCTTTGCCTTAGAGAGAGTTCCGATGCTGATCCCTCAGCATCTCACTGTTGATATCTTGGGTCCTCGGGAGCCAAAGCTGATACGATGGGTTACGGTGATGGCCCGGCATCCTGACGAGGGCGCGGCAGTTGTTCGATTCCCTGCTGGTTATTTTCACTGGTTAGAGGACCAGGTCTTTGCTATTCAGGACTTTCCTTATGCCGGAATGGATTTTTGGAATGATCCGGACATGGTTCTTCCACAGGGAGAACAGTGGGACGACAGAGGTATTTCATTTTTTACGAGTTTTCAAATTATATATATATATATTTTGTTTTTATATATATCGCCTCAAACTGACAGTACAAATTTTCAAAATGCAGATGTAGGTCCACGGTGTCCAGCCAACCTCCGGGCTTTTGAGAGGAGAGCACCAGCTGTACCAGCACCAGCCCCACAGGATGCGGCCGCAGAGACCTTGGCCGAGCTGGAACAGGATCTAGAGCATCTGACGGCGGATATACCAGAGACCACCATAGATGACATTCCCATTCGACTTCAGCGCTATGTGGTCGCAGTCCCAGGACCTTTTAGGAGGTTCTTGTGTAGGGTAGTGCGGGCAGTGGTCTCGTATAGAGAGCACCACCAGTGATTGGCTAGTCGTTTTTGTAGACACATATGACATTTTTGGTTTTTTGTACTTATCATTTTTGCCGATCATAAGGTGTTTTTCAACCTATGATCGAAGACGATGTATATTTTTTGACACACTCCTATCTATATATATATATCATTATTACCGGCTCATTTTGTTTAACATATGTGATGAAATGTTTTTAAATTTACTTGCATGATTATCGTAAATGTCTGTCCAACATTCGAGAAGCAACTGCATCTGCTAATGTATTTAAAGACCTTGGAATATGCTGATATTCAATGTAATCAAATTCACGTTCCAAGAGACGCACTCTCAAAAAAAACCTTAATAACACAGGATTTCTAATGGCATATACTCTATTAAGCTGTAATACAACAAGTTCAGAATCTAACCTCACTATCAAACGTCGAATTCCAAATGAAATAGATTCAGATAATAATTCAACCACTGCACTGTATTCTGCAATGTTGTTCGTCGTTTGACCGAGGCTTACCCCATGTATAGAAACTAACTCGTCAGAGGGCGAATAGATAACCCAAGCTGCGGAAGAGATATTCCGTGTACTACGACAAGCACCATCAACAAATCCAATGTATGTTTGGAGAGGCGTCGACATCTGCAATATCAAGAGTAAAACCAAGATAAGCCAGAATAACGACGAAAAACACACTTTCTAAGCTAAGCACACTAACTAAACTAACAAACATACTAGCTAGAAAGAAAACCTAACCTAACTAAAAATTCTCCATACCCAGCATTTAAGCATAATACCTCTTTAGGTAAAGTCCATTTCTGGGTTTACCCAAATAGTCCCCATCAAAATCTACCAGCTCATAAGCCCCTTTTGCTAGCTTTCGCTTTACAATGTAGGGTCCATGCCACATAGGAACGAATTTTCCAGCACCTAGCTTATCGTTAGCTTGATTATATAATAGCACTAGGTCTCCCTCCGAAAAACTTCGAGGGGTCACATTTCTATCATACTGAGCTTTCATTCGCTTCGCGTGAGTCTCGATTGCCAATGCAGCGTCACGTCGAGTCTCATCTAATTTAGCTAAGTATAATAAACGCTTCTCCTCTTCGGAAGTAGCTGGAAGTAATTCGACAGCCATTTGAAGTGATGGGATTTCGCATTCAATGGGTAACACAGCTTCCAAGCCATAAACTAGTTGGAAAGGAGTGAACCCTGTTGAAGTTTTCACTGAGGTTCGGTATGCCCATAGCGCTGAAAATAACATGTTGTGCCAATTCGACTGATGAATACCAATGGTTCGTCGGATCATGATAACCAGAACTTTGTTGATAGACTCAACCAAACCGTTGGCTTGCGGATAATAAGGAGTAGAGCTATCGTGGCGCAAACCAAGCTGGCTTGTAAGCTCAGTCATCATGATGTTTCGAAAATGGCTCCCATGGTCAGTGATGATTGCTTGTGGGACACCAAACCTAGTTATAATATGATTGAATACGAAAACTGCAGCTGTTTTGCCGCTTGCGTCGAATGTAGGCATCGCCTCGGCCCATTTAGTAAAATAATCAACCGCGAGGATGATATACGCATGCCCCCCGGCCGAGTGAGGGTTACAAGTAATAAAATCGATACCCCATTTGGCGAATGGACCAACGACAATTATAGGATGGAGGGGAGCAGGTGGTGCGCGCATCTTGCGATCAAACACTTGACAGTTGTGGCACTTCCGGACTGCAATGATACAATCTTTAAACATAGACGGCCAGAAATAGCCAGCGCGCAACACCTTCTGAGCTGTGGCATACCCAGACATATGACCGCCACATGCTCCAGAGTGACAATCATTCAAAACCCTCTCAGCCTCTTCGTGAGTTAAACAACGTCGAAAAACTAAGTCTGCCCCCCGGCGATAAAGTGTATCTCCAATAATCTTGTATTGCTGGGATTGAAACCGAATTTTTCGACGTTCCGACTTTGAAGCTTCAGGCCGAAAGGTTTGGGTTTGGAGATAGATGATTATATCCCCGTACCACGGATCTAAAGTACTGATAAGAAACAAAGATTCGTCCGCAATGGACTCCTCTGCCACAGTTTCTGTGTCAGCATGCGGGAAATCACACATCAATTCCGCAAAAACTAAGGATTTCTTAGACTTGGACTTTTCAAACTCCAAGTCGAACTCTTGCAGGATAACGATCCATTTAGAGTAGTTGCCCCCTAGCAGTTGTTTTGTCAAAATATAAATCATAGGGTTGCAATCCGAAATAACTATAGTTTTACGGAGAAGAATGTAGTGACGAAAACGCTGGACAGCTTGAACGGCTGCCAGGGCCAATTTCTCCACATGCGAATATTTTAGCTCAGTGGGGTTTAATGTCCTACTAAGATAATATATCACATGTTCCGCTCCGAATTCATCTTCTTGAACTAACACCATTCCAATGGTGGAATGCGAAGCTGCGAGGTATAAGAAGTAGTCCTGGTTGTAGTTGGGAGGATGCAACAACGGTGCATGGGTCAACGCGTGTTTAAGTGCATCAAAAGATTGTTGGGCAATCTCGTCCCAAAAGAATTGAGCGTTCTGTTTCAACAACCGTGTAAAACCTTTAGTGACCTCGGCGTAGTTTGGAATGAATCAGCGTAAAAAGTTTGCTTTCCCTTGCAAACTTTGGAGTTGGCACAAACTCGAAGGAGGAGGCAATTTGATGATAGCTTCGACCTTCGAGGGATCGACGCGAATGCCGGCTTTTGAAACAACAAATCCCAGCAATCGACCCGTCTCTATACAAAAAACACACTTGTGGGGATTCAACCGAATTCAATAATGCCGACACCTCATAAAGATTGCTCGTAAGTGGACAAGGTGATCAGCTCGGTGTAAAGAATGAGCAGGAAAATCATCGAGGTACGGTTGCACAATGTGCTTGATGTCATGAAATGCATAAGACATCGCCCGTTGAAAAGTGGCCCCGGCATTCTTAAGCCCAAAAGGTAATTTGCAATAAGAAAATGTCCCCCATGGACAAATGAATGCCGTTTTTGGTTGGTCGGCAGGTAAAATATTGATTTGATTATAGCCCGAAAAACCATCCATGAAGGAAAACATTTCACTTCCGGCAAAATCATCAATAATTTGATCGATATAAGGCGTAGGGTAGTTGTCTTTTGGACAAGCTCGATTTATGTCCCTATAGTCGATACAGATTCTTATTGTTCCTTGTTTCTTGTTGACCGGAACAATATTCGATACCCAATCCGTTAACGGGATTGGATAAATGAAACCTGCTTTCAACAGCTTCTCGACTTCTGCTTTAATCGCAGCCGCTTTCCGAGGGTGAATCTGACGCAACCGTTGCCGGATGGGTTTAGCATCCGGATAGGTCTTTATTTCATGAACAACAATGGCAGGGTCGATTCCCGGCATTTCCTCGTAAGACCAGGCAAACACATCGCGAAATTCTTGGAATAGGGCCTTGTAAGTTTGGATTTCATCTTCTGTACATGAGGCACCTATATGAATGTTTTCCTCAATTCTGGGCTTCACTGAAATATCAATGGGAATAGTGCGAGAAATATTCCCTAAATTCAACTCTGAATCAGAATGTTTCGTTGGATTCTGAGCGTCTTTGACATATTCAGCGGTAAAAATAGATGAAAAATCTTTTTCAAAAGCATCATCCTCAGGTAAAAACGAAGATCTATGATGGAGATCTTCCCATGGTAGATCGTCTACACTTAGGATTTCGCGAAGTTGCTCGTCAGATGACACGACTTCGGGAAACGCTATCCGTTCTGAGGTTGATGTGAAAAGTGATTCCTCACTGACCACATTCATTTGGTCAATTTGGGTCGAACGCGAGTCGGTAAAAGACATGACGGCTTCATAAGCAATTTGATATGGACTCAAAGGCATAGCATCACCGAATGAGTCTATCTCAGATTCAGGTGGGACAATCCAAGGATCGTCGTGAATAATGGTGTCTGATGTAATCATATGAATTGACGCAAATGAAGGGTCTGCGTTGATTGGAGGGAAAGGAAAAGTTCCCAGTAAACCAGAATATTTAACTAAACCTACGCCAACGTTCTTGTAAGGGATTGTCATCTTACCGACATGCTGGATACTCTCTGAAGAGGCTGGGTCGGATGAAAAGTATGTCAGCTGATCAATTGTCACGATCTTACCGTTATGTGGAAACTTTATTACTCTGAAGACCGATGAAACAACCGCTGTCATAGCATATGACCAACTTCGACCCAAAAGAAGGTTGTAGTCTAGAGGGGCATCAACCACCTCCACATCCAGACTAACGGTTTTCCCTTCTACCCCTATAGGCAATTCCTGTAGAATACCAAACGGACGGAACCCACGGCCATCAAAGGCCTTAAGGATGGTCGGGGATTGGTTCAACGAAGGAGAACCAAGCGATCTCCAACATTGAATCGACATAATACACGTAGAAGCTCCCTCATCAATCACAGGCCGATGAATAGGCCTGTTTTTGACTATCACTGGAATTTGGAAAGCCATTTGATGGGGTAGACGCGGTGTACTACTTTCTAGATCGAAGATTATCAGGTTCGGGTCCTGAACATCAACAGCTCCGATAGCCGACAAAAGTAATTTTCGTTGTGCTGGGCATGATTGCAGCACTTCTAACGCCGACATTGCTGAGGGTGAAACAGCTAAGTCCTCAACAATGTTGTAATTCTGGGCCGCTCTCGCATGTGGATTGAAAGCAGACCTTCGAAGTACACCCTTGGAGGGCGGTTTAATTACTAAGTCCGGGTTAGTTTTTTCGATCTGTAGTGGATCGGAACCAGGAGCTGAGGTTGATGGATTAGAATGAGAAGATTCTGCTTCTTTACCATCAACATGATTCTTACTACCATAATCTTGCGATCGAGTCGCAATCCTCACATGAGACATCATCAAAATGGGTTCTTCACTGGCAGTCGAGGAAGAACCTATCATCTTATTCTCCTGCTCTAGAAATGGATTTTTTAACACAGCAGGAGTGGGAGAACCTTTGACTATTTTCACAACTTCAGCCCGATGAGGGCAATCTCTTGTAAAATGATCCTATTCACAAATAAGACAAGGATATCGAGGTTTGCGCTTTTCGTCATTGGTTTCCGACTTTTCTGTTTTCTCCTTCGGAGCCTTGTCTGTTTTAGCCTTCTTCTTTCCTTTCTTCTTTCCACCGTTTTTTGATTTGGCCGTAGATGATTCTACAGCATGAATATCGGCGGAAAGTTCAGGAGAAGACTCTCCTGTCGGGGAATCAGGCAAAGTGATTATAGGAGTAGTAGAAATCTTGGAGGATTTCTTCTTGCTCTTTGTATTCACGATGCCAATTATACCATCAGCGGCATGAGATCCCGAAGGAGCAGCAACGATTTGATTCGATTTTGGAAGATCTGGAATCTTCTCGTGTAACGTACCCGACTGAGTGTAAACTAAGTCAAGGTACTGCGCCTGAGCAATGACTTGCTCCTCAGTAACTACTCCGGCCTTAGCTACATCTTCAGTAATCTTCGGTAATAATGATTTAACAAACCATTCAGCTAAAATTTGGTCTGGAATAAAAACTTTCACTAGCCTTCTTCGACGTCTCCACTCATGAATGTGATCATAAATATACGTGGACGTCGATTGTTTTAGTGAAGTTAATAACTTCGTGCCGTTATCGTATCTGACCGGCAACTGAAAATGAGTTAAGAACGAGGTAGCTAACTGGCTGAAATTGTAAAAAGAGGCCCGTGGTAACTCAATGTACCACTTGGCCGTGAGACCAATGAGTGTACGCTGGAAAAGACGTAAGCGGATCGAATCATCCGAGATAGAATTTGAAGCACACCAGAGATGGTAAGTCATCACATGATTGGACGGATCCTCTCCAGACTTACCTTCGAACTTGGGTATATCACTGGGCAACTTATTTGGCATTGGCGGCCAGAACGAAAGATATTGAATTGGATCGTTCGTTAGGCGCGTCAAGTCTGGTAAATCCAAAGTTGCGATAAACGGTAACTGCCGGTTAGGATCTCTAAAACTCTGGGTCACAAGACCAGTCCCAGGAGGAGGATATCCAGGATAACTAGGAACAGGAGTCGCATTAGGGATATTATATCCTCCTGGAAAACCAGGATTAACCGGACCGTACTGGGGTTGTTGAGGTTGTTGATAAGTGTACCCAGGATACGGTTGATACTGGTAAACTGGCTGTTGGACAGCTTGCCCATGTTGGTACTGTCCCTGGTACGGTTGATGAACAAATTGAGGTTGAGTAGTGACAACCGTACTTATACCAGGCTGACCTGTAGGCATCTGGACCGTGGTTTGAATCGTAGATCCAGACAACGGTAAAGATGTCTGAGGAGTGGTTACAGAGACAGTAGAAACCGAAGCTGTCGATACTCCAGAAGTAAGTGCGGCAGATGTAGCGGTAGTTGCTGCAGCCGTTTGAGATGGAGTACTAGGTGCAATTGGCGGCTGAGTAACTACCGAAGTTACAGAAGTTTGAACATTTGACTGGACAGGTTGCGGTTGCTGGGGTGGACCAGAAACTACGGGTTGTCCAGCTTGAGGTACCAACTGTATACTTGGCTGCAACACCTGTTGACCCTGTCATGGATCCCACACTAACATTCCGGGGTATTGACCCGTAACAGGTTGAGGATACTGAGATCCATACCCGGATTGAGGATAGGATTGATAATTGAAAGGTGCAGTTCCCATACCTTGAACATATGACTGACCTTGAGGTGGTTGATAACCTTGACTCGAGTATTGACCTTGGGGTTGATAACCTTGAGGTAAATACAGATACTGGGGTTGACCTTGACCTTGAGGTTGATACCCTTGGGGTTGATACCCTTGAGGTAAATATTGATACTGAGGTTGACCCTGGGGTACATATTGAGGCTGGGGTTGACCTTGAGGGATGTATTGCACCATAGGTACATACTGACCTTGAGGTTGCCCCCCAGACACAATTTGTGTACCTTGAGGTTGCCCCCCAGGCGTTAACTGAGGCTGCCCCCCAGGCGGTAATTGGCCACCTTGAGGTTGGGAAACGGGAACTGATCCTGACATCATGTAAATGTCTCCTACACCCAATGGTATATTACCATTGTTTCCAGCTAATAACCCATGATCAATGGGTTGAGGAGATGCCCCCGCAAAGGTACCAGAAAGTGATTGATACCCGGTGGGAACAGAAGGACCGCCGTGTAAGAAAGATTCAGGAGTTTGAGTAAACACGGACGACTGACCAGACATATTTACAGGAGTATAAATACCTCGAGGTGGAAAGGGAGCACGAGGTGTAGAAAAACCTACCCCTGAGTTGTCTAAATAATTGGTTAACGAAAGGTACCAAGTAGTACTTCTAGGAGGACTGTAAAAGATAGATTCACGCTCCCTGAGCTCAATAGTAAGTTGATCTTCAAGGTTAGAGACGCCTATTTCTTCCTCTGGAGAAAGTTATTCGATAGCAATCAGACTAGTAGGAAGATTTTCGGTGATAACTCGTTCTACTCTTGGTGAATCCGGAACACTAGAAGTCGGAGTAACAGGTTCAGATATTTCAGGTTCTTCGCCTGTATCACTAGTAGACGAAAAACTACCAACAAGCTCAGAAACTGTAACAGCTTCGGGATTATAACTGTCTCTAGACCTTGGTAATCTGAATGGACTACCAAGGAAGATTCTCCTTCTTCAGGTGAACCTACTCTACTGCCACTAGGAGGAGTTACAAGGACCTTCAAACCTTCTAGATTACTGGGGTCGTCTCGAGGAGGTTCACCCCTAAGTCTACGGGATCTTCTCAACAATTCGGCCACAGAAACAACTTCAGGAGACTGGCCCCGAAGTCTATGGGACTGTCTCGGTAATTCCGCCACAGCTAAAAACTTTTAACTACTACACACGAAAACAAAGTAAAATCTCAAATCAAACCACCTAAAGTCTCTAAAGAACCAAACAAATTTGAATCACACGCCTAAAGAATCTAGGGCGTCAAACCAAGCACAAACAATAGCCTTCCAGACCGAAAACGCTAGTTGGAGATGAAACCCAACATCGCCGGATTCAGTACAGAAGTGGCGGGTGGAATAGTTACCCCGACAACCTGCTTAATGAATAGACCAGCACAAGTTCCTCCACTTTAACCGTCTCGAGTGAAGTGAACCCCCCAGAAAATCCAAGTGAGTCTAGCCGACGTTTGCTCCAGGTACAGTGGGATCTTCCCTCCACCGTCACCTCAGTAGAATCCTAAAGATAATGGTCACTAAGGTTACCAACCGCAACAAATGCACCTGGGGGAACAGTCTACACTCCGACAGCACGCAAGGGCAGAGTATCAAGCTCAATCCCCTTGCCGGTTCCTTGACAATAATCCAAGGTTTACCGACAAGTGACCCCTGGCTCCTCGACAATGGTTAATCCGAGGTTTACCGTTTGTAATACGTGTGTGTCTGGCGTCGTTCCCAACGAGGGGGGATTGATCCCCTCACTGGTTCGGACACGAGCTCGTGCTTCTCCTTTAAGAGGAGCTTTCCCAGAGTACAAATGAGACAATTGGATTTATTCTATCACAAGATAAGCTACTTGTTTGGTTTTGTTGTCTTGGAGAGTTAATTACTCTCCTACTCCAAGACACTAGCCTGATCTAAATTGGTGTTTCAGAGCCCTACTAAATAAAAGTTACTACGTTGATTTTACTTTAAGCGTTAATTTTATGGTTTTTCTTAAAGACAAAGGGTAGCGGAAATGAAACCAATGGTGTGTAGACTCGACTCAAACCACTACAAAGATGCACCTAGGATGATTTACGTTACTTTTCTCTTTCAATGAAATTCCTAACTAAGAGAGTTGAGAAATGAAAATTTTATAGAAAACAACTTTCTTAGTAAAGACAATCAAAGAAACAATTCTCTTTATCTTTCCAAGCATACAAACATGACCACTCCCTACGTGCACGAAAAACTCTTTTTCTTTCAAAACCCTTCAAAGCTACTTGAAACAAAACTTTTCAAAGGAGATGTTTTTGTATTTTCCCTTATTTAATAAAGCATATAAATCTATTTTAACGAAAATCAATCTCAAAAGTTATAAAATCTATGAAAACTTGACTCACAAGAAAATCAAAAAGAAATTTACTCTAAGCAAACCTAACGAGGCAAAAGCCTACAAGGATGATTCTAGGTTGTTTTACTTGACCACAATCAAGTCAAGGACCAGCTAATGCAGAATCAAAAGACCAGTCAAAACAAAACTCAAATCTTTTTGTTCTTTTTGTAAAATGGAATTCAATACTCAATCAACAAGCACTTCGAAATTTGCCAAAGAGATAACTCAAAGGTAAGTTACTCTCACAGGTAGACTTTATGACAGGTCCGACTTCTAAGAAGGCTGACAAAACCAGAGAGATCTAAGGCTTGACAACTTCTACCGCCAAAGTCACTACAAGACCTACTCAAAAATCAAACCCAAGGGCTTAAACTTCTATGAAATCCACTAAAACACTCAATGCTATCGAAACAAGTTCAGGTGAAAATCTTTGACAAGAGACTAATGGATCTGGGCAGTAAAAACTAATAAAAAGCAAAATCCAAGAGAAAAAATGCAAAAAATGGAAATTTCTTAATTTTTAGCAGGGTACGCAGGCAACTGGTTAAGCCAGGTGCGGGCCCGCTCTGTGCACACAGCAACAGTGCGTACAAGTACGCACTGTGCAATACTCAGAGGGTGCGTACTACTGAAAAAACCAAGAAAAGCTAAATTCAATCTAACCCTAAGCTAACCCACCCAAATGCAAAGTCACAGAGCCAAAAACCAGAAAATAAATGACTTTTCTCAGATCAAAGTTGCATACAAAGGAAAAGACTTTCACATCAATGGAGTCCCCAGCGGAGTCGCCATTTTTTCAGGCGGAAAGAGTCGATAGTGCGGACACAACCAACCTCCCTAGGAGCCTAAGACTCTCTAGTGACAAACAAGACAAACAAGAGCAATCCTTCTCTAAACATGCATTTACTATATAAGAAATCAAGTGTTTAGGTCCTACCTGTAGTCCAACGCTGTTGTAGCAGTCCAGCCCCGCTGATCCAGATGAGCTCCTCCTTCACTTTGAAACCTGCATCCACTAACAATCAAACGATTAAATAACACTTGATAATCTCATAGAATAAAACATATTTAACACATAGACCAAGGAGTACATGAAACAACTCATAAATAACAAGTTATTGAGAAGAATGGACTCATTTTCATTAATAGGAAACAAAAGGAACAATCACAACCTGAGCCTTGGTGTTGTGCAAGTCCCTCCCAGGGTCCATCAAGAGTTCTCCTTTACTTTGACAAAGCTCACCCACTTCCAAATAGAACAAGCAAAGATGGCAATCTCTCCTCACAAGCTTCTAAATGGGAGTCCTAATTCCAGCAGCATCTACCCTTAGAAATGTTTAGCTTCCAACCTCCCCTCCTTCTGGCCCAATGCCTGTATTTATAGTGGTCTAGAGGAAGTTATTCAGGTCCACCATCAATGGGATAATCCCCTCTTTGGATGGGATAGCTCCCTCATTGATGGGATAAGTTCCTCTTTGGTAGGGGTACATGAACCATCTGGAGGCACTCAATACACGTCGAACAACCTTCTAGAATGCTCTAGAAATGACCACAAGTAACTTTTTAAAGATGAAACTTGCGCATTTTGACCTTTACAGGGGTACGCACCTGCCCCTTTACATACAAAGCGTACAAGTACGTAGATTTTGTGAACATTGGGTGCGTACCCGCAGGTAAGGTTGAGAGAACCTGCGTACCCAGAGATAAATACATTTATAAAGACTTTCTCTCTTTTTGGAGTTTGACATGGAGAGCAGAGGCATAAGACTTGCCCAGGAGGATAGCATGACTGTTGATAGAGCCATACTAACTGTAAATAGCCATGGTGACATTTTTTAGTGTAACACCTATTAGTCCACATATGAGATGTATGATAAATTCTTGAGAGTGTGTTTCATTGTAGGGCCTAGTGATCCCTAGATTAGACTATGGATTACGGTAAATCCTAAGATACTAGGAGGCACTCAAATTCCTCGCGGTGTAGGTGGAGAAATCTGGTGGCATCCATGCTTGTTTGGTTTTTTTGGTGTGTTCTATGAGTCCCACATTCATGATTGGAATATGGAATGGGGATGAATGAATGAAGAGGGATTTGGCTCAATCATTCTATGGTCTAGTGGAACATGGAAGTTCCATCCCGAGTTTGTATTTTACATCATTAAGGAAAGGTTATTTCTCTTTTTAATTCTATGAGCACTTTGATGGATTATATGTTGTCTATATGGTTGTACTTTCATGAGTATTTTTAACGTTATTCAATTGGTTATATGTGCATCTTATGACAACAACTATGTATGGATCTCAGCATTTTTTGTTGTTGTAAATGAATGGATAATGTATCTATGGCCTAATATATGGTAATGCAACAATTGACATGAGGAAACAATGGTTCATAGCGATTCTTAGATAAGTATAAGAGCCCTACACTAAATTATGTTGTTTACACCTACAGGTTACATGTTGATGATATATTTGAAAAAATGCCTATCATGGCTAGTAGGGTTCTAATTAAGGTGTTGTTTAACTTATTGGTCTTGCATCATTATTTCCATGTTATTTTACTACTCCTAAGTTATCATTCCTTTCTGGGAAGTGACCCGGGCTCTGGGCCTGAAAGAATGGCTCAAATCCCATAGTATCTGGCATAGAACTGGTTGAAAAAGACTATAGTCTCTCCCTTGTAGGCATTGTGGGATAGACTATAGGGTTCCATTCGCATGCATGCCTTGTCACGGGAGAAAATATAGTGTTCCAATCGCATGCATTCCTTGTCATGGGAGTGATTGGGGGTCTAATTCACTGACATGATAGGTTAACTCAGGGGTTGGGCACCTGGAGTGGTCGATTAGCTCCTAGGGGTCCTAAAGCACCTAAGGGAGGTTTGTAAGGTCTTGTTTTATCGACTCCATTTCCTTAAGTTACATAGGAGGTTGAGTCTTATCATAGTGGGCCTCAATTCATGTTTACCCCGAGAAAGCCGGTGAAAGTAGGAAAATGTGGGTGGAGGGTTACAAAGTGGTATTAGAGCATGGTTCACCCCTCAGACTAGATGTGTAGTGTGTGTTGGTCATGCATGCATGTCAGTTTCATGTGTGCTCTTACACTTGCATTGCATGTGCTTGTTGCATTGCATAACGTTGACCATGGTTGTAGTAAGGTTGTCATGAGGAACTTGATGGTGATTTTGTGGAATGCATTTGACATGAGTATATGGCTGGTTACATATTTTTGCATGTCTCTTACATGTTTATTATATGTCGCTTTATTACGTCCTTTTATGTTAGGTTGCAATCTTGTATGTTTGATTACATGCATCAGTCTTGTAGGTTGGTTACAAGAATTGATTGCTTATGCTTGACTACATGTGTTCATGCGTATGTGTAGTTGATTAGACATTGCTTATGCAAGTTGATGGTTTCATGTGGCAATGTGTACAATGGAGTAATGGTTGTTTTCATGCATGAGTCATGGTTTGTGTAGTCGATATGGTCATGCATTGATGACTGGGCTCTAGATAGAATGATGTGTATATGGTTTTGTACTTAGGTGTTATATGTCTATATGCAGTTGTTATGCATGTATGGTCTTGGTTATATTTATGCATGAATAGTAGGTCAAACATGCCATGTGAAGTCATGGTATGCAATTCAGGTCATCAGGGTAAGAGCAGATCATCATACATGTATTGTATGTTTGCAATGAAGGTATGTAAGTCAATGATTGTTATATGCATTAGGTTTATATACATGAGGTCTATGTACATATATTTTGATGTTGTGGTTACAATCATGATATATGTTGGTTGATTAAGTGTAGTTATATGAACATGTGTTGGATAATCAATAATGATGGTAAGTTGTCGTTGTATGAATTTCTATTATTGTTTTATGTTAGATGTTGTTGATGAACATGATATATAGCTTATTGTTGTTATATGATAGCAACTTGGTGATTAGGGTTATTACATTAAGATATTGATGTTATATGTATCATACTCAATTGGATTGGCCTATGTGGATGGCTATGGTTACAATATTCAGGTATGAGATGACATAATTATAATGTGGTGTTGTACTAATCTAGACTTACTGTGCATATGTGGTTATTATTTATGAATGATAAAGTTTTATGAGCTTATGATGTGGGCATGTTAGCTAGTGACTATTATGGCTATCGTGACCTTATTTGTGGTTGAGTTGATATGTTGTGAAGTTATATCATGCTAATATGGATTGATTGTGCAAACAAGATAGCCTCCCTTGAGATACATTAAGGTATGATTTTTCTTCTGTAGTATACTTTGTGCTTCAATGATTGATTATGTCATATATTTGGTGTTTGAGTGTTTTGTGTCTATTACATCACCTAGTTGATTTATTTAACATGGTATGCTTGGAAGTTGGTTGAATGTTTGATGAATTACATAATATGAGTATGTGTTCAAATGATCTTGTTTTAAGATGATTGTACTAACACATGTGTGTTGAGACAGTTGATCTGTGCTTGAGTGTGGTAGGTGATAGTTGTAGCACGATGTCTAAGGACTATGAGTTGACTATGGATTATGACATGGTTGTTAGTCTTGGTAAAGGTTGATTTCAATTGATAGATACGATTGTCTTGATATTTGGAACATGTGGTTGACATGTGTGAGCAGTTGCAGGGTAACTTGGTTGGTATTAGTAGGACAAGGTAATATGTGATGTGTTTATATAACTAACATTTGGGTGATGTGACATCACATACAAAACCTTGATTGCAACAAAGTAAAAAGGCTAAAAGAAAGGAATTGGACAAGAATTTATTTGGCTATGTGTTATAGCACCATTTACCACCCTTGGTAGATTTGATTCTCTGTGATATGGCTTAGGGAAACCCGTCCCTACCAGACTTGGTCCATTTTTGTAAAAAACAATGTTTTAAATCCCATAAACGATTTTTCCCTATCTAAAGCGTGTGTACACGCGGGTCAGTCTATATCCAACCCTCGTATATGTGTTAAAACATTTAAAAATATATAATCTCCCTTAATTAATGAGGGGTTTATGGGTTTGAACTATTACCCACCTACTATAGCCCGTGGCCAAACTGTTTCCCAACTCAAAAACCTAATTTGGATAAGTATAAATAAACCTCCAAGGGAAGGCCTAAGGGATGTAATCAACTATAATTATAGTTTATTACACCCCTTAGGGCTATAATTATGATTATAGTTGTCTTATGCCTATTATTATGTTATGGACAGGTTATACTGATGGATTCATCATCGAAATGAAAGAAGTATGATTCACGACATGCTAGGATAAGCATGGATGGCAGAGAGACATTGGAAGAAAGGTTTCTTGGTATAGACAATGTGGTTTTGGATGTGTGGTACTACTATTATGCATATTTTGTACATGTTGCATCTATGATGTGTGCACATGTGGTGTTGTGTATATATAGTGTGTGTATATGTTGTTTATATAATGTTATGTACATGATGGTACAAATAGTGTTGTGCAAATATTGCATATGGTGTCGTGTGCATGTTGGATATGCAGTGTTGTGTACAAATGATGCTATGTACATGTTGGATATGCAGTGATATGTACAGGTGGTGTTGTGTGCATGTTCTACATGTCGCGCTATGTATATGTGGTGTTGCGTGCAAGACTGTACAAGTGGTGTTGTGTGCATGTGGTATTGTGTACAGATTGTACAAGTGGCATTCTGTGCAGATGGTGTTGTGCACATGTCATGCATGTGGCGGTGTGTACATGTGGTGTCGCGTACATGTCATGCGTGTGGTACTGTGTACATGTGGTATTATGTACACATTGTACAATGGTGCAATGTACATGTGGTATTATGTACACATTGTACAGTGGTGCAATGTACATGTGGCATTATGTACACGTTGTGCAGGTGGTGCTATGTACATGTGATGATGTGCACACGTTGTGTAGGTGGTGCTTTGTAGATGTGGTACTGGTGTACATGTGGGATTGAGTGCATGTCATACATGTTGTGTTGTGGGCATGTGACACTATGTATGTGCATTGTGTAGTCATGGTATTGTGAAATATTCATTCATTGTGTTGCACTCTATATACGTATTTGGGTTGTGTTTTAAACCAGGTCTAGATGTATGTGTTGTATGTCAGGTGTAGGTGCATGTATTGCATGGTGTTGTATGTGTGTGATGCACACTATGTGTATGTGCACATGGTTTAGGGAAGACACTAGGTGTTTTTCAGGTGTGGAAACTGATCCAGAGTGCATATGGAATAAAGACAAAGGTTGAAGCTAAGGATTGATGGAAGGATAAATATCAACATTTTATTTCAGTTTCATTATGCATGTGATTTATGATTATGGTATATGATGATTATATGTGATCTATGATTATGGTTTATGATGGTTACATGTGATTTACGATGTTATTCTATGATGGTTGTGTTTTCAGCTAACCATATGTGATATGTTTATACATGATGTTTTGATAAAACAATTAGTTTGACTTGTTGTGACAGGAAGCGAACATAATTGCAAGTGTACCATATTGACAAGCTACCAATGAGGTATGGTATGAATTTATTTCGATTTATTTTAAATCTAATGGAAGTTATGTGCTTGGAACATGAATGCATGAACATTCCCAATTGACTGGACGAAATCGACTGCAAGAATTAGCAACAGCAAAAGGAATTCAAATAGGCAACAATATGTTGGTAAAGAACTTTAGTAGCAGGGCCATTATGTGACACTGGTACTCAGTAGTGTCCATTGATTTCCATGAGAATGCTATGACCGATATGATGGTTTTTAAGTAGGTATATGAATTAGTTGTTTGATCTTACAATGTGAGGAAGCCTTGCCAAGGGATGGATCGCTCGTGATAGCGGATGTCAGGGAAATTGGAAAGTGAGTGACTGCACAGAAGGGGTGACCGAATTTCATGAGGGTCTATTTAGGAGAGAAGGGAAGTTCACGTATATATTTTTTTGGTCATGAGAATTTCCATATGGAATCAAATTCACATTGGGAGTGTGCCCTGGAACAATGAGTCGGTAACTATTCACCGAGAGGATAAGTGGTGTGGGATCATAACACTGGACATTGGATGCAGCTTTGAATATGACAATGGATTTTGGACTTCTTAAGAAGGAGGTGAATCCCGGTATTACTTTGAGGGTGGAGGTGTGGTTCTCTAGATTCCCTTGTTGATTGATACATACAATGTATCCTTTTATTTTCTGGTTTAGAAAATGTGTATACGTGTATATGTGATTATTGTAAATATTGTAATGAGTTGTGTTATAAAGCTCCAGTATGTGGTATGGTTGTTATATTATCGTGTTGTCATGATGTTTTTCTTTTGAGCAGCTCTTTCATTATAAATACTACAACGAGCTATGTTATAAAGCTCCATGGACAGTATGTTTTGTTTTGAGTAGTCTTGCTGATTATAGGTGTCATTGAATGTCGGGGACAGTGTTCCCCAAGGGGGAGGCTTCTATAACATCCCTAGTTAAAAAATCGTGTAAATATATATATATATATATATAAGGCCAAGGTGATGGGACACGTATTCCAAGTTGAATGTTGGGCATGGCATCCTAGTGGGGGTGTTCATTTGGTTGTTTATGGCTAAGGAAATTAGCAAAGGTAATGGCTAAGAATTTGGAAAGGCATGAGGCATTTATTGGCATTTTATTTATGAAAATAATGGAATTTAGGAGAAAAGGAGGTGAAAGGTCACAGGTTGCATGTGAGGAGGAAATTGAAGTAAAATAATGGAAAATGAAGAAAATAGAGGTCTCATTCATAAAAAGGATTATGAGGATCAGTGGGCAAGGCTTGGTCATGTAAACTTTTGTTAGTTTAGTTTTGGAGCTCTCTCATTACTCTCTCTCTCTCTCTCTCTCTCACTCATGGAGATTTAGAGTTACTTGGAGCACTTCAGAATTAGAGCAAGAAAGGAAAAGAAGGAAAGAGGAAGAAAAGATCAAGTAGGGAAAGGCAGGATCGAGTAACTATAACAGGCTTCATTGCATGTATCGACTTTCATGTGTATTTTCCTTGCTATATTAGGCATGCATGGTATTGCATGTGGTTTTTTCCTATCATGGCATGGGTTTTACAAGGTGTGACAATGTTCTTTAGCCTAGATGTTGGCTGTGTGGGGCTTGAACGAAGTATCTCCGCGAAGGAGTATGATTGACCTTCGCGCAGCCCTAACCTATGGTCCAGGTACTTTTGCGTTGTTATGACAACGTATTGTATAGGTTCCGAAGGTATCTTAAGTGTTTTACTTATCTTAATAAACAATCACAGTTAGCGCCGTGTAAATAGATATTCTTACTTGCATTTGATTAACTAATACAGTCACATACATTCGCGCATCACAGGAACAAAGTAAATTAAACCCAAAATGCAATATAGCCTGATGCATTAATAAGAAATAGATACACTAAATTTTCAAAATGCTTCTCTTTATTGATATCTTCAGATTATTACAGACTCTATCCGCCCTGTGCACATAGCTGCAGGGGTCTGTGCACTCAACTTCGGACTTCTACCCTAGGCCTGTGCACACTTAGCTGTAGATCCTCTACCTACGCTATGACCTGAAACAATTATACTTCTCTACCAAGACTCCAAGCCTTCTCTTCTAGTCCCAAAAACTTATGACTACTTAGAGCTTAGTTACTTAGCTCCTTTTATACAATCCCATGGTCTGCGGATAATGGGTAGGTCTTTACAGCCGAATTTACACTTTACAAAATAAGGGGGGACAACCCTTTATGGCTCTTGACACCTTCGCACTCTGTGACCACAAAATGTGGAGACTTTACTACTTTATTACAAAATTGACCCAAAGCATGGGCTTTTAGCCCCAAAACTATCCTTGGGGGATCCCGTTCTTAACAGGCCCCCAACACAAACATCATGACTCGCCCTCGAGTCACTCTGCAGGCGCAAAGATCTTAGCGCGAAGACCTCCTAGCTCAACGTGTATGATCGCAACCTCTGCAGTGCACTATGTGGCTGCTTGCTTCGCTTCTTCAACCATCTACTCGATCACTGCTCTTGAACTATCGGCCTGAAGCTTCTATTGAGTGGCTTGCAAATTCGCAAGCTTTCCATCAATAGAGGTTGTGATTGCGTAAGCCTCATCCAACCAGGTCTTCAATAGTGCCTTCAAAATTTCCTCCTTATGCTGCGCTGCATCTACATGTTCTTTCAACTCTTTGGCCTCCTGTAGCTTTGCTAGTCTCTGCGTTAGCATGATGGTTTGCGCTATACCTTTTACTTCATCATAGCACTGCTATAGTTCTTGCGCTTCTATATCCAGTCACTGTACATTAGGGTCCTTCTTCAAGATCGTCAGGACCTCGAATGACTGTTCAAAAAGTTGTGTGTAGTATGTTACTACATTGTCTATCGCCATTGTTGCCTTTGTGACAGCGGTTGCACACTGCTCCTTTACTTCTGATGGAGTTGAAGGCTGAGCCTTCAACTGTAATTATGTAATCTGTAGGTTCTGCTCTAGCTGAATCTTAGCCATCTATGTGCGAGCATCGCGCACCCCTATAGCAAGCTTGCGGATGCACACCTTGACCAATTCTTCCTCAGGAATGGCCAACTCCGGGACCATTCGACATGCCTCCTCCACGACCTGAACTAAGCGTTGGTTTCCGTCTATTACCTCGGTCATGACGGTGATGGCAGAGTCTCGCTGTAGGGCCATATATTCGTTACTAATCCTCTGCCTGCTGATCACCTGTGAAGTGCAGTTTTTGTGTGCCCTAAGCTCTATAATCACTCCATCTTGCAATAGGTGGAGCGCCTCACTAGTGAGTGCTGCCAGATTCAACCCCACTCCCTTGAGGGCACTAATAGTGGGTCTGTCAGCTTCATTCTCCATGGTTAGTGCTCCATCGGGTAGCACTATTGCAATGGAGACCTTCGCGCATAGCATCTCGACAGCTTTTGAAGTACCGATAGTGATGCTGGTGGACACCATGCTAGCCTGTGACGCGGGTGTCTGCATCTCCTACAGAACTGTCTGGATGGCCCCCAATATTAGTTTTCGCTATTGCTCAAATTGCTATAGGGCCTCTGTGATGACATCCCTCACTGTGTCTCCAATGTCATGCAAATCACCCTTTGTGAGGGTGATTGGGTCCAGTGACGTCTTAGTGGCCTTGTATTTCTTCCTTGACTTTCTCTTGTTCTCTTGGACACTTGATTGAGGCGGACGTCACCTGTGAGTTTGCGCCATGCTTCTCAGTTTGTTCATCTATTTCCTCCTCTATGTCAGGCGAAGGTGACCTCGTGCCTTTTTCAGAGCCCCACTCTGTTCCACCTATTCGTTGGGCAGCATCACACTCCACCTGGGCCTTGTCAGCGGCCTCCTTCTTCCTCTTCTCATCCAGCTGCCACATCTTGAGCTTGGCCTCCTCCTTCTTGCGTTGCATGACAGACTTACTCGCCCCCACCACCTAGTCTGATGTAGTGCACCACTTTGCCAGCCAATGATCAAGCACTGCATCAATTGCGTCGTCCATTGCCAAGTAAGGCAACTAATACAATGTCTACGAAGGTTCCTTCCACAACCTGATTGACACATTGTGAAAATCTGCCTTGAACTTTGCGTAGCCCTGGAGGTTGTTAAACATAGTAGGCGACAACTACGGTTTGTGATTGATAGCCATGCAGATGTTCATATCCATCAAGATCCAGAATACCTTGCTGTCCTTGATGTGCTGCACATCCTTGGTCACCCACAACAAAGCGTACTTTGCAGCTTCTGGTAGGTCTGGTGCAACCGAGGGAAATTGACTATCTTCAGACAGCTCCCATGCTACCAACACAATAGATATCAAGAGCCACGCATAGTGGAAAGTCTTGCTGAGCTCATGTCCCTCGCAGCAGTTCGTAAGGAACTCACCGCAGAGATAGTGCACCCACTTGAACTGGACTCCTTCGGTGCATTGGGCTGCTAGCGCGACGATAGGCGTGGGTACCTCATCTGCGTGGCACTTCCTCATCACCTTTTCAGCCAAAATCTATGTGGCCACCTCTACTGCAACGTCAATGATACTTGAGATGGCATAACCCTGCGGCTTCTTCACAAGATTAAAGTTTTCCTTCATGGCCTCCCCGAGGACCTGCTCACCACCTTTTCCGCCAAACATCATGGTTGGATTTTCTCCTATGTAGGGAAGCCGCGTGATCCTATGGATCAATCTGTCGATGATGGGTATTGGCTCCTCCAGCCATAGACACCCATCATGCACCAATCATAGTAGTTGCTTGATGACCAATATTGTAATCGGTGTGCGGTTGTAGTGCGACACCCATAGCAAGTTGAGTAGACCTGCCTTGTATACTCCCCTGAGCCACTTCTGCGGCTCCAATGCGGTCATCCTGGTGGTTGTGTTAATAATGCTATGCATTAGCTGCTTGGTCACTAAGTGTAAGAACTTCTCATGGTCGGCTAAGTCCCAATCTTCCATCTTTAACAGAGGAACCTGCCTCAAGCGCGGTCCTTCAAAGAAAATCTCATTTGGCACCAGAGGGGTTTGTAAGGGGACCTTACTCTTGTCATTGTCTTTTGGCACCTTAGCCTTACCCTTGCGTGAAGGGACATACTTAGGAAACTGAGTGATAGGGTCAACACCCTGGACTTCAACTTCCTCCACGTTTATCCCCAAGTCCTCATCATCCATCGGGATGTCTTCGATTTCTTCCTCCTCCGGCTCTAGATTGATGGCTTTACCCTTTTCCTGTATGGTGGGCTTGTCCTTTAGTGGGTTTCTTCTCAGTGATGCGTGCATCGGTATCGCAGGCTGCTTGCCGTTCTTATCTTTCGCACTGTCCTTGGTTGGGGTCGGCTTTGGTCTAGGCGTCTATGGTAATTTGGGAACTTTTTTTAATACTTCTGCAACTTTCAAGACAACTTCTTCTGCCTCCCCAACAACCTCCGACACAACCTCCTTGGCTATCACTGCTTCGGTATCCATAGCTTATGTGGGTGCCAACATGACACTATTCACCAATTCTCGTGTCGCATCTGGTAATTGTTCAAATGCCGAACTCGCTACTAGAGCTTCAAAAATTTCTCAGTTCATGTGCGCCTAAGATCTCAACAACTCAATTCTGAAGACGCCAAGTGTTTTTTGCTGGGCAACCACCTGTAATTTATAGGGAATTTTGAATAAAAATCCGACTGTTCCCCCCACATTCAGTTCATTAATGTTAGATTGGTGGCAGATTTTCAAGGATATGACCTATAAATTTTGTCTTAAATGTTGTCCGCCCACTCCATTTGGTCGTAATTCTAGCATAAAATAATGAACAGTGACTTTAACAGTCACTTTCTGACTGACCTACGCGATTTCTCCCTGAGTAACGCAACTCCCTGCGTAATGTCGCGAACCTCGTGACACTTCCTTGCTTCGCAAAATTCTCCAAACGTGCAGCTCCCCAACCCAAGTAGTGTATTTTATAGTCTCGCACCTCCTTTCAGCTACTTGGAGCGCTAAGACTATGCTAACCTCATATAGTCACATGGGCAGACCATCGACGTATGGCTTCAATTGGCTGCAATTCACATTTCCTGGGAAGGGATCTCCATTCAATTTAACCAACTGAACCGCTCCATCATCGGTAATCTACTTAATGATATAGGGCCCTAACCAGTGCATTTTGAATTTCCCTGGAAATTTATCAAAGTTGCTCTCATATAACAAAACTAGGTGATTTACCTTAAATGTGTGCAACTTAATGTGCTGATCATGCCATGATTTTTCGCGTTGCTTTTGGACCTATTGGTGGAATCCAGTTAGAAATCTCTCTTCCTCAAGCTCAGCCAACTGCACAAGCATCTCTTCAAGGGTTCTATGATCTGTCATACCTGTGAGTGCCACTATGTGCAGACTAGGCATAATGGATTCCATGGGAATTATTTCTTCAACACCATATACAAGCCTAAAGGGTGTCTGTCCAGTCAACTTCTTGCATGTCGTCCGATAGGCCCATAGTACTGTGGGTATGTGTAGGTCCCAATCACTTCGCTGAGCGTTTCAAACCTTGGTCAATGTTTTATCCAACACTTTATTGAAAGCTTCCACCATCTCATCAGCCCGTGGGTGATAAGGCATGATTTTCTAGTGATATACCTGAAATTCCTCTGTTAGTACACTTATCGTCTCGTTCAGAAATTCAATACCACGATCACTCATCAGAATCTTTGGACACCCAAATCACGTCAGTACATACTCAAAGAGGAACTTCGCAGCAGTCACCCTGTGCAATCCTTCACAGGCTGTGCCTCCACCCATCGAGTCAAATACTCTGTCGTGGTGATAATGTACCATGCTCCCGTCTTCTTCCCTTAGGCCTGAATGGGTCCCACAAAATATATCACCCATTTCACAAATGGTTGTAATGTCATCTATGGATTCTGAGGCAGCTGATCCCTCGGCCATGGCCTGCCCGTCCTTTGACACACATCACACGCCTTACAGTAAGATTTTGAATCCTGATGGAGGGTTGGTCGCCACAACCCTGTGCGTAGAATCTTCTGCACGGTCTCTCTCCTTGCATAATGACCTCCCGCGGTGCCCCCATGAGCGTCTACGAGGATACTGCTCCTTTCAAACTTTGGTACATATCATCGTAATACTTCATCAGACCCCATTTTGTACAGATGTCCGACAATGACAGAAAAGTCTGCCGCGCGTACCACTAACTCCTTCTGCTAGACAGTGTAACCTTCTAGGGCGGTTCCTGTCTTTAGGAAGTGTATGACGTATTCAAAGTGACCACCGAGATGTGCACAACAAATAGTTGCGCGTCATGCAATCCCTCCTCCAAATTAGTGGGCTCTTACCCTATTTCGATGCGCGACAAATGGTCCGGTCCCACGTTCAGTCATCTAGGCTTCACAATAACCTCAAAATCATACTCGTGGAACAATAACAACCATCTGTAGATTCTCCCCCCCTAACAAAGGCTTATTGACCAGGTATCTCAATGTGGAATGATCCATATACATCTTAAAATGGCCACCCGACAAATAGTGTCTAAACTTTTGGAGCGCGTATACCATGGCTAACCCTTCACGTTCGGTGGTGGAATAGTTCTTCTTAGCCTTGGATAACCTTCTACTTGCGAATGCTATGGGATGGTCCAATTCTCCTTTGCCAGCCTGTGTTAGTACTGCTCCTAGCGCTAAACATGATGCGTCAACATGTACATGAAACTCCTTCTTCCGATCCGGGAAGAATAAAATCAGCGCGGTGACCATATTTTCTTTCAATACATCCAATATTTTCTTACAGTCCTCATTCTAGTAGAATGTGACATCCTTTTTCAACAACTTCTCCATAGGTGGGGTGATCTAGGCATAGCCCTTGATAAAATTCCTGTAATAGCCAGTATGTCCTAAGGTTACGTGCAACTGTTTTACACTCTTCGGTGCTTCCAAGTTAATTATCACCGTGATCTTCGCGGGATCTACCATTGGTCCCTTCCTACAAACCACATGACCTAGAAGAGCCCCAAAAGGAACAAAAAACATGCATTTCTTAAAATTGAGCGCAATTTGGTACATTCAACAAGTATCTAGCATCAGGCGCAAACTTGTGACATGGCGTTTGACCAGCTCAAACATAGTCTAGTCATCAAAGTAAACTTCCAAAAAATTATGAATAAATTCCTTGAACGCAGCAATGACTACGCGCGAAAAAGTTGTAGGCGCATTTTTCAATGTGAAAGGCATTACGGTATACTGAAAACATCCCCACTTAGTCGCGAAGGTCATCTTACTTCTATCCTCTGGTGATATTTTGATATGATGGTACCCAGAGAACCCATCAATGAAGGAATATGCTTCCTAGCCACCTACATTATCCAACACCTCATTAGTGAACGTAGTCGGGAAAGGATCATGTACGCAAGCATCATTCAACTTCCTGAGATCTACGCATATCCTTATTTCATCCTTCTGCTTCTTTTCCTGTACCACCATTGGGCTTACCCAGTCAGAGTCTTCTATGGGATCAATGATGCCTGCCACGAGCAAATTGTCAGCTCTAAGCAGACCTTCTCCTTATACTTCGGATTGAGGTGGTAAGGCCTTTGCTTAACCAGCTTCGCATTGGGTTTTAACATGATCTTCATAATGCCCAGGTCTCCTATTATCCATTTTATCTTTGTAAACTTGGTAGGGAACAAATCCTGGTATTTGCAGAGCAATTCAGTGACCTTATTCACCATCGCTTCATCCCAGTAATCTCCAACCTTTGCGAATTTGGGCTCCGCCTCCGTACCAATTTTTACTTGTTTTGTTTTCAGTGGTGCGGTTATATCAGAATTCTCAATCTGTGATCCCTCAATCTCGTTGTGACCCTTGGTTTCAGGGATGTCAATATTTCACGGATCCTCATCTTCTTCTTCAGCAGTCATGTTATAGCATTCCAGTGCATGGCTTAGCTGAGTAGCCCAATCGGGTTGAATCAGATCCAAAGGACCTTGCGGTATCCTAAAGATTATTGCTTTCACTTCTTCTAGTGCTTCGTCAATACAGTCAAACCCGTCTTGAAAGATGAATGTCATTATGGATCCTTTGCGCAGAATATCCCATTCACCTGTACCATGGTGGATCTCTGTTTCCAAGTACCAGTTCATCGGGATGACATCCAAGGTATGACGGAACAAGTGCACCCAATCTGGTTGGGGCTTCGTTCCACAAGCCTAAGCCCATTTGGCCAAGTGTGCGTGTAGATCGTCCTTCCCATCATATTTTTCTATCATTCATACCTTTGGTTCCCTCATTAAAAATAAAAATGACATAATTTGAAATCCATGGTGTTAAAAAGTGGATGGAAATAGGGAAAAGGAAAGATGATAAAACAATACCTTCTGAGGGTGGCCATATTACCATTATCCAAGCATATAGTTGAAGCTCCTTTTGTTCATGTTAAGTGAATCACCTACACTAAGGGTCCCACATCCATGAAAAACTGTATATTTATGAATGGTATAACTCCAAAGCAGATTCCTGAGAGGATCTTAAATCCATTCTCAGAGAGATATGATAATGAGTTAATCTAAAGACAAAAAAACCAAGTAAATCATATTGTAAAATTAACTTGAACACCATAGGCATGGCCCTACTACCAACAAGATTTTATAGCCTCAACACAGATTCCCTTTAACCCAATGAATTTCTTATGTCCAATTTGTTATATATATATATATCTAGAGTCATTTAAAAGCCTTTACATTGGATTAGACATTAATTGAAGACCGTTATCTTAGCCTCATAACCAACTAACGACACTGTCATTCACAAGAACCAACAATAATGAACAAGTTCGTTCATGATGATACCTCTTGTCTTTGAGATTTTCAAGTGAAAGCCGTTACCTTGGGTTGGTGACAAGTATGAGTAACATCGTTCTTGT
This sequence comes from Pinus tabuliformis, assembly GCA_031772625.1. NCBI lineage: Eukaryota > Viridiplantae > Streptophyta > Pinopsida > Pinales > Pinaceae > Pinus > Pinus tabuliformis. Next base: position 539,728,285 of record CM062820.1, on the reverse strand, counting down.
TAAGATCCATGATCATGGTAGGTCAACCTGTTGGCCTTGCTACCCTAAAGACTCATTTTAAAGAAAACATCTTAGATAATGACTCAAAGATCTCTCAAGTTAATCATTCTAGGGTTGTCATGAGACCTCATTAGGTTCTTACATGAGTGGCTGACCATAGGATATAGTGCACGGGAATTGCAACTAATGTGGATCACGTAGTAAAGTTTGCATGAGGAATTTACCTAGAGAGGATTCTCCAAACCATTCTTGACGCTATGGGAATATCTCTCTTAAGATAGAGGGACATTGTGGTGATAAGGTGGTATATTCAATCAAAGAAGGATTATAAGTCTACCATGGAACTCAAGGGTTATAGAATTTTTGAGGAACCCGTTGAGGAAAATAAATGTTAGTCCAAGTATTAAATGATGAAATGTTTTGATTTTTAATGTACCTTGAAGTGGTTTCCCATGGGTTAGTTTCTACCTAGGGAAATGTGTCCAAATAATTAATTTCCTAAGTGTGACTTTATAAAGTGAAAGTGATTTTGTAAGTGGTAAAGCCAATGCTAAATTATAAAGTGAAAAGTGACTTTAGACATAAAGAACAATGTGGGTACTTTATTTAATCACTGAGTTAAAAAATAGAAACTGAGAATTAAATGCACATTTATTCTCATCCCTTGATCTATATGAATGTGAGCCATTAGATCTCAGGGTTTCCCAAAAGTTATTTAGGGAAACAAAAGGGGGAAAGAAAAGAGATATTGCATTCATTCTTCATGAGCATAGAAAGGAGGGTGAGAGCTTGACAAATGTTCTAAAGGAGAAATTTTTTATTTGTTGCAGCAAGGTGAAAGAGTGATTTCTGGGCAAAGATAGGCACCAAAATCAAGGCATAGAAGACAAAAAAAGGTACAAGACGAACATCATTAAATGGTAAAGCCAAGTTTTTGAGAAAACAAACATTTTTTTTGAAAAATCCATACAGTCCATACGAAATTTGTAAAGTAAAGTCTATATAGTTCGTATCCATACAATACATATTTTCTGTTAGGAAACCAGCTCACAAAAAGATAGAAAAGATAGATCAACACCTTAGAAATAAGCCTCTTCGAGGGGTCAACCTCATTTACATTACACAAATGAACAATTCTTAGATGATTCAAATGACAAAACCTCCTTTCTACATATAGGAGTCTAAGGGGTCACAATATAACCAAGCCGGCCTAACAATAATAATATAAAGGCAGAAAAATAACAATAGAGGGTTTGTATGGGGCACAATAATACCAATATGGGGACAATATGGGCACAACAATATTAATAAGGGATACAACCGCAATAGTAATGGGGGAATCACTAGTATCATATGGACCTAACATGCCCCTCTCCTTCAAAAAAACGTTTTCCTCAACACTTGAGTAGTTCTGGATGCTTTTGTATAAATTTCTCATCCTCCCATGTGGAATCTTCAGTGGATAAGTGTTGGCATTATGATTCTGGTATGGCTCTATGTTGTACTTGATGGCAACACCCTCAAGTGGCAAAACTCTATCAGGCTCTCAAAATGATAAAAATTAAGAAGTACGCATGTGCTCAGTGAAAAGCATGCGTACCCGCAGGTATGCCGTGCAGGGGTTGCGACCATACATGCAGGTCACCCGTTCAGAAGGTGCGGACCCCCATTTCACTTACTTCAAGGCAGAGAAGCGCGCTCACGTGGGGTTTCTTAGGTTTGACCCGTGGTATTAAGCCTGCCATTCTTGATTCTATGGTTTTGGCCCGTGGTATAGGATCTATTTTTACCCCGGTTTGGATCCCTTGTATTTGTTATTGATGGTTTTGTCCCATGGTGTGAATAAGGGCTTGACTATAAATAGGGAAGGAGATCACTTGGCTAAGGTATCTTTTGAAAATTGAATATCTAAAGATCTGAAATATTGGGTTATCGGTTTGAAAGCTTGATCTATATAAAAGTAAAGTTGAAAATGAATCTATGAAGTGTGATCTCTCGAGCGCATGATCAGATCTGGGCATCTGACTATCTGAAGCACACTGGGGGACTGCCAATTCGACCCTAATCAGAGGTACGCAGGTGATTAATAGTGCAAGTGCGTGGGTACGCAGAGCAGAAGAAGGTGCAGTGCGTGGGTACACAGAGAAGAAGAAGGCACAATGCGTAGGTACACAGCGCGACAGAGGTTCAGGTGCGTAGGCATAGTGAAAGTACGCGGCGCTACAGAAGCTGCAGGTGCGTAGGTACGCGGCGCGATAGAAGCATTGGTGTGTGGGCACAGTGAAGGTACGCGACGCGTATAAAGGAACAGTGCGTGGATACGCAGTTCAGCTCAAGGTTCTCTGTGGGGATACGCAGAGGTGCAGAAGGCAAAGTGCGTAGCAATGCATGCCAGATAAAGAAAAGTTGCGTACCTGTCTTAAGGCATTTATTTGACTGACTTTTCTCTATTGATAAGGTGTTCTGGGTTTAGTTTTCTGTTACTATTGATCTGGTTACTGCAGTTGACTGGGTAATTTACTTGTACTTGATGATCATTTGATGTTCATGGATCCAGTTTGAAAATTCATGAAAAGTGGTCCTTGAAAGAAAAGAAGTAGGGGGTTGTAGCTTCCTTCCAGGAGAGACTGAAAACGAGAAAGAGTTGTAGCTCTCTGCAGGTTGCAGCCTGCGTACTGGTAAAGGACTGCACCAGTACAAAATCATTGTAAAAGGAGTTTCTAATTGAAAGAAGATAGAGACATATTGCAGCAAGTGGTTTTCACCCACATTGGGTTTCCACCTTACATCTGGTGTTCTTTGGTGTGACTATCTATTTTTCTTGTTCATGCTCATTGTTTTATGGTATTGACATATAAGAATAATTCAAAGTATAAATAAGGAAGATTTATTAAAAAGAACTAGATAATACTGATTCACCCCCCCTCTCAATATTATTTTCAACAATTGGTATCAGAGCAGGTCCTTCAGAGAAGCTTGATCGCTTGAAGGAAGATCATTCATCATGAGCAATTATGAGAGGGAAGCATCAATCAGGCCACCAATTTTTGATGGGACAAACTTCAATTATTGGAAGGTAAGAGTTACTGCCTATCTTCAATCTCTTGGTACAGAAGTTTGGGATATCATAGAAACAGGCTACACTTTTCCTTCAGCTACTCCTACAGATTCGGCCGAGAAGAAGAAATATGAAACAAATGCTAAAGCAGTCAATACTGTGCTGGGATGCTTATCTCAAACAAAATTCGTAAAGGTTATGCAATATAAATCCGCAAAGGAAATATGGGACAAGATTGTCTTGAGCTACGAAGGAGATGAACTGGTAAAGCGTGCTAAACTTCAAACCCTCAGGATTCAGTATGAGAATCTCAGAATGTATAATGATGAAAGTGTCGCTAACTATTTTCTTCGAGTAGACGAGATTGTTAATTGCATGAAAAACTTGGGTGAAGAAATAAAAGAGGCTATTGTGGTTGAATTTTTTTTAAGATCATTGTCCCCCAAGTTTGAATCTAAAGTGTCTGCAATAGAAGAAAAGGAAAATCTATGAATTCTTACTATGTCTCAACTACACGGAATTCTAACTGCTTATGAAATGAGAAAGGGAGGTCCATCAGATAGGAGAGAAGTTGCTTTCAAGGCTTCAGGCAAAGGAGACTACTATGAAGCAAGTCACGTGCCAGAAGAAGAAGAAGAATCAAATTTTGTCAGAAATCTTCAACGGGGTACTGGAAGGTTCAGAGGTAAGTTACCTTTTAAATGTTTTTCTTGTGGAAGAGTAGGTCATTATGCTGCGAAATGTCCGCATAAGGATAAGATTGAGAAAGGAAAGGAACCTGCTAGATGGAACAAGAAACATAATGCAAATAAGAAAAGCTACTACACTCATGAAGATAGTGATGGTCTATCAAATAGTGATGAAGATGAACGAGGTAATGACTATAAACTTTTAATGGCATTTGAAGATGATGATTACATGGATGCTATAGATGTGGATAGCTTTTATGAAGAAATTTCTAGACTCAAGACATGTATAGAAGAAAAGAATATGATCATTGATACCCTACAATCTCGAATTGATGAAAAAGAAAAATATCTTGAAAAGTTAGAAGGTGAAATTGTTGGTCTTAGAAAAGAGATTGAGAAAACAAAGGCTATTAATATTAAGTTTGTCAAAGGATCTGAAACTCTGGATGAGATCATCAATGTACAGCGTTCTCCTCTAAACAAGTCAGGTCTGGGATATAATGGAAAAACTTCTCAACCATCCACCTCAAAGAGTTATCTTGATGCAGCAAGAAGGAATGAGCAAAAGCAGAATGAAGATCACCAGGTAAAGCAGGGACGAATTACATCAAACAAAGACTATCAGGTAAACCAGGGGCAATCCGTCCTAAGGATGAACAAAAGCTACAACCAGCCACAGGTAAAATCCTCTCAATTTGCTTCAAGAATGGATGACAATAGAAATTATAATCATTTGGTTGGAAGGTTTAATAACCGCAGAAGTTTATTCAATGGAAAATGCTTCTCTTGCCATAACTTTGGTCACAAAGCAGTTCAATGTGTTGCATATAAAACAATCATGACTAGAGAAGCTCAAAAACAAAGAAGTATGACCGGGATTACAAAAAGGACCTATAACAACTTTTCAGCTCTTGAAAATGAAGTTGAATGTTCTATTTGCAATAACTTTGGTCATGAAGATTCTGAATGCAGAAGCAGGTTTCAACAAACAAAGGAACAAGCCTCAAGCACCAAAACATGGAGAATAAAGGAACCACAAACAGAAAGATGTGGGATAGCATTTTATGCAGAGGGACAGGAAAATCTATGGTACATTGACAGTGGATGTTCGAAGCATATGACAGGTGATAAAGAAAAACTTGAATCATATTCTGCTTTAGAAAAGGGAAAGAAAGTTTCTTTTGGAAATGATACTCCTGCAGCTATAAAAGGAAAAGGCACTGCTCAGTTAAAAGAAAAAGTCAAAGCTGGAAATGTTTTGTATGTTGATGGATTGAAGCATAATCTTCTGAGTGTCAGCCAGATGTGTGATCAAGGAACCGAGGTGATATTTATATCAAATGGATGTCTTGTTCGTGATCTTGATATAGGTAAAACGGTGATCAAAGGTGAAAGAAATCCAAATAATCTATACATATTTGAAGAAGGACAACAACAATGCTATCTAAGCAAGGATGATGAACACTGGTTATGGCATCGGAGGTTGGGGCATCTAAGCTTTTCACAAATAAGGAAAGCATGCAAATATCAGGCAGTTCGCGGTCTTCCAGATATCAAAATTCCAGACAACACCATATGCAAATCATGTCAGTTTGGAAAGCAAACCAGAACTAACTTTCCAGAGAAGGAAGGATCAGCTAGCATGCCTCTTGAGCTTGTACATACAGATGTATGTGGACCATTCAGGAAAAGGACACCTCGAGGAGAAGGATACTTGATATTATTCATTGACGATTTCTCCAGGTTTGTCTGGTTAGGACTTATGAAGCACAAAGATGAAGCATTCGAAAAATTCAAATCCTTTAAAGCCTTGGTTGAAAATGAATCAGGATACAAAATTAAGTGCCTCAGATCCGACAGAGATGGGGAGTTTACCTCAAATGAATTTTTCGATTTCTGTGAAGAACATGGGATAAGAAGAGAATTCTCTACAACTAGAACTCCTCAGCAAAATGGAGTTGTGGAAAGAATGAACAGAACAATCCAACAAATGGCTCGTGCTATGCTTGATGAGTCTGGAAATTCCGCAACTTTCTGGGGTGAAGCTGCATATGCTGCGGTTGTTATTCTCAACAAAACAAATGTTCGGGTGAAAAACACTCAAACTCCTCATGAGCTCTGGTATGGTGAGACTCCTTCGGTAAAGCACTTCAAAATCTTTGGGAGCAAATGCTATATTAAGAATACTGATGAGAAACTTGGCAAACTTGAACCTAGAGCAGGTGAAGGCATTCTTCTTGGTTATTCTCCACACAACAAAGCATACAAGTGCTACAGTAAAAGACTTGGAAGAATTGTTGACAACATTGATGTTGTGGTTGATGAGAAGGGATACATTCCTAGGCAAGTAAATCATGAAGACATCGAAGAAAATGAAAACTACCCTCAAAGACAGAATGATGAATAAGAAGGACCTCAAGAAGAACCAGAGGAGCAAATAAGAATAGAAGAGAAGACTCCATCCAGATATGTTCAGAAGAATCATCCAGAATCTCAGATTTTGGGCAAAAAGAAAGAGGTGTACAAACAAGAAGAATAATTGCAGAAGCTTCAAGCTATTTGGCATTACTCTCTTCCACTGAACCACAAAATGTGAAAGAGGCATGCAAAGATGAATGTTGGGTCAAAGCAATAGAAGAAGAACTTGAGCAGATCGAAAAGAACAACACTTGGGAGTTGGTTCTTAGACCAAAGGATAAGAATGTTATAGGGACAAAATGGGTCTTCAAAAATAAATTGAATGAAAATGGAGAAGTAATTAGAAACAAGGCCAGACTTTTTTGTAAAGGGTATGCGCAGCAAGAAGGAATAGATTTTGAAGAAAATTTTGCTCCTGTTGCAAGACTTGAGGCCATCCGAATGTTCCTTGCTCTCTCAAGCTTTCAAAACTTCAAAGTATTTCAAATGGACATGAAATCAACCTTTCTGAATGGAGACTTGGAAGAAGAAGTATACATTGAGCAGCCAGATGGTTTCATTCTTGGAAATGATCCAAATCTTGTATGCAGATTGAAAAAGGCTCTCTATGGTCTCAAAAAAGCTCCAAGGGCTTGGTACTATCGTTTGGACAAATATCTTCATCAACAAGGTTTTTCAAAAGGATTAGCAGATAGCAATCTTTATATAAAAGTTGAAAATGACAAATTGCTAATACTTGTTGTGTATGTAGATGACATTATCTTTGGCAGCAATGAAGAAGCTATGAGTCAAAGCTTTGCCTTGGTAATGCAGAAAGAATTCGAAATGTCCTTGCTGGGAGAACTGACATATTTTCTTGGTTTGCAAATCCAACAAAAGGAAGGAGGGATCTTTTTGTCTCAAACCAAGTATCTCAAGCAGATTTTGAAGAAATATGGCATGGAAGATGAAAAACCAGTATGTACACCCATGGTCACAGGATGTAGCCTCAGCGCAAATGATGAATCAACAGCAGTGCATCGACCAACCTACAGATCTATGATTGGAAGAATACTTTACTTGACAGGTACCCGACCAGACATAATGCATGCAGTAGGAATAGTCGGAAGATTTCAGGAAAATCCAAAGGAATCTCATCTTCAGGCAGTAAAGAGAATCTTCAAATATCTTCAAGGAACTCAAAACTATGGCTTATGGTATCCTAGAGATACAGATCTCACACTTCATGCTTATACAGATGCAGATTGGGCCGGAAGCGTGGATGACAGGAAGAGCACAAGTGGTGGTGCATTCTTTATGGGTTCCAGATTAGTATCTTGGTTCAGCAAGAAACAGAGTTCGATTGCCTTATCTACAGCTGAAGCGGAATATGTTGCTGCTGCATCTTGCTGCACTCAACTCCTTTGGATGATGCAGACCTTGCAAGATTTTCAAATCACTTGTATTCCACCCATCTCCATCTTATGTGATAATACAAGTGCAATCAACATTTCAAAGAACCCAGTCATGCATTCAAAAACCAAGCACATACCAATCAAGTATCACTTTCTCCGGGAACAAGTGCTTGAAAAAAAGGTCAAGTTGGAATATGTTCCTTCTAAGGAACAAGTTGCTGATATACTCACCAAACCATTGCCCAGGGAGACTTTTGAATACCTCAGGCAAAAGCTGGGGGTCGTTGATGCATCATCATATTATTGAATCTCTTCTGATTGTTGGTTGTACGTAAGGCTCATCTGGGGTATATGCGTATATGTGCTGGGTTGCGGATTGGTCGAAGATCGAATGACTCAGGTTCAGGGGGAGCATATATTTCATTGTTGGCATTATGGAGGAAGTACAGAAGGAGATCATGGATGCTGATCTGAATATTGCTGCAATATGCCTCTATCTCTTTCATGGTCATTTATGGTGTTTAGTGGATTATGGTTCTTCTTTGCAGATATGGTTTACAGTCAGGGGGAGCATGTTCTCAGGGGGAGCATAACCCTTTGCCCTTGATGTCAAAGGGGGATAATGACGTTGAGGATCTTGAGGTTGCCATCAAGTCCAAAGGGGGAGATTGTTGGCATTATGATTCTGGTATGGCTCTGTGTTGTACTTGATGGCAACACCCTCAAGTGGAAAAACTCTATCAGGCTCTCAAAATGATAAAAATTAAGAAGTACGCATGTGCTCAGTGAAAAGCGTGCGTACTCGCAGGTATTCCGTGCAGGGGCTGCGGCCATACACGCAGGTCACCCGTTCAGAAGGTGTGGACCCCCATTTCACTTACTTCAAGGCAGAGAAGCGCGCTCACGTGGGGTTTCTTAGGTTTGACCCGTGGTATTAAGCCTGCCATTCTTGATTCTATGGTTTTGGCCCGTGGTATAGGATCTATTTTTACCCCGGTTTGGATCCCTTGTATTTGTTATTGATGGTTTTGTCCCATGGTGTGAATAAGGGCTTGACTATAAATAGGGAAGGAGATCACTTGGCTAAGGTATCTTTTGAAAATTGAATATCTAAAGATCTGAAATATTGGGTTATCGGTTTGAAAGCTTGATCTATATAAAAGTGAAGTTGAAAATGAATCTATGAAGTGTGATCTCTCGAGCGCATGATCAGATCTGGGCATCTGACTATCTGAAGCACACTGGGGGACTTCCAATTCGGACCTAATCAGAGGTACGCAGGTGATTAACAGTGCAAGTGCGTGGGTACGCAGAGCAAAAGAAGGCGCAGTGCGTGGGTACGCATAGAAGAAGAAGGCGGAGTGCATGGGTACGCAACGCGATAGAGGTTCAGGTGCGTAGGCACAGTGAAAGTACGCGGCGCTACAGAAGCCGCAGGAGCATAGGTACGCGGCACGATAGAAGCAATGGGTGCGTGGGCACAGTGAAGGTACGCGGCGCGTATAAAGGAACAATGCGTGGATACGCAGTTCAGCTCAAGGCTCTCTGCAGGGATACGCAGAGGTGCAAAAGGCGAAGTGCGTAGCAACGCATGCCAGATAAAGAAAAGTTGCGTACCTGTCTTAAGGCATTTATTTGACTGACTTTTCTCTATTGATAAGGTGTTCTGGGTTTAGTTTTCTGTTACTATTGATCTGGTTACTGCAGTTGACTGGGTAATTTACTTGTACTTGATGATCATTTGATGTTCATGGATCCAGTTTGAAAATTCATGAAAAGTGGTCCTTGAAAGAAAAGAAGTAGGGGGTTGTAGCTCCCTTCCAGGAGAGACTGAAAACGAGAGAGAGTTGTAGCTCTCTGCAGGTTGCAGCCTGCGTACTGGTAAAGGACTGCACCAGTACAAAATCATTGTAAAAGGAGTTTCTAATTGAAAGAAGATAGAGACATATTGCAGCAGGTGGTTTTCACCCACATTGGGTTTCCACCTTACATCTGGTGTTCTTTGGTGTGACTATCTATTTTTCTTGTTCATGCTCATTGTTTTATGGTATTGACATATAAGAATAATTCAAAGTATAAATAAGGAAGATTTATTAAAAAGAACTAGATAATACTGATTCACCCCCCCTCTCAGTATTATTTTCAACAATAAGTTCTTCCACTTGATGAGATACTCCGAAATTGATCGATTTTGTAGTTGTTGAGTTCTTGTTTCTGTGACTCCTTCCTGTTCCAATATAATTTTTCCTTCCTCGTCAAGTTCTAGGAATATTGTTTGAATTGGGAGCTTGTCGCCTATAACCTTCTTTAAACATGAAACATGGAAAACTGGGTGCACTCGAGAAGCTATAGGAAGCTCCAATTTGTATGCCATAGTACCAATATTTTGCAACACTTTGTACGGACCATAATACTTTGGTGATAATTTATTATCCTTCTTAGCCTACTTGAGGGACATTTGTTTATATGGTTGTAGTCGTTGGAATACCCAGTCACCTACATCAAAACTTCTTTCACTGTGATGTTGATCTCCCTTTTGTTTCATTCTATTCTGCGCCAACACGACGTTATCCTTTAAGAGTTGTAGAACTTGTTGTTGATGCTCGATGTGATGTTCCACTACTTGAACCTTAGAATTTTCTCTTAAATATGATGTGATGGATGGTGGCTCATATCCATAAAGTGCCATAAATGGGGTCATTTTTTTTGCAATATGGAAGGAAGTGTTATACCACCATTCAGCCAGAGGAAGCCATTTGACCCATTGTGTATGTTTATCAGATACAAATCAATGAAGATATCATTCCAAACATTTGTTTGCTATCTCAGTTTTCCCATCAGATTGAGGATGATAAGATGAGCTATGAGATAAATGGGTACCAAGACAAGAAAATACTTCTATCCAGAAATTTCTAGAGAAAATAGGATCATTGTCACTTACAATAATCTTTGGGTTTCCATGTAGCTTTTGAATTGTTTCCATAAATGCAGTAGAAACTGTACTAGCTTTAAATGGATGTGATAATGCACAAAAGTGTGCATACTTGGTAAGTCTTTCAACTACCACCATGATGACACTCTTTCCTTCACACTTGGGTAAACCTGTGATAAAATCGATTGAAACCTCCTCCAAACATTGGCTTGGAATGGATAAAGGTTGTAATAGGCTTGGCGTCTTAATTGTTTCAACTTTATTTTGTTGGCAAACCAAACATTCTACCACAAACTTTTGAATATACGATTTAAGGCCATCCCAAAAAAATTCCTTCTTAACCCTGTGGTAAGTTTTTAAAAATCCTGAGTGCCCTCCTAAGGGAGAAGTGTGCAATTCCATAAGAATCTTTTGTTTGAGTTGGGAATTTTTACAGAGGTATAAGCGATTTTTGTACCATAATCAATCATTTTCCCAGCCAAATGTATCAGATGTACTAGAATCTTGTTGTAACTTTCGAATACATGCCCACACTTCTTCATCATTCTTCCATTCCTCCCTTGATTCATTTACCTAATTTGGTTTGATAACAGAAATGACGCACAATAATGCTTCCACATCCTCATCCTTTCTTGAGAGTGCATCTGCCACAACATTTTTCTTCCCTTTTTTGTAGATGATTTCAAAGTCATAACCCAACATCTTTGTGACCCATTTTTGTTTCTCTTCAAAGAATAACCTTTGTTCTAAAAATTATTTAAGGCTATCATGATCCGTTTTTACCTTGAAGTGTCTTCCCATTAGGTAGGGTCACCATTTCTTAAGTACATGTAGTATTGCCAACATTTCCTTCTCATAAATAGCTTTGTGTAAATACTTTCCCTTGTTTGGATGACTTTCGAAAGCAATGGGTCTTTCAACTTGCATTAAAACAACACCAATTCCATTTCGTGAAGCATCACATTCCATAATAAAGGTTTTTGTGAAGTCGAGTGTAGCTAAGACTGGTGCTTGGCACATTTCCTCTTTAAGATGTTCGAAGGCCTTTGTTGCTTCTGGAGTCCATGAAAATGCATTTTTCTTCAATAATGTTGTTAGAGGTGTTGCTATTCTCCCATAATTCTTAGCAAACTTGCGATAATATCATGTCAACCCGAGAAATCCTTGCAGATGCTTTATGGATGTGGGGATTTTCCATTACTTAATGGCTTTAATTTTGCTAGGGTCTACCTTAACACCTTCATGAGATATAATATGACCCAGATATTCCACCTCTTGTACTCCAAAGAAACATTTGCAGCTTTTGGCATATAATTGTTTCTCCTCCAATAGTTGTAACACCCTGTCAACATGTTCAACATGATCCTTCCAAGACTTGTTGTAGATTAGTATATCATCAAAAAATACTAACACAAATTTTCTAAGGAAGGGTTTGAAAATGGAATTCATCAAACCTTGAAATGTAGAAGGTGCATTGGCAAGGCCAAAAGGCATGACCGAAAATTCATAATTACCCTCATGAGTTCTAAATGTTGTTTTCAGAATGTCTTCAGCCTTCATTCTGATTTGATAATATCCTGAACGAAGTTCCAACTTGGTGAATTAAATTGATCCATGCAATTGATCCAATAATTCATCAATGACATGAATGGGAAATTTATCTTTAATAGTGAGCCTGTTGAGCTCCCTATAATCTGGACACATGCACCATGATCCATCCTTCTTATGCACCAATACTACTAGAGTAGAGAAAGAACTTTGACTAGGTTGAATTATACCATCCTCTAGCATTTCTCCAACCATACGTTCAATTTCACTCTTTTGGGCATAGGGATATCTGTACGGCCTGATGTTTGGAGGAACACTTCCTCAAATCAAATGAATAGCATGATCTTGATCATTAATAGGTGGGAGACCTTTGGGAGTCTCAAATACCTTGGAATGATTGTCCAAGAGTTTTTGGAGATCTAGAGAAATAGATGATTTTGATGTGGAAACATCTAGTGAACATAATTGTGCAATTACACCTCGTTGTTCCTTTTTTAGAAGTTTTTTCATACCGTTAGAGCTGATTATCTTTCCCGGTTTCCCTGTAATACCCCTTAATTCAACTTCCTTTCCTTCCACAGAAAATTTCATGAAAAGTTCTCGAAAATTAAAATCTATTGTACCCAAGGATTTTAGCCATTGGACTCCTAGTACAACATCAGCACCACCCATTGGAATGGAAAGCATTGAGCTATTCAATACACATTCTCCCATGGATAGATTGATATTATGGCACTTTCCAGAGCAATTTATGGTTCCTCCACTTGGAACCATCACTTGACACTCTAGTGGTGGATATAGGAAGCAATTTAATTCTTTTTCTATCTTACAATGAATAAAATTGTGGGTACTTCCTGAATCAATCAACAATACTACCTTTTTCTTCTTGACACGTCCTTCTATCTTGATAGTTAGAGGAGTGCGAGGTCCAGCCAATGCATTACAAGATATGGTCAGATTCATTTCTTATTTATCTAGGGTTTGTTCCTAGAGTATATCCTCTTCTTTTGACATTTCTTGTTCCTTTTCTTCCTCCTCTTCACAATCTATGTAGAATAATTTCTTCTCAGCACACTTATGACCTTTAGTGTATTTGTTATCACAAATGTAACAAATCCCTTTTGCTCTTTTTTCTTCCAATCTTTGTGGTGTCAACCTTATAGGCTGTGGAAGGCTAGGGGCAGGAGCGCTTCCATCGTTATAGTTGTGAGTGGTAGGCTTCCTCGTCACCATAATTTTTCTTTCCATTTTTCTTGCTAACCTAAATTCCTTCTCCAATGAATCAAGTTCCCAAAGGCGAACCTCATGTTAGATATTATCCTTTAAAGTTCCTATGAACACATAAATCCTATGCTCCTCTCGAATACCTTTTACCCTTATGTTCTATTTTTGGACGTCCTCAATGTGCTCCATCATTGAACCCTTTTGTTTGAGACTTATCAATTGGATAAAAAAGGTGTTTCTTTTTGTATCCTCATAATGTGTTGTCATTTCTTCTGTAAAAATTGCCTAGGTGACAATTTGTTTACGAGAGCAAAGCCATCGATACCATACAAACTGATTTGGTTCCAAATATATAGTTGCAATACGTACCTTTTGTGTGTTTTGCACATTATGGAGATCGAAAAATTGCTCCATCTATAGTATCCATGTTGCGGGATCGTTGCCATCAAACTTTCTCATATCGATTTTTAGAATATGGTGGGTCTTCAATCGAACATTAGAGTCTATGAAATCATGATTAACATTTCTTTTGTTCTCATCATGAGTTTCCTACTACCCTTTCACCATTGGTGACTATTTCTTGTAGCAACTTATTCAAATTTATCTTCAATTCTTCCATCTTATCATCCATGCCATTCATCTTAGCTTCCATGCCATTCATCTTAACTTGCATGCCATTCATATTAGCTTCCACACCATTCATCTTGGCTCCATTTACCTTTAGTGAGAGTGAAATTTGTTGCGCTTGGTCTTGTAATTTTGATATATCATGTTGCATTTCTTCCTCTTCTTCATGAGGCATGCTAGAGATTTCAGGTTGTTTACTAGGTGCTTCCATTTTCTTTCTTGAGGGAATTAATTAATGGGAATAATTCTTCACTATTCCCTTTGAATTCCTTCAAACAAATTTTTCCAACCAATCTTATGCAAAATAAAAAAATTACACCTCTTTTTTTCACTTTCTAAGAGCTCGATATTGAATATGTTGTATCTTTGTAACCACGAATCTTGAATATATGAAATCTCCTCCTCCGGTAGCCCTTAGATTCCTCTTTCGAACCACACAAGTCTGAACAAAATTGGATTCTCCAAGGAAGAGTTATGCCAAATCTCCCACGGTGACCTGATTAAAGACTAGTTCAGTAGAGAAAACTTGTATGATGTACCGTGTCTCACTATTTCAACCTTAGGTTCTGAAAATGATGCTCATAAAAACTACAGTCCGTCCTCTTTCTGTAAATTCTTATGAAAATTCAATCTGATATTGAGAGCGAAAGTTATGATGATTTTCCCAAGGTGACCTATTTGAAATGTAATTTAGGGGTCTGCAAAAACCCTAACTTCCTCATATCATATCTCCGAGAATATAGCGAGACAATCTCTAAAATTCGACCCAAGGTTCAACATGATTTTGTCTCAAATCGATTTTTTTCACTTCTAAAACTTTGCAAGAAAAGAGTTATAGTGAAAATGCCATGATGTCTTGTTTGGAGCAGTGAAACCCTAGAATCCAAAGCTTTCATACCAAATGTTAGGAAGCTAGCTCACAAAATGAAAGAAAATATAGATCAACACCTTAGAAATAAGCCTCTTCGAGGGGGAAACCTCCTTTACATTACACAAATGAACAATTCTTAGACGATTCAAATGAAAAAACCTCCTTTCTATATATAGGAGTCTAAGGGGTCACAATATAACCAAGCTGACCTAACAATAATAATATAAAGACACAAAAATAACAATAGAGAGATTGTATGGGGCATAGTAATAACAATATGGGGACAATAGGGGCACAACAATATTAATAAGGGATACAACTACAATAGTAATGGGGGAATCACTAGTATTATAGGGACCTAACATTTTCAACTTCAAGTGGGCACAGAAATGGAGGCAAAGTGGACATACTTTTCAAGGAGTTTTGGGCTGAAATATAAGTTGTATTTGTTGTTTTGTTTTGTCTTCATTTTTCGTGAACTTGAAAGGTAAATAAATTTCAAGAGCTCTCTAACAGTTTTCACAGGAGATAAGATCGAAGGGATTTTGCATAGGTCTAAGTTGACAAAAACTATGTGTATTTTTATGTGTGTTAGTGTATCTTTATGTCCATATTTATTTTCAGCATGTGTTAATAGTCCCATGTGTTTTACTCTCAAAATTTCATTTCAATAATTCTATATGTTGAAGGAAGGGGAATTTAAATGAATGTGAGTGATAAGGTGAAGGAAAATTTTTAGTCATCAAATTTAAACACAATGCTTTTATTCTTCTTGAAAATCATTGCAAATCGTCCAATTGTAAATTTAGAGAGGCTTGCCTAACTCCTATATTTGAAGTAGATTTCAAAAATTGAGATGAAAGATATCAAGAATTCTTACAATATTGGAGATTCCTCTTGAATTACTAATGCATAATTCACAAACGTCGTCATATAGTAAGTGAATAACATCACCTACTCCCATACTATTTAAAGGCTCTAAATTTAATCTTTGACTCCATTGAGTAAGAGTGTTTTCAGGGTCTCTTTTGTCAAATGTTTGTGTTTTAATTTTTTATTCTTGTATCTAAATCACTCCACATAGTCCTCCAAACTTTCATCTTCCCCTTCTATCATTCCAAAAATATGTTCACTCCCATGACAATAGTCTTGATATTTCTTCAAGAATGCATTCTTTATGTATTCCCATGTTTGAATGAAGTTCCATCCAAGGCTCATGAACCACAAGAGAGTTTCTTCTTTAAGAGTGGTAGTAAACACTTACAACATTTGAGCATTAGTACAATTACCATATACTATACAAAGCACTTCAAACTCAATTAAAAATGTATGAGGGTCTTCATTTTCCAAACCATGAAATTTTGGTAGAGAAAGTGGGGGAATATTGTGCATTTGTACCACTCCTAGTGAATATTTATTAGGGAATTCAAAGGTCATTATGTGTGTAATTTCGTCCAAAAATAGAATAGGTTCTCCATGTACTACTTCTATACTACTTATTGGATGTTCCTACCAAGTGGTTAGTGAAATAGGTGCATTGGATGATTGATATTAAGCCTGAAACTCCTCATTGAAAAATTCCTAGAAAGACCATTTTTTTATTAACAAAAAGATACATGGTGAATAGTGTTAGCAAGTGGATAAGTATATATATACAAGGGGTTTTATACAACACCCTAAAAATAAAAATAAAATGTTGAGTAAAGAAACAAAATCTCTCAAAAAAACTAGGTGAAGAGAACCAAACTCCATGGACACACATTTAATGTCTGAGGGCTTCTAGGCTAAACAATGGAAATGGCATAGAATGACTCCAACAACTTTCAAAGTAAAACCCTAGACTATTTGTTCATACCTTGAGTTCCTTCACTTAATCAATCCATGCTCTAATCATGCACTCCAAAACAATATTTAGAAATAAAATCATAAACACTAATCCAACAATTAGTCAACAATGTGTAAGCAATTCCTCTTATTATCCATTAAAAAAAATCACTCCTTACTCTACATTATGCACTAACAATCTTCCAAGTTCTTGAAAACAATGCATAAACTCCCAACTCAATTCCTATATTAAGTATGGAAAATTAAAAAAAAGCACAATTATAATTTTGGACACTAGCTACTTCACTCATTAACTAATCAAGCCAACTGAGATTACAAATGAAATAAATGATGATGAAATCTAATAAGAATAGAGGCCTCAATACAATAATTCCAAAATTGTACTTAAAAGAATCTAAACATGTATTTAACTATTCATGCACTATATCAATTCCACTCTCATATTCCTATGTTGTTCAAGCCAATCAAAGAGATATTCCAAAGTGTGGAATCTAAAATTCAAAAGAGTATATAGAGGTTTTGTTCCTACCCTTGGGTGTTATTTAACTAATTTCTAAAACATCTTAAGTTTAAAAACATTCAGAATTATTATGCTTACACTCTTATGAAAAGATCAACTTACTCTTGTTTCAAATACTCACAACAACACAAAATCTTCAAGAGAGAAATGTCATGAAATATTGGTATTGAACATCCAAAATCCTAAACCTAAAACCATCAAAATTTAATGACACAAGCCCACCATATAGATGTGATTATTTAAAACACACCATGGACATAGAAGCCACTTAAGAGTTTGTTTCAAAAATATAATATACAAGTCTAGGGGAAGATTTTAATAAGAGAGACCTTTACAATGCAACAACAAATCTTAGCTTTCATAACCTTTCAAATTAAATCGTACACTGAAACCAAACACATCAAATGAACAGAGCTTATAAACAACATGTGCACACTTATGCAAATGATATAACACTAGTTTCACACTCCACAAATGTATTCATGAAAATTCATAAACACCCTGCTACTAACTAAATGATAATGAGGTGGATTAGGTAGAACCTAGCAAACCAACTCATTTGGTCATGAGGAAAGGAATGAAGTACATAGTATTTAGAAACATTAACAAAATTGAACACAAATGAAGATTGAACCTTACATTGATGCTATATTAATGAAGCCTAAGTTTTTAATATATCACAAGCTTCAGTAGTCCAGCTCCTGTTGATCAAGGATGGGGGTGGAACCCAAGCACTCAGCTTACAACAACATGAGAGTACAAAGAATGGTTTGTTGTCATAACTCATCTTATATGAATTTTGTAATACAAATTTATCTTTAGACAAGTTGATCCATTACATGCAAGATTGAAAATTGAATCCCAACAATCTGCCATCAATGGGGGTCTTGTACAACCACTATGTAATCAAGGAAATTGAAATATGATTCATAACTTTCCATTTTTTTTGTAAATCTGGGCATGATTTAGAATTATCTAAGAAAATTGTATTTTTTACAAAACTTCCTCAAAGAACCCCTGGTGATGAATTTTGGAAAAGGGTTCTATGGTAGCCTTATTTTACTATTTTTCAACAAAATTGGTGTTTTAGAATTCCAAGATACTTTTTCATATACACCCAAATCAAGAATAATTTTGGAAGTCTGAAAAGTGCTTAGAATTTGGGGTTGTAGCATTAGTTAATTTCAAAAAATTCTAAGTGCATTTTGACTCATATGGAAGTCTTAAAACATCCTTTTGGAGAAAAACCATCTTGAGTTTTTCCCTAAAAGTTCCAAATGAATGAAAGCCCCAGTGAAAGATAAGTGCACTTTGATCAAATAGGATCCAAAATAGTACCAAAGGCATGTTTGTATTAACAAGTAGCAATTTATTTAGAGGTGGCAAGCTTGAATGATGAAGAGGTCCACATATCCTTATTTGATGAACAAGATCTACATTAACAACATTTAATGAACATTAGTCCCCAAAAATGCATATAACAAAGGTGTTCTTAGATAAAATACAAACCAAACACAAGTGCAAGGTAAAGTCTAGAGGTAAAACAAGAAAATAAGGAGAGCATCATATGGCTAAAAAGATCATTAAGTACAACAATTTCAAAGCCTAACACTTCCATGAAAATGGTGAAAAGAAAATTATTATTACTCATGATCTATTCTTAGTGCCAAACATAGTAAAATCATATAGCGATATGCGCAGTTTTTTTTCCTTTTTATTTTTAGTTATTTTACTTCAAAGTATATCCAAACTACTTTTAATAATTCAAAATAACACCATGAACAATTTTTTAAAGGCATGTAATTTATTTGGTCTCTGCCTTGTATTTATTGTTTTGCCAGACTGCAAATGTAAAACCTTCCACTGCATACAAGTTTTTAACATTTGCCGGGATATACTTCCCATCAATTATGTTAATAAACCAGGTATCTCTGATAACAAGGATATAATTATTGTTTTCCTAGACTGTAAATGTAAAACCTTCTACTGCATACAACTTTTTAACATTTCCCGGGATATACTTCCCAGCAATTATGTTAATAGACCATGTAACTCAGATAACAAGGATATAATTGCAGAAGAAATAAAGAAAATAAAAGATTCAATATGTGTATCAAGTTGAAGCAGTTATAAATAAAATGGAGGAATTTGCAGCTGAGGTTTATAATGGTCTCAATGAAATAGGGGAAATTGAAACCGTGGTCGTTTCATTTGAACTCTTGGATAAGCCCTAGTAGATATTGGTATGTGGAAACCTTAGTTTTAGAAAGTATATCCAAATTACGAATAACACCATGAACTTTTTTTTAGAGGCATGTAATTTATTTGGTCTATGCCTTTTATATATTGTTTTGCCACAATACAAATTTAAACCTTCAATTTCATACAACTTTTTAACATTTTCCGGGATATACTTCCGAGCAATTATGTTAATAAACAAGGTAACAAGGATATAATTGCAGAAGAAATAAAGAAAATAATAGATTCAATATGTGTATCAAGTTGAAGCAGTTATCCCTGGATGTTGGTGCCTAACGCTGCCTTCATTGTGATGGGACTGGAGTGGGAGACGCCACCTGCTAGCCTTGTATCGGCTCTTCGCATGCTCTGGTTGGTATCGGCTCCGCTCCCATGAATGCCATATTTATGGGGGGAGGGTCTGAAGGTAGGGGAACAAGCTTATTAACTAGTTTTCGCCATGGTTATACTCTGCTATTTCTTGTGTTGTGTTGGATGGGCGCGGGCGCTGCTAGCTCGAAGCCTCCGCGTTGGTTGGGCTCTTGCTCTACTTCACCGTCTCCAGTTGCAGCTTTGGGCTCCCTTCGGCTAGCCTGTGTGTTTGGACTGTGATATACCTCTCGGGTAGTTTGTTTTGTAATCCATTACCGTGCTGTCATGCTCAGCCGCAGAGGCACCGCGCGGGGCGCTCCTTCTCGCTCTTCCTCCGCTGATGCCTCCTCGCACCCACGCTCTCGCAGCCGAAGATGGAACATTATGAGGCCCAACCAATTTCTCGAACCCAGCTCCCCAGGCTCCTCGTCTTCGCCCTCCTTCGGCTCAGCAATCTTCACTTTCAACTGTTCCCTTAATCGCCCTCGGATCACTGCCCATGTTTCAGTCCTCTTTCTAGAGGAAGCCCAAGAAGAGGGTGAATCCAGTGTTCCGATGCCAATTGCAGGCTCACCGCGAGATATGGAACCGCCGGCTATCATCTAACCAGAATGAGGAGACCCAAGCCCAGGACCTCGCTAACTGAGGATGGTGCAGGATAGTGGAGGAGATTCCCGAAGTTTAATCAAGCTTTGCAGCTTCTTAATAGGTTTTGCAGCCTAGTAGCGAGGGATTTTTTGTGAAATCTGTGGATCTTAGTATCTGCTACTGTGTCAAGGTCAATCTTTTGTTTCTGCAATTTTTTTTTTTTTTCTGTTTGTGTTCCTCTGGATACATGGTCTTGTCCAACATCTGTGCTCTGGACACTTGTTGTTTCATGCGGCCTTCCTTTCTGGCCAGCTGGTTCATTTTGCTCACTATGTTGTAATTTTACACTTTTAATGTGAATAGTAGTATAGTCTTATTTAGAAAAAAAAAAGTTGAAGCAGTTATAAAGAAAATGGAGGAATTTGCAGCTGAGGTTTCTAATGGTCTCAACGAAATAGAGGTAATTCAAACGATGGCCTTGTCATTTGAACCCTTGGATAAACCCTAACAGATATTGGTCTGTGGAAACCTTAGGTTTTTGGCTTTTGAAAAAACTATTTGCATTGAAAACTGAAAGAGTAGTGAAAGCATTCTTTCAGAAACAATATCCTTTGCATAATTAGGAACTTCATCAATTCAATGCCAAAAATATTTATGTAGATAAACCCTAATAATATTGGTTTCTGTAAACCCTAATTTTAGCAAAACTATTTTTGATTTCTTGTTTTTAAAATAATTACATTGAAATCATTTTTTTGAAAAACAATATAGTGAGGAACTTCACCAATTCTATACGATAAAATACTTTGTGTTTGCTAGTCAGGGCTTCACTGTAACATGTAGCTAGTACCAAATGAAAACAAAGAAACAAAATACTAGTTAATTTCCTCATATAAATTCTCTTCTTAAATGTCAAAAGAAAAAACATTTAAAACCCTAAAACGCTGGCATCAGAACGTCCAACCCCTGACCTATACAAACTATGACTCCTTTTGGTCTTTGTGTGCCCCTGAGCAATGGAATATAAACCCTACCATAAATCCTTAAAAGCCATTCCATATACATAAGCCTTCATCATCCAGAGTGTGGATCAAATCCATTCATCATTCCTCTTTCGACTCTTTTAAAAATCTTCATTTTTTTTTTTTTTTAGCATTATTATTAGGGTAAATTATTATGAAATAAAAATAAAAATAAACTTCTATTAAAATAAAAATTCTAGGTTAATAGTTTTCTTAATTAATTTTTGTTGGGTATTTAGGCAAACTTGTGATTTGGTTATGGTATTTTTCATGATATTCATGTGGAATATAGTGTATTTAAATGGGGAATTAAACAAGCCTTAAACACGATCTAACAAGTGCACTAAGCCATCTAATCTCTTAATATGGAGATAGGTTAATATTTAATTGGAGAGTTAAGATGGATCTAGAATGGTTTCATTATTAATTATAAGTATACTTATTAATTTATTTTTTTTGTTTTTTAATATCACTTTTATTTTTATGTAACCTTAAAATTAGTTGCTTAATTATACTTAATAAATTATATATTAGTGTAGTAATGTGTTGTTTAAAAAAAAAATCCAAGCTCTTTAGATTAGGGTATGAAGACTCACATTTGAAGCATTCTACATTTGTTTTCACACATAGAGGATTTTGATAGGCTTCATGAGTGTGGAGAGAGGAGAGGAGGGGAGATATCCCGTCCTACAAAAATGTGGATTGGGCTAGCGAAACGACCCATCCACATCTCCAAATGTTGGAGACAACCCTAATGGCGACCCGGTCATGGGGGCACACTATGAGGCACCACTAAGGAGGCAATGCCTTCCAAGAGCCACCAAGAAGCCGAGGTTTGTGATGCCTGCCAATAAGCTCCAAAATTATGGAAAATATATGAAAGAACATGCCCTCATCTCTAAATTTGGAGGGATATGGCCTTTAGAGAGAGATCTCCTGAAATGTATTTAATTGAAATGGAAACCAAAGGGCAATATAGATCTTAAACTAGGTGCCTTGCGCTTCTTCATAGTCAATTTTACAATTCTTGAAGACAAGGAGCACATCTTCGAAAATGGTTCGTATTTCTATTATAATGCAGGATTATTCATGAGATTCTTGGAAGAATGTTATAACCCACATCGAGACCAGTTTATGGGTGCACCATCATGGGTGTGAATTTTTTCTCTTGTTGTAGACTTCTCAGATCGATATATGTGGAAGGTATTGAAAATTCCATTGGCCACTTTGTAAAAGTTGCAAACTAAACTCGTTGGGGGAGATACACATTATTTGCTTGCATCCGCGTCTATATGAATATAACTGAGCCAATACTTGAATATGTAGAGTTAGAGTATCAAGATGAAGTGTAGCAACAACCTTTAGATTATGAGCATATTCCATTCCACTACAGACGATGTCATGAATATGGCCATCTGTACAAAGCTTTCCCTCTAAATAAAATGGGGATACGAGATCCCCAACCCACAATAGATGGTGGTCAATCTCAGGTGGACAGTGAGGGATTGCAAGAAGTATCCTATAAGAAAAAACCATCAACCAAGAAATCCCATCCTAATGTGTACCAACAAGTGAAGAGAAATATAGACCCTAAGAATTGATTCATTGTATTACAACAACAAGGGGAAACTTCGAAGGCCACAACTAAACAAGTTGATTAATCTGCTAGGGTTTTTCCCAAAATAAACCCTAAGTGAAAACTAAAGGACAAGAGGAGTAAGAAGACAAGGAGAGATCAAATTTGAATGAAGGTGAGGCATTATGGAGATCAAAAACTTAAAAGAGGATTTAAGGAGAGAAGAACAAGTCCTCAAAAGATTATTGAATGAATGGAGAAATTTGGATGAACGATTTATCCCCGAGGACCAAAAAAAGTTTACAAAGGTACATTCTAGGAGTACAAGGCCAAACAAAGCTAGAAACCACTAGATCCGCCAAATCCAATGGGATCCCAAATGGGCAGCCAAGACAACCAAAGTACCCCATGTAAAGGAGTGAAAAAAAGAGGTAGAAAGAACTTACAAGAATCAATACAAATGGTGGGGATTTTCTAGTGAACTCAAGGAGGGTGTTACTAGTTTCTGCGATTTTCCACCAGCTTAATAAGTCTTCTCAATGATTGTGCTCTACTGGAATGTGAGAGGCCTCAAGAGCAGAGGAAAACACACTTATTTAAGAGAAAGATTAAAGGAATAAAATTCAATCATTTTGATGTTGTAGGAAACCAAAGTATGTGAGGGTCAACTTAAGGAAATAACTAGTAATACGAAACTAATGTATGAAGTGCTGGCCCTAAATGCATGTGGCAGTGCAGGAGTGGTGGTGATTATTTAGAATTCATCTAAGATAATGCTTGACTACTCGATGAGTATACCTCACATCATTTCAGGATGATTCTGTGATATAGGTACTAGAGACTCGGCTATCATTTCTACTATTTATGGCCCTAACATCCCAGGAGAGAAAATTAGCTTCCTCTAGTTGATAGTAAGTCTCAAGCAGTTTTTTTAGGAAGAGTTATGGATCATTCTGAGTAACTTCAATATCATTACTTCACTAGAAGAGAAAAATGGATGTATTAGGAGACAAGATCCAGAAATGGAGGCATTTCGAGATCTCATTACAGATATAAAACTAGTCGACATACCCACACACAAGGGAGTGTATACATGGAACAATAGAAGAGGGGGTCAGCACCAAGTTGCTAGTCGCTTGGATCACTTCCTTATATTAGAAGGGCTCATAAGTAGAGATATTTTGTTTGAAGTTGTTATCCTTCCATGCTTGGGGTCTCAACATTGGTCAATCCATTTGGAAATGGATTTGAAGCTCGCTCTCAGACACTACCCTTTCTGTTTTGAATACTTTTGGCTCTGCAACACAGATTTTCTGGCTAAATCTGAAATCTGGTGGAAGAACAACGAGGTTCATGTCTTGAACTACATGCATACATTTCAACTCCAAATGAAAAATTTCAAGAAATAGATAAAAAAAAGTGGAATAAGTTGGAGTTTGGCCACATCATGAAAGATCAACTTGATCTTGAAAAGAGAATGCAAACCATCCAATTGGAAAATGATAATAGAGGGTCTTTCTGACACCCTCACGACTAAAGAATGAAGGGTCCTCATAGAGCTATAAGAAAGGCAAAAACAAGAGGAAATCCTCTAGAAACAAAATTCCCGGATCTAATGGTTAAGAGAAGGGGAAAAAATACCAAGTTCTTTCATCAAGCCATGATTCAACATCGTGAGCATAATGATATCTTCTCTCTAAAATACCTTAGAGGTAATCGACTAGTCAATCATGAAGAGATGGAAACCATCTTGGTCAATCATTTCCACAATCTTCTCTGCAAGTGAGACTAAGATAGGTGAGAGGCTATTGAGAATATCACCAATCAAATTCCCTATTTGGTGAGTAGAGAGCAGAACATGGCCCTAATCAAAAGGTTACTCTCAAGGAAGTAGAAGATTTTTCAAAGAGATAGCGAAGAACAAAACGTGTGGTCTAGATGGCTTCACGACAGAGTTCATTCATGCAACCTAGCACTTCATGGGCCAATATGTTCTAGTAGTCATGGAGGATTCTCGTAGATCTGAAAAGGTAAATCAAGCTTTCAACTCTTCCTTTATTGCTTTAATCCATAAAATGGCACAAAGTGAGGAACTCCAAGGTTTCAGGCCAATTTCCCTTTCTAATGTTATATATAAAGTAATTTCTATGGTGATGGTCAAGGGATTAAAATCTCTGCTGCTAAATCTAATATGTACTGAACAAATTGGTTTTGTTCGAGGGTGGAAAATACTTGGCCCTATCTTCTTACCATTTTTTATGCTTTTGGATTTGACCCTAGATGGATCAATTGGATCGTGTCTTTAATATCCTTGCGAGTAATCTCAATCCTCCTCAATGGCTCCCCTATGAGAACTTTCAATCCTTCTTGGGTGATTCGCGAGGGTGATCCTCTCTCCCTCCTCCTGTTCATTCTGGTGGTGGAGGGGTTAGGTCATTACATTAAGTCAGTTATTCAAGAGAGAACTATAAGTGGGATCTGTCTATGGGGGAATGATCTTCCGCTCACCCATCAACAATTTGTTGATGACATTATGTTGTTTTTCCAAGTCTCCATCCAAGAAGCCATCGCCTTAAAAGTCATTCTCGAGGATTTCATGCAAGCTTCTAGTACATTGATTAATAATGATAAATCAAACATTTTCTTCTTCAATACCCCAACCCCTTCATATGCCTTTTTAGTGAGAACCCTCGGGTTCACCATTGGGTCATTTCCTTCGAAATATCTAGGGATGCATCTCGTCCTTAACCCCCTTAGAACCTCTTGTTGGAAATAACTTCTTGATCGTATTCAACCCATATTGCATCAATGTTACTTCAGTGTGCTTAACATAGAAGGACGTGTGGTCCTTCTTAAGGCAGTACTCTAATCAATGTTGATCTATCAGTTTTCAGGCCTTGCTATTCTCGAGGCCTCCTGCTCTAACATGGTGGACATTTTCAAGAAGTTTCTATGGACATGCACTCAAGAAGCTTAAAAATGGGCCCTAGTAGCATGGGACATCATCAAACAATGAAAGCTCTCAGGGGGTCTTGGGCTTTCGAACCCCTTCAACATTATTAAGGTAATGGGGATGAAACTATGGTGGAGATGGATACAAGGGGGATCTGATTTATGAAAGACTATATGGATGAAAAAATATCAATTGAAATCTTCCACAGTAGAAATATTAAGGATTTAGAACATTCAATTAGGGTCATCAATATGGAACCTTGTTGTGATGAACAAAGACCTTATTGGGTCACACACCTTTTGGGAAATCTGGGATGCTAGGAAGGGGCTCTTTTGGCAGGACTCTTGGAAATAATGCTCTAAGCTCTTCAGAAAACAAGATTTCTCAAACATTTTCCTATTCACAAGTAGCCATAATTTTATAGCAGTGGAGAAGTTTTGGAAGCCATCCCAAAACACGACGTGGTGACAATGGAAATAACCTCAAGACTCGCCGGCCCCAAATTCAATCCAATGAGAGGTGTTTAAAAATGACTTTGCATCGATAAATTTAGCAACCATGGAAGGAAGAGATATTTTAAGATGGGGGTATACACCACGAGGGATGTTCTCAATCAAATGGGCCTACAGGTTAGCTACGGAGGAGCATCCAGAACTTGGGAATCTCGTATGAAGGTAAATATGGAGAGGCAAGGTTTGGCTGAAAGTAACATACTTCATGTGGCTGGTGTGCTGAAAAAGAATTTTAGCTTGGGATCATCTTCAAAAAAGGGGTATCCAAGGCCCTGAAAAATGTTTCATGTGTGACTCTAACGGAGAAGAGATGGAGCACCTTCTCAATCCATGTCCCATAGTGGAGTAGCTTTGGAGAAATATAGGGAAACTCTTTGGTCGTCTCCATCAAGACACCACCAACATCAAGATGTCCATATAATTATTGAGGCAAGGCATTTTCTTTAACCCATTCTTAAATGGGGCATGGAATATTTCCCTCGGCTTCCTCCTGTGGCCGATTTGGAAAGAAAGAAAAAAATAAGTTTTCTAAGGTGAAAGACTATCTCAGGAGGAGATAAGGAAATGTATCATCCAAAATATAAGAGAAACTATTCTAGCAGACAATGTCACCCTTATGACTGGAAGGTAGTGTCGCATGAAGCCTAGATTCTTTCTAATCTGAATCTATCTCCTCAAATGCTTGCCTCAGCCACTTGGAAACCTTTAGTTCCTCTGAGATATTCGACTTCCAAATTTCGTCCCCCTCCTCAGATCTTCCTTAAGTTCAATTTCGATGGCTCGTCTCAAGGAAAGCGAGGGGATAAAACATATGGAGGGTTATTTAGAGATTCTCACATCCAGGCTCTCCACCTATGTTCAGCAGATTATGGCCTTGCCACGAATAATGAAGCAAAATTTAATGCAATCAAGCATGGCCTCATCATAGCCCAAAGGGAAATAATTAAAAGGTTGGAAATTGAGGAGGACTCCACAATGGTTATTGAAGTCATCAAGAAATTGAATCATAATACCCGATGGGATAAGAATAGTAAAAATTGGAGGATGGCTTACCTTGTCAAGGAGATGAGTGAAATACTTCCTTATTTTGATTACATTATCCTGTCGCATATTATGAGGTCCGGTAATAAGGTGGAAAACATTTTGGCCAACTCGTGTTGTTAAAATAAGGATGAATTTATTGACACCAAATTGTGGATCATTCAACATCACGAGGATTTATAACACCTTTCTCTCATCCTGGAGCAAGATATCCGTTAGACCCAAGATCTCGAGATAGAAGGTAACCAAGTCTCCTACAATCGAGGTGAGATCATGCCAAGAAATCCACCTTGGGATTCACATGATGGATGAAGCATGAAGAGATAAGGCAGGGAGGTAGCCATTATTTAGTCTGAGCATCCAGGAACAATGAGCAGTTAATGCTTGAGCCACGCAGATGAGGAAGGGAAAGGGCACATGAGGGAAGAGGTATTTCGCCAAGGTGTTTTGGTGGGAAGAGACTTTGTCAAAGGGAATTTATCTCCTGGGTTGTTATACCTAGTTATTTCTGTGGTGGTGGTGTTTCTCCATAGTGTTGGAGAGCTCGAGGAGGCCTTTCTACTCACCGACTCCATCGGCGTTGTCTGGCTGCATGAATAGCGTTATTGGAATGTTTCTTACCTTAATTCAACCCTATGTTCATGGCATGTATGTCATACTCGCAATAATTGAAGGGTTGTGGGCTGGTCTGGAACGATTTTCTTTGGAGGTCGTCTGTATTCAGTTTCCCTGCAAGAAGAATTCTATATTCAGTGTGTTGTTTCTATCTCGGTCTCAGTCATGTTTGGAACTCTCCTTTCCTACATGGGAATGTTCATCTTTGTCCAATAGTGCTAGGGTAGGTTAGGATTCTGGAGGCCTGAAAAAGGCATAAGGTTTTTTGTGCAGTTAACTCTCCTCCAAGTTTTGTCTCACAATTGTCTAGTCTAGTTCTTTGAGTTTTATGGCATGGTTTTTTTGGGGCCTCGGTATAGAGAGGTTCTCTTTAATACAAAAAATGTTATAGTTTGTTATTGCAACAACAAGGGATGGTTTGTTAATACAAAATTAGTTCTATTTTGGTGGCTCAATCCTGACTTCGCCTCTCTTGTGACTCTCTCTAATATTAATGTAACAATTATTTCTAATTCATGTGTCTACTGTTATTATGTGAGAAACTCTCACTTCAGGCTCATGTGAGTGTACCTTCACTAGCCCGATCGTGCTTAGTTTGAAAGTGCTTTTTTTGTGATCGCTCGGGGTGCAAGTTCGTCGGTTTCTAGAGGCCGTGGTAACATTATCTGCTAAAGAGAAAACATAGACAGAGAATCACCATCCGCCCAACCTATAAAGAGGAGAGGTCTATGCACCAATTCTTAGATCATTAAATATTCTATGCATACCTATAATTTTGGAACTCTAGCTAATGTTAAGCAACTAATTACAACATGAGAGACATAACTCAATTGACGAGTAGCCACAAAATTTCAGGTGGAATATTGGAGGGATCATGTCCTAGACTAGGGAAACAGTCATAGGCGTACCACCCTGTAGAAGAATGTTTTTCAATTATATTGGATTATGAAGAGTCTGATGACCAAAGCGATTATGACCCCTCCAATGAATGCAGGAGAACCTAATCGAGGGTTGTAGGAAATTCAAAATGAATTACAGTTGATCTAGGTCCAGATTCAGTAACAAACCACCTTAGCTTCATTGAGGAATACATTTTGTGTCTCCCCTAGTCAAAACAATCAGGTTCGAGTGCAAAGGACCTAACCCCTGTGGAGTCCTCAGATTAGTAGATGTTAGCATGTTTAGCTTTGTTCGATTTTTTGTTGGTTTGTATATTTATATATGTCGATTAATATAGAATTTGTAGATATCTAAATAGACACTTGTGGCTAGATATTTAGGAATATAAGGCCTTGTTGGACGCACTCAAAACTATCAAGTTTTGGATGGAATATAATGTGTTTTGGTGGTCAACAAACCTCATTTCCCATAAGGCCCATTGAGGCCACCAAACATCTTTTTATGGATGTAACCTGCATTTATATTGAATGAATGAGGAATGACCTACCCAACTTACATTTTCTTTTATATTATTGTATTATTATACATATAAATATGTTAATATATATATATATATATATATATATATATATATATATATATATATATATATATATATATATATATATATATGTGTGTGTGTGTGTGTGTGTGTGTGTGTGTGTTGTTTTTATATATACGGCAGGTAGTGCTGCATGAAGCCCAGATTCTTTATAATTTGAATCTATCTCCTCAAATTCTTGCCCCGGCCTCTTGGAAACCTTTAATTCCTCCGAGATATTCGACTTCCAAATTTCGTCCCCCTCATGAGATCTTCCTCAAGTTCAATTTCGATGGCTCATCTCAAGGCAATCCAGGGGATGCAACATATGGAGGGTTGTTTAGAGATTCTGAGAGATAGGCTCTCCGCCTATGTTCAATAGACTGTGGCTTTGCCACGAATAATGAAGCAAAATTTAATGCAATCAAGCATGTCATCCTCATAGCCCAAAGGGAAGGAATTAAAAAGTTGAAAATTTAGGGGGACTCCACAATGGTTATTGAATTCATCAAGAAATTGAATCATTGTACCTGAAGGGATAAGATCAGTAAAAGTTGGAGGACATCTTATATTGTCCAGGAGATCAGTGAAATACTTCCTTATTTTGATTACATTATCCCGTCACATGTTATTATTTTAGGTAATAAGGTGGAAAACTTTTTTCCCAACTGGGGTTCTCAACGTAAGGAGGAATATATTGACACCAAATGGCGGAACATTCAACATGGAGAGGATTTGGAACACCTTCATCTGATCCTGGAGCAAGATATCCCTTAGACTGAGAATCTAGAGACAGAAAGTAACCAAATCCCCCAATCGGGGTGAGATTAGGCCAATCAATCCACCTTGGGATTCAGATGATGGATGTAACATCGAGATAAGACCAAGAGACAACCATCAGTAAGTCTGAGCATGCAGGAAAAATGAGAAGTTAAGGCTTGAGCCATGCACATGATGAAGGGAAATATTGCACGAGGGAAGAGGCATTTGACCCAGGTGTTTTTGTGGGAAGAGACTCTGTCAACGGGCATTTATCTCTTGGGCTAGTATACCTAGCTAGTTCGGTGGTGGTGGTGTTTCTCCATAGCGTTGGAGAGCTTGAGGAGGAGTTGTTACTCGCTAGCTCCATCTACATTGTCTCGCTGCATGGAGCAAATTATTGGGAATGTTTCTTATCTTAATTCACCCCCATGTTCACAACATGTCTTTCGTATTTGGGATAATGGAAGGGTTATGGGCTGGTCCAAAATGGTTTTCTTTGGAGGTCATATGTATGTGGTTTCTTTGTAAGAAGAATTCTATATTCGGTGTGTTGTTTCTGTCCTGGTCCCAGTAATGTTTGGAACTCTCCTCTCCTGCATGTTAATGTTTATCTTTGTCCAAAGGTGTTGGGGTAGGTTAGGATTCTGGAGACGTGAAAAAGGTAGTTGGTTTTTTGTGCAGTTGGCTCTCCTCCAAGTTTTGTCTGTAAATTGTTTAGTCTGGTTCTATGAGTTTTATGGCATAGTTTGTTTAGGGACTTGGTATAGTGAGGTTCTCTTTAATGTAAACAATGTTATGATTTGTTATTTCAACAACAATGGATGGTTATATAGTTTCTTTGTGCAATATGTGTTTCTCCAAGTATATAAATGGTGGAGTGGTACACCTGGGACAAAATTGGTTCTATTTCGCTGGCTCAATCCTGACTTCATGTGTCTTGTGATTCTATCTAATGTTAATGTAGTAGGTATATATAATTCATGTGTCTACTCTCATTGCATGAGAAATTCTCAGTTTAGGCTCGTGCCAGTGTATCTTCACTGGCCCGGTTGTGCTCAGTTTGTAAGTGCTCTTTTTGTGATGGCTTGGGGTGCAAATTTGTCGGTTTCTGCAGGTCATGGTGGCCATCATCGCTAAATGGAAATCATAAATAGATTGTCACCATTTGCCCAATGTGCAAAGAGGAGAGGTCAGCGCACCAATGCTTAGATAATCAAACACGTAGTGCATACCTATAATGCTTGAAATCCAGCTGATGTTAAGCAACTAATTAGAACATTGGAGAGAGAACTCAGCCGACAGGCAGTCGCAGAAGTTTAGGTGGAATATTGGAGGGATCTTGTTGTGGACCCGGGAAAAACCCATTGGCATACCACCTAGTACAAGCATGTTTTTCACTTCTATTGGATTATGAAGAGTCTAGTGGCCAAAGCCATTATGACCCCTCAGATAAATGCACGGGAGCCTGATCCGGGGTTGCAGCAAATTTAGAATGAATTACAGTTGATCTAGGTCCACATTTAGAAATAGAGAAAGTGCCTTGGCCATATTGAGGAATACATTTTGTGTCTCCCTTAGTCAAAACTATCAGGTTCGAGTCAAAAGTACCCAACCTCTGTGGAGTCCTCATATTAGAAGATGTTAGCATGTTTAGCTTTATTGAATTTTTGGTTCCTTTTGTTGTTATATATGTCAGTTACTATAGAATTTGTAGATATCTAAATATACACTGGTGGCTATATATTCATGTACATAAGGCCTTGTTGGACAAACCCAAAAATCTCAGATTTTGGATGGCATATAATGCATTTAGGTGGTCAACAGACTTGGTTTCACATAAGGTAGGTTGAGGCCATCGAATGTCTTTTTACGGATGTAACCTACATTTATATTGAATGAATGAAGAAGGACCTACTGAGCTTACGATTTTTAGTTATTATTGTATTATTATACATATAAAAATTTCTAGATATGTTTATGTGTTTTAAATTATTTAATAATACAAATGTTTATTGGATATGAATGTTTTCCGCAATTATTAACTATGGTGATTAATGTTTTTGGAATAACGCTTTATTTAGAATTTTAAATCATTCAAACACACTCTAGCTGTTATCAAGGACTACATGAGGGAGTGACTTAATAGTACATGCCATTACCACTTATTATATGCCTTGTGGTCTACACATAATCATCTTTGACTTCTATAGTTCCAACTCAATTTATCATTGTTGATCCAACTAGTTTAAATTCTATTATTTTTTATTCTTATGAGGCACATTCTAGAAAAAATTTACTCTCGTGCACCATATGGGGATAGAGAAGGACTAATGAATCCAACATTGATGATCTTAGTCAATTATCACCTAACTCTTCCAACTGAATCTTAGAAAATTGATAGGAAATTCTAGCTAGTGTCTACAACCCTAGTTGAAGCTCAATACAATGTTCAAAGGTATGCAACAATGAGAGCAGTTAGGGAAAATAATCGCCAAACAATCTACAAATTCATCCAACACACTAGCAAGTGGTTGGAAAATAGTTGTGCACACATTAGCCTTATCCATATCTCCAATAACTATTACAAAATTTTCAGACTCTATATGCCTAGCTATCTCCTTATGCTAAATGTAGATACAATCCACACATTTATATATAGCTTCCTTATTTTTGTGTATAAAACATAAGTCCTCCATTAACAAAGTATCACTAACTTTCCACAAATCGTACTAGAACTTATTGCATTCTGTATAGAAATTCCTAATATAGAATGGTTTTAAAGTCGTTCATTCTTAATATTTTAAAGTTTACATGAAATTTCCATTTGTCCAATTATATGTGAATTTTGGATGCAACCCCATACCCTACCTTATTTTTATAGTTGACAACCTTTATTACAGCACCACATGATCGAACCTAAGTCTAAGTTCACTTTCTAGCTCCATAAATAATTTTTGTGAGGCACTAGAGTCCACAAATTCTTATACTATCCTTCTATTGATGATTAGATCCACATAAAAATGATTATTTTTAATTTTACCTTGATTATATGAAACCCCATCTCTTTCCTTATGGTTATTGTTGAAAATCTTTATTAGGGCACTGCATGATCTAATCTAAGTATAAATTCACTTTCCATCTCCTTCATGAAGAATTTTTGTGTGGCATCAAAATACACCAATCCCTATATTATCTTGGTATTGATGATTATATCTACATATTATTTTGGATTTTATCTTGATTTCTAGTTGGGTAACCTATTCAATACAATGATTCCTCTAAGGAGAGCTTTTAACTTCCATATTTGATAGAAGCTTACTGTGCACAACTTGCTAAAGGAAATTAATGCCGAAAAGAAAAATAATAGTTTTAACTCTTCCTAAAGTGGCCTATCGATGAGTACCATGGAATGTCAGCTTCAAAAAGGTTTGTTGGGGAAGTAAAATTCAACCCAAGGCCCTCCAAAGTGTTCCCTATATGGTTTCTACATGCATCTTAACTTAGCTAAAATACAAAAACCTTAAAATTTAGAGATACCAAAACAGTTATATGACAAACAGTAAAAACATATAGTAAAAAATACTAAATATAAGATGATACCTTTAAATAAGGAAGAAATCACACCACAATCCAACCTTTCTACAACACTAACCATCTAACATATATAATACAATTATATTTACAATTATACTACCCCTTATTATTATACTATTTCCTCCTACCTATTATGTGGGAGTATTTATTACCTATAAACTAGGTAGTAAGCATATTCCATCATTATGATCACATTAAATTATCATTCCCTTGTATACCTCCCTAGGTACCCCAAAATTTATCCTTTCTAGGCACATTACAGTTCATCCCCATTTTCATGTTTCATTACGAAAACATGAGATCAATCCATATAAAATGACTTACTAAGAAATGAGCCAAATTGGTACCATGGATGATCATCCATCCATCCTAGTGAAGGGTTAACATGTTTTCCAACTATGGCATTTCCTTCTGAAATTTAGTTCTCACTGAGTCCATGTTGTCATTACGATACTTTAATATTTCCAAGTATTTCTTTTATTCTTGCACATGCTTCAATAATAATTGAAGCTTTCTAGTTCCATGTTGACCCATAATAAGTTCACTGATGCTCATCTCCTTGCCTTGATGACTATTATTTCTCGAAGTGATGGGACATGGAATATATAGTAACACCCTCTTCCCATATCTACCCAAGTAACCGACCAACAGGGGTAAAAATGTGACCAGAGGCCACTATGATATTATTTGACCTACTAAATCACGTTAAGGAAGTGGAACGGATCGAAACACACAATACAAACCTTCAACATCAACATTAGGACCCTCAAGAACCATCTCAACCTTTCTGCCAACCAGCCCATAGGTCCCACTGATATTTTAGACCACTTGACCTCTGCACGCTCCCATGCTATAGGCCTATCAGCATCCTGGAGGCTCTAGATGCTCTCATGACAAGGCATGTCAGTGTCTAGGGACTAAATTTCACAATGTTGTGTGAGCGTCCCTAGGATTTGAGCCACTTTTTCAAGCCCAGGGCCTACATCCCTACCCAAAATTGAATGAAAACTGAGGAAAGAAATTATAAAAAGGAGACAATAAGGAAAAAGAAAATACTTGAAAAGTCCCTTGAATGGACCCCCACTAGCCATGATAGGCATTTAGTCAAACATATCACGAATATGTATTCTACATGTGTAAATAATCGCTAATAGGCATTGATGCCTCAACACATTGGTTGTAATTTCATCCATTAGGTCATACGTACATTGCTCGTCCATTTACAAGTAAACAGATGATGAGATCCATATATAGATACCATCATAAAACGTATACATAACCATCATAATAGCAACAAAAATACTAAGGAAATCATAGCCATATAATCCACATATAATCTAGTATAATACTGATAGAAATACAAGGATAAAGAACCTCATATTGATGATGCAAAATCGAAACCCGGGATGTGACTTCCACGTTCCACCCTACCATAGAATGGTTGAGCCAAATCTCTGTGCAGCCATCCACCCACATGCCATATTCCAAGCATGAATGTGGGATCTCATAAAACACATAAATCAAAAACCATCGAGGGATTTGAGAGGCCATCCACCTCAACCCACCAAACAATGATACCACCTCATGGTCAGACATCACAAAACCATCATCATATTGGTCCCTACCCAAGTGTTGGCTTCTTGGGACTTGACTGATGTTCAACATTATTTATCCAAACAAATCCCTACACTACTGGCCCTTTCGGAATCAGCCCGCAGAGCGCGGACCGAAGTCCCACCCAAAGAAGTATGGGGGGATGCTGGAACCAGGTTCGGCACCCTTAGATGGTCGTGATGTCGATTTATTCCTTCTATTCCTGCATCACACAAGTCGCTTGGTTCTAGGGCTTGCTCCTGTACTATCAACCTCAAGCTTTTTCTAAGTGGTTTGCAGAGTCACAAGATTTCCTTCAATAGAGCTTGTCACCATGTAAGCTTAATCCAGCTAGGGCTTCAGTCATGCCTTCATCATTGCTTCCTTCTGCAGCACTGCATCCACATGTTCTTTCAATCGCTTGGCCTCCTACAACTTTGCTATTTGTTGTGTCAACGCAACGGTTCGTGTTATGCCCTTGACCTCATCATAGCGTTGTTGTAGCTCACGCGCTTTTATTTCTAGTCACTGTACATTGGGGTCTTCATGCAAGCTTGTCAGGACCTCAAATGACTGCTTGAAAAGTTGCATGCAGTCTTGTATTGCACTTTCCACTACCACTGCTACTTCTATTACAACGGTCGCCCGCTGCTCCTTTACTTCTAGCGGAGTTGAATTCTGGGCCCTCAACTGTAACTTTGTGATCTACAGGTTCAACTCTAATTGAACCCTCACCATCTTAGTATGCGTGTCACACACCCCTGTGGCCAGCTTGTGGATGCGTACCTCGAATGGCTCCTCCTTCGGAATGGCCAACACTGTTACCATTCAACATGCCTCCTCGACAAGCTACATAATGTTCTTGTTCTGATTGGTCACCTCGGTCATAACGATGATGGTAGAGTCTCCCTGTAGTGCCATCTTCTCATTATTGATCTGTTTTTCACTAATCATCTAGAGGGCTCGGTGCTCACGGGCCCTCAGTTATGCAACCACTCCATCCTACAAGAGTTGGAGCGCTTCACTAGGGAGAACTGCTAGATTCAACCCTACTCCCTTTAGGGTGCTGATAGTGGGTTTGTCAACCTCATTCTCTATGGTCAATTCTCCATCGGGCAACATGATTGTGCTAGAGGCCTTTGCGTGCACCAGCTTGGTAGCTTCTTGTTGAGTCTTGAAAATGTCATTCATTTCCATTACACTTTCACTATTATGTCCATTATATCACCTCCATTTCACTACTATGTCACCACATTCATCCCACTTTCATTATCATTGGGCCACCTTTATGTTTTTCTAATATTTATTATTTCTAAGCCTTTTAAGTGAATTTGTGGTTAAACATTAGAAAATAATGTGCATATGCTTATACCTAACAAATAGGTTGAGATTGTTGACATGTGTAGGTTGAAAGGAGGCTTCTAGAAGACCCTTATGTGGCACTCTAAGGCCAAATTCGAATTTGGTTGGAAAGAATCATGGGATCATGAGGATATGTGTCACATCTCCTAATTGTATTTTAACTCTAAGAATACATGTGTCTTATCAGTTCCTATTTTGATTAGGACTCTAGAGGTAGAGGGAGAGATTCATGGACTATCATTAATGAGATGGCTCTCATCTTTTTGTATAAATAGGAGATCTCTCTCCTTCATTTGTTAGTCTTTTTAGTCCCTAGTTCTTAAGTTTGTAGTTCTTCCTTGATGGCTTTTGAAAGCTTTGGAGAACTTTGTTGTACTTTGTACTTTTGAAGAAATTGAATAAAGCTTTGATGTTCTCAACATGGAAGGAGATGTGAAGTAGATGTCATGGAGCATATTAGGATGTAAGGTAGAGTAGATTTCATTTTGTAAATATTGCTTTGTAGAATGTAAGGTAGAGTAGATTTCATTTTGTAAATATTGCTTTGATTTGATTTGATTGCTTTCAAGTTTGATAGATTAGATTTTTCATTCATGCAATTTTAATTCATGCAAGTGTGTTCAATTTTGCTTTGATTTCATAGGTGGCAGAGGGCCCCTGCCTTGCATAGTTGTCATTTAATTTTGCATTTTATTTCACCATGTATATTAGCTGTACATAACAAAGCTTTTTTATTACTGTTGTTTTACATTTTTCTCATGTATATTAGCTGTACATAACAAGTTGTTTTGATTACTGTTGTTTTACATTTTTCTCATGTATATTAGCTATACATAAATTGCTTTCAAGTTGATTGTAGATTAGTGATGCGCATAGCCTTTTAATGAACTAATGACGTGATAGAATCATCTTGTCCTTTTGCTGAAGCAGCAAGGATACTGGGTCTCATAGTCATTAGCTCATTATTTTGTTATTGCATTTTATTTTGATTGAACTAGTTGTATATTTACACTTTTGTTTAAATACTAACTCCATCAATAACATGTTTTAAGTTTTGAAGTGCTAAGTTTTGGAAATTACCATTAGGGACATAGGCCTTGTCTTGAAATCTTTATCCATACTTGTCCTTTAAAAGTATTCTTAAGACCTTAGAATAGGATTTCCATTTGCATTAAACACTTTAGAAAACCAACAAGAACAAAACCCCAAAAAAACAACATAAACTATAAAACAACAAAGTAACAGAAAGGTTAACTAAGCACATATAGTGCACCACACTTCATCAGTTTACGATACCCGGATTGATAATTTATGTAGAGCAATTTAAGACATTAAATTGACTAGACACTTCTGAAGTTCCAATAGCAAGGTTGGTAGACACCGTGCTAGCCTATGTCACGCGGGTCCGCATCTCTTGCAAACCTGTCTAGATAGCACCGAGGATTATCTACTACTACTGCTCACACTGTTGTTGGGACTCCGTGGTGACATCCGGCACTGTGTCACCGATGTTGTGAAGGTCACCCTCCGTTAGCGTGATTGGGTCCAGTCATGTCTTGGTAGCCTTTGATTTCTTCCTGGACCCTCCTTTCTCCTACTCCTTTGGATGCTTGATGCGGGCAGACATTGTCTGTGGGTCCGCGCCATGTTGTTCTATCTGCTCATCCATCTCCTCCTCTGTCTCATGTGAAGGAGACCTCGTACCTTTTTCAAAGCCTCACTCTATCCTTCCTGTCTTCTTTGTTGTCTACTATGCGACATCACGCTCCGCCTGAGCCTTGTCAGTGGCCTCCTTCTTTCTCTTTTTGGCCAGTTGAGTCATCTTTAACTTTACCTCCTCCTTCTTTCTTTGTGCAACAAACTTTCTTCCTCCCACTGCCAAGTCTAATGTGGTGCACCACTCTGCCGGTGATTGATCAAGTACTGCATCAATGGCATCATCCATTGCTAGGTAAGGAAAATCATACCATTTCTACACAGGGTCCTTCTGTGCTCTGATGGATACATGATGAAAGTATGCTTTAAATTTAGCATAGCTCTGTAGGTTGGCATACACCGTAGGTGGCAATCACAGTTTGCGATTGATGGCCATGCGGAAGTTCATCTCCATCAAGATCCAAAAGATCTTGTTGTCCTTGACTTGTTATGTGTCCTTGGTCTCCCATAACGAAGCATAATTCGCTGCCTCTAGTAGGTCTGGCATGACCAAATGGAACTGATTGCCCTCTCGTAACTACCATTCTACTAGCACAATCGACAACAAAAGCCATGCGTAGTGGAACGTCTTGCTGAGCTTCTATGCTTTGCGGCCCTGACACCTCATCGACGCGACACTTCCTCATCACTTTCCCTACTAAAATATGCGTAGCTACCTTTACATGAGGGTTTCAAATTCTGTATATGGCATATCTGTGTGCCTTCTTCACTAGATTAAACT
This sequence comes from Pinus tabuliformis, assembly GCA_031772625.1. Classification (NCBI taxonomy): domain Eukaryota; kingdom Viridiplantae; phylum Streptophyta; class Pinopsida; order Pinales; family Pinaceae; genus Pinus; species Pinus tabuliformis. Next base: position 539,689,014 of record CM062820.1, on the reverse strand, counting down.
TTTCTTTCATCGATCCATGAGGGCATGCTCACCACCTTTTTCACCAAATAGGATGGATGGATTCTCTGTTGTGTAAGGCAATCACGTGATCCCGTGTATCAACATGTTAGTGATGGTTATTAGATCCTCTAGCCACGGACACCCATCATGCACCAAGCATAGCAGCTGCTTGATGACCAATACTGTAACCGGGGTGTGGTTGTAGTGCCGCACCCAAAGGAGGTTGAGCAACCCTGCCTTGTCTACTCCTACGAGCCACCTTCACAGCTCCAATGTGGTCATTCCGGTGTTTGTATCAATGATGTGACACATCAGCTGATCGGTCTCTAGGTGTGGGAAATTCTCATGATCAACCAAGTCCCAGTCCTCAAGTTTTAGCAGCGACACCCACGTCAAGCGCGGTCCTTCGAAAATAATCTCATCTGGCAGCAGAGGGGTTTGCAAGGGGGTATTTCTCTCATCAATGTCTTTTGGCACCTTGGTCTTGCCCTTGCACGAAGGGACATACTCAGGCAACCATGTAATAGGGCCAGCACCCTTGACTTCAACGTCCTCCACATCAACTCCCACATCTTCCTCGTCGATTGGGATGTATTCAATTTCTTCCTCCTCTGGCTCCAAATTGATGGCTTTTCCCTTCTCCTATGCAGTGGGCTTCAACGGGTTTCTTCTTGGTGATGCATGGACTAGTATTGTAGGATGCTTACCCTTTTTATCCTTCGTGGTTTCCTTGGTTGCAGTTAGCTTTGGTTTCAACATCATCGGTGATTTAGGGACTTCAGCTAATACTTCATCAACCTCTGGAGCAACTATTGCTACCTCCATCTCAACCTCCGCCACTGATCTTTCTGCTTTGGTATCTATAGCTTCTATGGGTGTCGACATGATTTTCTGTAAGAAATCCTCTCTCTCTTATGGCAATGTCTCAAACACTTTACTAGCTATCAGATGTTCTTAGTGTTTTTCGCTGGATAGCCACTTGTAATTTATGGGGCTTTTTTGTTGGGTATACGACCAAAGTCCCACATTGACTAGAAGTGGGGAGGATCATGGGTATATAAGGATGGACAAATATCTCCATTGGTATGAGGCCTTTTGGGGTAAAGCCCAAAAACAAATCCATGAGGGCTTAGGCCCAAAGTGGACAATATCATACCATTATGGAGATATGTGGTGTCTAGAGTCCTAATGAATTCAAATTCGACAACTCCCCCCACATTCGGTTCATTAATTTCAAATTGGCAGCAGATTTTGAAGGATCTGAGCCATAAATTTCGTCTTAAATGCTGGTTGCCCTCTCTATTTGGCTACATTTCTCCTTTCAAATCATGAATAGTGACTTTAATGGTAACTTTCCGACCGACCTACATGATTTCACCCTGGGTGGTGTATCTCCCTTCACGTTGTTGCAAACCCTGTGACACTTCCTTGCTTCACACAATCCTTCAGTCGCATATCTCCCCAACCCGAGCAATGTAGTTTATAGGTTTGTGCCTCCTTTCAGCTTCCCGGAGTGCTCAGACTGTGCTTCCTTCATCTGGTCACATGGCCAGACCGCCGGTGTATGGCTTCAATCAATTCCCATTCACCTTCCCTCGGAAGGGATCTCCATTCAATTTGACCAACTAAATCGCTCCTTCGTCAGTAATTTCCTTAATGACATAGAGCCCTAACTAGTGTGTTTTGAGTTTCCCTAGAAATTTATCAAACTTGTTGTCATATAAAAAAACTAGGTCATTTACCTTAAAGGTGCGCAACTTAATGTGCCGATCATGTTACGTTGTGTTATATTCTTTCCATGACTAGCTGACGTAGTTAACCGAGGGGTTGGAGGGGGGCGAGGAGGCCCCCCCTTGTTGTGCCGATCGTGTAGTGGGGGGGTCACAAGGGGTTTGAGGGGGGTTGGTAGGCCCCCTCTACGAGGTGCGGGGTAGCACCCCGGGGAATTTCTTTTTGTACCCTATATTAGGTTGGGTGGACCTACCTATGGTTTTGTGCATGGTTTTCACACATGGTTTTGTATTCAATGGTTTTCGGTCCATGGTATTGGATGCTTCGACATGCATATATATGTATTGTAACATTGAAAGGAACATAATGAAAAATCAAGCTGGTAGTCCTGGTTTTGGGATCTAGAGGAGATTATCTATGTATATGTGTTTTATGTGTTATGCTCTCGCATTTGCTTATTTCTATTCTTAGAATTCGTATGAAGATAATTTATGTACGGGGTTAAAAGCTACAATTGGTATTAGAGATTTTTTGGCTTCAAGGGGATGCATTTTTTGCTGAGGGGTTTCACTCGGGCTTGTGGTAGAACCTGTTCAGTGGGAGATCTGCGGGATCGATTATGGTGGTGAAAGAAGATGGCGAGTAGTGGAAAGATAGAGATCGATAAATTTAATGGTCAGAGTTTTGAGTTATGGAAACTCAACATGGAGAATCTGTTGGTGGATAAAGATCAGTGGATCACGGTAGATCGATGTACTAAACCAATGGGAGTGTCCAATGAAGAATGGAAGAAGTTGGATCGGAAAGGAAAGATAAAAATACATTGTGTGTCTTAGATTCAATATTGTTTAATGTATCAGGGGAGGCTACGATGAAGGATTTGTGGGACAAGTTAGGGACTTTGTACCAATCTAAGTCTCTGGTGAATAAACTGTTCCTACAGAAAAAGTTGTATAACATGAGGATGAAAGATGGAGACTCGGTGGCAGAGAATCTGAATGCATTTAGTACTATGGTAAGTCAATTATTGTTTATTGATATTAAAATTTCAGATGAAGATAAGTGCATTAGTTTGTTGTGTTCTCTACCAGATTCATGGGATACAATTTGATGAAATAGTCTCATCATTGCTTATGGAGGAGATGAGACGGAAAAATATGGACAGCCAGAATGGTGATGCCTTGTCTATACAAGGACGGTCCCAGAACATAAACAAAAATAAGTCATCGATTGGGAGATCTAAATCTAGAGGGAGATCTAAATCTCCAAGAAAACTTGTAAAGGTGGTGTACTGGAAATGCAGAAAGGAAGGGCACTACAAAAGGGATTGTAAACCTAAATCTCCTGACAAAGGAAAGGGATGTAATGATGCTCCTTCTGCAGTGGCGAAAACTACCTTATAGATGAAGGTGGGGATGTATACTTGGCTTCTTCAAGTACACATGTAGATCATGAGGCATGGTATATTGAATCAGGTGCATCTTTTCACTTCACTCCCCATAGAGAGTGGTTCTGCGAGTATGAGACATATGATAGTGGTGATGTCTTCTTAGGGGATGATAGGAAGGCTACAATCATTGGTTGTGGAAAAGTAAAGTTGAAGTTGCAAGGTGGAAGGGTTAGAACACTTCCAGGTGTTTGACATATTCCTGCATTAGCAAGAAATCTAATTTCTGTAAGCAAGCTCGATGATGCAGGTGTAAAAGCATTGTTCGGGAAAGATACCTGCAAGATGGTTCGGGGAGAACTGGTATTGATGCAGGGATTTTGGATTGGAACTCTGTACAAGCTGCAAGGTAGAACTGTTCTTGATGGGTGCAATAGTTCTATGGTTTCTGAAAGTGGAGCAGAAAATCTAGTGGTCTCTGGAGAGAAGACCATGTTGTGGCATCAAAGGCTTGGACATATTGGAGAGAAGGGCCTTAAAATACTTCATGGTAAAGTTATGGTAGAAGGTATGGCTAATAGCTCTCTAGATTTTGATTTATGTGATAATTATGTATATGGGAAGCAGAATCGGGTTAGTTTCCCCTATGTTGGTAAGAGGGCGAAACATATATTAGAGCTTGTGCATAATGATGTGTTTGGACCTGTGAAGGTTCCATCATTGGGTAATTTTGTGTACTATGTATCATTTATATATGAATTCTCAAGGAATACATGGATATATTTCCTCAATAGGAAATCTGAAGTCTTTGACAGGTTTAAAGAATTTAAGGCTCTGGTGGAAAATGAGACAAAGAAGAAGATAAAGGTGCTGAGGACAGATAACGGTGGAGATTTTTGCAGTAAGGAATTTGAAGAATTCTGTAAGAAGTGTGGTATAGGTTGTTATAGGACTAATCCATATACACCTGAGCATAATGGAGTTGCAGAAAGAATGAATAAGACGTTGATGGAATGGGCAAGAAGCATGCTCAGTGGTGCTGGGCTGTGACAAGAATTTTGGGCAGAGGCAGTGGAAACTACATGTTACCTAGTCAACAGGTCACCTTCATCAGTGTTGGAGGATAAGACTCCATAAGAAGTATGGACTGGTAAGAAACCCTCTCTTTCACATCTAAGGGTATTTGGATGTGATGCCTATGTACATGTTCCAAAGGAGAAAAGAACAAAATTGGATACTAAATCTTAAAAGTGCATCTTTATTGGGTATAAGGATGGTTTAAACAGTTATAAGCTTTGGAACCGAGTAACAAGGAAGGTTGTGTACAACGAGATGTGGTGTTAAGAGAGGTTAAAGATATTATTAAACATGAAGTCCAACCAAAGGAACCTGAGAAGGTAGAGTTTGAGCTAAAGGAGGAAGAATCAGAATCTACATCAGAAGAGGAATGAGAAGATGAAGAGCCACAAACTCCAGGTGTGATAAGATCAATTTCAGAAAGAAGGAAGCCAGAAAGGTATATTCCATCTGATTTCTGTTCAAATTTTTCTTTATCTATTAGTGATGATGATCCCAAAAATGTGAAGGAAGTAATAGATTCAAAGGATGGAAAACTCTAGAAAGAGGCCATGGTTGATGAAATGACATCTTTGCATAAAAATGATGCATGGGATCTAGTGGAGTTGCCAGCTGGAAGGAAACCCATTGGGAGAAAATGGGTGTTCAAGAAGAAGACAAATGCAAAAGGAAAGGTGGAGAAATACAAAGCTCAGTTGCTAGCAAAAGGTTATTCCTAGGTGCTGGGAATTGATTTTGGTGATATTTTTTCTCTTGTTTCCAAGGTAGCTTCCATTATATTACTTTTATCTGTTGCTGCTACTTTTGATTTTGAGTTAGAATAGATGGATGCAAAGACAACATTTCTTCATAGGGATCTAGAAGAGGAGATCTACGTGAAGAAACTTAAAGGCTTTGCGCTGGAGGGTAAGAAAGAACTGGTATGCAAGTTAAAGAAGACTTTGTATGGGTTAAAACAATCACCAAGGATGTGATATTAGAAATTGGATATGTTTATATGGGGACTTGGCTTCACGAGAAGCAAAGTAGATCATTGTGTGTATTTTAAATTAATTGGTGACCGTGTTATTTATCTGGTCTTGTATGTGGATGATATGTTGCGGTGGAAATGACAAAACAATTATCCAAGATTTGAAGATGCAATTGTCCTCCAAATTCGACATGAAAGATGTTAGTGCTGCAAACTATATTTTGGGCATGGAAATTAAAAGAGATTGAGAAAAGAGGAAGTTCTAGTTAAACCAGAGGAGGTATGTTGAGACAATATTGCAAAGGTTTAATATGCAATATAGTAAACCGATGAAGGTTCCTATTCCTATAGGTGTAAAGTTATCTGTTGAACAGTGTCCCAAGACACAAGAAGAGGAAGAGGGCATGTCCTGTGTTCCATTTGCAAGTGCAGTCAGTAGCCTGATGTATCTGATGGTCTATATTAGACCAGACATTGCACATGCAATGGGAGTATTGAGTAGGTTTATGTCAAAACTAGGGAAGGAGCGCTGTACAATAGTGAAGTGGGTTTTCAGGTATTTGAGTGGCAATGGTGATTATGGCTTGTGCTACCAAGGAACACGAGGATTGGACAGAGTGTTGGATATTCGTGGCTTTGTTGATGCAAACTAGGCTGGAGATTTGGATCAGAGAACATATACAAGTGGGTATGTGTTTAACCTATTTGGAGGTGCAGCCAGTTGGATGAGTAAGAAACAATTTGTAGTGGCATTATCAACTACAGAGGTAGAATGGATGGTAGCCACTCATGCAAGGAGGGAAGCAGTTTGGTTGTAGAGATTATGTTCAAGTATGGGGTTAGTGCAGGGAGATATAAGGATAGACTATGATAGCCAAAGTACAATTTTCTTAGCAAAGAACCCTGCTTATGATTCAAAGACAAAGAACATTTATGTTCAGTATCACTTTGTGAGGGATATGATAGAAGACAAAAAGGTGTTGTTGGTAAAGGTGGACACTTTGAAGAATAATTCAGATGCATTGAAAAAATCTGTGAGTGCTAAGAAGTTCTCTTGGTGTAGAGAAACAATGGGCGTTGCAGGGCTGGATAAATGACCAAGCCCTCTTGTGGCCCCCTTTGGAAAGAAAACAATAAGTGGGAGAATGTTGGGTTGTGTTATATTCTTTCCACAACTAGCTGACGTCATTAACCGGGGCGTTAGAGGGGGGGCAAAGCCCCCACTTTGTTGTGCTAATTGCGTAGTGGGGGCGGCAGGCCCCCTCTATGCGGTCCGAGGCAGTGGCCTGAGGAAATTTTTTTGGACCTTATATTAGGTTGGGCAGACCTATCTATGGTTTTGTGCTTGGTTTTTGCACATGGTTTTGGATGTAATGGTTTTCGGTCCATGGTATTGGATGCTTCAACATGTATATATATGTATTGTAACATCTAAAGGAACATAAAGAAAAATCAAGCTGGTAGTCCCGGTTTTGTTATCCAAGGGAAAATATCTGTGAATATGTGCTTTATGTGTTATGCTCTTGCATTTGTTGATTTTATGTTCTTAGAATTCATATGTAGGTAATTGTATAGGGTTAAAACCTATAGATCATGCCATGCTTTTTCGCACTGCTTTTGGACCTGTTGGTGAAACCCAGCCAAAAATATTTCTTCCTCAAGTACAACCAGTTGTGTCAGCCTTTCTCCCAAGGCTCTGCGATCCATGATACCCATGAGTGTCATGATGCGTAGACTAGGCACAATGTATTCCATGGGAAGTACTGCTTCAACACCATAGACAAGCCGAAAGGGTGTTTGTCCAGTCAACTTCTTGCATGTCGTCTGATAGGCCCATAGTACTTCAGGTATTTGTAGGTCCCAATCACTTCGTCGAGTGTTGCAAACCTTGGTTAGCGCATTCTTCATCACTTTATTGAATGCTTCCACCATCCCGTTAGCCTGTGGGTGATAAGGTGTGCTCTTCTGGTGATATACCTGAAATTCTTTCGTCAGCACGCTGATCGTCTCATTCCAAAAGTGCATACTACGATCACTCATCAAAATCTTTGGACAACCAAATCATGTCAGTACATTCCCAAAGAGGAACTTCATAGCAGTCACACCTGTGAAATTATTCATAGGTTGTGCCTCCGCCCAACAAGTAAAATACTCCATCGCGGTGATATTGTACCTCTCTCCCGTCTTTCCTTGGGGCTGAATGGGTCCCACAAAATCTATCAATCATTTCTCAAAGGGTTGTAACATCATCTATGGATTCAAAGGCATCTCATCCCTTCATGATGGCCTACCAGTCCTTTGACACACATCACATGCCTTGCAATGCACTTTTGTGTCCTAATGGAGGGTTAGCCACCACAATCCTGTGCATAGAATATTATGCGTGGTCACTTTTCGTGCATAATGTCCTCCTGAAACGCCCTCATGAGCATCCCTGAGGATGTTGCTCCTTTCAAACTCCAGTATATATCATCAAAATATCTCATCTGACCCCATTTTGTACAGATGCCCAACAATGATAGAAAAATATGCCGCGCACACCACTAACTCCTTCTGTTTGATGGTGTATCCTTCCTCAAAATGAGCATCCGCAACACGAACTGCAAATAGCTAACATCAAGAAATCCTTCTTCCAAATTGGTGGGCTCTTCCCCTATTTCGATGGGCAAGAGATGGTCTGGTCCTGCATTGAGTCATCTGGGCTTCCCAACAACTTCAAAATCATACTTCTGGAACAATAACAACCACCTTCAGATTTTGCCCCCCCCAACACAGGCTTATTGACCAGATATTTCAATGCGGAGTGATCAGTATACATCTTAAAATTGCCATCCTACAAGTAGTGTCTAAACTTATGGAGCACGTATACCATAGCTAATCCTTCATGCTTAATGGTGGAATAGTTATTCTCAGCCTTGGATAACCTTTTGCTTGCGAATGCGATAGGATAGTCTAATTCTGCTCCGCTAGCTTGTGCCATTATTGCTCCCAGAATTATACACGATGCATCGACATGTACATGAAACTCCTTCTTCCAATCTGGGAAGAATAGAATCAGCGCGGTGACCATCTTCTTTCAATACATCCAAGCTTCTCTTACTATCCTTATTCTAGCAGAATGTGACATCCTTCTTCAATAACTTTTCCATAGGCGCAATGATTTGGCATAGCCTTTGATAAGCTTTCTCTAATATTCTGTATATCCTAGGGTAGAACGCAACTATTTCACACTCCTTAGTGCTTCCAAGTTTAGTATCACCATGATCTTTGCAGGATATACCATCATTCCTTGCCTACAAACCACATGACCCAACAAGGTCCCAAAAGGAACACAAAATAGGCACTTCTTCGGATTGAGTGTGATCTAGTATCTTCGACAAGTATCTAGCATTAGGTTTAAACTTGTGACATGGAATTTCACTAGCCCAAACACAGTCCAGTCATCAAAGTACACTTCCAAGAACTTATGAATAAATTCCTTGAATGCAGCAATGACTACGCGTGAGAAAATTGCAGGTGCATTCATCAATTCAAAAGGAATTACAGTGTCCTTAAGACAACCCCACTCGGTGATGAAGGTCGTTTTTCTCCTATCCTTTGGCACGATTTTAATCTGATGGTGTCCAAAGAACGAATCAGTGAAGGAATATGCTTCCTGGCCACCTACATTGTCCAACACTTCATCCGTGAACAGAGTCAAGAAAGGATCATGTATGCAAGCGTCATTCAACTTTATGAGATCCACGCATATCCTTATTTAATCCTTCTGCTTCTTCTCCTATACCACCATTAGGCTTACCCAGTCAGATTCTTCCACAGGCTCAATGATGCCTACCATGAGCATCTTGTCTAGCTCTAAGTGGACCTTCTCCTTGTACTTCGGATTGAGATGGTAAGGTCTTTGCTTAACCGGCTTCACGTCAGGTTTCAATGTGATATTCATAACACCTAGGTCTATTATTATCCCCTTTAGATCCATAAACTTGGTAAGGAAAAAATCCTGGCATTCGCAGAGCAGTTCAGTGACCTTATCCATCATCGGGTAATCCCAGTAATCTCGAATCTTTGCGAATTTGGGCTTTGCCTCTGTACCAATATTTACTTGTTTCATTTTCAGTGGCACGGTTATATCAGGATTCTCAATCTGTGGTCCTTCAACCTCGCGGTGGACTTCTGTTTCAGGGATGTTAATATTTCACGGATCCTCATCTTCTTCTTCAGTGGTCACGTTATAGCATTCCAGTGCGTGACTTAGCTAAGTAGACCACTCATGCTAAATCAGGTCCAAAGGATGTTGCAGTATCCTAAAGATTGCTATTTTCACCTCTTTAGCGCCTCATAAATACAGTCAAACTCATCTTCAAAGTTGAATGTCATTTATGAATCCTTCGCGCAGAATATCCCATTCACTTGTACCATGGTGGAGCTCTGTTTCTACGTACTAGTTCATCGGGATGACATCCATGGTGTGACAAAACAAGTGCACCCATTCAGGTTGGGGTTGTTCTCCATAAGCCTAAGCCCATTTGGCCAAGTGCGCATGTGGGTCATCTTTCCCATCATACTTGTCTGTCATTCGTACCCTCAGCTTCCCAAAGCGTGTTCTCATCATCCTTCTACATTCGCACCAATCATCAAAGCTTCCTTTGTGCGTACCCCACCACCTTGCGGGCATAGTGCATAGTGGCCAGTCCAACGCGTGGAAGCGCTACATCTCTGGTGCCCCCCTCTCAAATGCATCCAAAAAGATATCTACATCATTTAGGCTATCATAAGTAGGCATCTTTCTTACCTTCGATGACACACAGTGCAACGATCAAGTCATCATGTTACAACTTAGTGTAGTTACTTCATGTAACCAATTCTGCCATTGCTCTAATTCTTCATCAGAGTCTGAGGTGCAGGAACTCTCACGATCCCATGTAATTCGTCCATCCTCTGTTGGATTCACCCAATCTTGGTCTTGTGCTGTTATCTTATAGATACATTCTAGATCTTCATTGCTCTGATAATCACGGACTGGTTCAGTATAGCGCGATCCCTCAGCAGGATCTAGGGGTACTATTATGCAAAGCGATTTCTTCTCAAAGATCCTCTTTCACTTCTTTAGGTTGATTACCCCATTCATATCAGTAGCCCAATCAATTCCAAGGAGCACAAGGTAGGGGTTGCTGTCATCCACAATTTCTATTACCTCAAAGTCAGCTAGTGTGCTCACACCTTCAATATCTACAGTCACCCCCTGCAGCCACCCCATGGGGATGATCTTTTGTTGGTTCACCATTCTTAGCTGAATAAGAGACCACTGCAGTGTGGGTCTCCCCATCCGTTCCCAAGTCTGCTTCGTTAGGACATTCACGTCTGACCCCAGGTCCAAAATAACCTGATCCATTTCATACTCTCCTATCTGTGTAGTCAGTCTCATCTCCCTTCTCGTCCTTATTTTATGCTTACCAATCGTTTGTACTACATGTGGCTCACCCGAAGTGTTTCCGGCGCATCTATTTATAATCTCCTATAATCCCTTCACAGCATTACTATTGCGCAGTAACTTCATGTAGGTCTCCAAGAAGGTTGTAAGCATAGAAGGGTCCATCTCCTGATCAAGCTTATCCATGCTCCCTAAGGTGGAGGCCTCAGCGAAGCTCTTCTTCGCTTCCATAAATGTTTCACGTGTGTGCTCCAAATTGAATTCAGCCTCCTTCATCAGAGCTTTGCAAACCCATGTACTATCTTTGAGCTGTTTCCCCTTGTCATCTCCTTTTTTGATTCTACTTCGGAGTACTATATTCACATTCATATCCTCTTCATCTGGCTCCAACCTCATCATCTATAGGTTTTGAGTCGGTTGAGGTGGTAGCACCTCTTTGTCACATATACTTGCTATTAGTGTAGGGAAGTCTTCCGTTTCCTGATAAAATAGAGTGAAATATTTGCACGACAGACGTGTTGGGTTAGTGCAATCATGGGCATAGTGTCTTGGTCCTTCGCAATTGTAGAAAATCAGCTGTCCCCGACCTCTTGCAGGTCCAACCCTGCCTCAACCTCATCCATGCCCCTGAAAGCCTATTCGTGCCATCCCCACGCTCTGGTCATGGGTCCTTGTTTATGCCTTTACCATATAGGCAGGTGTTTTATCCATCATCAATTCATAGCTTCTACAATTACGCTCATCATGTCCTACCAACCTACAGAAGTTGCAGAACAATTGCTACGGTGTCTGTACAAACTTCTGCAACAAATGAAAGTTATCCGTGGCATGTTGTCTGTCTGTTAAGTTCATATTAGCTTCACAAATTTTACACTTCAACCTCTTATCTAATTCCCAAGGTGTCTCACCTAGTTGCATCATGATCTCCTTGAACCCCACAATCGACTATGCTTTAGATTTAGGCCTACTAAATTCTTGATTTAGCGTAGTCTGGATCTCTACCACTCCAACATTCAGGTTATCATTAGAGTACTTTATGTACCATGTTAGCACAAGATGCTTTAGAGCACTAACCAGTGTTGCCTTCTTCATGTGATCATCTATAATGCCCTAAGCTTCCCATACAGCTTTCACAACAAACCAGAATTGGTCTGGGTCCTCATTTCCCAAGCCTTTAAACAAAGGAAGCTTCACTAAATTTTCTGTACTAAACTACGGTGGAGGCAGAGGTGGTATGGGTGAAGTTGTAGGTGATGGTGGTGAAGCTGGAGGTGTGAGTCGCAGGAATCCTTCTCTTATTATCTGAATAACACTTCGCGAAGAAGCCTGCACTACTCCCTCTTCATCACCTCGCGGAGTTGAAATAAATGGACTATATTCAGGACCCTTTCTTCCTTCCTTCCTATAAGCTTTTTTTGCTTCGCATAGATCCAAACATCAAGGAGGCTACATAAACTGCTTTTCTCACAATAACATTTTAATCCAAGTATTGAAAGAGTTCAAGTACTTACCTCACAGTCCTTCGAAAAAGCATCGCTCCACCTCATTGTAGCTAACTGAGGTATCAACCATGAATTTAGTTACAAATCTTCTTATGACATGATTGAGCCAAAGATTGAAAGCGTAGGTGATCTTATCCTTATATGCTTCCAATTTTTGTACTCGCCCTGGGGTCCAAACAATAGGACCGTCAAGTCTCCACCTTCCTTGGCTATCTGCTAGCTTTGCAATCCACTCGTATAGCTCAACCGGAAAGCATCAGAAATAGATCTCGTGGATCTCTGTATAGAGGTACCTGTCTAGACACTATTATTTCATCAATCGCGGGTTTAGGTTCTCCTGCGTCGCGAATTTGTGGATCTTCCTATCCAACCAGTCTCTGATCTCTTTCTTAGTTGGATTCTAGTGACACGACATCACACATCTCTTATGCAGATTCTTGTCCTGGAAATGGAACCATTTTTTGGCTTGTTGGGGCTTGACCTAGGTTCAACATTAATTAGCCAAGCAAATCCCTACACTACTGGCCCTTTCGGCATTAGCTCGCGGAGCGTGGACCAAAGTCTCACCCGAAGCAGTATTTGGAGATGTTTGAACCATGTTTCTGTACCCTTAGATGGTCATGATGTCGGTTTATTCCTTCTATTCCTACTTTGTGTAGGTCCCTTGGTTCTAGGGCTTGTGAGCCTAGTCTTTTATTCTGACCTTCAATACCTCTGGGAAAAGGTGCGATTGACCTTCGTGTAGCCCTAACCTATGGCTCAGGTACTTTCGCGCTGCTAGGGTAGTGTACCATGCACATTCCCAAACTAGTTTAAGTGTCTTACTTATCTTATTAAACAATCACAGTTAGCACCACATAAACAGATGTTCTTACTTGTGTTTGCTCAACCAGTGTAATTACATACATTCATGCATCATATAATTATTATAAATGAAATTCATAAATAACATGTCAAGCTGCATTAACAGGAAACAAAGACACAAAATTCGTAGAATTCTTCTCTTTATTGATACCTTCAGATGATTATAGACTCTATCCACCCTACACACATAGCTGCAGGGGTCCGTGCACTCAACTGCATACTTCCACCCTAGTGGTGAGCTCCAGTATTGCTTCAATAATGCTTCAACTCTTGGGGCTTCCTTCTTTACTTTTATCAACCCGGTAGTTCGTAACAAACTTGGAAGCGACGATGTTGTATGCACAAGTACTAGCTCTTACTGCAGGCTGTCACTTGATCAAATGGCACAAGTTCACTAGGAGCTTAAGCCAACTTCTATGAGTTCTCAGAAGAAGCTTTTACTATGATGGAAGAAATATAACTCTATAGAGGCTATTCTATTTGTTGAAAGAGAAGGAAAACTGAAATGAAACACAAACCCTAGCAAACCCTAACAAACCCTAATTTTTCAAGAAAAGAGATGGAAACTCCTGAAATGGGTGCCATTGACTATAGAAAAGGTAAATTTCATTTACTCAAGATACTTCGGAAGAGAAATGAGAAAAAATCATCTTTTTGTACTTCTGAGTATTTTTATGTGGAATTATTATTCTTACGGTTTGACTGGTTGTGACTTATGTAGAGGTTTGGTGGCAAAGGGAGATGGAGTTGGCTTTTGCAGATAGTGAGGAAAGTGTGGAGGGGTCCTAAGAAGCCCCTAGTACCCTTCTGGATACTTCCATTGCGATCAGACTTCGAAAAATTGCTTGCATGAACTTCTAGAAGAGGCTGCAGGGGATCTACAAGAGTTTCTACAGGAGAATCTAAAGGAGGAGACCGAAAGTGGTTTTTGGAGGTTTGGAGGTGGAAAATTGATGGGAGAAGGGAAATGAAGGCTGGATAAAGGTTTTGAAGGGTCTAGGACTCTGTCAATGAAGATCAGAAACGAAGGAGATGACTGGATTTGTTCGAAGGTCAAGAAAGCAACTTTGTACAAAAATGAAGAAATTAGGGTACGTTGGCGAAATGAGGCGAATGCGTGGGAAAATATTGAGAGATGAGCTGGTAGAGGTTGTGCTATGGGGGAATGACAACTTGTAGTGTTCTATAAGTGAGCTGCACACTTACTTCTCAAAACTGACCTAAGCAAGAACCGAAAAAAATAGAGTTTGTCTATTTTGACCTAAAAACAGAGTACTACTAAACAGAACTTTATGAACAGAAAGTTATTCGAGAAAGCCATGGTAAATGAACATGAAATGGTCTAAGCATGTGAATCCAAGCAAATATCAACTTCTCCAACTCAAAACATCACACTAGCAATTGCATGAAAGGCAAAAACTGTGTTTTTGGTGGCAACAGTAGTGCCTTGACCTCAAATCATGGTCCCAAGGAGGGAGAAAGGAGATCAAGAATTGCTGGTAGCCTTTTTGGATCTTTCTCTGTTACTACAACAAACTACTTAAGCAACTTGAAGCAAGAACAACTAATTTAACCATCAAAAGCAACCTATTTTACCAAAGCAAGATTTAACCTAAACAACAGAAATCAGCTTATGAATGCAAGGAAAAAAACATATAAATACACAAAGGAGGTGTCGGCACTTGGGTTGGGCCCTAAGCCAAGAGCTTCAACCCTCTAGAAAATATCAGTGCTGGTTCAAAACTGGATTCATCTTCATTGATAAAAAAATAATAGCATTTACATCACAAAACTCTCTTCAAAAAGAGCTCGAAAATGAGTTGAGTACAAGGCTACACAAAACTGCGAAAATAGATTATGAAATGGCTAACATCTAACTAAAAAAACTGAGGCTCTAAGACTCCTTATTTATACAAATGGGGACCTCCAACAGTCCTCCTAAAATCAAGGAACTCGGCTTCCTAGAATTGAAGATAAACAACAATCCTTCTTTACTTGCTCGGCTGCCCCTTGGAATGTGGACCTTTTTGCTCCGAGTTTCTGATGGAGAATTCAAGGTAAGGGTTCATAAATGAATAGGACACCCTCTTACAAATCCTATCCCTTGTTCCTCCTCGAATTTGGCTGTCAAATGCTCATTAAACCTTTGATTTTGTCTCAAAATTGACCAAAAATCTGCATAAAGCACACGTTAGACTACATGGAAAAATGACTAACCCAATTCATTCTATTAACATAAATATAATAAAAAACATGTAATAAAATAATAAGAATGGTGGATTAAGTAGAAATAAGAGGCAAAATGAGCCCATATAATTACCCATTTCTGGGGCTCATCATCACCCCCCTACTGAATGGGTTGCTCATCCTCTGAGAAACTAGTCTAACTCTTCATCCTTGATGGCTCTGACAGATTCCCTAACATCCCATGCTACTGATATGATATCCTCCTCTTTATCATGGAATCTTGCCTTTCAATCCACCTCCTCCCACTATTGTCTTTCTTCTTCCTCTTTTTCCTCTTCTTTTGTCTTCTTTGCGTCTATTAGCTTTGCTTCATCAAGCTCTGTTTTGGTTTCCTTCTCATCTTGTTTAGTTTCTGCCTTCTCTGCTTTAGTCTTTTTCTTTTCTGTTATGGGTTTCCTCCTCTCTACTTTGTTTTTCTTCTTTTTCTTCCTCTAATTGAATATTTTGTGCTTCCTCATGGATTTCCTTCTCAAGTTCCCATTTTTGTTCCTCCTCTTCACTTCCAGATGGACTAAGGTCATCAATGAGAGTTTTTATATCATCCTCTTTAAGTCACGTTCCTGGAAATCTCCCAGGCTATGGGGATTGTGTAAGTGATGATGTTCAGAGACTGCTAGAATATATCAGGTGAGGAGGAAGGCAACAAATTTCAAACTCGTAATTAGAGGAACAACTGATGTTTTCTTTCTCGAACCAGAGAGAGATTTTTTCTCGTGGTTATTCTTTTCAAAAACAAATGTCAATTTTCCTGCCCTTCAAACTCTATTCTCAACCTTCCTTTACTTCTCGGGCTATTGGAGGAAATCATATATATATATATATATATATATATATATATATATATATATATATATATATATATAGTTAAAACAACACAGAGAGCAAGACAATGTTTTTTCTTTCTCACGAAATAAACAAACTTCCCAATGCAAATTCATTTTTTTACAGGCTTGATTTTCTATGGTTGCATCTCTTTTTTACAGAAGAATACAAGGAAGAAAAAGACAGATTTTGAATGCAGAGAAGAAAATGGAGAGACTGTCTAGAACTCAGAAAAACATAGGCAAACTTTTGTGCTCACGTTCCTTTCCTTTTTCAACCCAATACTGTGCTTCTAATTCCACCACATTGTATAGATATATCACATGCAGAGTGGGTTTTTGAGTCTACCTCTTTTTGAGCTCGAATTTGGCAAAAATTCCAAATTTTTCCTTTGCAGAGCTACTCTCTGGCCTTCCTGTAGAAGGCCTCCTGTAGACGATGTTCCTGCTCCTGTAGAGCCCGATCAGCGGGAGGGTTTTGAAAACTAGCAGAGAGTGACTGTTTCAATGTTCTGAAGGTGGTAGGTGAGTTGTTGCAGCTGAGAACACGTCGGTGCCAATGAAAACAAAAGGTGGTGAGAGTGTTTCAAGGAGGAGTTCTTGTGGCTGTTTATGTAGACTTCCGATGATGGAGGGTGAGTTGGCCAAGTGTACATTGGCCCTATTGAGACTATTGCTCCCCACTATAGTGCTATCATGAAACTTTATGATGTCTGCCCATAATCACTTCCATCAATTAGATTGGAGTTTAAATAGCCACCACTACCTATTTTCAGTTTTCTTCCCGTGTTGGCTGAGCACACGTGCCGATTGCACCCACTAAGCGTTGTTTGAACTGGATGAGGCACTGTCTGAACTGGATGAGGGTGGCCAGTTAGCTGGCCACCGATCTCATTTAATCACAACCATATCACTTGTCCATGTAGTTTCTGAATTATACTCATGCAACACAGGAACGGGTTTTGTCACTTACCTCTTAGTCGCTACCGTGTTGTTGCATGCTCAGCCTTTGGCACTTTGTTTTTTTTATTGCTGCTACGGTTGATGCTCATGGCCTTTGAACTGGTGATTCGGCTACTCCATGTTGGTGATATTTGATTAGGAACTGCTCCTTGCACGTTGTATACATCTTGGCTACACCGATTCTGCTTCTGGAGCTTGATTTTTAAGGGTATCAGCTGCTATGCTTTGTTGCTGTCTGATGTGTGACTGTTTTTCTTGTGCAGGTATCTTCTTGGCTGGATCTGATCTTCAGGAGTCTGCTTCAACCTTCAGATTTGCACCCTCATGCTGCTGATGCTAGATTTTAATGGGACAATGACTTGTTTTGTCCATATCTCCCAAACGGTAGACTGGATTGACCTGAAATTTTTTGAGCATGTTTCCATCATCATTATGCACCTCCCATAGAAAAATTGTGGTCAATGGATGCATGAATTTCGAGAAAAATTGAAAATGGATGAAGGTGATGGAGGATGATTTCTTGGAAACCATGCACTGGAATTGGCTAAAATTTCTTGGGCATGTTACTATCACCCATATGCATCTCCCCATGAAACATGTTTTTAAATGGATGCACGGATATGGAGAAAATGCAAAAATGGCTAAAGGTGATGGAGGCTGATTTCTTGGAAACCATGCACTAGAATTGGCTAAAATTGCTTGGGCATTTTTCCATCATCCCTATACAACTCCCCATGAAACAGTTTTTTAAATGGATGCACGGTTTTCAAGTTAGGGAAAAAACAAATTTCTGTTCTATGTATTTTTATATGAGAGCATTCTGCAGTTTTTTGGACAGTACGAAAAAATGAGCTTGGGTTGTAATGCAGACTTGGAAATGATGGAAGAGAGGTTTGAAGATTGCAGGGGGATTTATAAACCCTTTATGAAGCTTCCATGTTCCCCAAACTTCTTTTAAAATCCATTTCTAGCTCTCTGTAATTTCTACAGGAGTCTCCTGTAGAAAACACAGTTTTCAAAAAAGAAGCACAGTGAGGTGGAAAGAATGTCAAGAATGATGGAGAACGGTGAGGGAAGGTAGGATAGATGTTGTTGTTGGTTTCAAAGCTTTCTTGGTACCTGCTGCTACTTCCTGAAGTTCTCTTGCAAACCTACAATACAACCAGAAATTCATTTTTCTTTTTTTTTTCTTTTTTTGGAAACAACTAGTGCGCCTCAAGGAGGTTTTCACCCTAAGTGCCTACCCTAGGCACTTCCAAGGGAGGTTTTCACCAAGGGATCTTATTCTCTTTTTCTTTTCTCTTCTTTCCAACCCATTGACTTCCTCATGGAGGTTTTCAATCAATGAGCCAATCTGAGGTGCCTCCGAGGAGGTTTTCACCTTAGATTTTTATTTTTTTCTCTTATTTTTCATTTTTCATTTTTTTTCTCTACCCTACCCTACTTGAAAAAAAAAATCATTTTCAAGTATAAGAATACTTCCAATGGAGCCATGTGCACATCAAGATGATAGAAAAATCGATGTGGAGGCTTGAAATGTATGCTTTGACATATATCCGGATTTCAGAGACCAAATTATTTGACTTTGAAGGGATCAAGAATAGTTGAGGAAGAGAGTGATGCTGCACCTTAGTGGCTGTCTGGAACCATATCTAAATATAGCTATGATTTCCTTGGCATTTCTACTGATCTGGATCATTCCTCATGTCTTCTTCTACCATGACCTTCATATCTTCCTCTTTTTGCTGATTCTTCTCTTGAATACATGGAGGATTTGATGGTAACCATGAGGGAGCTCTCTCGATCTCTTATTCTGATGTCTTCTCTTCATCAAGTGTAGCCCATGGTTCTTTGATCTTCTCTTTTGCATCTTCTTCTACTGGATGTGGTCCTTTAATGATATCAATATAATCTCTTTTTTGCAATACTCCTCCTGAGCTATGGTGAATATCATTGAGCTCAAGAGGAGTTGATTGGAAGTGTTGTACCTCAGCTTTGCAATTGGGTTAAGCTACTCCAATGTGCAGGTTTGAAAATGGTGGTTCCCCACTATATACCTGCTGAGCCTGTCTGTTATTCGGGTTCGGGTTCAGTTGAGCAGGCATTTGGGGTTGCTTTGGTGGAGCAGGAGGCAATGGTTGCGATTGAGCAGGTGGTGGAGGCAAAAGAGTGGGAGGAGAGTTGTACTGGGGCCTCCACCCCTGATGAGGTGCATTCCACTGAGGTTGTGGCTTAGCACAAGAGTGAAACAAATGAGCAACTGGAGAAGCATGGTATTAAGATGGACACGACCAAGGAGGGGTTGTGGACTAGGAAGGATGAGAAAGGGGACCCCAAGAAGGCATGGAAGTGGCTTGATTGGGGTTGTAATAGGTCTGGGATGTCCCTTGCATTCCCTACTAGTAAGGTCTAGGTCCATGTGGCCTCCTTTGGTTCATGAAATAGAGTGGTTCAGTGGCTCCTTGGCCCTCTGATATGCAACTTTAATTCTGGGCAAGGAAGGGCACTGATTCATAGGATGGTCTTCTTCACAGACTAAACACACTTCTATAGAGTGCAATGGACATTCATTCCTAGGATGCTTTCTAGTGCACCTGGGACAAAATATGGCCAAAGCCCTCTCTGCTTCCTCTTGTTTTCTTTTTATATGCATGGCAAGAATCTGCCTCATCTCGCTCTTGAAATCTTCCAGCCGATTCTCAAATTCACTTCTAAGAGATGAGTTGGAAGACAAGGTATTGCTCCCAACATTTCTATTTTCATCCATTGGCTCCAGAGGAATGGGTTTCTTCTTCTTCTTCCCCTATAGGTTCTTCAAATATGTCTGGCTGTTACCTAAGGGTGTTTCTTGATTGTAGCCATTGAAGAAGAGAGAAGGTTGGCTGTGTGAAGCAGTGGGGGTGTTGGGCAAACATTTTTCTGAATTATCTCTAATCCTACGACGCATGAAAGGAAATCTCCTGTATGGGTGAGTTTTGTTTTGTTTTGTTTTGTTTTTTTTTATTTTTTTATTTTTTATTTTTTTTTAATTTTTCTGCTTGTACCTACAAAACTGAAATGGATTGAACAACAAACTGCAACTAACTGAAATAAACCATACTCAAATGAAATTGCAGAATTGAAATGAAAGCAGGAAATGTATAATCTACGCTTGCTGAAATGAAATTACAGAATTGAAATGAAAGAAGGAAATACCTATTCTACTTTTGCAGAATTGAAACGAAACAACTACTCTACTTTTGCTGAAATAAACTACTTAGTAGAATGTTGCAGTAGTAAATAGAAGAAAAGCAGTAATCACAAAGTACTCTGATGCTTCCCCGGCAACGGCGCTAAAGAGAGTGGTGAGCTCCAGTGTTGCGGCAATAATGCTACAACTCCTGGGGCTTCCTTCTTTGCTTTTATCAACTCGGTAGTTCGTAACAAACTTGGAAGCGACGATGTTGTATTCACAAGTACTAGCTCTCACTGCAGGCTGTCACTTGATCAGGTGGTGCAAGTTCGCTAGGAGCTTAAGCCAACTTCTATGAGTTCTCAGAAGAAGCTTTTACTGTGATGGAAGAAAGCTAACTCTATAGAGGCTATTCTACTTGCAGAAAGAGAAGGAAAACTGAAATGAAACACAAACCCTAGCAAACCCTAGCAGACCCTAATTTTGCAAGACAAGAGATGGAAACTACTGAAATGGGTGCCATTGACTATAGAAAAGGTAAATTTCATTTACTCAAGCTACTTCTAAAGAGAAATGAGAAGAAATCATCTTTTTGTACTTCTGAGTATTTTTATGTGGAATTATTATTCTTATGGTTTGACTGGTTGTGACTTGTGCAGAGGTTTGGTGGCAAAGGGAGATGGAGATGGCTTTTGCATATGGTGAGGAAAGTGTGGAGGGGTCCTAAGAAGTCCCTAGTACCCTTCTGGAGACTTCCATTGCGATTAGACTTTGAAAAATCGCTCGCATGAACTTCTACAGGAGGTTGCAGGGGATCTACAGGAGTTTCTACAGGAGAATCTACAAGAGGAGGCCAAAAGTGGTTTTTGGAGGCTTGGAGGTGGAAAATTGATGGATAAGGGAAATGAAGGCTGGATGAAGGTGTTGAAGGGTCTAGGACTCTGTCAATGAAGATTAGGAATGAAGGAGATGGATGGATTTGTTCGAAGGTCAAGAAAGCAACTTTGTACAAAAATGCAGAAATTAGGGCAGGTTGGCGAAATGAGGCAAATGAGCGGGGAAATCTTGAGAGATGAGCTGGTACAGGTTGTGCTATGGGGGAATGACAAGCTTCAGTGTTCTATAAGTGAGCTGCACACTTACTTCTCAAAACTGACCTAAGCAAGAACCAAAAAGAATAGAGTTTGTCTATTTTGACCTAAGATCTGACCTAAAAATAGAGTACCACTGAACAAAACTTTATGAACAAAAATTTAATGTGAGAAATCCATGGTAAAT
Organism: Pinus tabuliformis; assembly: GCA_031772625.1. Classification (NCBI taxonomy): domain Eukaryota; kingdom Viridiplantae; phylum Streptophyta; class Pinopsida; order Pinales; family Pinaceae; genus Pinus; species Pinus tabuliformis. The sequence continues at coordinate 539,667,571 of CM062820.1, read as the reverse complement.
GAACATGAAATGGTCTAAGCATGTGAATCCAAGCAAATATCAACTTCTCCAACTCAAAACATCACACTAGCAATTGCATGAAAGACAAAAACTGTGTTTTTCGTGGTAGCGGTAGTGCCTTGACCTCAAATCATGGTCCCAAGGAGGGAGAAAGGAGATCAAGACCTGCTGGTAGCCTTTTTGGATCTTTCTCTGTTACTATAGCAAACTACTTAAGCAACTTGAAGCAATAACAACTAATTTAACCATCAAAAGCAACCTATTTTACCAAAGCAAGATTTAACCTAAACAACAAAAATCGGCTTATGAATGCAAGTAAGAAAAATATATAAATACACAAAGGAGGTGTTGGGAACTTGGGTTGGGCCCTAACCCAAGAGCTTCAGCCCTATAGAAAAGATCAGTGCTAGTTCAAAACTGGATTCATCTTCATTGATAAAAAAATAATAGCAGTTACATCACAAAATTGTCTTCAAAAAGAGCTCGAAAATGAGCTGAGTACAAGGTTGCACAAAAGTGTGAAAATAGATTATGAAATGGCTAACATCTAACTAAAAAAAATGAGGCCCTAAGCCTCCTTTTTTATACAAATGGGGACCTTCAACAGTCCTCCTAAAATCAAGGAACTCGGCTTCCTAGAACTGAAGATAAACAACAGTCCTTCTTTACTTGCTCGGCTACCCCTTGGAATGTGGACCTTTGTGCTCCGAGTTTTTGATGGAGAATTCAAGGTAAGGGTTCATAAATGAAGGGGACACCCTTCTACAAATCCTCTCCCTTGTTCCTCCTCGAATTTGGCTGCCAAATGCTCATTAAACCTTTGATTTTGTCTCAAAATTGACCAAAAATCTGCATAAAGAACACATTAGACTACATGGGAAAATGACTAACCCAATTCACTCTATTAGCATAAATATAATAAAAAACATGCAATAAACTAATGATAATGGTGGATTAAGTCTAAATAAGAGGTAAAATGAGCCCATATAATTACCCATTTCTGGGGCTCATCACCTAGGCCATTGCGCACTCAGCTGTAAAGCCTCTACCTATGCTACGACTCGAAACTTAGACTTCTTACTCCCTAGTTATGACTATCTTAGCAACTATTGAACTACCTAGAGCTTACTTACATAGATCTTTTTATACAATCCCATGGTCCATGGATCATGGGTAGATCTTTTACAGCCGACTTTACTTTACAAAAATAAGGGCAGACAACACTTTATGACTCATGACGCCTTCGCGCTCTGCGACCACAAAATGTGGAGACTTTACAATTTTATTACAAAATTCGACCCAAAACATGGGCTTTTAGCCCCAAAACTATCCTTGGGGGATCCCGTTTGCAACACCAAGCCTTCCAAGGTTCCAGAGAATTTGTTCCAACCAAGGCTTCCAAGACTAGTAACTCAACCCACAACTGCCATCAAGCTTCCAGAGAGTTTGTCCAACAAGGGCTTCTGAGGATTAGTAACTCAATCCACCAAGGGATTCTAGAGTGTTTGTCCAACTAAGGGTTCCAAGACTGGTAAATCAACCCAGTTTGTTACAGGGCTTCCAAAGCGTTTGTCCAACTAGGGCTTCAAGGAACTAATAACACAACCCAAGCTAAACGAAACATCAGAACCGACCAAAATAAAATAAGAAAATAAACCCATAATCTCCATGGATATCTAGGAAATGGAAAGGCTAGGCAATCCACTATCAATCCAGGAAATCCTCCATGTAAGTGACAGATTATGACAAATAATCCACATCCATATGCCATGCATGCCAAAACTAGTGAGTAAAACATACATGCAACTCGGTACCTGCAAGAAAAGTCCACTGTAGCTATTGATCTTGATCTTCTCTTGCACTTTCCTACTCTTCCTTTTCCTTATTTCTCCAAAACTCCAAATATGCCACACTCTCCAAGAGTGCTCCAAGAAAACTCTAAGTATCCAAGGGTATGAGAGAGAGAGAATAATGAGAGAGCTCCAAACACAAACTCATCAAAGTCCGTGTATTGATCCTCATAATCCTTTTTATGAATGAAGCCTCTATTTTCTTCATTTTCCTCCTTACATGCAGTTTGTGACCTTTCACCTCCCTTTTCTCTTAATTTCCATTATTTTCATAAATAAATCTGCCAAAATGCCATTTTCCCTTTCCAAAGCCTTAGCCATTTCCTTTTCCAATTTCCTTAGCCATATTAACCAAAATGAACACCCACACTAGGATGTCTCTCCCAAAATTAAGTTGGGAATAAGTGTCCCATCAACCGTGGTTATTATTTTTCCGTTTATTAACTTTTATTACATGGAATTTTCACGAGGGCTGTTACAGAACCCCCCTTCTTGAGCTCACTATTATTTGGCACAAATATATTGTCTCTAAATCTAACCAACCCATTTACTATAAGGCAATAGTCCACATCCTGTGCACCTGCACATGTACCTATACTTGTACTACTTCCTATACCCATACTTGTACTACTACCTATACCTATACATGTACCACCACCTGTGATTTACTGCAACATGTGCATAATCTCCATATACCTAACATCCTGCTAACCTTCCTGCAAGATCCTATCATGTAAGTGTGTCCAATAGGAGCTCATATCTACTAAGTGATATACATGTATCATCATGTTAAGAGCATATGCCACCCTGTTCTCTTTATCTTTGATATAATTGATCTCAAAATTGAAGTCACTGATCGTAGCTAGCCACCGATTCTGCCTACCATTCAAATTCAGTTGGTGAAATAGATACCGTAAACCACTGTGATCACTCATCAATACAAACCTCCTACCCATAAGATAGTGTCTCCACATCTTCAATGCATGTATGATCACTGCCAACTCAAGACCATGTGTGCGGTAGTTCTTCTCATGCTCATTCAGTTTTCGCAACTCATAGCATACCACTTGTCCATCCTACGTAAGAACTCCTCCAAGTCATTTCTTGCAAGAATATTTGTGTACTACAAACTCTTTTTCCAGATCTACAATCTTTAATGTTTGTGCATGTGTTGACAACTGCTTGAGCTACTCCAAACTAGCCTCACACTCCTCTGTCCATTAAAACTTCTTACCCTTTCTCTACAATGATGTGATAGGATAAGAAATATGTCAGAAGTTTTTTGTGAACCTCATATAATAGCCCGCCAACCCAATGAAAGATCTCACCTTCTACATTCCTAGGAGCTACCCACTCCATGATGGCCCTTAGCTTTTTTGGATTGACTACAATGTCCTCCTTGGAGACAACATGTCCCAAGTAATGTACCTTGGTTTGAAATAAATAACACTTGTTGAGATTAGCATACAACTGATGCTCTCTCAACAATCTCAACACTATTGCTAAATGCTCAGCATTCTCTTCCTCCTTTTTAGAATATACCAATATGTCATCAATGAAAACAATAACAAACTTATCCAAATATAGATGCAACACACTATTGATCAAACAAATAAATGTAGTTGGAGCATTCGTCAAACCGAATGGAACTAAAAAAAAATCATAATGCCCAAACCTGGTCTGGAGAGTTGTCTTGTAAATTTCCTCCTCTTTGATGCATACCTGATGACATCAGAATCTCAAATCAATCTTTGAGAACACTTTTTCTCCCTTCAACTGATCGAACAAGTCATTAATCCTTGGTAATGAATACATGTTCTTGATGGTCACTTTGTTCAAGTGACTGTAGTCAATGCATAATCTGAGAGTACCATCTTTCTTCTTCACAAAAAATATGAATGTGCCCCAAGGTGATACAACTAGCCTAATGTATCCCTTGTCCAACATTTCCTTCAACTGCAGCTTCAACCCCACCAACTCAGGTGTACTCATCCTGAAAGGTGATTTTGATATTAGAGTTTCCCTTGGCACCAATTCAATAGAAAAGTCTACCTCCTTGTGAGGTGGAAACTCTAAAATATCCTTAGAAGATACACCCTGGAACTGTTGTAGAACAAGGTACTTACTCAAAACATATGCATCCTCAACCTCCTTACCTTTGTCACTAGAAATGTGCAATGCAAATAACGCACCCTTTCCTATAACTATGCTTTTCCTACATAATTGTCACCATCCTAACTGAAGTGGATTTCTTCCTTCCTTATAAGACTCTTGGTTCTCATTGCCATCCAAGCACTTAATTGGCTTGTCATAACAATCCACCTTGGTTCTATGAAGATACAACCATTCCATGCCCAACAACATAATGTATGATCCAAACAATAATACTTTCAAATGTGTTGTGGTAGGCATACCATTCAAATAAAATGCACAAGCTTTTACCCACTAATGAACTCGCTTCTTTGTACTTGTATCCAACTGTACTAACCAAGATTCTACATGAAATCCCTTACTCAAACCACACTTATCCACCAAGTCATGACTAACATAGATATAATTATATCTAAGGTCAATCAAAACCACAAAGTTTACCATCCATCTCAATGATAGATGCTTGATGGTCTTGTTATTTATTATCCAATGCTACATCAATATGAGGAACACTCTGAGGTCTTTCTCCCATCTTATCCCATTTTCCTTTTTTCTTTGAATTTCCTTTCCTGTTTGGCTTAGTCTCAGAGCCGCGCTTTGATTGCTCATAGCAATGCCTTAGATTTAGGATGGTCTCCTCCAATGATCTAGGCTCATCGAATTCAATCCTATCTTTGAATGCAACTAGTAATCCACGAATGAATCTCTAAATGATGGCCTTATCCTTCGTGAGGTAAGGCATAGACCTCAGTAGCTCCAAGAACCTACTAGTGTACTCCTAATCTATCATTGATCCCATATTTAGCTCATAGAATTCCTTGGCCCTGTCATCAAAGTATCTCTCTGATAGGTATTTCTTCTTAAATAGATGCTCAAACTCACTCCAAGTCAAGTCCTCCTCATGAATACATCAGACATTCTTCACATCTTCCCACCAAATATCTTCTTTACCTTTGAGACTGAATGTAGCTACTCTAGCTTTCATTTTCTCTGAATAATCATGTAACCTAAAGAACCTCCTCATGCCAAGAAACATGCCTCTGGATCCCACGATTTCTTCATCTCTCCATCAAATTTAGGTGGATTTTATTTTTTAAAATCATCTGGAATGTATCCCCTATCACTCCTCATGTAAGGATGATAATGATGACGATCATAGTGCCTTTTTGAACCAGAACTAGAATAGTACATGTATGCATCACCTCTCCTATCTGGAGTGTCCAAAAATCTATCATATCTCACTGTGTCATCTCTATCCGACCTGTGACCACCACGGAACCTACTACCATATGCCCCATTAGTTTTTCCCTCCTGCTCAGGGTTGATCTGTCATGGTCCCTATCATTGTAAATATAACAAACTCTGAAGTATCACTACATTTATGTCATGTCCCTTCTAAAACACATTTGTAACAGGGTGCTGCTACACAATTTTTCATAGTTTTGACTAAGGAAGAGGGCCCCACACTTTCAACTTAGGGACTTAGGAGACAAAATCGACTTTATCTGTCTGCTAGTGGAATGTGGGGGCCACCATCACGAGAGTTGGAATTAGCCATTCAAACATCTTGGAGGGAAAGTCGAATGGGTGGATGGAGGGGCCCACATGAGGCTAAGGAGCCCCAAGGAGTTATATGGAGAGATCAACTCTCATTTTGCTTTCATATTTAACAGTTGCAAACAACTACTCAATTGTTCACTCTCATGTTTAGCTAAGTCAAATGGCTATTTAGCCAGGAGTCTCTCAAGCGGGAAATTCAACCTCTACATCGCAGGACCATCCGTGCCCACCCTAGGGAGGAAATTCCACATGGTTTTTCAGTAGTTCTAGGGTAGTGACATAACACCATTAGCCATTGCAAAATAGGGAGTGCATATTTCTCGGGAGCCAGAGAATACGCAGAGGGAGATTGAGGCTAGCATAGATCATATTTCTTGTCAGGGAATTAGGGAGCTGAGGTAGCAACACTAGACCAACATTCTTGCTCAGTTTTACAGCCAGCTGAGCCAACATTCTAGTAGTTTGAATTGTTGGGCTGAGGGAGAGTATAAAGGCCACCTAGAAGATTTTCTTGGAGCTTGAGAGCGGGTGATTTTGGCCAAGAGCTCATTCGAGAAGTTAGGGGTTGGATAGTAACGGTGAACCCAACACTTTGGAGGTGTTTTCATAAGGTTTGACAAATAGTTTCCAGTAGGCCGAGTTTTGCAGCTACAACTGAGGTGAGGCTCCAAGGGGGTCGAAAATGAGAGGTCCAAACCATCCAAAACCCCTTCTGGGTTTTTCTGAGTTTAGGTCAAGGAGACTAGGGTTAAAATCTTACATTTTTTTGGGCAGTATAAGTGTAATTTCCAACCATTCGAACTTCAGTAAAGAGGTAGTTTTCTCAGAAGCACAATGCAGATTGGTGCAACCTTCAGGTTAGCCATTTTCCCACCTGGGTTTGGTCATACTTCTCTACTAAGACAAGCCCAGGTGCACCATACTATTATCTAATGTATTTTTCTTTTAGAAATTTAATAAAATGGCTCAACAATTACAACATTTCTATGGATGCTTGATGTGTAGTTCATTTTTATAAATTGTTGCAAAAATTATTTGATTGTTATCACTTGTATTCTTATTTAGGATAATTATAGTGGTATGAGAGCCTATATTTTATCTCAGTTGTGTGGATTGTCTCCAATGAGAGAAGGGGACCAAGAGAACATCACCTACCTTAGATAGAGGTATAGGGGTAGAGAAAGAGAGTTAGAGATTACTCTGGATACAGAGGACATGGGGAAAGTAGTATTAGAAGTGGTGGAAATGGAAAAATGCAAGATCAGAGAAGATACGACTTTTGATAGCCTCCTAAGGGCCCTGAGTGAATTAGCCAAGGGTGAGAAAGACATGCTGGAAGAGATCAAATCAGATAACAAAGAGAGGACCACTCCTAGATGCTTTATGTTTGGGGAAACTTCTTGCACCTCTCAACCATTCGATCATCACTCACTAGCAGCGCAACACCCTTCATCCAATGTGCCAACTCATGCTACACTACCCTCTTTCATGCCAATGGCACAAATTGAGCCTACAAGGGAGGAATACCCCCCTCAGATGGGAGATTACTTCAAAGAGTGGCAATATATGGATGAAGACTTTAAAGAAGCCCTCTCCTTTAGATATTACTGCAAGATCAAGCAGAGTGAGAAGAACAAGGGGTATGGAGGATAAGGGACCGAGAACTACGAGCTTGAGAGCACCATAGGGAGGATGTATTTCCCCACTTTCGATGGCACTTCCAAGTGCAAATCCCAAGCTTGGGTTGAGAAGATGGACACCTACCTCCAACCCAATCGGAAGACAGAGTAGGAAGCCATCAAGATGGCCACGCTACACATGTAGGGGGAAGCCCATGATTAGCGGTTTCATGGCTTGACCACCCTAGGGCATGCCCATGTGGCTTCTTATGTGGACTTTGTTGGAAATAATACTGAGAGGGGGGGGTGAATCAGTATTATTAAGTAAAATATTCCTTTTTCAAAATCAAATGCTATACGATACTTGGATGAATCAAACCCACGTATATATGCAACTATGCAGAAGAAAACCCGTGTATATAATGCAAACTTTTAATTTACTTTATCTTTCTGATGTTGATTGTTAATCTGTGATTCAGAAGCAAATAACCAGTAACCAGAAATAGTAAAACAGAGTAGAAAGACAATCGAACACAAGAACACAAGATATAAGGTGGAAACCCGATGTGGGTGAAAACCACCTGCTGCAATTCGTCTCTATCTTTTCTTTAATTAGAAAATTCTTTTTACAAATGTACTGGTGCAGTCCTTTACCAGTATGCAGGCTACAACCTGCAGAGAGCTACAACCCTCTCTCGTTTTCCAGCTTCTTCTGGAAGGGAGCTACAACCTCCTTAGCTCTTGCACTAGCCAAGATACTAGTACGTAGGCTTCTACTTGCAGAAGGCTGCAACCTTCTCTTTGCTTTCAGGGACCTCGTTTCATTAATTTTCAGACTGGATCCACAGATAGCATCAATCAAACATCAAGAATTTCTACATCAACCAAACTTCTTTTCACCAATCAAAACTGAATCAAGTAAATACTTCTCTAACCGCTGTACCTAGAACATAGTAATTGTAATCAAACACCAATTCTGAACCCAGAATACTGCAGCAATAAAACAGAAGCAGCTAAAACATAAATCAAGATATGTACACTACTTCACTATTCAGCAACCTGCGTGTATACGCTTATGTACCACAAACAACCTGCATATACGCTTCTTTCATTCACAGAAAAAGCGTGTATACGCACCTGCACTTCACTGAACCTGCGTACAGATCTATAAAGGATAATTTATTCTTTTAAAACATTCAGTCATCAGTTAACCCAGATTATCAGATTTATAGATCAAGAGAGCGCCACATATAACAGATCAAAATCATACAAAGATACCAATGTTCAAGCGTTGAGATTTTGATCCATCAATAGTCCTTATCCTTCTTGCACTCAGGTTCCTCAGATTTAGATCTGCACCATAACCCAATCACCAGTATTCTAGATCTAGAACAATATCAAATATTCAATAAATCAGATGGTATCTTGCCACATGATCTCCTTCCTCTTTTATAGTTTTAGGCCTTCCACAATACCACGGTCCAAAACCATAATAAACAACACCAAGGGCCCAATACCTGGGGTTAACACTTCTGACGAGATACCATGGTCCAAAACCATAGGTTCAAATTCCAAGGACTAACGACCACAGACCAAAAAATAAGTTTCCCACCATGTACGCGCTTTTATATGTGTGAAAGTGCGTGTATACGCATATGCAACTTTTGAACGTCTAACTTGTGTGTATACCTGTCTTCAACAAGGTGAACCTGCATATACAAGATTTCCTCCATCTTGAGAGCCTGAACTGAGATCTATCACTAAAGTGAGTTGCCATCAAGGACAACACCTGTACCATAGCACCACACCTGTGCCATAATGCCAACAATCTCCCGCTTTGGACTTGATGGCAACCCAAGATCCTCATTCTCCCCCTTTGTCATCAAGGGCAAAGGGCTGTGCTCCCCCTGAGTACATGCTAATATCTCTACTCTGCTGTGCTGAACATGCTCCCCCTGACTGTAGGCAAGATCTGAAAAAGATGTTCTGTAAAAAGAATCATGAATGACCTTCCTATCACCAAAGGACTCGATACATACATCCATCACCCAACCAAGTGGGGATCATCATAAATTTACATGTGATAACTAATTACATTGCATCAATCATCCTAGGCATAGTGGGGAAACAAAAATAGGTCGTTACATGACCTTGATAAAGAGAAGATATACATGACATAGAGATGAAATATCAAGACTATGCAAATCACCAATAACTACTATCAGCAGCATCTGACAATAGCAGTAACCATGTTCTCCTTTCTGCAGCTAATCTTCCTGAACCAAATAGCTTGAGTACTTGAACCAAGAGCTTATAAGGTAATGCCAACAATGCATTATTAGAAGATTATCTGCTCCCCCTGAACCTGTGCCAGATCAACACTGACAGACCCATATCAGACTCTCTGCAACCAGAGTCTATCCCTGCTGATTTCCTTCAGAAACTTTATATACGCGACTGCACCTGCATAAATCGGCGTATGTACACGGATACCCCTCATCCAACTAGCGTACACCAATTTTTCTTTGAAACAGACAAGCTTCAACAGCAGGATGAAGCATCAACTACTCCCAACTTTTGTCTGAGGTATTCAAAAGTTTCCCTGGGTAGTGGTTTGGTGAGTATATCAACAACTTGTTCCTTAGAAGGAACATACTCCAACTTGAGCTTTTTCTCAAGCACTTGTTCCCGAAGAAAGTGATATTTGATAGGTATGTGCTTGGTCTTTGAATGCATGACAAGATTATTTGAAATGCTTATTGCACTCGTATTATCACATAAGATAGAGACAGGTGGAGTACAAGTGATTTGAAAATCCTGCAAGGTTTGCATCATCCAAAGAAGTTGAGTGCAACAAGATGTAGCAGCCACATATTTCGCTTCAGCTGTAGATAAAGCAATCGAACTCTGTTTCTTGCTGAAAAAAGATACTAATCTGGAACCCATAAAGAATGCACCACCACTTGTGCTCTTCCTGTCATCCACGCTTCCGGCCCAATCTGCATCTGTGTAAGCATGAAGTGTGAGATATGTATCTCTAGGATACCATAAGTCATAGTTTTGAGTTCCTTGAAGGTACTTTAAGATTCTCTTGACTACCTGAAGATGAGTTTCCTTTGGATTTCCCTGAAATCTTCCAGCTATTCCCACTGCATGCATGATGTCTGGTCAGGTACCTGTCAAATAAAGAAGACTTCCAATCATAGATCTATAGGTTGGTTGATGTACTGCTGCTGATTCATCATTTGCACTGAGACTGCATCCTGTAACCATAGGGGTACATACTGGTTTCGAATCTTCCATGCCATACTTCTTCAGAATCTGCTTGAGGTACTTGGTTTGAGACCAGAAGATACCACCCTCATTTTGTTGGATTTGCAATCCAAGAAAGTATGTCAGTTCTCCAAGCAAAGAAATTTCGAATTCTTTCTACATCACCAAGGCAAAGCTTTGACTCATAGCTTCTTAATTGCTGCCAAAGATAATATAATCTACATACACAACAAGTATTAGCAATTTGTCATTTTCAATTTTTATATAAAGATTGCTATCTGCTGATCCTTTTGAAAAATCTTGTTGATGAAGGTATTTGTCCAAGTGGTAGTACCAAACCCTTGGAGCCTGTTTAAGACCATAGAGATCCTTTTTCAGTCTGCATACAAGATTTGGATCATTCCCAAGAATGAAACATCTGGTTTTTCAATGTATATTTCTTCTTCTAAATCTCCATTCAGAAAGGCTGATTTTACATCCATTTGAAATACTTTGAACTTTTGAAAGTTTGAGAGAGCAAGGAACATTCGGATTGCCTCAAGTCTTGCAACAGGAGAAAAAGTTTCTTCAAAGTCTATTCCCTCTTATTGAGCATACCCTTTACAAACAAGTCTGGCCTTGTTTCTAATTACTTCCCCATTTTCATTCAACTTATTTTTGAACACCCATTTTGTCCCTATGACATTCTTATCTTTTGGCCTAGGGACCAACTCCCAAGTGTTGTTCTTTTCGATTTGCTCAAGTTCTTCATCCATAGCCTTGACCCAACATTCATCTTTGCATGCCTCTCTTACATTTTGTGGTTCAGTGGAGGAGAGTAATGCCAAATAGCTTAAAGCTTCTGCAATTGTTCTTCTTGTTTGTACGCCTGCTTCTTTCTGCCCCAAAATCTGAGATTCTGGATGATTCTTCTTAACGTACCTGGATGGAGTCTTCTCTTCTATCCTTATCTGTTCCTATGATGCCTCTTGAGGTTCTTCTTCATCATCTATCTGATTTGGAGAGTAGTCTTCATCCTCTTCGATATTTTCATGATTTACTTGCCTAGGGATGTATCTTTTTTCATCAACCACAACATCAATGCTGTCAACAATTCTTCCAAGTCTTTTATTGTAACACTTATATGCTTTGCTATAGGGAGAATAAACAAGGAGAATGCCTTCATCTACTCTAGGTTCAAGTTTTCCAAGCTGTTCATCAGTATTCTTAATATAGCATTTGCTTCCAAAATTTTTGAAATGTTTTACTGAATGAGTCTCACCATACCAGAGCTCATGAGGAGTTTGAGTGCTGTTCACTCGGATATTTGTTTTGTTGAGAATAACAACCGCAACATATGCAGCTTCACCCCAGAAGGTTGCAGGAGTTCTAGACTCATCAAGCATAGCACCAACCATTTGTTGGACTGTTATGTTCATCCTTTCTGCCACTCCATTTTGTTGAGGAGTCCTAGCTGTAGAGAATTCCCTTCTTATTCCATGTTCTTCACAGAAATCGAAAAATTCATTTGAGATAAATTCCCCACCTCTGTCGGACCTGAGGCACTTAATTTTGTAATCTGATTCATTTTCAGCCAAGGCTTTGAAGGATTTGAATTTTTCGAATGCTTCATCTTTGTGCTTCATAAGTCCTAACCAAACAAACCTAGAGAAGTTGTTAATGAATAATATAAGGTATTCTTCTCCTCGAGGTGACCTTGTCCTAAATGGATCACATACAGCTGTATGGACTAGCTCAAGAGGCCTGCTAGCTGATCCTTCATTTTCAGGAAAGTTAGTTCTGGTTTGCTTACCAAACTGACATGATTTGCATATGGTGTTGTCTGGAATTTTAATATCTGGAAGATCACGAACTGCCTGGTATTTGCATGCTTTCCTTATTTGTGAAAAGCTTAGATGCCCCAACCTCCGGTGCCATAACCAGTGTTCATCATCCTTACTCAAGTAGCATTGTTGTTGTCCTTCTTCAAATATGTATAGATTATTTGGAGTTCTTCTGCTTTTGATCACTGTTTTTCCCGTATCAAGATCACGAACACTACATCCATTTGATCGAAATACTACCTCGGTTCCTTGATCGCACATCTGATTAACATTCAGTAGATTATGCTTCAAGCCATCAACATACAAAACATTTCCAGCTTTGACCATTTCTTTCAACTGAGCAGTGCCTTTTCCTTTTATGGCTGCAGGGGTATCGTTTCCAAAAGAAACCTTATTTCCCTTTTCTAATGCAGTATATGATTCAAGTTTTTGTTTATCCCTTGTCATATGCTTCAAACATCCGCTGTCGATATACCATAGATTTTCCTGTCCTTCTGCATAAAAAGGCTATCCCACATATTTCTGGTTGTGGTTCCTTCATCCTCCATGTTCTGGCACTTGAGGTTTGTTCCTTCTGAGTTGTCTTCCAAAACCTGCTCCTGCATTCAGAATCTTCATGACCAAAGTTATTACAAATAGAACATTCAACTTCATTTTCAAGGGCTGAAAAGTTGTTATAAGTCCTTTTCGTGATCCCAGTCATATTCTTTTGTTTTTGAGCTTCTCTAGCCATGATTGTCTTATAGGCAACACATTGGGCTGCTTTGTGACCAAAGTTATGGAAAGAGAAGCATTGGCCATTGAAGAAACTCCTGCGATTAACAAATCTATCATCCAACGAATTGTATTTTCTACTGACATCCATTCTTGAGGCAAATTGGGAAGATTTTACCTGAGGCTGATTGTAGCTTCTATTTGTCCTTAAGGTAGCTTGCCCCCGACTTTCTTGATAGTCTTTGTTAGTTCTTGAGGTAAACTGTCCCTGATATACCTGATGATTTCTATTAGGCCTTTGCTCGCTCCTCCTTGCTGCATCAAGATAACTTTTGGAGGTGGATGCTTGAGATGTTTCTTCATTATATCCCAGACCTATCTTGATTAGTGGAGAACGCTGCACATTAATAATCTCATCCAGAGTTTCAGATCCTTTAACAAATTTAAGATTAATAGCTTTTGTTTTCTCAATCTCCTTTCTAAGACCAACAATTTCGCATTTTTCAAGATGTTTTTCCCTTTCAGCCAGTTGACATTGCAGAGAATCAATAATCACATTTTTCTCTTCTAAGAAAATTTTGAGATTAGATATCTCTTTATAAAAACCTTCTACATCTATAGCATCCATGTAGTCATCATCTTCAAAAGCCATTAAAAGTTTATACTTATTACCTCGTTCATCTTCATCACTATTTGAAAGTCCATCACTATCTTCATGAGTGTAATAGCTTTTCTTATTTGCATTCTGTTTCTTATTCCATCTAACAGGTTCCTTCCCTTTGTCAATCTTATCCTTGTGAGGACATTTGGTAGCATAGTGACTGACTCTTCCACAAGCAAAGCATTTGAAAGGTAACTTACCTCGGAACCGTCCAGTACCCCGTTGAATATTTCTGAAAAAATTTGATTCTTCTTCTTCTTCCGACACGTGTCCTGACTCATAGTACTCGCCTTTGCCTGAAGCCTTGAAGGCAACTTCTCTCCTGTCTGATGGACCTCCTTTCCTCATTTCATAAGCAGTTAGAATTCCGTGCAGTTGTGACATTTTAAGGCTTTGTAGATTCTCTTTTTCTTCTATTGCAGAAACTTTAGATTCAAACCTAGGGGACAAAGATCTTAGAACTTTTTCAACCAAAACAGCCTCTTTTATTTCTTCACCCAAATTTTTCATACAATTAACAATCTCATCTACACGAAGAAAATAGTTAGCCACACTTTCATCATTATACATCCTGAGATTTTCATACTGAATCCTGAGGGTTTGAAGTTTTGCTCGTTTTACTTGATCATCTCCTTCATAGCTCAGAACAATCTTGTCCCATATCTCTTTTGCGGATTTAAACTGCATTACCTTGAAAACTTCTAATTGAGATAGGCATCCTAATAGAGTATTGACCGCCTTTGCATTTGTTTCATATTTCTTCTTTTCAGTTGGATCTGTAGGAGTTGCTGATGGAAAAGTATACCCTGTATCTATGATATCCCAGACTTCTGTACCAAGAGATTGAAGATAGGCAGTAACTCTTACCTTCCACTAAACAAAGTTTGTCCCATCAAAAATCGGTGGCCTGATTGATGCTTCCCTCTCGTAGTTTCTCATGATGAATGATCTTCCTTCAAGCGATCAAGCTTCTTCTGAAGAACCTGGCTCTGATACCAATTGTTGGAAATAATACTAAGAGGGGGGGGTGAATTAGTATTATTAAGTCAAATATTCCTTTTTCAAAATAAAATTCCTTACACTACTTGGATGAATCAAACCCACGTATATACGCAACTATGCAGAAGAAAACCCGCGTATATAATGCAAACTTTTAATTTACTTTATCTTTCTGATGTTGATTGTTAATCTGTGATTCAAAAGCAAATAACCAATAACCAGAAATAGTAAAACAGAGTAGAAAGACAATCGCACACAAGAACACAAGATATAAGGTGGAAACCCAATGTGGGTGAAAACCACCTGCCGCAATTTGTCTCTATCTTTTCTTTAATTAGAAACTTCTTTTTACAAATGTACTGGTGCAGTCCTTTACCAGTACGCAGGCTGCAACCTGCAGAGAGCTACAACCCTCTCTCATTTTCCAGCTTCTTCTGGAAGGGAGCTACAACCCCCTTAGCTCTTGCACTAGCCAAGATACTAGTACGCAGGCTTCTACCTGCAGAAGGCTGCAACCTTCTCTTTGCTTTCAGGGACCTCGTTTCATTAATTTTCAGACTGGATCCACAGATAGCATCAATCAAACATCAAGAATTTCTGCCTCAACCAAAATTCTTTTCACCAATCAAAACTGAATCAAATAAATACTTTTTTGGCCGCTGTACCCAGAACACAGTAACTGTAATCAAACGCCAATTCTGAACCCAGAATACTGCAGCAATAAAACAGAAGCAGCTAAAACATAAATCAAGATATGTACGCTACTTCACTATTCAGAAACCTATGTGTATACGCTTCTGTACCACAACCAACCTGCGTATACGCTTCTTTCATTCACAGAAAAAACATGTATGCGCACCTGCACTTCACTGAACTTGTGTACAGATCTATAAAGGATAATTTATTCTTTTAAAACATTCAGTCATCAGTTAACCCAGATTATCAGATTTATAGATCAAGAGAGCGCCACATATAACATATCAAAATCATACAGAGATACCAATGTTCAAGCCTTGAGATTTTGATCCATCAATAGTCCTTATCCTTCTTGCACTCAGGTTCCTCAGATCTAGATCTGCACCATAACCCAATCACCAATATTCCAAATCTAGAACAATATCAGATATTCAATAAATCAGATGGTATCTTGCCACATGATCTCCTTCCTCTTTTATAGTTTTAGGCCTTCCACAATACCACGGTCCAAAACCATAATAAACAATACCAGGGGCCCAATACCTAGGGTCAACACTTCTGACGAGATACCATGGTCCAAAACCATAGGTTCAAATTCCAAGGACTAACGACCATGGACCAAAAAATAAGTTTCCCACCATGTATGCGCTTTTATGTGCATGAAAGTGCGTGTATACTCATACGCGACTTTTGAACGTCTAACCCGCGTGAATACGCGTCTTCGATAAGGTGAACCTGCGTATACAAGATTTCCTTCATCCTGAGAGCCTGAACTGAGATCTGTCACCAAAGTGAGTTGCCATCAAGGACAACACCTGTACCATAGCACCACACCTGTGCCATAATGCCAATAGAATTCACCAGGAGTGTGGTGGAGCGATTTGATCAAAGAGATCCAGAGGTTAATTTGGAAGAACTGACCCAGCTACACAAAATAGGCAACCCAGAGCAGTACATCTTGGATTTTCTGTGGGTTTTAGTGATGGTCCCAAATCTATCCAAGGCAAGGAGGGTGTATACCTTCATTAAGGGCTTACTTGAGCCCCTACATGGACTGGTGAAGTCATACAGATCCTCCATGCTACAGGAAGCAGTCTTGTGTGCTAGAGATTTACACAGGTCCATTCCCCGAATGAGAGCACCATTTCCTGCATGGACCCCTTTCCCACAAAAGGGGCATGAGACTAGATCCCCACTTCAGAGGAACACACAGGGGAGGTGGCAGTTAGATGAGTAGACACAGAAGGACCTTTGAAGGAGGAAGTTCTGCTTCACATGCAGAGAACCCTCGACATGAGGCCATTGGTGCACTGCTGGTAGAGCACACTACATTGAGGGTTTTATGATAGTGACCAGGAGTATGAGGTGGCATAAGATTTGGGTGGGGCAAACAAAAAGATTCTGACATATAGAGGGACACCACCACCACCTCCACAGGGTGGGGCATCTCTTGCCCCAACAGGGGGAGTTCTTTCTTCCTTATGTAGGATTCCCAAATTTTTGACACTAAGGATCAAAGGCACTATATAGGGAGAGAGGGTGTCAGCTATAGTTGACAATGCGGCTACCCACAATTTCATAGATGCCTAGTTCATCCAAAGGAGGGGCCACACCACAAATTAGTTTGAAGGCTTCTTAGTCCTAGTACTAGGTGACCGTACCATACAGTGCACTAGATATGTGCCTTCCTTGACAGTAGTTATGGGGAAGTACTCGATTAAGGACCATTTCTTTGTGGTCGATGTAGAAGACACCAACATGGTGATGGGTTTCGAGTGGTTGTATTCCCTTAGGAAAGTCATGACAGATTGGAGGAAGCCAGAGATGGAGTTCATTGGGATGGATGGAAAATTGGTAGTCTTGAGAGGCATGTAGTTTTAACCACCCCATATAGTTTTGACCCACAAGATGGAGGCAGAATTATGACATGGTGACATTTCATAGGCAGTTGAGCTAAGGATCTCAGAGGCTGGAGGATAGGCTCAACCACCACTGGCATACATACAAGCTTTGTTGAACACGTACGCAGTAGTGTTTAGGGACATTCCACTAGGGAAACCACCCGAAAAAGGGTTTGAGATAGAGACAGGTCTGTAGGCAGTGACTACCACCCCTTACATTCATCCTAAGGCCTATAAAGATGAGATAGAGAATGTCATCCATGAGCTATTAACATTGGGCCATATCATGCCAAGTTCTAGTCCTTTCACTTCTTCAGTTATGCTATTGAAGAATAAGGATGGAACCCTTCAGATGTGCATTGAATATCGGGCCCTAAACTGTAAGACACTTAAGAACTGATGCCCCATTCCCTACATAGATGAGATGATGTATTAGCTTAGAGGATCCAAGTACTTCTCTAAGATTTATCTGCATTCAGGGTACCACTAGATCAGGGTGAGGGATTAGGATATCCCTAAGATAACTTTTCGGTCCCACTATGGACACTTTGAGTTCCTGTTCATGCCATTTGGGCTAACAAATTCTCCAACCACTTTCCATTATTACATGAACCATGTATTTTGAGGAAAGTTCAGGAGGTTCATTCTCATTTTCTTCAACAACATTTTGATTTACAGTCAGACATGGGAGGACCACCTCCAACAATTGGAGGAGGTATTGCGCATTCTCGAGGAGAAACATGTTTATGCCGAGCTCTCCAAGTGCGAGTTTGGGTTGACAAAGATGCTCTAGCTAGGACATATCATTGGTGTTGATGGGGTGAAGGTCCATGAGGAGAAGATTCAGGCCATCCAGGATTTGTGAGTACCCCGAGATGTGACAATGCTGAGGTGCTTCTTGGGCATTTTCACCTACTACATAAATTTTTTCAAGGGGTTCTCACAGCTCGCACCACCCTTGACTGACTTGACCAAGAAAGGGGCCTTTGCATGGACAGATGGAGCACAAGTTGACTTCGATCACCTCAAGGAGGTGATGAGAAATTGCCTTGTCTTGGCACTTCTGGATTTTTCCTAACCATTCATAGTTGAGTGTGATGCATCTGGGGTAGGAGTTGGAGTAGTATTGTCATAGGAGGGACATCCCATTGCATTCAAGAGTTGAAAGCTCCTACCACATGAGCTATCATATTCCATATATGACAAGGAAATGCTGGCAATTATGCATGCATTGGCCAAGTTCTGTCAGTACTTGGTGGGCAACCAGTTTTGAGTGAAGATAAATCACAATAGTCTTTGACATTTCATGCGTGGTAAGGCCTCAATGATAGGAAACAAATATGGTTCAGCAAGGTGTAGGCATATGACTTCGATATAGAGTATGTGTGGGGGAAGCACAATGTGGTGGTAGATGATCTATCTAGAAGACTAGCCTGATTTCCTCTCATGAGAATCTACCATGATTGTAAGGCTCAATTGTTGGTGGAGTACTCCAAAGATAGGAGGGCATGCGAGGTATTGGAGGGTACTCATGCAGATGAGCATTACCGAGTGATGGATGAGGTCATCTATTACAAGGGTTTCATTTTCTTAGTTCCCAACTCATGGTTGAGGTAGAGGGTACTCTAGGGAGCACATGATTCACCACTGTCGGGGCACTAGGGGTTCCAGAAGACTTATATGGTTGTTCGGGAGAGATTCAAGTGGAAGGGCCTCAAGCGAGATGTGATGCAGCATGTCAAAAAGTGTGAATCTTATTAGAGGAACAAGGGGAAACTAGCCCAGCCCACAGGATTGCTATATACACTTCACATCCCTCAGGGTAAATGGGAAAGTATTTCTAGTCGTCGATAGGTTTGCAGGTGAATTTTTGCATCTACCTACTAGTCTACAAATTGACCAAATTTACCCACTTTTTCTTCATCCCCACCATGTACATGACTGCAAAGGTTGCAAAATTGTTCTTCTGGGATATTTTCAAATTGCATGGGCTCTAGAAGATCATAGTGAGCGATAGGGACAACAGATTCATGAGAGGCTTTTGGCAGTAACTCTTTAAGCTGGTCAGGGCAGAGCTCACTCCTAGCACCAGATATAACCCTCAAACAGATGGCGATATAGAGAGAGTTAATCAATGGCTGGAAGGTTACCTAAGGAACTACATGACCAACCAGTAAAGGACTTGGATTCGGTGGTTGCATCAGGGTGAGTACTGCTACAAAACCATGCACCACATGTCCATCGATATGACTCCTTTCTGTGCCCTTTATGGATATGACGCATTGTCTTTCGATGATATTGTTTTCGGAGATAGTTGGGCCCCAAAGGCCAAATACTCGGTCCAAGAGAGCTAATATATCCTCAAGGCTCTCAAGGATAATTTGGTGTCAACCCAAAATCAGCAGAAAGTTTATGCAGATCAACACAGGACACATAAACACTTCGAGGAGGGGGACTTGCTATACCTCTAGCTTCAGCATTACAGGCAGTCCACACTGAAGCAGAACGGGTCCAAGAAGCTAGAACCATGCTTCTATGTGCCCTATCAGTTGATTAGATGAGTCGGGGAGGTGGCTTATGAGCTAGACCTACATGAGGGGAGTAGGGTCCATAACATTTTTCATGTCTCATGCCCTAAAGGGTGTTGGGACAATAGGTGACAAAAACAACTCATTTACCCCCACTAAATGATGAGGGCCACTTGGTGCTAAAACTGGAGGCCATTTTGGAGAGCAAGGAAAGGAAACTAAGGAGCAAGACCATCAAGGAGTTCTTGGTACGATGGAAGAACTTGTCGGATGAGGATGCCACCTAGGAGGGTGAGAACATATTGGAGCACCCAGCTTTGAGGTTTCTTGAGGGAAAGCAACATTTGGGAGGGGAGAATTGTCATCTCGCTTCTCAAACACATTTGTAACAAGGTGTTGCTACACAATTTTGCATAGTTTTAACTAATGAACAGGACCCCACACTTTTGGCTTAGGGACTTAGGAGCCAAATCAATTTTATTTAGGTGCTAGTGGAATGTGGGGGCCACCCACATGGGAGATCGAATTTCCATTTGAATAGATTGTAGGGAAAGTCGAATGGGTGGACGGAGAGGCTCACATGAGGCTAAGGAGGGACAAGAAGTTATAAGGGGAGATCAACTCTCATTTTTTTTTCATCTTTGACATTTGTAAAAAACTACTCAACTCTTCACTCTTTTGTTTAGCTGAGTAAACCGGCTGTTTATCCATGAGTCTCTCAAGTGGGATATTCAACCTCTACTTCAGGGGATCATATGTGCCACCATAGGGAGGCAGTTCCACAAGGTTTTTCAGGAGTTCGAGAGCAGTGACATATCACCATTAGCCAACGCAGAGTAGGGAATGCGTATTTTTGGGTAGCTAGAGAATACGCAGAGGGAGATTAAGGCCAACATAGATCATATTGCTTATTGTGGAATTAGGGAGTTGAGGTAGCAATACTAGACAAACATTCTTGTTGGGTTTTACAGCTAGCTGAGCCAACATTCCAGCAGTTCGAATTACTGGGTTGAGGGACAATGCACAGGCCACTTAGAAAATTTGTGTGGAGCTTGAGATCAGGTGATTTTGGCCAAGAGCTCTTCCGAGAAGTCAGGGGTTGGATAGAAGGGGTGAACCCAACACTTTGGAGGTGTTTTTAGGAGGTTTGACAGGCATTTTGAGTAGGCCGAGTTTTGCAGCTACAACTTAGGTGAGGCTCCAAGGGGGTCGAAAATGAGAGGTCCAAACCTACCAAAACCCCTTCTGGGTTTTTATGGGTTTAGGCCAAGGAGTCTAGGGTTAAAATAATATAATTTTATGGGCAGTATAAGTGCACTTTCCATCCATTCAAACTTCTGTAGAGAGGTAGTTTTCTAGGTAGTGCAGTGCAGATTGGTGCAACAATTCTGCAGCCTTCATCTCATCCATTTTCCCACGTGTGTTTGGTCATGCTTGTCCATTGAGACAAACCCATGTGTGAAATCTCATTATATATTGTATTTTTCCTTCATAAATTTAATGAAATGGCTCAGTAATTCTCTACTTATAGGTTTTTTGTGGATTCTTGATGTGTATTTTGTTTTTCTAAATTGTTGCACAGATTATCTGCTTGTTATCACTTGTATTCCTATTTAGGAACATTGCAATTTACCTCTGCCTATTTCTCCTGTGCTTGTATGATTTTGTCATTGTCTGCCTTACAACTCCTTTGTTATGCTCTTTAACCTGCAAAGCGATACCCAAACATAGAATTTGCGAAGAAAAGATACCGAGAACACAACATATGCGAAGAAAATATACCCAGAGCACAGAATAGCAATGATTTTATTATCTAGAGAGAAATGTTCACAGGCCTCTTCGAGGGGGCAACCTCCAATAGAGCAGAGCTCGATTACAAAACAAGACACAATACTCCTCGCAGGGAGTATCTATCCTTTATATATGACTCATACATGCAATACCACGAGCCAATATCGTGGATTTTATTAATACCATCTATCTAATACTACCGCCCCTTTACCATCTAACTAATACTACCGCCCATTTGCAACTAACTGTGGTCCCGTCATTAATTGCGGGTTAACCACTTACAATTATTAATATGGGCTTTATTGACTCTTGACTATGACGTGATCCCATGACATAAATAAGGGGTTTAGGGTGGGACCCTAACATGCCCTCCCCCTTAAGACTAGCCTTGTCCTCAAGGCTGAAGCTGCGGAAACTGCTGAAGAATAGCGGCTGGTTCCAAAGTTGCATCTTCCGGCGAGGTGTCTTTCCATTTGACTAGGACCTCCTTAATCACGCGGCCACGCAGGTGCTTGTCTCGTGTGTCTAGAACCTGTTCAGGTTGAAGCCAGATTGATCCTTCTTCATCCAATTCAGGTAGACTGGTTTGAACTCGGCAATTGTTCCCAATCACTTTCTTGAGGCACGATACATGGAAAACTGGGTGGATTTTTGCTGTAGGTGGAAAAGCCAGCTTGTAAGCCACTTCTCCAATGCGCTGAAGTACTTGATATGGTCCGTAGAATTTTGGAGAGAGCTTTTGACAGCCCTTGTCTTTGAGTGATGTTTGCTTATATGGTTGCAGCTTCAAAAAGACCTGATCCCCTTCTTGAAATTGGCGCTCTGAGCGATGTTGGTCAGCCTGTTGCTTCATACGGTTCTGAGCTTGATGAAGATTCTCGCGCAAGTGGGCCAGCATGGTTGCACGGTGTTGTAAGAGTTGATCCACTGCTTGTACTTTGGAGCACCCCGTGAGATAAGAAGTAGGGGACGGCAGAAGTTCTCCATAGACTGCTTCATAGGGAGTCATTTTGGTGGTGGCATGATAGTTGGTGTTATACCACCATTCCGCCAGAGGTAACCACTGTGCCCAAAGGTGTTGTTTTTCTGAAGTGAAACACCTAAGGTAGGTTTCTAGACATTTGTTGACGGCTTCGGTTTGACCATCTGTTTGCGGATGATATGAAGTACTGAGTTTGAGTTGAGTGCCTTGTATTCTGAAGAGCTCCTGCCAAAAATTACTGGTGAAGATTGGGTCGCGGTCGGACACAATCGAAGTGGGCATGCCATGCAATTTGAAGATTTGATCCATGAAAGTTTGAGCAACCAAAGTAGGTGTGAATGGTTGGGGTAGAGCGCAGAAATGAGCATACTTCGATAGTCGGTCCACAACCACCATGATGACTGATTTGTTCCCAGACTTTGGAAGACCTGTAATGAAATCCATGGAGACCTCCATCCAAATTGACGCCGGAATGGGCAATGGTTGTAATGTGCCTGGTGTGTTGACGGTTTCCCCCTTGTGGCATTGACAGACGTCACATTCTGCTACAAAAGTAAGGATGTCCTGTTTCATGCCGGTCCAAAAAAATGATCTTCTGGTGCGAGCGTATGTCTTCTGAAAGCCCGAATGTCCTGCAATGGGAGAGGAGTGCAATTCTGCCAAAATGCGACCTTTGAGGGTGGATGTTGGTGATATGACGACTCTGTCCTTGTAGCGAAGAATATCATTCTGCCACGAGTAGCCCTTGATGGAATTAGGATCTGTCTGTAATTGAGAAATGAGTTGGGAGAGCTCAGGATGTGAAAACCATTCCCCGCGAGCCTCTTCAATCCAGTCTGGAATGGGGAGGGATATTGCGAGCAGAGTACTTTCCTCCTCAAATTGGCGTGACAATGCATCTGCTACCCTGTTGTCTTTCCCTTTCTTGTAAATGATCTCATAATCATAACCCAGCATTTTGGCTAACCATTATTTTGTTGGGGGGAAGATAGGCGTTGCTCCAAAAAATATTTAAGACTGTGATGATCTGTGCGGATTTGGAAATGTCGCCCCAACAAGTAAGGTCGCCAGGTCTCAACTGCATGTAAGATGGCCATCATTTCCTTCTCATAGGTAGATTGGCCCAAGTTCTTCCCACTTAGTTGTTGGCTGATGAAGGCCAATGGTCGCCCTTCCTGCATTAAGACTGCTCCAATACCTGTTCCCGAAGCATCAGATTCAATGACAAATGTTTTGGTGAAGTCCGGTAGTGCTAAGACCGGAGTGGAACACATGGCGGTTTTGAGAGCGGTAAATGCCTGTTGTGCTTCTTCGTTCCAGAAGAAGGAATTTTTCTTGAGAAGTTGTGTCAGGGGCTTCGCTATGCGGCCATAGTTGCGGACAAATTTACGATAATAGCCTGTGAGACCCAAAAATCCTCTCAAGCTTTTCAAGGTCTTAGGTTGAGGCCATTCTTGAATTGCCTGGATCTTTTTGGGATCAACCTTGACACCTTCACGGCCCACAATGTGGCCTAAATACTCAACTTCTTCCATGCCAAACGGACACTTAGACATTTTGACAAATAGTTTATGCTTGCGGAGTAGTTGCAAGAGGATATCTACATGCTTAAGATGTGCCGCCCAAGTGCCACTATAGATGAGGATGTCATCGAAGAAGACCAGGACAAATTTTCTGAGATATGGTCTGAGGAGGTGATTCATAAGGCTCTGAAAAGTAGAGGGGGCATTACAGAGACCAAATAGCATGACCAAGAACTCATAATGGCCTTCATGAGTTCTGAAAGCTGTCTTGGGAATGTCAACTTCC
This sequence comes from Pinus tabuliformis, assembly GCA_031772625.1. Lineage (NCBI taxonomy): Eukaryota > Viridiplantae > Streptophyta > Pinopsida > Pinales > Pinaceae > Pinus > Pinus tabuliformis. The sequence continues at coordinate 539,643,214 of CM062820.1, read as the reverse complement.
TTCATGCGAATTTGGTGGTAGCCTGAGCGAAGATCCAATTTAGTGAAGAATTGAGCCCCATTGAGTTCGTCCAGCAAATCGTCAACCACTGGGATGGGAAATTTATCTTTGACTGTTAACTTATTGAGGGCCCTGAAGTCTGGACACATCCGCCACTCCCCATCTTTCTTGAGGACCATGACGACTGGAGATGAGTAAGGACTAATACTAGGACGAATGACACCTGCTTCCAGCAATTCCTTGATGATTTTTTCTATTTCATTCTTTTGGGTGAACGGATGTCTGTATGGCCGCACATTTGGGGGTTGGGCCCCTGGGACCAATGTGATGCTATGATCATGTTCCCCTCGCGAGGGTGGAAGTTCATGAGGTTTGTCAAAGACCGTCCGATGTTTATTCAAAATCTGTTGCATCTCAGGATGAATTGGCGAAGACATGGTATCTACTACCTGGATGGCATTAAATTGAGCTACTACTCCATGATGGCCCTTTTTTAACAATTTTTCCATACGATGCGAGCTTATGATAGAAGGGGCTCCCGCTTGTAGCCCACGGAGGGTATGTGTGTAGTCGTTCTACTTAAAACTCATATATAACTCCTGGAAATCCATTGTGATTGGCCCAAGAGTGCGGAGCCATTCCGCACCTAGGACAATGTCGCAACCCCCCATGTGTATTGCAAACATGTGGGTTTTCAATTGATAATCCCCCATTTGAATTTTGACATTTTCACAGCGACCTTCACATTTCATTGTGCCTCCATCTGCAATATGGACTTGGAAGTTAGAAACTGCTCGGACATAACAATGTGCTGCTTCAGCGATCTTTTGGTGGATGAAATTATGGGTACTTCCACTATCAATCAAAACTATTACTGGCCGATGTTTAAGAAAACCCCTGATTTTGAGAGTTTGAGGTGAAGAAATTCCTGCCAATGCATGTAGCGAAATCATTGGTTCATCAGATACCATATCCTGTTGGTTATCTTCTTCGGTCGCCTCTGGTTCCTCAAGTGGTGGATCTTCCTCGGTGGAGCTGTAGTCAGTGGCATCTATTTGAAAAAACTTGTGCTCTTTGCATTTATGACCCGGGGAATATTTTTCATCACAGTAGTAACATAGTCCTTGCTTCCTTCTTTCTGCCATTTCTGCAGGTGACACCTTTTGAATCTTAAGTGTTTGGGTCATATTGGGAGCCTGTGAGGGACGACCTTTAGCGGGAAAGTTGGGGCGGCTGGATTGAGCTGTTAATGCCCGTTCCACCTTACGGGCTACCTGGCAAGCCTCGTTCCATGTGGGGGGGTGGTGGAGTAGAACCTGAGCTTTGATGGCTTCTTTAAGACCGTTGATAAAGCATTCCATGTAGAATTCATTTGTGAGACCCTTAGTGCGGAAGGCTAAGGCTTCAAAAGCGGTAATATATTCATCCACTGTACCCGTCTGTCGGAGCTTAGTGAGACGCCCCAAAAAAGAGTCTTCCTGTTCAAAGCGATTTCGAAGAGCTTTGGTAAATTGGCCCCAATTCTGAAATTGTCCATTGCAACGCTGATACCATTCCTTCCATTGCCATCGTTCACTGTCCAAGTACATGGTGCCCACCATAAGCTTAGTCCCCTCATCTATGATATGATTCAATTGAAAATACTGCTCCATTTGTGCTAGCCATGCGGACGTGTGAGAACCGTCAAATTTATGCATATCCAACTTGGGAGGTCTCTGATTGGGTGGTGGATGGGTGTGCCAGACGTGAGGAGAGTGGCTAGACTCCCCTTCATGGTATTCATGACCCTTATACGCCTCCTCGTGGGCTGGCTCCTTGCCCTTGTCCTGTAGTAGGCAATCTAATCCTTTAAGATGATTTTCGATCCTTTCCACCGCAGAGTGGAGGGAGTGCACATCTTCTTCTATTTTTTCTATCCTTTCATTGGCCATTGCTTGAGCGCGAGTTTCTACCATACACCCGTCTGACGAAAATTTGGGACCGCCGAATTTTTTTTACTAAGAATTGAATGGTACCACCTTGCTCAGCTCGTCGTCCTGATTCTGATGGGCTAGGTCACCAATAAGCGCCCTGGAAGATCTCAGACTTGGAATATCCGATCTGGTGGATCTGAGAGATCTGAATGGTGGAACAACTGCTGCTGCTGATCTGGAATAGATGATGTGTGATCCCTTGAGAGAAAGGGAACTATGGTCTTGGGGAGTGTCAGGTTCTACAGATCGCAATATACATAAGGGTCTGACAGTAGTACTCGGCCCAATGTTTCAGGGCTCTAACTAAGGAGGATCGACCGTACCCTTTGCCGTACAACCCGCCTACCCTATCGTACGGGCGAGTAATCTCTCCGAGTGCTGTTCTCGGTGTACTGTAGCCACAAGACAGCTGAAGTTTTATCTATGGCGAGGTTTCAAGGGAGCTAGGGGGCTTCCTATATACCCAGAGGGTACGTGGAAGACAGTCCGTGCGTGGTTCTGTCTAATGCGCTACTACTTGAAGGGGTACCCACAGGGGTTACAAGGGAGTCCAACAGACGTGACCACCTCTTGTATTTCCTGCGTGCATGCCTCCCCAAATCCGCAGGTTTATGCGCTTAACGACAGATCCCGTGGTTTAAAGACGCTGGAACACGTCTCTAGCCTAAATTTTTTTTTGCTAAAATTTGGAGATCCCACCGAGCCCTGGAAAGTGCTCTGATACCACTTGTTATGATCTTTAACCTGCAAAGCGATACCCAAACATAGAATTTGCGAAGAAAAGATACCGAGAACACAACATATGCGAAGAAAATATACCCAGAGCACAGAATAGCAATGATTTTATTATCCAGAGAGAAATGTTCACAGGCCTCTTCGAGGGGGCAACCTCCAATAGAGCAGAGCTCGATTACAAAACAAGACACAATACTCCTCGCAGGGAGTCTCTATCCTTTATATATGACTCATACATGCAATACCACGAGCCAATATCATGGATTTTATTAATACCATCTATCTAATACTACCGCCCCTTTACCATCTAACTAATACTACCGCCCATTTGCAACTAACTGTGGTCCCGTCATTAATTGCGGGTTAACCACTTACAATTATTAATATGGGCTTTATTGACTCTTGACTATGACATGATCCCATGACATAAATAAGGGGGTTAGGGTGGGACCCTAACATCCTTATTTATTCCTTTAAGCTTCTCAATGTGTCTACTAGATCAGAAGAATGCCCAACACCATGTTTCTCATTTGATCCATAGGGAGAGTCTCGTGAACTGTAGTCTACTATATTGCTAGTCATATTTGATATTCTTCCTACAAGGTATGTCATGTCATCTAAACCAAATCATAATAAACCAATGTACCTTAGCATAGTTTAGAGAGGATATCTCATCTGCAAGATTAATAAATCAACATAATGCATGTATAACATAGTCACAACAACATATATAAATATAACTCATAAGAATATAACCTTATCATCGTCATTTTAGTTAGAGTCCAGTCACCGAGGCACGACCATGTCAACAACACATACCATGACCTCATGCATGATGACATCAACCGTACCAATGTACATGGACAATGCACAACCATACATGTAGATAATAAACTGGCACACATGCGGACAACACCCAAGCATAAACATGGACCACACATGCATAAACACATATAATCAAGAATAAAATAAAAATACTTGTAACAATAGATAGCAATATGTAACCAAGAATACAAGAATGGTACATGTAAGCAACATATAACAACATGTAACCAGTATTACATGCATGGCGATGAACTCCACAACAACAACATCAACTTCCTCATGGCGACATCACTACAACCATGATCAATACCATGCAAATGCAACAAACAAATGGTTTCACAACATAAGAGAGGCACACAACCAAAATGCATGAATGACCAACAGATTACCCATCTAGTCTGAGGGGTGAACCATGCTATACATGCAACACGAGACCACTATGATATGATTTTACCTCCTAAATCACATTAAGGAATTGGAACCGATGGAAACACACCATAGAGGCCTTCAACATCATCATTATGACCCTTAAGAACCATCTCAACCTTTCTGCCAACCAGCCCCTGGGTCCCATTGAGATTTTAGACCATTTGACCTCCAAATGCTCCCATGCTATAGGCCTACCAACATCGAGGAGGTTTTGGATTCTCTCATGAAAAAGCATGCTAGCATCTAGGGACTAAATTACACAATGTTGTGCTAGCATCCTCGGGATTTGAGCCACTTTTTCAGGCCCAAAGCCCAGGTCACTACCCTAAATTGAATGACACCTTCAAATATAAAGATAACACGGAGACAATGAGGCAAAAACAAATACTTGAACAAGTCGTTTACTAGACCCATACTAGCCATGACAACGATTTCATCAAACATATCACAAATATGTAATCTACAGGTGTAAATAATAGATCTAAGCCTAGGGGTCTCATACTTAGCTGATAATCGCTAAGAAGCATTGATGCCTCAACACATTCGCTTTCATTTCATCCATTACGTCATAGATACAATGTTCATCCATTTACAAGTAAAAACATGATGAGATCCATACATAGCTATTGTCATAAAACATATACATAAACAACATAATAGCAACAGAAATACAAAGGAAAGCTTAGCCATATAATCCACATATAAAGTAGTATAATACTCATAGAAATACAAGGAGAAATATCCTCATATTAATGATGCAAAATCCAAACCCGGGATGGGACTTCCACATTCTACACAACCATAGAATGGTTGAGCCAAATCTCTCTTCAGTCATTCACCCCCATGCCATATTTTAAGCATGAATGTCGGATATCATAAAATACATCAATCTAAAAACATCCATGTCTTCTAGAGGCCATCCATTTTAACCCATCAAATAGTCATTCCACCTCATGGTCGGACATCACAAAACTATCATCATATTGGTCTTGACCCAAGCCTTCAAGGGCTCTGGAGCGTTTGTTCCAACTAAGGCTTCTAGGACTAGTAACTCAACACACAACTATTGTGGGGCTTCCAATGTCTTTGTCCAACCAAGGCTTCTAGGACTAGTAACTCAACCCACCAAGGGATTCCATAGTGTGTTTCCAACCAAGGCTTCCAAGACTAGTAACTCAACCCAAGTAGTTACACGACTTCAAGAGAGTTTGTCCAATCAAGGCTTCCAGGAACTAATAACTCAACACAATCTAAAGGAAACATGAGAAACAACCAAAACAAAACAAGGAAATAAACCCACAATCTCCATGACTATCGAGGAAATGGCAAGGCTAGGCAATCCATTGTCATTCTAGGAAATCCTCCATGTGACTAAGAGATCATGACCAATAATCCACATGCATATGCCATGCATGCCAACACTAGTGAGGAAAACATACATACAACTTGGTACCTACAAGAAAAATCTGTTGTAGCTTCTAATCCCATTGTCCTCTTGTGATTTATTTCTCTTTCTTTCCCTTCTTGCTCCAAAACTCCAAGTATTTCCACACTTTCCAAGAGTGCTCCAAGAAAACTCTAAGTATCCAAGAGTATTAGAGAGAGAGAATAACGAGAGAGATTGAAAATTGAACTAACCAAAGTCTGTGTACTGATCCTCAAAAGCCTTTTTATGAATGAGGCCTTTATTTTCTTCATTTTCCTCCTCACATGAAACCTGTGACCTTTCACCTCTGCTTTCTTCTAATTTCCCTTATTTTCATCAATAAATGTTCCAACATGTCATTTTTCCTTTCCAAACACTTAGCCATTTCCTTTGCCAATTTCTTTAGCCATATTAACTAAAATGAACACCCACACTAGGATGTCTCGCCCAACATTCAACTTGAAATAAGTGTCCCATCAGCTGTGGTTATTATTTTTACTTTTATTAACTTTTATTACATTGAATTTTCACGAGGGTTGTTACATATACAACATCTATGGCTATTAATTATTATTTCTTTGACTCTTGAACATTTGGTTCGTTCAAGTCATTTATCTCCCTAGATTCTTCTTTTATTGTATGCCATTACTAGGGATTTTTATCATTTCCTTTTACACGAACATATTCTAATTCATCCATATTTATTAGTTCTTCTTCATTTAATAGTTGAATGTGTGTTTCCAATGAGTCATTTAGTTGTTTAGCTTCTTCTTTTTTATATGCCCTTCCTAGGGATTTTCTTTGGGTTCTTTTGTAAGCTCTTCCTTTGATTCTATGGCTAGGTACTATAATTAGTTTCCCTTCAAATACCTTTTACACTTGGTTGCTTTGCCCATCTGTAAATTACAATGTAATTTTTTTCTTACACCAGTGCTTTAAAAACTTATTTTGCACACTAATATTAATTATACCAGCTGATTCCATTGAATAATATCCCAAAATAATATCAATAGTTCACATTTTTATAGCATAAAAAACAAAAGGAAACACATATTTTTCTATGGTAATCATAAAATATTTAGAATAATAAAAATGGTCATGGTGAACATATGTTCATTGAATATTTTTGCATGGGAACTTGCAACCTTGTTGCAGAGTTAATATTGTTGAAATTATGTTTGATACTAAGGTTTATAGATAAAATAATGTTTTCTTGGTAATTACATTCTTCAATCTATAAGAGAAAGTTTATGTATCAAAATAAATTTCTTGTGTTCTTTTAACCCCTCTTCCAAACATCAAACCACTTATCTAAAAATACTTTTACATAATTTTTAGTTGAAAATGCCTTAATCTTATCATGGTTAAGTAAACTCCACCATATGCCATCACCACCTAAATAAAGAGGGAGAAAAAATTCCAGATATTTTTTCGAAGATATTATGTTTCTCTTTTGTATTCTTCAAAACTAAAAACATCATATTTAGATGTAAAATACATGTTTCTTGTGAAAACCCAAAAATGGAACTATAGTTTTGAAAAATAAAAACCTACTATTCAGTGAAATTATTTTGCATAGCTAGGACTTAATGTGATTAATGTAAAATGATCATGAATGCTTCTTGGATTAGCTACTAGCCTAGATGAATGTAAACTCCTCATATATCAAGTTCCTATAAGGATAAAATTCTTTTCACATGTTTGCATCTCAATAGATTTGAACCCATCACGAGTTATCATGGAGAGGGACTCGTTTAATTATTAATTATAATTAAAATCATAAATATAATTATTAATTCTATGTTTTTTAATCTATTTTATTGTTATTTTAATGTAATTTGAACAAGTCACAATATTATATTAATAATTATGATTTTCTTTTTTATATAAAATTTAATTGAGTTAAAATGTAAAATAGGACATTACATTACAACATGTCTACCATGCTAATAAAATAAAGAGTGTATGTTATTAACAAAATAATGCATTTTATGATTTCAAATTTAATTTTATATATAATTTATTTAATTAGCTTGATCTAGGCTTCTATGATTCATAATTTATATCAAATGTTTTTCGGACCAAATCACATACAAATTTTCAAGTCAAAGCATTTCGAACCACATAATGTAGTTCATCATGAGGACATAGATGGATAGCTATGAATCACAATAAGTGGTTCCTAAGCGGTTGAATTGAAAATCTATGTGTAATTTAGGTAAGAAAATATTTGATATAAATTTTACATTATATTAAATTTAATCTTCCAAAATTCATAAAATTTAAACTTAACTCCCAAATCACAACTCGGCTAACAATGAAGCTCATGTGTTATGAAACCTTTATGTGATAATCACATCAAAGAAAATTTGTCGACGCATTTTGAGCCATCAAGTGTGGTAAAAATAGTTTCATTAACTTATTTTCACCTCATTATAAGACATCGGTACATTCATAACCTTATTTCCACCTCATTATAAGCCATGGGCATCGATTACCATACTTAGAGCTCATTATTAGTGTGAGGCCAAGAGGTAACTCCTCAAATGAATTGTGATTTTGCATTAAGGTTGATCATAGATATATACATGGAGGGAGAGACTCTTGGGCTTCAACTCCTCGTGTATCTTCATATTCCACATCTCCTTATTTTCTACTTACAATATTTTACACATATTCACCCAATCCCAATGATTAGGTGTCAACATTCCCCCCCTTAATCTGAAGGGATGTTGGTGATTCCAAGCATCGTTCTGAATCTTTCAAACTTTTCTCTTACAACTGCTTTGGTGAAGATATCTGGAAACTACTAATTTGTTGAACAATGATGTAGATGGATTGTCTTGGCCTCAACATGATGTTGAATCAGATGGTATTTTGTATTGATGTGCTTCGTTGGATCATGGTACTTTGGGTTGGTTGCCAACTTTATTGCAGAAGTGTTGTCAATCATGAGTGTAGTTGAATGCACTTGTTTCACCTGCAAATATTCTAGAATTTCCTGAGCCACACAAATTCCTTTGTTGCTTCAGCTACTACCACATATTTTTCCTCTGTCGTTGAATATGTTGGAACTGATTGTTTATGTGACCTCCAAGAGATAACTCCTAATCCAAGACTCATAACATAACCTGAAGTAGATACCCCAGTTTCTTTATCTCCATCAAAGTTTGAATCAAAGTATCGAATCAAGATGAAATCACCCATGTGAGTATACTTAAGCCCAAAGTCTTGAGTTCCCTTAAAGTACATTAGATTCTCTTTTCATAGTAGACCAATGTCCTCACAAGGATTTTGCATAAACCTGGAGAGGATTCCAACAATAAATGAAATGTCTGGTCTCGTAGTAGTGAGGTAGTTGAGACTTCCTACAAGTTGTCTATACTTTGTTACATACTCAAATTCTTTTCATTCAATGGATGTGATCTTTAAGTTTTGTTCCATTAAAATAGACAAAACATTGCACTTAGTCATGCCAAAATTGTTCAATCGATCTCCAATGTACTTCTTTTGAGAGAGGAATATAAAAATCAAATGTTGAGTTACTTCAATACGAGGATAGTAGTGAACATACCCCAAGTATGTCATTTCAAAACATTTCCTCAATTCCTTCTTTATGGATGCAATATAGCTCCCATTGTTCCCTGTCATCAAAATGTCAACTACATACACCACAACATATACAACTGTTTTTCCAACTTTCTTGACAAAAAAATTTTCATCATCAACATCATAATGTTTGAAGTTGATTTTCATAACATGCTACGTTAACTTATCGTACTAGGCTCGTTGTGCTTTCTTGAGGCCATACAAGTATTTTACAAGCTTTCATATTTTATGTTCTCGTCCCTTCACAAAAAATCCTTCTGGCTAGGACAGAATGACATTTCCTTTCATATATCCATTCAAGAAAGAATATTTTACATCCATTTTATGGAATTTCAAACTATTCTGACTTCCAAGGAAAAGAGTGTTTGGATGGTAGCTCATTTTGGTGTGGGGGAAAATGTATCCTCATAGTCGACCCCTTCCTTCTATGTAAAACCTTTTTCCACAAGCCTAGCTTTGTGCTTGTCAAGTGAGCCATTAGATTTATAATTGTTCTTGTAGACCCACTTGCAGTCTAGTGGTTTGGTTCCGAATGGAAGCTCAACTAGCTTCCAAGTGCCATTATTTATCAAGGATTCATACTCCTTTTCCATCCCTTCTTTCCATTCATCATGAGAAGTAAATTCTTTGGAGGAAGTTGATTCAAAATATGAAGACAAATTCAATTCACAATCATAAGAGACATCCATATCAACAGGTGAATAAAAATCGTCTACATCACCTCCATTTTGCTTGGTTGAATTTATTGTTCATGTCTTTCCAACCTCATCAAGATGAATTCTTTCAAGTGTCTTTGTGAGCCATTTTGGAGGACCTTTCTGAGATGGCCCAGACTGCACAGTTGAATGAGTTGGGATTGAATCAAGATTGAGTCTCTCAATTCCATCATTTACATCCCTCAAAGTGTCATAAGTGGCTGGAGCTTCATATGGGGGAGAGAGTACTTCAGAAGAAGATTCCACATATTGATCCAGTATAAAAATATGCCCTTCAAGATGTGGAATCTCATTATCAAATTCTTGAAAAGACTTGGCATGTCTGAATCTATCCAAGCGATCAAGATTCTGCTCAACAACATTTTGAACCTTGGAAGATTCAAGAAATATGAAATCTCTAGATACTACAAACTTCTTATTAACTTTATCATAGAGATGGTATGCTTTGGATTTATTTGAATACCACAAGAAGATACAATTATGAATCCTTACACCAAGTTTGTTTCTTTGCTCCTTAGGTATCAAGGCATAATAGGTGGAACCAAGGACCCTGAGATGATTTATCAAAGGAGTGTGGCCATACCTCATTTCATAAGGAGTCTTGCTTCTAATAGCACCTATTCTTTACATACACAACAAATAGAACTGCATAAGCCAAAAACATCAATTTTACATTCTTGAAAAACATCATGGAACATACCATATTTAAGATTGTGCTCTTCATTCCTTCATTTACTCCATTCTATTGGGGATTATAAGGCATGGTTGTTTGATGTTTGATCCCATGTTGGCGAAGATAGTTTTTAAATTCTTTTGAAGTGTATTATTTTCCATCGTTAATGCGAATAGAACCAATATGATATTGTGCATCATCTTCAATCCATGGATGAAATTTCTTGAATGTTTGAAAAACATCATATATCTTCTTCAATAAATAATCCGGACACATTCTGGTGTAATAATCAATAAATGACATCATATATTTATTTCCATTGTAGGAGGAAAAATAATTGGGCCACATAAGTCTCAATGAATAAGTTCAAGTTTTCTATGTTCTCTCGAATGTGAATCATGAAAATACTACGTGTTGTGCTTTTCTAAGATACAAGCATCACGTTGCTTAAGTTTCCTAGGAATTGTAGGCAAATGAGTAACACCACTTTTCTTCAACATACGAAGGTTGTCATAACTCAAGTGTCTAAATCTAGCATTCCATAAAAGAATTGGTGGAAATGTACCTTCATCATAATGAGAAATGTATGATAAATTTTCTGCATGAGCAGAGGTACCTTGTAGTTTCATAAGTATTTCTTCTTCTATCCCCGTCATGACAAGTGAGTGATGTGATGCTTTTCTCACCTCAACCTTGCCATCAAACATATGAATGGAGTGCCATTGCTAGCAGATCTGGACCAAAGACAAAAAATTTATTCTCATCTTTGGGAGATATAAAACATCATGTAGAAGAAATTATGGAAGACCAAGCAGTTTGAGCCTCATTGTGCCAAGTCCTTATGGCTTGAGTTTTGACTTGTCTGCAAAAATTATACTACTCCATCAACATTGCGAGTAAATCCTTCAAAGAAATATCTTTTGAAATTCATGCGGAAAGTCCCTCCTCAATCAAGCAACCAATCATTTTTCCAAGAATCAAGTGAAAAATTAAACAATTTTCACTTACTCCAATATTACAATGTGCCACAACACAGTGAGCGGATTGAGGTGATTTACCTTTCCCTTTTTCATTGGTGTTACCTTTGGCTTCATTTATTTCCTGTTCAATTCTATCCCAAGGAAACTTACATGTTGATGCATCATGCCCATCTCTATTGCAACGTATGCAATGAAGATCACACTTCTCCCTCGGAATTGTATTCCCCCGTGCCTTTAAAATTTCTTCTTCCTCTACCTCTTTAGCCACCTCTTCATCTAGAATAATTTTGTGCATGATTCTTATCTTTATGTGCAAGACACATAGTTTCTTCAGAAGACTGAGGAGTTGTCCTCTTCCCAAAATCCTTCTCTCTCAACAAAGTTCTTCTCTAGGGAGTTAAAAGTAATCTCCTTGAGGTTTCCACTTGCTTGCAATAACTTAAGATAATATGGATAAGTGGGATATAGTGCCCTGACATAAGCTATGTGAGGAATGTATATTTGAATACGAGTGGTTTTTATATCATGCATAATGGATTTAACTTCTGGTGCTAAAGAAAGAGGGTCATCATTTTTCAATTCAAGACTCAATAATTTAATCATGAATTGGACAACTTCATGTTTAGAGTGTGAGTCATAGAGTTCCTTCAACTTCTGTAATGCTTCAAAAGCATTTGAAAAAATATGGCAACTCACCTCTTCATTTATAGATGTTGCAATAAAGGCATAGGCCTTGCTATTTTATTTTCCCAAATGGTAATCTCCTCATCTGAGGTGGGCTTTGCATGTTAATTATCTAGTTCTCCTACACAAACTCATTTCCAAAACTCATTGAAAATGAGAGTGTGTTTTATTTTCCATGACTGTTGGCTTATTGGGGCCTGACCTAGGTTCAGTGTTAAGTTAGCCAAAAAAATCCCGGTACTACTGGCACTTTCAGTAATAGTCGGAGCGCGGACTGAGGTCTCACCCGAAGTAGTATGGGAGGGTACTAGAACTAGGTTTCCACACCATGGAGATGTCTGAGGTGTTGGGTGTGGAGCCTGATTATCTTCTATATTCAAAGGTATCGCCACATAGGACCCCAGTTCGAAATGGGGGCGGCAACACCGCCCGTAAAATATTTGCTGTAGGGGGGGTCCAGGGGGGGGGCGGCGGCGACCTTTGGGAGCCCCCCCCTAGTGGGGGGTTTCGGGGGTAGCGCCCCCGAAGCTAAAAACAGCTGTAAAATTTCCTTGTAAAAGTATAGTAATTTCTAGTCGATTTGGGCCGTTCATTAGGCGGATGATCTGACGGTAGAACTTATGTTTAGTTTAGGGTTTTTTTTCCCTAGAAGGCAACCCCTCTCTTTGTATGAGGGCATTATATTTGAGGCTATGTGATAGATGTGTATTCTATGAGCGAGAAATAGAGAGTGAGACTGTGAGAGAAAACAGAGGATATTACAATGGATCTGCTGTAGGTTGTGTCTCTTCATTTTGCTGGATAATAGAAAGGAAGAACTGGCTATTCGGGGTGGACGTAGCCCAAACTGGGTGAACCATGTATATCTGTGTCTCTCTTGTTTTATGCACTTTCTGTGTTTATATTTCTGCAATATTTTATGTGTCCCATTGCTCCATAATATATAATTTTCTAACAACTGGTATCAGAGCCGAAGGTCTATTTGGCTGATAAACTCGCAGGAAAGAAGGGTTCCTGGTTCGAGTGGGAGCAATGGCGGAAGATGGTAAGTTTAGGGTCGAGAAATTTAACGGCCAAAACTTCTCGCTGTGGAAGATGCAGATGGAAGATTATCTGTATCAGAAAGATCTATACCTACCATTAGACAGAAAAACAAAGATGCCGATGGGTATGAAAGACGAAGAATGGAACCTTCTCGATAGAAAGGCACTCGGAACAATACGGTTGTGCCTTGCTGCATCAGTCGCCTTCAACATTTCAAAGGAAACCACGACAGAGGGTTTGATGCAGACATTGTTGAAACTATATGAAAAACCCTCAGCCTCAAACAAGGTATTTCTTATGAAACAGTTATTTAGTATGAATATGTTGGAAGGTGGATCTGTTGCAAGACATTTAAATGGTTTTAATACAGTTACAAGTCAGTTAAGTTCTGTAGGGGTAAACTTTGATGATGAAGTTAGAGCTCTGCTATTCTTGTGCTCATTACCAAAAAGTTGGAATGGTTTGGTAATGGCCATTAGTAACTCCGTTTCTGGATCTAGTAATTTAAAGTTTGATGATGTTGTCGGTGCCATCCTTAGCGAGGAAATGCGACGGAAAAGCTCCGGTGAGACATCGGGAAATGCTTTGAGTGCAAAGTCTAGAGGAGGAAAAATGGAAAGAGGAAAGAGCTCAGGATATCGCAGTAAATCAAGGAAAGGCAGATCCAAGTCCAGATCGGGGATAGTGTGCTGGAAATGTGGAAAGAAAGGACACCTAAAGAAAGACTGTAGATCTCGGAAGGGAAAAGAAGGAGATGCACATCAAGAAAACAATCATGAAGCAAATGTGACAGGTGAGGTGTTACAAGATGCTTTGATTATTTCTTTCGAAAATATTACTGATTCCTGGGTGGTAGATTCAGGGGCTTCATTCCATGCCACACCTGATAAGAAATATTTTCATGACTATGTTCAAGGAGATTTTGGAAAAGTTCGTCTGGGTGATGATAAACCCTGTAAAATCATTGGAATGGGTAAGGTTCTTGTAAGACAACAGAATGGAAACCAATGGCTATTAAAGGAGGTAAGGCATGTTCCATATCTAAAGAAAAATATGATTTCAACATGGCAGTTAGGCAGTGAAGGTTGTGTGACAACTTTCACAGATAAAGCTTGGAAGGTCACCAAAGGAGCCCTAGTAATAGCAAAAGGCGAAAAGGTTGGTACATTGTATTTATGCAATGGTATTTCTAACTCTGTTAATGCTTTAACTTCCAAAGGAGCAGATGCAACATTATGGCATCATAGGCTCGGACACATGAGTGAAAAGGGGATGAAGATTCTTCACTCAAGGAATTTGTTGCCAGGTTTGAAGAATGTTGATTTGGACTTCTGTGAGAATTGCATTTATGGAAAACAGAAGAGAGTCAGATTTATCAGAGTTGGGAAAGAAAAGAAGAATGAAAAATTAGAGCTTGTGCATACAGATGTATGGGGACCTGCTCAGGTATCATCTCTCTGTGGCTCTCGTTATTATGTTACTTTTATTGATGATGCAACTAGAAAAACTTGGATTTATTGCATTAAGAATAAATCTGATGTATTTGATACTTTCAAGAAATGGAAAGCTTTGGTTGAGATTGAAACAGGAAAGAAATTGAAGTGTCTTAGATCAGACAATGGAGGTGAATATTAAAACAAAGAGTTTGATAGGTACTGTTTAGAGCATGGAATTCACAGAGAGAAGACAGTTCCAAGAACACCACAAGAAAATTGTGTGTCAGAAAGGATGAACAGAACAATCATGGAGCGTGCAAGGTGCATGAGATTGCATGCAGGATTGCCTTTACAGTTTTGGGCAGATGTTGCAGATATTGCTGTTTATCCAATAAACATAGGGCCTTCAAGTTCCTTGGATGGTGGTGTTCGAGAGGAAGCATGGACAGGTAAAAAGGTAAACTACTCTATTTTAAAGCCTTTTGGTTGTGAGGCCTTTGTCCATATTGATAAAGAAAATAGAACAAAGCTTGAGGCAAAGTCAAAGAAATGTACCTTTATTGGATATGGCGTTAATGATTTTGGTTATCGCTTATATGATTACGAAAATCACAAAATCATTAGGAGCAGAGATGTAATATTCAATGAAAAGGTCTTGTATAAGAATCAGTTGCAGGAAAAGAAAAAAGAAAAAGAAAACAAGGAATATGCAGTTCTTGATGAAATCACTGAAAAGGTAAAGGTGCCTGAAAATAATAATAATCAACAACAGCAACCACCACAACAGCAACAGGCACCCCAAACACCTAAAAGTGGTGTTGGAAGATCTACCAGGATAAGTATACCCCCTGAATGATACTCTCCTTCATTATATTATTTATTGTTGACTGATTCTGGTGAACCCGAATGTTATGAAGAAGCAATGCAGGTTGAAAGCAGGAAGAAGTGGGAGGTAGCCATGGAAGAAGAGATGGACTCCTTAATGCATAACCAGACTTGGGATTTAGTCAGGTTGCCTGCAGGAAAAACTACATTGAAGAATAAATGGGTTTACAGGCTGAAGGAAGAAGATGGAGGAAAACAGAGGTACAAAGCTAGACTTGTGGTGAAGGGGTTTGCACAGAAGAAAGGTATTGATTTTGATGAAATATTTTCTCCTGTTGTTAAAATGACTTCAATTAGAACTATTTTAAGTCTTGTAGCAGCTGAAGATTTGCATCTTGAGCCGTTAGATGTAAAGACAACCTTTCTCCATGGGGATTTGGAGGAAGAGATATATATGCAGCAGCCACAAGGATATGAGGTGAAAGGGAAGGAGAAACTAGTGTGCAGGTTGAAGAAGAGCTTGTATGGCTTAAAACAGGCTCCAAGGTAGTGGTATCTAAAATTTGACAAGTTTATGTCTGAACAAGGTTATACTAGATGTCACTCTGATCATTGTGTTTATCTGAAAAAGCAAAATGATGGCAGCTATATTATATTGTTATTGTATGTGGTTGACATGCTTGTTGCAGGATCTAACATGCAGGAAATAAATGTACTCAAAAGAAAATTGGCAAATTCATTTGCTATGAAGGATTTGGGAGCTGCAAAACAAATCCTTGGTATGAGAATCACTAGAGATAGGAAAAATCGCAAATTAACATTGTCTCAGAATGAGTACATACAAAAGGTGTTGAAAAGATTTAATATGCACAATGCAAAACCAGTTAGTACACCTTTTGCTAGCCATTTCAAACTTAGCAAGGAAATGTGCCCAAAGACCCAAGAAGACATGGATTATATGTCTAAAGTTCCATATGCATCAGCAGTTGGAAGCTTAATGTATGCAATGGTCTGCACAAGGCCCGATATTGCACATGCAGTGGGAGTTGTAAGCAGGTACATGAACAATCCAGGAAAGGAACATTGGATGGGAGTGAAATGGATTCTCAGATATTTGAAAGGTACCACAAATCAAGCATTATTCTTTGGTGGTTCAAACATCTCCCTACAAGGATATGTTGATGTAGATATGGCAGGTGATAGAGATAACATGAGGAGCACTACAGGATATGTATTTACTGTTGGAGGAACAACTGTCAGTTGGGTTTCAAAAATCCAAAGTGTTGTTGCACTTTCAACAACAGAAGCAGAGTATGTTGCTGCTACAGAGGCTAGTAAAGAAATGATTTGGTCACAAAGGTTTATGGGTGAATTGGGTAAGGAGCATGATATGAGCACGTTATACAGTGATAGCCAAAGTGCCATTCATTTTGCAAAGAACTCAGCATTCCATTCCAGGACTAAACACATACAACTCAAGTACCATTTCATACGATCAGTGTTGGAAGATGGAGAGTTGAAGCTGGAAAAGATACACACTAGCCATAATCCTGCAGATATGCTAACAAAAGTTGTAACCAGGGAGAAATTGAGAATATGCTCAGTTTCAGTGTTTGCATTATGGCTAAAGTGTTGTCCTTGATGGCAACCCATTCAGGTGATAGATCATAGTACTTCAAGTCAACAGCGGAGATTGATGATCAGCTATCAAATATTGAAGAAAATAAGGGGTACGCAGGTACACCTTACAGAAGGTGCGTACACGTAGGCCGGTGTTACATAAAGTGTGTACATACCCGCAATTATCCCGTTCAGGAGGTGCGTACCCCCAGTTCACTTACTTCAAGGCAGAGAAAAGCACACGTGGGGTTTCTTATGTTTAACCCTTGGTATTTAGCCGACGGTTTTGTGTTATTATGGTTTTGGCCCATCGTATTGATCCATGATTTGAGGAAGAGCTTGCCTATATAAAGCAAAGGAAAGCATTTGGTTTGGGTATGCTTTCTGGTTGAACATCTTATGAGAGCTAGATCTGAAATATTATGATCTCTTGGGAGTAATGTCTAGATCTAAATAAGGCGAATCTACTGATGGATTGAGATCTCTTCGGCGCATGATCAGATCTATAGATCTGACAGTCTGGGTTATTCTTGAAGTCTTGAAATTATCTATACCCAAAGGTACGCAGGTACAGTGAAGGAAAAGTGTGGAGATACGCAAGCACAGAAGCATTGCAAGTGCGTAGATACGCAGGACCAGAAGCGCTGCAGCTGTGGAGCTGCGCAGGCAGTTCAGTGGACACAAAGCTCAGGTGCGTAGGAAGTATTTGAGGCACAGTGCATGGGTACGCAGGTGCGCAGTTGGGAATAGTGCGTACTGTACGCAGGCATTAGATGGGTGAAGCTGCATACTTCTCTTGAAATCTATTTAGTTGTTCATATTTATCATTGTTGTGTTCTGGGTTTTGAAGTGATGTCTGGGTTCTGATATTATGACAATATTCTGAGAAGTGATAGAGTATGTTTCAGTTTTGATAGATGAATGGATCGGGTTCATACTGACTTATCTTCATGTGATCTGATGGACTAGATCTGGTTGATGACTCACTTGTATATGTATGGATCTAGTGCTTGGGTGATTCAGAAGCTTGTTTTGTTGTTGTTGGGTCCAGTATGAAAATTGGATGAAATGTGGCCTTTCAGATTATGTGTTGTGCTTCAGTGTATCCAGTATGAAAATTGATGTGGTACCTGGAGGTGAGAAGATTGTAGTTCATCACCTACGTACTAGTATCTAAGCTAGTACAAGAGCTAAAGGAAATCTTTGGAGCATTGTAGCAGGTAGCAGCCTGCGTACTAGTAAATGGATCGGCTAGTACAAGAGCAAAGGGGGTTGTAGCTCCCGTACTGGTATAAGACTGCACCAGTACAAATATTGTAAAAGAATTTTCTTATTAAGAAGAAGATTGAGATGACTTGTAGTAGGTGGTTTTCTCCCGCATTGGGTTTCCACCTTATATCATGGTGTTCATGTGTGTGCCTTATGTGTGATGATCTATTCTATGTTGCTGCATCTGTTAACTGATAATATGGTTGATAATGTTCTAATGCACTCATTGAAGATCAATTAACTTAATCATAAGAAGTTGTGGAAGTAGCATATATGAATCAGAGTTTGGAAATGAAAAAGTTTTATTAATGTGAAAATACTGATTCAACCCCCCCCTCTCAGTATTATTTCCAACATTCAGTTGGTCTTCAAGGATGACGAGGAAGATGAGAAACAGCCAGGTCCAAAGAGGAGTCATTGTCCAGCAAATGGAGTAGCGGTGGAGTTGCTACAATCAGTCTCCAAGTGGGAGATTGGGTGTGGAGCCTGATTATCTTCTATATTCAAAGGTATCGCCACATAGGACGCCAGTTCGTTGCCGCCCGTAAAATATTCGCTGGAGGGGGGGTCTAGGGGGGGGGCGGCTGCGACCTTTGGGAGCCCCCCCCTGGCGGGGGGTTTCAGGGGCAGCGCCCCCGAAGCTAAAAACAGCTGTAAAATTTCCTTGTAAAAGTATAGTAATTTCTAGTCAATCTGGGCCGTTCATTAGGCGGATGATCGACGGTAGAACTTATGTTTAGTTTAGTGTTTTTTCCCCTAGAAGGCAGCCCCTCTCTTTGTATGAGGGCATTGTATTTGAGGTTGTGTGATAGATGTGTATTTTGTGAGCGGGAAATAGAGAGTGAGACTGTGAGAGAAAACAGAGGATATTACAGCGGATCTGCTATTGGTTGTGTCTCTTCATTTTGCTAGATAATAGAAAGGAAGGACTGGCTGTTCGGGGTGGACGTAGCCCAAACTGGGTGAACCACATATATTTGTGTCTCTCTTGTTTTATGCGCTTTCTGTGTTCATATTTCTGCAATATTTTATGTGTTCCATTGCTCCATAATATATAATTTTCTAACATGAGGAGTTCAATTAGTTTGCAGTTTGACCCTGTGCATAGGTTTGCTTCATGCACTTTCTCATACCTCACAACCTAATATATTGTGTTCGCACAGACCTACCGAGGGGCTAAACGTCGCGCTCTGCGTTATTACCCAAGACCTTAGACTTGCAACTTAATCGCTTAGACTTTTTCCTAGTTCTTTTTCTCCCTTTTTACACTTAGAGCCTCTCTTTATTTATACAATCCCATGGTCCGCGGACCATGGGTAGGTCTATCCAGCCGACATTACATTACAAAACTAGGGTAGACAACCCTGTGACTCTATCATACTTTCATGCCCCGCACCCACAATTCGCGGATCTTTACAACAAGATTTGGTCAAAACATGGGCTTTGAGCCCCAAAACATGCCTTGGGGGGATTCCATGCCCAACAGGCCCCAACATAAACATTATGTCTCATCCTTGAGTCACTCTGTCGGCGCAATGATCTTTGCGCAGAGTCCCTCCAAATGTTCTCGAATTGCATGGAGGTCAATGCACTGAGCTGCTGCTTGTTGGATATGCTGCATATGTTGTTCCGAGACCTTTGTGTCGGGAGTGCTTCTCTACATCTGTTCTGGTATCTGCTGCATATGTTTATAGTCCCATGCCTTTGTCCGGATCCTTGGAGCACGAAGACTGTGCTTCTACCGGCTAGTCAGATAGTCGGCCCACCCGTGTAGGGCTTCGAGCGGCTGCCATTCACTTTGACTGGGAAAGGTTCTACATTTAGTTTGATTAGTTGGATCGCGCCTCCCTCTGTGACCTCCTTAACAATGTATGGTCCCAGCCAATGCATTCTGAACATTCTAGGGAAGTTATCAAACTTACTGTCGTACAACAACACTAAATAATTTACCTTGAATGTGTGCAACTTAATATGGTGATTGTGCCAGGCCTTCTCACACTGCTTTTGCACCTGTTGATGAAAGTTAGCTAGGAACCATTCCTGCTCAAGTTCATCCAACTACGTGAGCCTTTCTTCTAGGGCTTCGCAGTCCGTCATACCTGTGAGCACTACTATGCGCAGACTAGGTACAATATACTCCATTGGCATGACAGCTTCCACACCATAAACTAACCAGAAAGGTGTTTGTCCCGTCAGTTTCTTGCACGTCGTCCTATAAGCCCATAGTACTGTAGGTACGCAAAGGTCTCAATCGCTTCACTGTGCATTGCATACTTTGGTTAGTGTAGTCTCCAGTACTTTGTTGAATGCTTCTACTATCCCATTGGCTTGTGGGTGATATGGTGTGCTTTTTTGGTGATACACCTGGAACTCTTGTGTGAGCACGTTGATGGTTTCGTTCAGGGAATGTGTACCATGATCACTCATTAAGATTTTCGGATAGCCAAATCAGGTCAAGATGTGTTCAAACAAAAACTTCATAGTCATAGCGGTTATGCAGTCTTTGACTGGTTGTGCTTCTGCCCAGCGCGTTAGGTACTCCGTCATGGTGATGATGTATCGCGCCCCCGTTTTTCCCTGGGGTTTGATATGTCCCACAAAGTTGATTGCCCACTTTTTGAAGGGTTGTAGCATCTGTTAGCACTTGAAATTTCACCTCAGGCTGAAAAGGCAAATCTCAAAGCTACATCAAACCATTCAGCCTCGTAGCTAGCCCTACGGGGCAGGAGAAGGCTCTCTCCGATCAATCTCGGTAAATTTTCAATAGGAAGAGATGACCAATCAAGGTAACACTGATATTAGGCTAGTAAACTGATTTGAAGGTTGATTTGGGGGTTTTTGGGTTTTTTGGTGGCAAATTGAGGAGCTGCAATTTAGGGTGCGGGGATTGGACACAGTTTCTGTAGGGGGGTCTTTGGGGCAAGGTAGGAACCTGTATTGATGTCTTTAGCTGAAAGGGATGATTAAGAAGAAATATGAGAGAGCTAAAGAGAGCAAACAATGGATTTGAATTCTCTTTAGACAGCAGAAAACATAGAAATTAAACAAATTTAAAAGCAGAGCATGGCTAGCATGAATTCTAACTTTATCACTTCATTTGTTTAATATGCAGCAGTATAGAAAGGAAATGAATCACATAACAAAGCTTACAATAACATGTAGAAACACACCATCAACACATGAGTCCACAAGAATCCCAATGATGACTGCAAAACCCTGGTCTTCCTTAGCCAAAAATTGCAGAGATACAAGTGAAATATACAATGATAGCTCCTCCCTCAAGAGTCCAACCATGAAAATGAGCAAAAGAGTGCATAATATAGATGATCTAACCTCTTTCCCCACCTATAGGGGTCGAGATCACTATCCTAGGAGCTGTTTGAACAACTTCTAAACTAAGCACTACAAAATAGGCAGTCAAAACAACTTGCCTCTATAAACTTGGAAACCAGTTCATACAGTCAATTTTACCCTTTTACATGAGAGAAACTTCTAGAAGAGTAAAACAAGAGTAAAAGTATCCAAAAAGTGCCACAAGTACAGTCAAAAGGACCACCATCGACCTCGGCAAGTCAAACTGGAGCTAAACTGCAAATTCTGGGCTGAACTGGTCAAATCTGGCACAAATTCCTCAACGGGTCGCGCACATCATCCTCAACGGGTCGCGCACTTGGGAACCCTGTTTGGAGGCCTTCCCGGTGTCAGAATGAGGTTTAGAATAGCTCGTTGGAAAGGTATCTGAGTCTACTTTCCAACCCAACTGGAATTTTTGGATTTGGAGGTTATTTGCCTAGTCAAAAGTCAATTCTCCCAAGACTACTTCTGCAGCTCAAAAAAGGGGCAGAAAGTCAAAATTTGGCTGTATTTTGACCTTTTGGAGGCCCAAAACTCCATGAAAAATCAAGGTAATGCATGGGAATATGTAACTTTGCATGAAAAATATAAAAATGCTGAGTTTTTGCAAAACGGAGCTACGATGACAAAGGGTCTCACCGGGGGTGAGACCCGTTGAGAAGCCAAAACCTGTAAATTGCCCAAAAATGCCAAAAATGAGCCAAAACTTCCAAAATTTTTTGTGCTTGGTGCTTTGAAAAGGCTAGTGAGTGTCATGATGAGTGAGAGAAGCCTCGGCCAAGATGTGGAGGGGGTTGGTCTTCTTCTTCCTCTTAAGAGCCTCGGTCAACCTTCTTTGGA
Organism: Pinus tabuliformis; assembly: GCA_031772625.1. Classification (NCBI taxonomy): domain Eukaryota; kingdom Viridiplantae; phylum Streptophyta; class Pinopsida; order Pinales; family Pinaceae; genus Pinus; species Pinus tabuliformis. Next base: position 539,620,776 of record CM062820.1, on the reverse strand, counting down.
ACATTTTCATCTTTGCTTTACAAACGTGCATCCTAGCCCAATAATGGTTTTTCATGTTCCTTAGCAGCCTTTTGTCTTGGTTGGCCTTAGCCAACAACCTCTCCAAGTGGGCATTCTCCTGAATAAGCAATGACTCCCGGTCAACAGGCAATGGGTCACCGGGCCTCCTACGGTTTAGGACTCGGTCACTACGAATCCTCCAAATCTCATCAAGTGCCTTCTCCTCCTCCAGCTGTGTGTTTCGCTGCTCTAGATAGGTGATGGTCCATTGGGCACCCTCAAGTCTCCGCTGCAAAACATCATTCTCGGCCCTGAGCTGCTGAATGATCTCCTTTGCCTCTTGGCTAGGAGAACTGACCTCAAGATCAATCACCGGATCCTCATGAACCATGGGCTCTTTGCCTCTCTGCAATACCTGTGCTGGCAAAGAAAGCGAGGCCCCTTCCACCTGCTGTGGAGATAACACTCGCTGCTCTGAAGATGAAGGCGAGACCCCTTCCACCTGCTGTGGAGATAGTACTCGCCTAGCTGCTGCAAATAAGGTCCTTGGGCCTTTCTGATAGGTGACCATAGGAGTGGAGCTGACATGTCGGGTGATGGGAGCATCAGGCTGCTGAGATGGTCCTCCCTCCTCATGAATAGCCTCCTGATGTGGCTGAGGTGGCACTGTGAAAAACTCACGGGAGATGAACTCCTCCCATGAGATACCCTGCTGAGTCAACTGATGAGAGACTATAAGCTGGATCAAACCATAGTGACAAAGGCTCCTGTACTGCTGGGCCGGGGTCTTCCTCTGCAACATGGGCACCATCCTCTGAATGTTCTGAAACAGGAAGACCGGGAGGTTCATTATCCTCACCCGGGTGAAATGCATCAACAGGCGAATGTGATATGAATACACCTATGAAAATCTGCCCTCACATGTAAAATAATGCATGATAAGTCTCATGAGGGGGGCATACTCACTCCGAAGAAATTTGAATGGGAAAACACCCGTCAACAGTTTCAAAAATGATGGTCGGACATAAGGCTCAAAGTGAACAAAATCAAGTAATCTGCGCTTAGGCCACACCTCACCCACATTTGGTATCCCTGTAGCCTCTGAGATCACCTCGGGTGTCAATATGAAATTCACCCCTGCAAGAGTGACATGTCCATCATGGAGGTGTAAGACAAACAAGCGGGCCAACTCTCTATGATGCTGAATCTGAGAGAGCCTCTCACAAAACTGATAGCATGACATGTACTGGAAACAATTCAGTGCCAAAGGACAAGCCTATAACTCTGCCAAAGAAGTAGGCTCCTCCCTCTTATGATGACCTCCCTTACCCCCTCTACGAGGCCTCCTCTGTTCCTCAATCTCTGTAGATGATGAATGGTCATCACCTTGCTCATAAGTCTCGGTATCTGACATGGTTTTGGAGCAAGGTGGGCAAACTGAAGGACAAATTGAACTGCTGCCTCTGCCTGCAAAAGTACTGAACTCTATGCTGTTTCAAGGGGAAAAAACATGAGGGGAATGTTAGGGGAGGGAACTTCTTAACGAGGAATGGGAATATATGAAAATAACCGGGAATTTTCAAGGGAAACTTTACAAATTGTCATGCATATAAGAACACATTTTAACATTGGGAAATCATTTGCAAAGAACATCTCATATGGGACAAAAACATGTATGATAATGAACATGGAAGGGGCATATATGTATCAATAGGGACATAGGGACACCATACACCAAATTTGCTTATAGGAGTTCATGTGTGTCATAAGGAAATTTTTTTCTCTTTTTGTCCTTAAGGAGTACATGCACATTGTTTTCACATAGAGGGAAGGTTTTCATGTACAAGGGGATGTCAAGGGTATATAGGGGTTATGTACATGCCTCTAGATATACAGCAACATTTATTTTCACATGACTCTTTCTTTATTTACAAATGTATCTTTTCTTTTTGTTTTATTTTTTGCATGTGTATGGTAGAGGGAATTAGGGTTTTGTGTGCTTGTGAGAGGGGTAGGGTTTATAGCTTAGGGATGGGGGAAAAAGTCAACATTTTATGTACAAATAATATGGGACAGAGATGCAAGCATGACTATGAATGGAAGAGGAAGAGAGGGAAGGGACCAAATGGGACAAAAACACTTGAAACAGTCACAAAACCCTAGCATTTTACAAACATTAGCAAGCAGCCATATTAATCCATTCATTTGCAAATTTAGAAGATGAAATCATAGCATACATCCATATTTTCACTACCAATATCAACAACCATGCATTAAGAACCTACCTCGACCGATTGAGCAAATTTGAAGTGGAATGAAGGAATTTGATTGAAGTTTGGTGGCAGACAGTTGAAAGGGTCGTGCACGCTCCCCAACGGGTCGTGCACAGCCCAAAGGGTCGCGCCCGTTATGATTTTACACTGCCAAAGTGCGCTGGACGGGTCGCGCACCGCCCAACAGGTCGCGCACAAGCCTGGACGGGTCGCGCACCTGCAAACTGCCCGAAACCGTTGCAATTTCGCCTCCTTCGCCTATCACTCTCTCACAATCTCTCTTGCAAGCTTGAAATGCACAATGAGAGTGAAAGGAGGGAACATTACCTTTTATAATCTCATTTGAAAAAATTTCATCCATAAACCCACTTTATAAAGTCTATTTTGACACTTTTTAAAACACTGATTTTCTTGGTTTCCTTTATCCTGAAGTTGACTTTTTGAGTGCTTTGTGTTGTTGGGAAAAGTATCCAATACGGAATGACCCTATTCCACTCTAAGGGTGATAGTACCTCAGCAACAATCAAAGCAAAGCTATTCAAGATTACTTCTTTATGAGATGTAAGAGAGAGGAGGAAGAGATCCACTAACCGATGTCTTCCGCTAATGCTTGATCCAATCTTCTATCTTTGCTGCTTGCTCCCAGCTCCTTGCTCTTTCACTGGCCCAGCTACACCAAGATCCTGCAAAATCACAAGAGAGGGAAACTACAAGAAGCATACATTCATAATTGATTCAAGGATTAGAATAAATCAAATATACAAGTATAACAATACACCATTGAGACACATGCATATAGAAGAACCTCAAATGCTTTATTAATGGAAGAAGTAAAGTTCAGGAAGTGATACAACCATAAAAGGCCCAATCCAGCATCACCTCCCAGCAGAAAGAAATCTCCTCTTCACCTCCTTCAAGCAAATCACCCAATAGTTCTATACTCAAACCAACAACACTTCCTTATATTCACAAGATTCCAGCCCCCTTAGACCTCATGAGAGAGCTCTATAGATAGGAGTTTTGGAGAAAGGATGAGTCAGCTTGAGGTTGGCATGAAGCTGACTAGTGTCCTCTCCCACTTCAGTTATTCTTCAGTTCTTGAGTCCACTTGGAGGTTCTTGCTTCCACTTGGAGATCTAGACCCTCTTACTCATCACTAGGTGAATTCTCTGATCCAAGTGTCATTTTGGAAGCTTCCTGGGCATTGAAACCTTGAGGAATGACTGTGCCACTTGGCCAAACTCGCCCAGCGCAGGTAGCCTTCTTTGTAGTTGAAATTCAGCGCAGGTACACAGTGGAGCAGTTGACATTCAACGCAGATGCTCAGTGGAGCAGTTGACATGATCCAGAATTAGCTTGTTTCTGAGTGTTTTCAGGTGGAGAACTGATATTCAGTGCTGTGGTTTGCTGACCTTGTTCCTCTAGGGGTAGGAACAACATGTTTAGGGACTTTGGATCCCTTAGATTATTGACATTTCATGCTTCATGCTGTTAGGCACAAAAATGTCTATAACACTTTGACTTGATTCTTTTTGCAGGTAGATCATCTGAAGGACTGTGGCAAGGGGACCAGGGTTGTTGCTGCCTTTTTGAAAACATTTTGGAAATTTATTCTTTTTACAAAAATTATCATGACCTTGGCTTTAAAAACAGGGTTTTTAAATCCAAGGTTAAAAATGAACTGTACATGATGAAAATTTCAAAGGAACATGTTTAACATCCTCCCTCTGGTTTGCTGGTCACTCAAGGACTTTCAGAGACATGACCTTGCTAAGACAACTGACCAAAACCCTAGACCTATAATTTTGACATTAAGACCAAACAAGAGCAGCTTGACAAACTCAATGACTGATATGACTTGATCCAGCAAAGCCAAGAGGGGTATGAATAGACCATCTCCTCCATCAGGATTATGGCATGCCTAACGGGATGCAAATTTTGACACTGATGAGACACCTACTAATGCAAATGCAAAGAGCTTTTATCACTGATGGAGGGCTTTCAAGACCGACACTAACAACATCATCTGTGGATTCAAAAGCATCTCATCCCTTTGTGATGGTTTACCGGTCCTTTGACATATATCACAGGCCTTACAGTGTGCTTTTGAATCCTAATGAAGGGTTGGCCACCACAACCTTGCATGGAGAATCTTTTGTGTGGTTGCTTGTCCTGCATAGTGTCCTCCTGCAATGCCCCCATGTGCTTCCATGAGGATCTGACTTCGTTCAAATTCAGGTATGTACCTTCGAAATATCTCATCATTTCCCATTTTGTATAGGTGCCCCGCGATGACAGAAAAATCTGTCGCGTGCACCACCAATTCCTTATTTTGTTGGATGGAGTATTCCTTCAGCGTAGTCCTTGTTGTCATAAAGTGGATTATATCTTCAAAGTGTCCATCTGTGATGCCCACAATAAAGAGTTGTGCATTAGGTAATCCTTCCTCCAAACTAGTAGGTTCCTCGCCCGTCTTAGTACGTGACAAGTGATCTGATCCTGCGTTCAGGTGTCCAGGTTTTACCATAACCTCAAAGTCATATTCTTAGAACAATAAGAGCCATATACATATGTGCCCCCACAACATAGGCTTATTGACCAAGTACTTTAGCATGGAATGGTCTGTATACATCTTGAAATTTCCTCCTAGAAAGTAGTGCCGATGTTTTTGGAGCACGTACACCATAGCCAATCCCTTGTGCTCGGTTGTGGAATAGTTCTTTTCATCTTTGGACAATCTATGACTTGCAAATGCGATAGGGTTATCCAAGCCCTCTCTGGCCTCTTGTGTGAGCACCGCTCCCAGCGCTATACATGCTGCATCAACATGGACATGAAACTCCACATCCCATTTTGGGAAGACCGGGATTAGAGCGGAGGCCAATTTCCCCTTTAGGACATCCACGCTCTTCATGCAATCATCATTCTAGCAGAATGTGACATCCTTTTTCAATAGTTTATTCATTGGCATGGAGGGAGTAACTTCCTGTTGTACCCTGCGTGTCCCAAGGTAGCACGCAACTGTTTAACACTTCGCAGTGCTTCCAAATTCAAAATTACTGCAATCTTCGTGGGGTCTACCATTAGTCCCTGTATGTAGACCACATGTCCTAACAACGGAACCATTTGTTGGCTTATTGGGGCCTGACCTAGGTTCAGAGTTAAGTTAGCCAAACAAATCCTAGTACTACTGGCCCTTTTGGAAATAGTCCGCATAGCAGGGACTGAGATCTCACCTGAATTAGTATGGGCAGGTGCTAGAACCAGGTAGATGTCTGAGGAGTTCAACTGGTTCGCAGTTTCACCATGCGTGTAGGTTGCTTTGCGCACTTTCCCGTACATCGTAGCATGATATACTGCCTTCGCGCAGACCTACCTAGGGTCTGAACGTCGTGCTGTGCGTTATTACCTAAGACCTTACTAGTATTCCAACCTTATTGGGGCCTGACCCAGGTTCAGAGTTAAGTTAGCCAAACAAATCCTGGTACTACTGGCCCTTTCGCCAATAGTCCACGGAGCGCGGACTGAGGTCTCACCCGAAGTAGTATGGGAGGGTGCTAGAACCAAGTTTTTGTACCCTTGAGATGTCTGAGCAGTTCAACTGGTTTATGGTTTAACCTTGTGCAGAGGTTTCTTCACACACTTTCCCATACTTTGCAGCCTAATATACTGCCTTCATGTAGACCTACCCAGGGGACGAACATCACGCTCTGCATTATTACCCAAGACCTTAATGGTATTCCAACATTAGTTACTTAGCTTTGCCTACTTGAGTGCTTTAAGTACACTTAACAATATAAACCATTCATATAGGTGCGTGCAGTAAAATAACAATGTATTTGCAAATTATATCAATCATTCAATAACCCAAGAATAGATACACAAAATTATAACAAAACTTCTCTTTATTAATTCCTTCCACGGTTACAGACTCGACTTCACCCTGTGCACTTAGCTGCAGGGGTCCGCGCACTCAGCTGTGGACTATTAGGCCTCTGCACACTCAACTGCAAAGCCTTCTCCTACTCTATGACCCAAACACACACTTCAACTTGTGAATTAATCGCTTAGACCTTTTCCTACTTCTTTCTTCTCTCTTTTAGTTTACACTTAGAGCGTCACTCTATTTATACAATCCCATGGTCCCGGACCATGGGTAGGTCTATCCAGCTGACATTACATTACAAAAGTAGGGTGGACAACCCTGTGACTCTATCATACTTTCATGCCCCACACCCGCAATTCGTGGAGCTTTACAACAAGATTTGGTCAAAACATGGGCTTTGAGCCCCAAAACATGCCTTGGGGGGATTCCATGCCCAACAGGGCCCCAACACAAACATCGTGAATCATCCTCGAGTCACTCTGTCAGTGGGGTGATCTTTGCACGGAGTCCCTCCAACTATTCTCGAACTGTGCGGAGGTCAGAAGCGCACTGAGCTACTGCTTGCTGGATTTGCTGTTCTGAGACCTCTGTGTCGAGAGTTCTTCTTTGCATTAACGTGTGCATCCCCTGCATGTGTGTGAGCTTGCCTTTGATTTCTATCGTGATGGTGAAGGCCTTGTCAATCTAAGGTTGGACGTGCACTTTTAGGACTGCTTCCTTATGTCGTGTCACGTCCACTTGCTCCTTTAGTGCTTTAGACCGCTACATCTGCGCGAGCCTCTAGGTGAGGACCATTGTCTGCGCAGTTCCTCAGACAATGTCATATTGTTGTTGGAGTTCTCACACCTTTGTCTCTAAGCGTTGGATGTTGGGGTCCTCCTGGAGAGTTGTGAGGACCCCAAGTTATTCTTCCAACATGCTGGTGCAGTCTCGCACTGCACCTTTGATTTCCTCCAATCCCGTTGTGATAGCGCTAGCGCATTTTTCTCTAAATTCCAGGGGAGTGGATGGCTACGCCTTTAACCACAGCTCAGTGATCTGAAGATTCAACTCCAGCTGAACCTTTGTCATTTCCTCCCTGGCCTTGCAGACCCCTGATACTAACCTATGGATCTGCGCCTCCACTAGTATATCTGCTGGGATGGCCCTCTCCTGGACGCTTTGGAAAGCGTCGTCTATCACCTGTACCAACTATTGATTTTGCGACACCAATTCATCGCATTGCAAGATCAGTTGTTCCATATTTATTTTCTTCTCACTGAGGACTTGGAATGTGCAACTCTCCCTAGCTCGCAGCTCTCCAGTTATCCCATCCTGCAACACATATAATGTCTCGCGCAGGAGGGCAACTAGATTAACATTGAGACCTTTCAACACACTAACTGAAGGCCTGTTGGACTCATTTGATGTGACTAGTGCCCCTTCCGGCAGCACTATTGTGTTCGTCATTCACACGCACAACATCTGTTCTATTGTCATGGATTCAACTGTGAGGTTGGTCGAAAGGGTACCAATCTGAGCGGGGTGCACCTGTAATTCCTGCAACTGCACTCTGATGGCCCCCAACACAATCTGGTTCTCCTGCATGAAATCTTGGAGAGCCTCATTGGTGACATCGTGCACCATCTCACCGATGTCATGTAGATCACCCTCAGTTAGGGTGATCAGGTCAATGAACAATTTTGAGGCCTTGACCTTCTTCCACGACCCTACCCACTCTGCTGGGTGTTGGCGCTTCAGCTATGTTGATGTGGTTCGTGGGTCTATGCCTCCTTCTTCTGTTTCTTCTTCCTCTGCTTCCTACCCCTGCAAAGGCATTGTTTGGCCCTCGCCCACCTTCACGGTTGCTTCCTATGTTGCTACTGCTGCTGTGGCCTTTTCCTGCTCAGTTGCTTTTTCTGCCACGTCCCGCGCTGCCTACACTTCTATTGTTGTTGTTTCCTTCCTTCATTTTTCAGCCAACTATGTGATGTGCAGCTTGGCCTCATCTTTCTTCTTTTGCGCTATCAACTTCTCAATTTCTGCAATGTCTGGGGCATGCCATTCTAGTGGCCATGCCTCCAGGACATTGAAAATGGCATCGTCGGTGGCTGCAAAGGGTAGCTTTGTCCACTGTTTAGTCGGGTCCTTGCGCTCCCTGATATATATGTTATGCATGTCTACTTTAAATTCTACAAAACTCTGCAGACTGTTGTAAACCGTGGGTGACAATCACGGCTTACGGTTGATCCACATTCTGAGGTTCATCTCCATGAACACCCAAAAGATCTTGCTATCGCGTATCCTTTTAGCATCCTTCATGGCCCAGAGCAAAGCATACTTCGCGGCCTCCAGTAAATCTCTGTCAATTATGGGGAATTGACAATCCTTTGGCAATTCCCCATCTACGAGCACTATGGATAGCAACAACCATGCATAATGGAACATTTTGCCTTCTTCATAGTCTTCGCGACAATTCTCTAAAATTTCATACAGAGGAATTCAGACCAGTTAAACTAGACCCCCTCTGCGCACTGCTCAGCCAGTGCAACCACCAGTGTAGGTACCTTGTCTGTGCGACACTACTTTGGGTTTCCATGCATACTACTTTGTCCGTGATGCTCGAGATGGTGTAATCCCTCTTCTTCTTTTCCAGCTTGTACTTTTTCTTCATGGCCTCCACGATGGCCAAATCACTATCCTTCCCTTTAGATATGGTCGTGGGGTCGTCTCCTTTGTATGGAAGCTGGGAGACGCGATGAATCAAGTCTGTCATGATGGGGATGGGCTCCTCCAGCCATAAAAACCCATCATGCACCAGGCCGAGTAGATTCCTGATGACAAAATGGTTATTGGGGCGTAGTGGAAATGCGACACCCAGAGTAGGTTCAGCAGCCCAGCCTTTTCCACTCTGCACAACCACTTCCGTGGCTCTAATGTTGTCACCCCCCCGTGGTGTTCTACTTCATGAGGTTTCTGGTCTCAAGGTGAGGGAAGTTCTCGTGATCAGCGAGGTCCCAATCTTTGAATTTCAGGCTCAGCGTGTGACCCAGGTGCGTGCCTTCAACCATAATGCCATCTAGGAAGAGTGGGGTCTGGAGTGAGCTCTTGGTCTCATCCAGGTCCTTGAGAACTTTGGCCTTCCCTTTTCATGGGGGGGACATAGGCAGGCAATTTTGTCGCAGAGTGTGTAGGCTGAGTATCCACCTCCATGCCTTCATCTTCTTCTTCTATGATGATAAGATCCTACAGATCTTCTTCTTCATCATCTGTTTCTATATTGACAACTTTCCCCTTCTCCTCCATCAATAGTTTGTTGCACAGTGGGTTTTGCAGGGACACACATATGCGAGCCATTGCTTGTTTGTCCTTCTTGGGTCTTGGCGTGCATGGTGATTTCATGATTTCTTCCACAATTCCGACACCTTCTAGAACATCCCCCATAGTTAGGGCCTACACGGCCTCTTCGGTGGTCACTTCTACTATCTCCATACCATCCTTAGTTATTGCCATTGTATCTGTATAACAATCTATCACTCGTGAATTTAGGGGCTTAATCAACGCTCGACTCACAACAATGAGGGTTATGCTCGATCGCTCAAATCGCAAATGACTAAGTTTTGTTTTTTGCACCATTGTCTTGCCCGCTCCTGCTTGTCGGTCATGTTTCCTATCGCGAGGATGGTGTACGTTCGTGCAGGTTGCACACCATATGCCTATACCCATCTGGAAAGGTGGGCGCGTGGGCTGTTTCATCCGTCATACTCGGCTTTCATCCACATCTAAGGCTTTCCAAACCACATGCGCATCATCCTTCTGCATTCATGCCAGTCCTCAAAACTTCTTTGATGCATACCCCACCATCTTGCGGGCGTAGCATAGAGTACCCATTTCAGAGCGTCGAAACGTTGTTGTTCCAGTACATCTCTTTCAAATTTATTCAGGAAATCATCCACCTCGCTCAACCCATCATACATAGGCAGATCTCTTACCTCTATTGCCATGCAGTGCAACAACCTTGTCATCATGTTACAGTTGAGCATGGTTACCTCGTGTAACTAGTTCTTCCATCGTTCTATTTCCTCGTCCCAATCTGAGGTGTAGGAGCTTTTGCGCTCCCACGAGAGTCTGCCATCTACTGTTGTATTTACCTAGTCCTGCTCCCACACGGCTATCTTGTAGATACAATCTAGATCATTGTCGTTATCGTAGTCGCGCACTGGCTTTGTGTAGCGTGATCCTTCCGCAGGGTCTAAAGGTACCACTACTCGCAATGACTTTTTCTCAAAAATCATCTTGTGCTTCTTTAGATTTATCACTCCATTCATGTTAGTGGCCCAATCTATTCCTAGTAGCGTGGGATAGGGATTGTTGTCATCAACAATCTCTATCACTTCGAAATCTGCTAGCGCGCTCGCACCTTCGATATCTATCATTATTCCCTGCTATCTTCCCATAGGTAGGATCTTTTGCTGGTTCGCCATTCACAATTGAATATGAGACCATTGCAGTGCATGCCTACCCATGAGCTCCCACGTCTGCTTTGGCAAGACATTCACGTCCGATCCTAGATCCAAAATCACTTGATCCATTTCATATTACCTGATCTGCATGGTCAATCTCATCTCTCTTCCTCTTCGCGTTGTGTGCTTCCTGAGCTTCCGGACTATGCGTGGTTCTCCTGGCGTGGTTCTATCACATCTAGTGATGAGTTCTTGCAGCCCCTTCATAGCTTTGTTGTCATGTAGCAACTTCATGCATGTCTCCAAAAATGTAATGAGCATTGATGGGTCCATTTCCAGTTCCAATTTGTCTTTACTTCCTGAAGTGGAGGCATCCGCGAAGCTATACTTAGCTTCCATGAATGTCTCCTTAGCGTGCTCTAAATCAAATTTGGTTTCCTTTGTTGGAGCCTTGCGAACCCATGCACTCTCTTCAGGTTGCCTGCCTTTGTCATCTCCTATCATGATACCACTTTAGAGCATGATATTTACATTCAGGTCTTCCTCGTGCGGCTCAGACCTCATCATTTGCAGGTTCTAAGTTGGGGGAGGTTGAAGTGCTCCTTTATCACGCAACCTCGCTATCAGCGTGGGACATTTCTTCGTCTCATGATCAAACTAGGTATAATATAAGCATGATGGTCTCGTTGGATTTGTACAATCGCAGGCATAATTCCCTGGCCCTCCGCAATTGTAACATATTAGTTGTCTGCGACCTCTTCCTGGTCCCATTCCACCTCAACCTCGTCCCCACCCCTGAAATCTAGTGCACGCCACCCTTTAATTTTGATTGAGGGCCCGTGTTTCAGTTTGAACTCCATAGGTAGGAGTCCGATCCATCATCAATTCATAACTTCTATAGGTGCACTCATTGTGGCCTACTGACCTGCAAAAATTACAAAACAACTGCTTGGAATTTTGTGTATAATTCTGTAATAGATGGTAGTTATCTATAGCATGCTTCCCTCCTCTCTGACAAATCGCGCACCATAATGTAGGTGTCGCGCTCAGTCTTGCTTGTGCCTCCAGTCTCAATGGCATTGGTCCTCCCCCCGCTAGGTAGTTTGCGAAGACTCAACAATGGTCCTTGTCATGTCCCTGGCCTTTGCACTTTATGCACCATACCTCCTTGTGCGCTTCTGGGTGAGCCATCCTGTCTTGTTTCAAACTTTGCATCTCAAGGCACAAGTTTTTCAACTGCGCATAGATCTGTTGAACTCCTAGGTTAGGATCTTGTATCGGGGTCTCGTGCAATCTCATCGTGATCTCGAAGGCCTTAGCCTGAGTGGTTAGCTTCTGCTATGACAACGCATTCCTTAGATGCGACGTTAATGATGCTACAAACCATGCATGGTGTTGCCCATCTCGCAAGGTCATATTGGCTTCACAAATTGTACACTTCAATCTCTAATCCAACTCCGAGGGGGTCTCGCATGGAAGCATCACGATTTCCTTAAATCCAATAATCGACTGTGTCTCTGATTTTGGCCTGATAAATTCCTTGTTTAGCGCAACTTGGATATCTATAATCCCTGCATTGGGATTGTCATCGGAATGCTTAATATACCAAGTCAGTGCGTGATCCTGCAGAGCGCTTACGAGTGTTGCTTTCTTTATATTTTCATCCATGACCCCCTGTGCTTCCCATACAGCCCTTACCATGAACCAAAACTTGTCCAGACCTTCTTTCCCTACTCCTTTGAACACCAGCAACTTTATTGCCCTTGCCATATTGAACTGTGGTGGTGGCGGAGGTGGTGTGGGCAAAGATGGGGGTGAAGATGGTGAAACTAGTGGTGGTGTAGGTGAGAGTGGTATGCGCGGAATTCGCTGCTTTATCACATGGATCGCACTTCTTGGTTAAACCTTCATGAGCTCTTCCTTGCTTTCTCGTGGAAGTTAAATCAAGGGGCTAGTTTCTAGTTACCTTCGTTTCTGTAGATCCTCCCACTTCACATAGCCCCAAACATCAATTTATTCGCATAACCCGCTTTTCACATAGTAGCATTTTAATGCAATTGTTCAAAGATTTAATGTACATACCTTGCAGTCCTCTGAGGAAGCATCATTCTGCCTCGCTATAGCTAACTGAAGTATCTATCACGAACTCGGTGATAAATCCTCCTATAATTCGATTGAGCTAGTGATCCACAACACATGCAATCTTATCTTCCGATGCTTTTAGTCTGCGCACCAATTCTGGAGACCACACAATAGGTTTGTCAAGCCTACACCTTCCTTGATTGTCTGCTAGCTTCACGATTGACTCATACAACTTAGAGGGGAAGGATGCAAAGAAAATTTCATGGATTTTCATATATAAGTAGCAATCTAACCACTCTTCCTTTGATAATCGTGGATTCCTATTTTCTTGTGTCGCGAACTCATGAATATTTCTGTTCAACCACTCTTCAATATCTTTCTTTGTCAGATTCGAGTGATATGACATCAGACATCTGTATGCAGATCCCAGTCCTGGCAAGAGAACCATTTGTTGGCTTATTGGGGCCTAACCCAAGTTTAGAGTTAAGTTAGCCAAACAAATCCCGGTACTACTGGCCCTTTCAGCAACAGTCCGCAGAGCACGGAATGAGGTCTCACCCAAAGTAGTATCAGACGGTGCTAGAACCAGGTTTCCGCACCCTCGAGATGTCTGAGGAGTTCAACTGGTTCGCGGTTTGACCTTGCGCGTAAGTTTCTTCACACACTTTCCCGTACTTCACAACCCCATGCAGGCCTACCTAGGGGTTGAACACCTCGCTCTTCATTATTACCCAAGACCTTACTGGTATTCCAACGTTAGTTAATTAGCTTTGCCTACTTGAGTGCTTTAAGCATACTTAACAATATAAACCATTCATACAGGTGCGCATAGTAAAATAATAGTATATTTGCAAATTATATCAATCATTCGTTAACCCAAGATGAGATACATAGAATTATAACAAAACTTCTCTTTATTAATTCCTTCCTCGGTTATAGACTCGACTTCACCCTGCGCACTGAGCTGCAGGGGTCCGTGCACTCAGCTGCAAAGCCTTCTCCTACTCTATGACCCAAAGACACACTTCAACTTGTGACTTAATCACTTATACTTTTGCCTACTTCTTTTTCTCCCTTTTTACACTTAAAGCCTTGCTCTATTTATACAATCCCATGGTCCACAGACCATGGGTAGGTCTATCCAGCCAACATTACATTACAAAACTAGGATGGACAACCCTGTGACTCTATCATACTTTCATGCCCCGCGGCCGCAATTCGCAGAGCTTTACAATAAGATTCGGTCAAAACTTGGGCTTTGAGCCCCAAAACATGCCTTGGGGGGATTCCATGCCCGACAATGACCATTCAGGATAATTCTCTTTTTCTGATAGAGCTAATCCAATAATAGATATTAATGAATGAATTTTAAATTTGTGTACTATATAAAACAAATATACTTTGTGGCCAATATACTATAAGAAATTGCGCTTCTAATGGTAATGTTTGAAAAAATACACTCTCATATATTAAAACAAAGGTATTATTGGGGAGAGGTTGTATATGGGGGAGGGTATATTTGGGAGAGGAAGTATATGGAGGAGGGAGTATTTAAGGGAGGGTGTATATGGGGTAGGGGTCAATGATTGACGAGGAGTCGACATCATTATACCATTCAACTTAGGTAGGAGAATTGTAGTAATATGGAACAACGTATATGTAATATGGGCAATGGGGATATGTAATATATGGGAAACATTTAACGTAATATGACACAATAATACCATAGCAATTAAAAGACATGGAGTTGGAATGGTATTAATGCGCGGTGGTAAGGGGAGAGTGTTTAACAAAGAAACACAATAATATATTGAAATGCAGTTACATATTGAAACCACTTGCATTAATAACCGGGAGTGAGAGTGGAGTAGTATGGAAGTGTGGTACTATTGGAGGTGTTATATGTTGGACAACATGGAGGTGAGGCATACACGCCAACATTATTAGCAGTATACAAGGTGTATAGGGGTTTAGGGAGGAGGCGCTATGGAGTGTTCAACAAAACGTATGTGGGAGAAATTGGGAGGACCGAAGTCGTGAGGAGTGGATTGTGGTATGGAGAAGGAGGTATAGTGTCAAGTTGTATGGTGCATTTGCGGAGTATAACGACAACCATAGTCAATGCAACGATAGGTGGTATGTGTTGGTAGAGGATTGTGGTATGGAAGGTGGGTGGGCCAAAAAGTGGAGTTGTCAAGGGGTCCAAAGCAATGTCTCAGAGCCACGGAGAGAGAGATAGAGAGACACACTTCGTCACTGTTCAAAACCCAAGCAGAAATCAAAGTTCACAACTCACTTTAAATATTAAATATTCTACACAAGACTTACTCCATAAAAAACGTGAAGACACTACTCTAGCTTCAATGCTCACACCATTGTGGCTTCAAATCTCACACCGCTCTAGCTTCAATGCTTCTTTTCAAAAAAAAATTGAAACACTCCTCAATCTTACATACTATTCAGAACCGAGGAGAGTGCTTGGGCACACAGAGAAAAATATACAAATGGGCATTAGGAAATGCACAAGTGATTTTTTTAATCAAAGGAGACGAGTAGAGTACAGAGAATAATGGAAATCAATGATAGGAGCTACAGCACAACAACTTATCTTGGGAGCTCGCTCTCATACCATGTGAGCCAAAGAGGTAACTCCTAAAATGAATTGTGATTTTTCATTAAGGTTGATCATAGATATATACATGGAGGGAGAAACTCTTGAGCTTCATCTCCAAGTGTCTCTTCATATTCGAGCTCTCCTTATTTTCTATTTACACTATTTTACACATATACACCCAATCCAAATGATTAGGTATCAAGAATTATCCATGGGCACTTATCCCTAAATAGATGGATCTAAATGTAAGGCTTCTCCATTTTTGGCGGAATAACTTGCTTTTCTTCAGAATTATTGGGGAATCTTTCCCAAATTTGGCTTCTCCATTTTTGGTGGGATGACTTGCTTTTCTTTAGAATTATTAGGGAATTTTCCCCAACTTCCTTGTTTTAATGGGTTTTTTCCAACTTATCTATGCTAACTTATAATATTAATTTTTTGTTTCAAATATATTTATATAATTTGATTATATTTTCAAAGAAATTCCATTAAATATTTCACTAGTCTTCATTGTTAATTAAATAATAATTTATTTTAAAATAAAAGGTTCATTGCCTTATGCAAATTCATTTTTAAAATAAATAAATTAGGTAATTTTTTCTAAATTTAATTATAAATTATAAATTTATTTGAATATTTAATTTCAATATAATTAACCAAAAATTATCATAATTTTATTTTAATATGACAAGCCTACATCCATCTTAAGGTCTCATCCACCTAAGAGAGGGATCAAATCTCCTTTCACTTTAAAATAGGTTTATATCTAAGGATATTTGATCACTCTCTCCTCTTGGTAGATCCAACATTAAGATGGATCTAGACTAGTTGTATCTATGTGTCTCTTTCTTATTCCCTCACTCTATATTACCCCCAAACATACACACTCTCTCTCCATATCTATCTTTCTCTCCCTCCCTCTTCCTCTCACTCTCTATCTATTCCCCTTCTCTCTCTCTCTTCGCTCCTACTCTCCTATATCCCTCACTCACTCTCCATATCTCCTTTGCCACTCCCTATATCTAGCCACCTTTCTCCCTCTATGTAATTTTTCTTCCCTCCCTCTCTCCCCCCTCCAACTCCGTATCTCTCTCCCTCTCTTTCTTTCCTTCTCTATCTTCCCTCTAACTAAATCACTATCTCCCTCCCTATCTCCTCCTCTCTCTCCCCTCCATCTATGTGTCTCCCTCTCCTCTTCTCTCTCTTCCCTCTCCTCTCTCGCTCTCTCTCTCCATCTCTCCCTTGTCACTTCCTCTCTCTCTCCACCTCTATTTCTTTGTCTTTGTTCTTTCCTCCCTGTCTCTCCCCATCTAGTTTCATCTTTACTTCTATCCCTTTCTCTTTCTCTCTTCCTTCCTCTCTCTCCCTCTCTCTCCCCATTACTCTCTCTCCCCCCCTATCTCTCTCTACCCTCAAGCTTTGTGAGTATCCCTCCCTTATTAAATTTGATCCCATTGTATTATGTTTAAGAATGTATCTAAATTAAATAAACTGAATTTGTTGTAAAATATTGAACTTCTATTTTGGATCAATCATGTAAAAAAAATACAATAATGAAAAACATAAAAGAATCATGTACTATATTTCCTCTATTATTCTTGGTCACTTTTCTTGCTCTCATCCCTTGGATTGTTAGTTAAAATGGATAATGGATATATGCTTGTTGTTAATAATATTATTTATGTTATATCAATTTCAAGTATAAAAATATGCTCAATTTTAATTTTATTAAAACCTTGATTTAATTTCTATGGTAATATTTTTAGTATTAGTGACGATAAATGTTTTAGATATATCTCAAAAGTAATTATAAAATTTTTACTTTTCTATTTAATTAAAAAATGTTATAAAATGAAATGAAAATAAAATATTTATGATTTTTTTTTATTGTTAAATAAGTGAAGGTTTGTGGTCATGCTGTATTGATGAGACATGGTATTGGCCCATGGTATTATCACAAATCATATTTACAAGTTAATAAGAGGGTGAATATTGTTATAAAATATTTTTATTGTTAAATAAGTTATGATTTTTAGGCACTTGGTATTGATAAGAAATGGTATTGGCCTGTGGTATTATAAAAAATCCTATTAACAAGTTCATAATATCAACGACAAAGTGTTATGCTCTTAACCTGCAAAAAGATACCCAAATATAGAATATCCGAAGAAAGATACCCAGAACATAGAATAGTGAGAGACAACAACAAATATTTTATTATTCAGAAAGCAATGTTCACTGGCCTCTTCGAGGGGGCAACCTCCAATAGAGCAGAGCTCGATACAAAAATAAGACACAATGCTCCTTGCAGGGAGTCTCTATCCTTTATATATGACTCATACATGCAATACCAAGGATCAATACCATGGGTTTTATTAATACCATCTATCTAATACTACAACCCATTTTCAACTAATTGTGGTCCCGTCATTAATTGCGGGTTAACCACTTGCAATTATTAATATGGGCTTTATTGACTCTTGACTATGACTCAATCCCATTACATAAATAAGGGGGTTAGGGTGGGACCCTGACATGCCCTCCCCTTAAGACTAGCCTTGTCCTCAAGGCTGAAGCTGTGGAAAGTCCTGAAGAATAGTGGTTGGTTCCCAAGTTGCATCTTCTGGAGAGGTGTCTTTCCACTTCACAAGGACTTCCCTAATCATGCAGCCTCGCAGGTGCCTGTATCGTGTGTCTAGGACCTATTCAGGTTGGAGCCAGATTGACCCTTCTTCGTCCAATTCAGGTAGACTGGTTTGAATTCTGCAATTGTTCCCAATCACTTTCTTGAGGCATGAGACATGGAAAAGTGGATGGATTTTTGCAGTAGGTGGTAAAGCCAACTTGTAAGCCACTTCTCCAATGCACTGAAGTACTTGATGTGGTTCGTAGAATTTTGGAGATAGTTTTTGACAACCCTTGTCTTTGAGTGATGTTTGCTTATATGGTTGCAGCCTCAAAAAGACCTGATCCCCTTCTTGAAATTGGCGCTCTGAGCGATGCTGGTCTACCTGTTGCTTCATGCGGTTCTGAGCTTGATGAAGATTCTCTCTAAGATGGGCGAGCATGGTTGCGCGATGTTGTAGGAGTTCATCCACTGCTTGTACCTTTTAGCACCCCTTGATATAAGAAGTAGGGGAAGGAGGGAGTTGACCATATACTACTTCATAGGGAGTCATTTTGGTGGTGGCATGATAGTTGGTGTTATACCACCATTCAGCCAGAGGTAACCACTATACCCAAAGATGTTGCTTTTCTGAAGTGAAACACCTAAGGTAGGTTTCCAGACATTTGTTGACGGATTCAGTTTGACCATCCGTTTGCGGATGATAGGAAGTACTGAGTTTTAGTTGAGTGCCTTGTAGCCTGAAGAGTTCCTGCCAAAAATTACTGGTGAAGATCGGGTCGCGATCGGACACAATAGAAGTGGGCATGCCATGCAATTTGAAGATCTAATCCATGAAAGATTGAGCGACCAAAGTCGGTGTAAATGGGTGGGGTAGGGCACAGAAATGAGCATACTTCAAAATTCTGTCCACAACGACTATGATGACTGACTTGTTTCCTGACTTTGGAAGACCTGTAATGAAATCCATAGAAACCTCCGTCCAAATTGATGCCGGGATGGGCAACGGTTGTAAGGTGCCTGGTTTGTTGATGGTCTCCCCTTTGTGGCATTGACAGACATCACATTCTGCTACGACAGTAAGGATGTCCTTTTTCATGCCTGTCCAAAAAAATGATCTTCTGGTGCGAGCATATGTCTTTTGAAAGCTTGAATGTCCTGTAAGGGGGATGAGTGCAATTCTGCCAAAATGTGACTTTTGAGGGTGGATGTTGGTGATATTACGACTCTGTCCCTGTAGCGAAGAATCATCCTATCACGAGTAGCCCTTGGTGGAATTTGGATCTACTTGCAATTGAGAAATGAGTTGGGAGAGCACTGGATGTGAAAACCATTCCCTGCGAGCCTCTTCAATCCATTGTGGAATGGGGAGGGAAATTGCTAGAAGAGTACTTTCCTCCTCAAATTGGCGAGATAATGCATCTGCTACAACATTTTCTTGCCCTTTTTTGCAAAAGATCTCATAATCATATCCCAGCATTTTGGCGAGCCATTTATTTTGTTGTGGGGAGGATAGGCATTGCTCTAAAAAATATTTAAGACTGTGATGGTGTATGCAGATTTGAAAGCATCGCCCCAATAAGTAAGGTTGCCAGGTCTCTACTGCATGTAAGATGGCCATCATTTCCTTCTCGTAGGTAGATTGGCCAGATTCTTCCCACTTAGTTGTTGGCTTGTGAAGGCCAAAGGTCGTCCTTCCTGCATTAAGACCGCCCCAATACCTGTACCCGAAGCATCACATTCAATGACAAAAGATTTGGTGAAGTCAGGTAGTGCTAAGACTGGAGTGGAACACATGGAATTTTTGAGAGCTATAAATTCCTGTTGTGCGTCCTCATTCCAGAAGAATGAATTTTTCTTCAGGATTTGAGTGAGGGGCTTCGCTATGCGACCATAGTTGCGGACAAATTTACAATAATAGCCCGTGAGACCCAAAAATCCTCTCAGGCTCTTCAAGGTCTTAGGTTGAGGCCAATCCTGCATTGCCTGGATATTTTTGGGGTCCACCTTGACACCTTCACACCCCACAATGTGGCCCAAATACTCAAGTTCTTCCATGCCAAACAAATACTTGGACATCTTGACAAATAATTTATGCTTGTGGAGCAGTTGCAAGAGTAGATCTACATGCTGAAGATGTGCGACCCAAGTGCAACTATAGATGAGGATGTCATCGAAGAAGACAAGGACAAATTTCTTGAGATATGGTTTGAGAATGTGGCTCATTGGTGTTAAGTTATGGTATGTTCTATGCTTATAACAGTTTACTTCTTTTTCTTATTATATTCCACCGATTAGCAATCACATGTACATAAAGTAAAGTGCAGATAGAACATTAAACAATCGACAAAAAACAAGCCAAGACAAGAGACACAAGATGTGGCGGCTAGCCAGGGACAAACCCCACAATGTGTGGGGAAATCCTTTGATCAAATCTTCTTTTATCTTCAATAATTCACCAGAGAGAAATAGTACAATAAATCTGATTCATATCAGCAGTAGCAAACCCTAGATCAGTAGCATCAACATTAGCGGCTTCATTATCAAACTAGGGCAGACCATATCTCACAAACCGACCGTCGGATTGACTTCATTCCACCACCAAAAGTTTCAGCTTCAAGAGGAGGTTTAGATGAACCTACAACATAGTTCAGATGAGGATATCTTTTAGGCCACGCAAGTCAATCTTTACTTCTGCAGTTGTAGCTTCAGTTTCAGTAGTTTTCGACTTCAAACTAGGGCAGTCGATATCTTGCAAACCGTTCGTCGGATTGACCTCATTCCACCACCAAAAGTTGCGACTTTCAGAGGAGGTTCAGATGAACCTACAACACAGTTCCAAAGAGGAGATATTTTAGTCCACGTAGGTCAATCTTTACTTCTGCAGTTGCAGCTTCAGTTTCAGCAGTTTCCAGCTTCAAACTAGGGCAATCGATATCTTGCAAACCGTTCATCGAATTGACTTCATTCCACCACCAAAAGTTGCGGCTTTCAGAGGAGGTTCAGATGAACCTATAGCGCAGTTCCAAAGAGGAGATCTTCTAGGCCACACAAGTCAATCTTTACTTCTGCAGTTGCAACTTCAAATTCAATATCTTCCGGCTTCACATGTGTGAGAGAGAGACCCATTTCAGCGCAGTAGAGAAGAGGCTCATTTCTGCGTAGTAGAGAGAGAGAGAGATGTGATGAGATGAGTGAGCCCAAATGAGGAAAATTCCTCTTATATTTATACACAACGTTGGTGGGTGAATAGATGCGACTGTTGGGCTTCTGAGCCTACATGAGTTGTAGGTCGGCTTGATAATAATTCCATAATCAAAATAAATTCATATCTCCATGAATACTTATCAGAATTGGATGATATTTATATCAATCCTACACCTCTCGATGAGAGGAATCTAATAAAAATATTATCATCCATGAATAAGATGACCCACATGAAGTTTTGCCCTGGTTGCCAATTTTAACAATCCCTCTCAACCATGGAGAACTTCATCTGCAATGTGTCTATCGGTCGTTACTATTCATCCATCAAATGCACTGCCCTGTATAGCCTGACCCTTACCCTGCTCTGCTCTATTCTGCCTATTCTGCTTTGTCTTGTTCTGCCCTGCACTGATCTGTACTGTTTTGCTCTGTTCTGCTATGCTCTTGCATTGTTTTGTTCTGCTCTGCTTTTGTCCGAATTATGAAGAAGAAGAAATGATCGAGGATGTATCATACTGACTCAAAGTTAGTCTCAGAGTATGTACCACTGGTCCTAGACTAGTCTCAACGAACCCGAAGTCAGCGTCATAGTGAATACAACTCCACTGGTCCTAGACCAGTATCATCCTCCACTGACTCAAAGTCAATCTCAGAGTGCGTACCACTGATCCCAGACCAGTCTCAGCCGACCCGAAGTCAGCTTCATAGTAAGTGCCACTCCTACCACTGGCCCCAAACCAGTATCGCAGTCTCAGAGAGTGTACCACTTGTCCCAGACCAGTCTCAACCGACCCGAAGTCAGTGTCATAGTGTGTACCACTCTCACTGGTCCCAGACCAGTACTGCACTGACATGAAGTTAGTCTCAAAGTATGTACCACTGGTCCCATACCAGTCTCAATCGACCTGAAGTCAGCGTCATAGTATGGTACAACTCCTACCACTGGTCCCAGACCAGTATCGCAGTCTCAGAGAGTGTACCACTAGTCCTAGACCAGTCTCAACCGACCCGAAGTCAGTGTCATAGTATGTACCACTCTCACTGGTCCCAAACCAGTACTGCACTGACATGAAGTCAGTCTCGGAGTATGTACCACTGGTCCCAGACCAGTCTCAACCGACCCGAAGTCAGCGTCATAGTATGGTACAACTCCTACCACTAGTCCTAGACCAGTATCATTGATCCCAGATCAATGGAGGTCATCCTAGCGTAGGGAGTATGGTAGATACAACGATGCGTCCATCGGTACTACTATGGTCCCTAACTTCATTTCCATGCTCATTGATCAGATGAGAGGTACTTCCCATGAGTCCCAGACTGCATGGGTATGATGCCTCGACAGGAGAACTAATAAATCTTGTCCTCACAGGAGAACACATCAATCCTGCTATAATCGCCATCGAGAACACATCAATCCAGGCTGCCATGGAGAACACATCAATCCAGGCCTCACAGGAGAACTAATCATCCTGCTACACAGGAGAGCGAATCATCCTATTCCACAAGAGAGCGAATAATCTTGTCCCACAAGAGAGCGAATTATCTTGTTCTAGTGTGCACCACCAGGGGAGGGTGAGTCACCCTGTGGTCATATGTTGCTCCAGTAGGAACCGCAAGCCCTCAGAGCTCCCAGAGCTCAATGTATGCAACATGCAGGACCCTTGTACAAAGGTTTCTTGCCAACTCCAAGTCGTTTGGGAAAATCACAGATTAGATCTTTCCTCGGGGCTTTGATCAGGTGTATAAACCTGTACATCATCTTAATGTGATGGAGCTTCCTTGCTCATTGACTTACCATATCCCAGATGATGTCTATCTGCTGGAGCAATTGACGAATACGAGATTCCTCAATAATCGAATCCCACCTCTGGTTGTTACAGAGAATCACAGTGGTATCCAATGTAAAGCCAAACAACTCACTAAATATCTTTCGCAACGAGACTGCCTCACACGAGGTTATGCTAGCAACAATATATCCTGCTTCAGTGGTGCTCAAAGCCATCGAATTATGCTTCCTGCTCATCCAGGATATCGAAGCAGATCCCAATGTGAAACAGTACTCGGAAGTGCTCTTACGGTCCACCACACTGCCTGCCCAATCAACATCAGTATATCCAAGTAGTCTCACATCTCCGACAGTGTATCTTAATCCACGAGAGATTGTGTCCTGAAGACATCTCAGAAGATTCCTGGCATCAATCCAGTGAGGCTCAACCAAATATGAGCTCACAATGCTAACTGAAAAACATATGTTCAGATGGAGGTTCACCAAGAACATCAATGCGAATGAGTTTTTGAAACTCAGAGGCATTTCCCAAGTCTGGTCCGACATCACTACCATATAACTTCTAAAAGTTAAGATCCTCGAAGTAGTCACAGGCTTGCAGTCCATCATACCGAATCTTTCCAATATATTTACCACATATTTTCCTTGAGATAGGAAAATTTCCCTTGGCTTCTACCACACTTCAAGTCCTTGGTCCTTCATTTCAAATTCAGAAGCCATCTCCCTCTTACATTTGTGAATGAGAGGGTTTACACCTGTTAGAAAGAGGTCATCCACATACAACACCAGTATGAGAGGCTTGTCATCTTCAACCTTAAAGTAAAGGTTAGGATCAACTTCACTCCTAGTGAATCCCAACTTCATCAAGTAGCTATCGATCTTCTCATACCATGCTTGGGGTGCTTGCTTCAGCCCATAGAGAGCCTTCTTCAACCTGCATACATGAGATTTTCAATCATAAATCCCAAATCCTTCAGGTTGCTCCACATAGAACTCTTCTTTGATAGAACCATGCAAGAACGTGGTCTTAACATCCATCTGATGTAGGTTCCATCCTTGTGAATCCACAAGGGCTATGATCAAGCGGATGGTCGTATATCTGGTAACAGGTGCAAATATCATAGTCTATACCTCCCTTCCGGGATAAACCACGAGAAAAAAAATGAACCTTATACTTTTCCATACTTCCATTTGCTGCATGCTTTATCTTGTAAAGCCATTTTGAAGTAACAATTGTCTTGTCCAGGGTCTGGGAACTACTTCCCAGACATCATTCTCCATAATAGACTCATATTCTATGGTCATAGCATCCTTCCATAGTTAATGCTTGATGACATCTGAGAATGATGAAGGTTCATTTTGTATGATCGTGCTCATGATGGTCAGGTATCCCTCATACCTGTTAAGTTTCTTACTTTGATGGAAGGTTCCTCAAGGTGCAACATGTCCTTCAGCATCATCAAGTATCCCCCTAAGCCATGAATGCCTCTTCCTGGAAGAGTAAGGCTCATGTGGATGAGGATCAATCGGATCCATGGGTTCTTCTACATCAGGCATTGATTCATCATCCTTTTCTTTCGGTTCTGTTAGCGCTTGAAATTTCACCTCAGGCTGAGAAAGGTAAACCTCAAGGCTACATCAAACCATTCAGCCTCGTAGCTAGCCCTACGGGGCAGGAGAAGGCTCTCTCCGGTCAATCTCGGTAGATCTTCAATGGGATGAGATGACCAACAAAGGTAACACTGATATTAGGCTAGTAAACTGATTATAAAGGTTGATTTGGGGTTTTTGGGGTTTTTGGTGGCAAATTGAGGAGCTGCAATTTAGGGTGCGGGGATTTGACACAGTTTCTGCAGGGGGGTCTTTGGGGCAAGGTAGGAGCCTGTATTGATGTATTAACTTGAGATGGATGATCAGGAATGAAAGATGAGGAGCTAAAGAGAGAAAACGATGACTTTGACTTCTCTTTAGATAACAGAAAACATAAAAATTAAACAAATTTAAAAGTAGAGCATGGCAAGCATGAATTCTAACTTTATCACTTCATTTGTTTAATATGCAGCAGTAAAGAAAGGAAATGAATCACATAACAAAGCTTACAAGAACATTGAGAAACACACCATCAACACATGAGTCCACAAGAATCCCAAAGATGACTGCAAAACCCTGGTCTTCCTTAGCCAAAAATTGCAGAGATACAAGTGAATAATACAATGATAGCTTCTCCCTCAAGAGTCCAACCTTCCAACCTCTGAAAATGATTAAGAAAATACATAATATAGGCAAGCCAACCTCTTCCCTTGCCTCTAGGGGTCGAGCTCATCCTTCTAGGAGCTGTTTCAACTAATTCTAAACTGAGCACTAAAATCTAGGCAGTCAAAACAACTTGCCTCTATAAGCTAGGAAACCAATCCATTCATTAAATATTTACCCTTGACATGAATGAATCTTCTAGAAGTGTTAAACAAGAGTAAAAGTGTCTTAGAGTTACAATAATTACATCAAAGATAATCATCTTCAACCCCAAAAAGTCAAACCAAGTCAAACTGTGCTTTTCTGAGCTGTACAGTGAAATCTGGCAAAGTCTGCTCAACGGGTCGCGCACATCTTCTCAACGGGTCGCGCACATTGGGAGCTCTGTTTGAGGCACTTTCAGGTGTCAGAATTGGGTGCAGGATAGCTCGTTGGAAAGGTCTGCGAGTCTACTTTCCAACCCAACTAGAATTTTTCAATTTGGAGCTCATTTGACCTGTCAAAAATCAATTCTCCCAAGACAGCTTTCTGCAGTTCAAAAAAGTGGCAGAAAGTCAAAATTTTCATGTATTTTAACCTTCTGGAGGCCCAAAACTCCATAAAAACTCAAGTCCATCCATAGGAATATGTAACTTTTCATGAAAAATCTAGAAATGCTGAGTTTTTGCAAAAAGGAGCTGCCATGACAAAGGGTCTCACCGGGGGTGAGACCCGTTGAGGAGCCAAAACCTGTAAATTTCCAAAAAATGCCAAAATTACCCAAAATTCTCAATTTTTTTTGGGATTTGAGCTGTGGCTAGGCTAATGAGTGCCATGATCCTTGAGAGAAGCCTCAGCCAAGATACAAAGGGGATTTGTCTTCTTTTTCCGTTTTTGTGCCTTGGCCAAACTCCTTGGATCTGGCGATTGTAATTTTGGCATTTCTCTAAAACCATGACCCTGTGCAAAAAGTGAAGGAGGTTTTTCTTCTTTGGCATGTTATGGACAAAAACCTCTCTCAGATTTCCAAAATTCATCTTTTATTGCTCTGAAACATCATTGGAGTGCAACTTGTCCCGATGTGTGAAACAAGGGATTTTGTCGAAATGAAGCGAAATGAAGGGGATAGGGGGCTTCTAAATTCTTGGGGAAATTTTTGGGAGTGGGGAGGGATGTTAGGAAGTAGGGGAAAGTGGAATCTCTGAGATTGAGTGAGGGGAAGGGGTTGAAAAGGGCAAAACACAGGCCAAACCTAGAAAATTGCCAGGTTGTAGCTAGAAACTAGGGTTTGTGCAAAATGAGGAATTTGGCGGATCTAAGGGATGGGAAGTGTTTGATAAGGTACTTTAAGGATAGGGAAAGGTGTATGAACATCAGGAAACAAGTTTTGCCGATGATTTGACCGTCCAAGAGAAATTGGCTTTCAAAACCCTAGGAGAGGGAAATGACCTTGCCTAGGTGCAAGTGAAGCATGAACAAGGTGTGAAATGACTCATTAGACACTGAGATGATAATGAAAACCCTATGAATGATGATAAAATCATCTGAATGGTGACATGGACTGACATTTGGGCAAACCCTAGACCTAATGCCTAGTGACCAAATTTTGCTTGAAAACTCTTTGAAACGACAAAATTTGACTTGGAAACTCTGAGACCACTTTGTAAGAGCATATTTGATCACTGGAGGAAGGCTGGAAATACTGACACTAACAGGTTCCCTGGTGCTGGCTTATTGAGAGCTACTCAAAGTCAACAGGTTCTCCACCTTGCTAAGAGCCATATCTTTGTCAAAGGTGACATCATGACTAATCATGACTTCCCTTTGGCCGGTGGTGAACATTTCTTCAGGAGTTTAGGAACCCAATGCTTGATGAGGGCATCGATTTTGTACATATACGGCGGTGATTGTAGTTTCAGCCCATAAAAACTTTGGAAGTCTTTGATCATGTAGTGTGGCCCGGACAACTTCCATCATCGTGTGGTTCTTCCTTCCCACCACAGCATTCTGCTCAGGAGTATGTGGTGTAGTAGTCTCCCTCTTAATGCCAACCTCAGGTATGCCTGAGTAAACCAATTGTAATATATCGGAGGTCTTGCTTTGGCTTGAGGGGAATGGTCCCCTTTTGAGCTTTCCTTTGGCACATCCCGGACATACACCTTCTTTCTCTACTTGGAATTCAGGCATCCCTGTTACCATCTGTCTTACATCGGGTAGAGCTTTGTAATGAAGGTGGGAAAACCTCCGATGCCAAAGTTCAGACTAAAGAGTTGTGTCACAAGACATGACACCTAGCGGACTTCCATCGACCTGATATAATGAATCAACACTAAACCCAAGAGTAAAGGCATCTTTAACATTATTTTCCATATACATACCTTGCCATCATAGGGATTTCGAGTTGCACCACTGCATACTGTACCATGCTTCTCTAATCATGATTATCATCATGCTGCCCATGTCCATGATTTTATCCATCATAATGTTGCTCAAACTAGTGTGCATCATCATCATGCTATCCTATATGTCCATGATCTCATGTTTCCCTTTATGTCCATGATCTCATTCATCATGATGCTCATGATCTCATACATAGTGACTTGCTTTATCGCAAATGTAACATCGTCTTTTTCTTCTAGCCTTAGGTCCAACCTTTCCTTTTGATTTAGTCCCGGAATTATTTCTTTTCTTTGCATGAGAAGAAAAGGCAGCAGGAGGACCTTTAGGCATGGGAATTTCTTGCACTTCTTCCCTTGTTTCTTCTTGAATGCATCTAGCAATTAATTCCTCGAAACCAAGAATTACATTATAGTTCAAAAGAGTAGTCCTGAACACATACCATTCAAATGGCAATCCTCCAAGAGTTGTGAGTGCCATTTCTCTGTCAGTAATAGTTTCCCCAATAGATAGGAGATCGTTCTTGATCTCGGTGATTCTTAAGAAGTATGCTTGCATACTTTCATCTTTACCCTTCTTGATTTCCCTCAGCTTATTTCTAAGAAACAAAACTTGATTTTAAACAAAACTCACCAGTCTATCGTAGATTTCCTTGGAGGTGCCCAGTTCAGAGATGTAGGCCACCAAGTGCTTGTTGATAGAGTCCCGGATGATCTTCTATTGTTTTGACTTCTCCATTTCTTCATTTGTTCCAGGCAGCAATGGATGCATTTGATGGTCGCAACAATATTGCTTCTCACATGATCCAACACTCCTTGATTCTCAAGGGTTAGATCGACAGACATCTTCCATCAGTGATAGTTAGCTTTCTCACGGAGCTTGTCTTCAGCAAGAAAGAGTGTTGAGGACCCCATAGTTCTTTTAGGATAGCCTTGCCAATATTCTCTTCGATGATTGCTCTTACTCTTGCTCGGGTTTTGTCTTCACCTCAGCTCTGATACCATGTTAAGTTATAGTATGTTCTATGCTTATAACAGTTTACTTCTTTTTCTTATTATATTCCACCAATTAGCAATCACATGTACATAAAGTAAAGTGCAGATAGAACATTAAACGATTGACAAAAAACAAGCCAAGACAAGAGACACAAGATGTGGCGGCTAGCCAGGGACAAACCCCACAATGTTTGGGGAAACCCTTTGATCAAATCTTCTTTTATCTTCAATAATTCACTAGAGAGAAATAGTACAATAAATCTGATTCATATCAGCAGTAGCAAACCCTAGATCAACAGTATCAACATTAACGGCTTCATTATCAAACTAGGGCAGACCATATCTCAAAAATCGACCGTCGGATTGACTTCATTCCACCACCAAAAGTTTCGGCTTCCAGAGGAGGTTCAAATGAACCTACAACGCAGTTCAGATGAGGAGATCTTCTAGGCCACGCAAGTCAATCTTTACTTCTACAATTGCAGCTTCAGTTTCAACAGTTTCCGGCTTCAAACTAGGGCAGTCGATATCTTGCAAAGCGTTCGTTGGATTGACTTAATTCCACCACCAAAAGTTGCGGCTTTCAGAGGAGGTTCAGATGAAACTACAACGCAGTTCCAAAGAGGAGATCTTCTAGGCCACTCAGGTCAATCTTTACTTCTGCAGTTGCAGCTTCAGTTTCAGTAGTTTCCGACTTCAAACTAGGGCAGTCGATATCTTGCAAACCGTTCATCGGATTGACTTCATTCCACCACCAAAAGTTGTGGCTTTTAGAGGAGGTTCAAATGAACCTACAACACAGTTCCAAAGAGGAGATCTTCTAGGCCACGCAAGTCAATATTTACTTCTGCAGTTGCAGCTTCAAATTCAACAGCTTCCGGCTTCACATGTGTGAGAGAGAGACCCATTTCAGCACAGTAGAGAAGATACTCATTTCTGCGTGGTAGAGAGAGAGAGAGATGTGATGAGATGAGTGAGTCCAAATGAGGAAAAGTCATCTTATATTTATACACAACATTGGTGGGTGAATAGATGTGATTGTTGGGCTTCTGAGCCTACATGAGTTGTAGGTCGGCTCGATAATAATTCCATAATCAAAATAAATTCATATCTCCATGAATACTTATTGGAATCGGATGATCTTTATATGAATCCTACACCTCTCGATGAGAGGAATCTAATAAAAATATTATCAACCATGAATAAGATGACCCACATGAAGTTTTGCCCTGGTTTCCAATTTTAACAATTAGGCTCTTAAAAGTAGAGGGGGCATTACAAAGACTGAATGGCATGACCAGGAACTCATAATGGCTTTCATGAGTTCTGAAAGTAGTCTTTGGAATGTCAAATTCCTTCATGCGAATTTGGTGGTAGCTCGAGCGAAGATTGAGCTTAGTGAAGAATTGAGCCCCATTGAGTTCATCCAGCAATTCGTCAACCACCGGGATGGGAAATTTATCTTTGACTGTCAACTTATTGAGGGCCCTGAAGTCTGGACATATCCGCCACTCCCCATATTTCTTGAGCACCATGACCACCGGTGATGAATAAGAACTAATGCTGGGACGAATGACACCTGCTTCCAAAAGTTCCTTGATTATTTTTTCTATTTCATTCTTTTGGGTGAACGGATATTTGTATGGGCGCACATTTGGGGGTTCGGCCCCTGGAACCAAGGTGATGCTATGATCATGTTCCCCTCTCGAGGGTGGAAGCTCATGAGGCTTGTCAAAGACCGGCAGATGGTTATTTAAAATCTGTTGCATCTCAGGATGAATCGACAGAAACTTGGTTTCGACTGCCTGGATGGCATTAAATTGAGCAATAACTCCATGATGGACCTTTTTTAGCAATTTTTCCATCCTATGCGAGCTGATGATAGAGGGAGCTCCTGCCTGGAGTCCACGAAGGGTATGTGTGGAGTTGTTCTGCTTAAAACTCATATATAACTCCTGGAAATCCATTGTGATTGGCCCAAGAGTGCGAAGCCATTCAGCACCGAGGACAATGTCGCACCCTCCCATGTGTATGGAAAACATTTGGGTCTTCAACTGATAATCCCCCATTTGAAGTTTGACATTTTCACAGCGGCCTTCAAATTTCAATGTGCCCCCATCCGCAATTTGGACTTGGAAGTTAGAAACTGCTCGTACAAAACAATGCACTGCTTCCGTGACTTTTTGATGGATGAAATTATGTGTACTTCCACTATCAATCAAGAATACTACTGGGTGATGTTTAATAAAACCTCTGATTTTGAGAGTTTGAGGTGAAGAAATCCCTGCCAAAGCATGCAGTGAAATAACTGGTTCGTCAGGGACATTGTCCTTTTGGTTGTCCTCTTCCACTGCCTCATGTTCCTCCAGTGGTGGATCTTCCTCCGATGAGCTATAATGAGTGGCATCAATTTGAAAAAATTTGGGCTCCTTGCATTTATGACCTGGGGAGTATTTTTCATCACAGTAGTAACATAATCCCTGCTTTCTTCTTTCGGCCATTTCTGCAGGTGACACCTTTTGAACCTTAAGTGTTTGAGTCATGCTGTGAGCCTGTGGGGGGCGACCCTTAGCGGTGAAATTTGGGCGATTGTACTGGGCTACTAACGCACGTTCCACATTATGAGCTACCTTACAAGCCTCCGTCTATGTGGGAGGGTGGTGCAGTAAGACGTGGGCTTTTATGGCTTCTTTAAGACTGCTGATAAAACATTCTGTGTAGAACGCATCTGAGAGACCCCTAGTGCGGAAGGCTAAGGCTTCAAAGGCTGTAATATATTCATCCACTGTGCCAGTCTGTCAGAGCTTAGTAAGACGACCCAAAAAAGAAGATTCTTGGTCAAAGCGTTCTGTAAAAGCTTTTTTGAAGGAGTTCCAAGTCCTAAAAGGTCCATTGCAACGTTGATGCCATTCCCACCATTGCCACCTTTCATTGTCCAAGTACATGCTCCCCACCATAAGCTGAGTCTCATTATCTAAGATGTTATTCAGATTGAAATACTGCTCCATTTGTGCTATCCATGCTGTCGGGTGAGAACCATCAAATTTATGCATATCCAACTTGGGAGTTTGCAGACGAGATTGTTGGTGGGGGCCCCCGAGGTGAAGAGAGTGGCTAGACTCACCCTCACTGTGTCCATTGCCAATATACGCCTCCTCATGGGCTTCCTCCTTGCCCGTCAGGATTATGCTCGGGATCATGCTATTTAGTCGGTCAAGCTGAATGTGGAGGGATTTCAAGGATTCTTCAAGTTTGTCCATCCTTTCATTGGGCATAGCTTGAGCTCTAGTTTCTACCATGCACCGACCTGATGTTCTTGAAAATGGGGACCACCTAAATTTATTTTTTTTCACTAAGAATTGAATGGTACAACCATGCTCAGCTCATCGTCCTAATTATGATGGGCTCGTCGTCCTCACAGAGTTTTACTCCTTCCTTAGGAATATTGCAGTAGCCAAATCCTCAAAATGTTAATGCTACCAAAAGTCCTGCGAAAATTATACCCCGGTATAGGAACCCCACACAACTACTCAGATTTGGTGGATTTGAGAGATCTGAATGGCGGATCGGATAGCTCTAGGCAGCGGAACCGACTGCTGCTGCGGATCCGATGGATCTAATAGATCGGAATGGCTGGTTTGCTAACTCAGAACTGCGGGACTGATGTCTGCTGCTGCTGCACCTCTTTGCATGTTGATCTGGCAGAGATGATGCGTGATCCCAAGATAGAAAAGGGAACTATGGTCTCGAGGAGTGTCAGATGCTATAGATCGCAATATACATAAGGGTGTGACAGTAGTACTCGACCCAATGTTTTAGGGCTCTAACTAAGGAGGATCAACCGTACCCTTAGCCGTACAACTCGACTACCTTATCGTACAGGCGAGTAATCTCTCCGAGTGCTGTTCTCGGTGTACTGTAGCAGCAAGATAGCCGATGGTTTATCTATGGCGAGGTTGCAGAGGAGCTAAGGGGCTTCTGATATACCCAGAAGGTACTTGGAAGACAGTCCATACGCGGTTCTGTCTAATGTGCTACTACTCGAAGGGGTACCCACAGGGGTTACAAGGGAGTCCAACAAGCGTGACCACCTCTTGTATTTCCTACGTGCATGCCTCCCCAAATCCGCAGGTTTATGTGCTCAACGATAGATCCCCTGGTTTAAAGACGCCAGAACACGTCTCTAGCCATAAGAAATTTTGCTAAGAAATGGAGATCCCACTGGCCCTGCAAAGTGCTCTAATACCACTTGTTATGCTCTTAACCTGCAAAAAGATACCCAAATACAGAATATGCGAAGAAAGATACCCAGAACATAGAATAGTGAGAGACAACAACAAATATTTTATTATTCAGAAAGCAATGTTCGCTGGCCTCTTCGAGGGGGCAACCTCTAATAGAGCAGAGCTCGATACAAAAATAAGACACAATGCTCCTCATAGGGAGTCTCTATCCTTTATATATGACTCATACATGCAATACCAAGGATCAATACCATGGATTTTATTAATACCATCTATCTAATACTATGGCCCATTTGCAACTAACTGTGGTCCCGTCATTAATTGCGGGTTAACCACTTACAACTATTAATATGGGCTTTATTGACTCTTGACTATAACTCGATCCCATTACATAAATAAAGCGGTTAGAGTGGGACCCTAACACAAAGTGGGCTTGAATATATCCATGGTTAAGAATCTTGGCATATATTTTGATTTTGAAATAATTTATGTTTTTTGGGCATAAGGTATTGATAAGCCATGGTAGCCATGGTATTGGGGTAGGTATTGTACAAATCTTAATTACAAGTTAATAATATCCATGGTAAATTGAAGGTGAATATCCATGGTTAAAAATATTGTGATAGTGTTATAAATAGTAAGCTATGTTTTTTTTGGCATGTGTTATTGATAAGTCATGCTATTGTAACAAACTATATTTACAATTTAATAATATCCACGCTAAAGTGGGAGTGAATATCCATGGTTAAGAATGTTGTTATATTGTTATAAAATATGCAATGGGTTATGGTTTTTGTGCATGTGGTATTGATAAACATTGCTATTGGCCCATGGTATTGTAACAAATGTATTTCCAAGTTATTAATAAAATAAAAATATAACAAATTGAATTTTATTATTTTTATTTCTTTAACTTAGGTAACATATAAATGTTTACACTCATCCTCCATATGATTTTTAACTTTTTATTATTTTTTAATTGAATAAACATTTAAAATTGTTTACATATTTAAGTTACACGTACACATCTACCCAAATACTTTGTTGTAGAGCACCTCTCCGCTCAATTAATATAAATTTATTATATTTTTTAATTTCTAAAATTCAAACTCTTTCAAATTTAAATATATCCTATTAAATTATTAATTATATTATATTTACTTACATTATGGCTACATGTCTCCCCTATGTGGGTTGTACAACCCCTCTAGACTCAATTATTACTACAATTATGAAATGCACTCAATTGACTAAATCTAGACACTCTATTCAAAGATATTTAATCTACAAACAATCCCCTAAAATCCCTAAAACAATTAATTTTAAATAACATATAACATATAATTAATTGTTATTATTTAATAGTTGGGTTGGGAATTTAAGGTGTGAGGTTTATATATTATATTGATCACTTGATCTTGCTAGTTATGGTGGTCGTCATTATGAACCTAGATCTAGGTTGGACCTAGATCTAGGTTGGAAAGGGGTAAACCCTTTCCTCTATATGTGATTTCTAGGGAAAATGTGAGCATTAAACATATAACTCTATTTCATTGAATCCAAATTCGATGATTATTTTAATAAAAAATTGGTTAGTTTTATTTTTCTTCATAATGTAAACAAACAAGTTATATAATTGTTATTGCTTTTCCTCTAAATATGCCGAGGATGAAAAAAAAAAAACAAAACAACTTCCATTTTATATTCATAAAAGAGCTCTAATATGACTTTTAGTAATTGACATTCCTTGTATTTAATGACAATTAATATGAAACTTTTAAAATTCATAATATGCCAAGAACTAAAGCCATATACAATACAAGAATATAGAAAAGGAGTTGTCTATAATGCCACTTTTTGGAGATTCTGTGATGCCCAAAAATGTATTATTTAAAATGGTTTTTTAACTGCATATTTGGATTGAGCACCCTAAAACCCAAGTTTTGATTGTGCAACAACTAGCTCAAACTTGCAATTCCAATAAATTGCTGCCGGATTTTGACAGTAAAAACCCACCCGAAAAACTTCCAAAAATATAGAAAATATCCCATAAGTCACTCAAGCACCATCAAATACTCATCTTAAGAAAGGAATCAATAGAGAAAACATGATTGGCACAACAAACAACATTGAAAGTATCAAATAAAACTATATCTATTTATATTTATATTATGTTAAAATATTCTTATTGGTTTACAAGAATTACCCTTTATTGTTATTTTCTTTTTTTAAATACTTTATAACCTTATTTATTACCCATCAACTACTAAGTGGACATATTCCATGTTTAAGAACGAATTACATTTATTATCCTCTTAGATATCTCCCTAAAGAGCGGCTAACTACATTAAAAAATAAGAAGCTTTACCTAATTTCTCAGGAGGTTATTTGTAATAACAACTCAATATCATCATCCACATTTATGTGATTTTAAATTATTAATAATAATATTCTAAAAAATTATTTTAAAAAATCACTCCAACACCTATACAACTAAATACTCAATATAATATTAACTAAATATTAATTTTTGGATAGCGGGAAATACCCAAAAGTATCAAATTTCAGATGTTATTTTGATCCTCATTCCTATCTAGAAGCAAAGGGGTCTCCACTTGCACACTATAAAAAGAGTTGGGCCTATGGACTATTCTTACTATTCTAGAGACAGAGATTAAGCCTTGCCTGTGATACAGATTAATAATGGCCATCACTATACACAGTCATCCATTTTCCATTGCAACCGTATTAATAATGGCCATCACTGTACACGGTCATCCATTTTCCACTGGAACCACTATGATTCTCTGTTGCTTAAATGAGCTGCAACTTGAATACGAGTTCATGGTGGTCACTGACAGGAAAAGGAAATATCTTGATCTCAAAGTGAGTAGAAGGGTAGTTATTTTCATATCATCTCTCTCACTTTAAGCTGCAACTATTCACAATAACCATTTTCCTTATGTTGCTTAACTTTTGTGCAGCAACCATCTGGGAAAGTACCCATTGTGGTCGAAGATGGGCATGTCACCTTATTAGGTAAGTCACTAGTACAGGCCTGCATCATCTAAGTTTAAGTTTATTTAAATTATCATCTCATGTAAGTTTATTTTTATTTTATTATTATTTAATTTATGTTTAAGTTTACCCAGTGCCTCAAGTTAATGGTGGCCATAGCTGATATATTTGCCCTGATCATGAATTTTAGTAGTAGGTTCTAAAGTTTAATACCAAATAAGTGATAGAAGTTTGATTTCAAATTGTGAGTTTAAGTTTCTCATCATGATAATGTTATCATTTGTGAATTTTCTTTTAGGGTACATAGAGTTGAGGTATTGGTTAAGTTGACACTAACTGTTATGAGTTAAATACTTGTGAGATTTAAAAAAAAACTATTTGCCCTTACTCTTATTTTAATTGTTATATTTCATCTCCATGTGAAAGTCTTATAGAAATTTTTCCTGGGTCTTGAATAACAGCCCCCAAAGACATCCCCAAACATCTGGCGGAAAAATACAAGGGGCATGGCACCCATCTCCTAGGAAACTCACCCACAGAGAAAGTCCTGGTGGAGGAGTGCTGCAAAGTGGCAGGAGAATTCAACTCCCATGTATTCAACCTATTCCGTCAAATTGTGGTGTACCCATTCGGGGGACACCCCACAGATGAGGTCACTGTGGAATACTGCATTGCGAAGCTAAACGAATCGCTTAACCATTATGAGAAAAAGCTTTCGCAGAGCAAATACCTGGCAGGGGAGTGTTTTACTTTGGCAGATCTACAGCATTTGCCATGGACACACTACCTCTTGACCGTTTGCAATAAGGGTGACCTACTCTGGTCGCGAAGGCATGTGAGCAGATGGTGGGAAGACATCTCTTCTCGCCCTGCATGGAAGAAAGTTGTACAAAACATGGAGCAAGGAAAGGGGGCCGGTACACCTGTAGCAGGTTTCTTCTTGGAACACCCAGAAGCTGAAGCTGAAGCTGCGGGTGCAAGAGAGGGGGTGGCCGTTGAAATTGAAGAAGGGGAGGCTTCTGCAAGGAGAGGTGTGAGTAGGGGTGCCCCTGTGGGGCATGCAAGTTCTTAAGGAGGAAATGCAGG
This sequence comes from Pinus tabuliformis, assembly GCA_031772625.1. Lineage (NCBI taxonomy): Eukaryota > Viridiplantae > Streptophyta > Pinopsida > Pinales > Pinaceae > Pinus > Pinus tabuliformis. Next base: position 539,583,888 of record CM062820.1, on the reverse strand, counting down.
GGTGGGTGTGTGTTTGCACCCCATTTTAGTGCGGACCACACAGGAGCTACCCGTTTCACAAAGGTTCTCTCAAATATTCCGCAGGAGAGGCGTCAAGAGGCGATGGAGAGTATCTGGTTTGAAGCCCAAGCAAGGATCATTGATCCTACCCATGGATGCATGTTAACAGTAAGAGCCATGGAGCGGCAGCTGCAGCAGGAGGTGAGTTGCAATTAAATAGGTTTTTAATTGGATTTCGATTTTCAGTAGGTTTTCTTTTACTTTATATTTTTGAATTTTAGGTTTTCAATCTTGGTTGGTTGGTGCAGGCAGATGAGTTAAGGGCACAAGTACGGCTCAGGAGGAGGGGATTTGTAAATGCAGTTGTCTATAATGAGATTTTTTGAAAGTTTTTCAGGTGGGTTTTTCTGGTTATTGGAATCTTAAAATTGATAGCTATTTTTTTGCACAATGAAAGAGTCCCAGAGGTTTTCTAGAGTGCTGAATCCAAATATGCAATTAAAAAACCATTTTAACTGCAACAAATCAATATTTAATCTAACCGCCGCAACAAATGGAAATGAAAATGTTTCAGCATGCTACGCGGCAACAAATGAAAATGGAAATGTTTCAACGTGCAGGCGTCTCCAACAACAATAACAATTTGTTGGACAATTCATTTGCTGACATGCCAATGCCATTCCACTCGCGCCCTGCAGCACCCTATCCATTCGAGCTGCAGCAGCAGTCCATTTATGATATGGTTCCATCAAATCCCTCTCATTTTCCACATGTAGGTTAAAAGGAGGAGCGAAGAATATTCTTCACTGTTGATGGAGGATAAAATTAGTTTCATGAATTTTCGTATCGGCATATAATACTGTTTATGTTGTTGTGCATCTCAATTTTATTGTTTAAATTAAATTTTGCCTCTCGCTTCTCCATGGCAATTTTATTGTTTAAAGTTTCACAGTGCACTTTCAGTGTGTACGTGATATTTGAGTCCGGTTATTTATTTAGGTTACTTTTGTGGCATTAAATGAGGTTAGCGTATTTCAAAAATATATTGATATTCTGTCCATGGTAAAAATCTCTTTCGCGACTCTCACGTTCTAGCATCGATTTTTTTTTATTTTCTATTATCGATAGTGGATATTAAATATGTATCGTTAATTGCATAATTGATTTTTAAATATATAAGATAAGTGGCAGATTTTTCAAGAAAATAATATTGTTTTTTAGATTAATTGTTTGTTAATACCACTATAGAACTATAACTTGAGTTGAGTTTAGACTAGAGGGATCAATTTTTTTTTACTTTCAAATTTTTTTAAACTGTAAAATATAATATGCTGTTTTTTTTGTTTAAATTGTATTTTTGAATGTTAATTTAATATTTTTTTAGAGTTAACACATATATTCAAATAGTTTATTTAAATTCTATTGTTGAAATGAGTGTAAACATTTAACTTTAGCTGGTTAAAATAATAAAAATAATAAAATTCAATTTCTCATATGTTTATTTTGTTATTTTTTAATAGCTTCTTATACAAAACCATGGGTCAATACCATGGTTATCAATACCACATGCACAAAAACAATAATATATTTCACACCCAAAATATTCTATAACAATACAAAATTCTTAACAATCAATATTCATCACCACTTTAATGTAGATATTATTAACTTGTAAAAAATAGGCTTTGTTACAATATCATGGGCCAATACCATGTATTATGACTACCACATGCCCAAAACACATTACTTATTTCATAACCAAAATATTTTATATAACCATGAAAATATTATTAACCATGGATATTCACTTCCACTTTACAATGGATATATAGTTAACTCGCAAATATGCTTTGTTATAATACAATGGCTTATCAATACCACATGACCAAAAACAAAATTCATTTCACAATCAAAATATTTTATAACACTATGAAAATATTCTTAACCATGGATATTATTAACTTGTAAATAGGCTATGCTACAATACCATGGGTTATCAATACCACATTCCCAAAAAACATAACTTATTTCACAATCAAATTATTTTATAACAATTGTTAGTGGTGATATGTCCAACATTTCACATGGTGCCTCCATCCATCATCACTCATCATAGAGAGTCATATGGCTCTCTATGATCCATAATCACCATTTCAAAAGTGGACACATCACACATTACACATTGTTAGTCCAAGTCCATAAATCTCTAACAATATTATTATTTAATAACAATATGACAATATTCTTAACCATAGATATTGACCCCCACTTTTTCCATGGATAATTGTCATATCAATACCACATGCCCAAAAACCATAAATTATTTGACAATAAAAATATTTTAATTCAACTTTATTTTATAATTTTATTTTAATTCAATTAAAAGTAAAATGTTATAAATGATTTTGACATAGATCTAATATTTTTATAGAAATTAAATTAAGGATTTAAAAGAGCTAAAAATGAGAATAGTTTAATGTATAAAGACTTGAAATTTATATAATATAAATTATATTATTAAAAACTAGTGTAGATCCATACTAACTAAGGATCTAAGGGATGAGAGCAAGCAAAGTGACTAACGATAATATAGGAAAGAGAGTGCATGATTTTTCTAAATATTTCATTATTATATTTTAGTTTTTTTTATTTTTTTTGCTAGTGGAAAAAACTGTGAAGAGTTATTGAACCAAAGTTTCGGACTAGCTTAGTGAGTCCATGCAATGAGATTTGTATTTTGAGAAGAGAGAGCTTGAAATTATGGAGCTATTAATAGTTGATGGAAAAAATATTCAATGTTTTTTTTTTGGGCTTTCAAATGACTAACTAATTAATAATTATTTCTTTATTAATTTATATGTATATTAATTAATCAATTTATCTATATATTAATTAATTAATTAATTATTATTAATAGTCTTATTATTAATAATTTATTTTTATTATATATATATATATATATATATATATATATATATATATATATATATATATGTGGGATTGATTATGTATATATTTAAATTTAATAATTAATTAATATTATTAATATTATTATTATTTTTTAATAAAATTAGTTTATATAATTAATCTATTTGTCTTAAGAAATACTGATAAATATTAATCTAGGAAAGATCTAAAAGATTAATGTTAAAGGAATTAATCTAATATTAGTAATACATTATATAACTTAATGTATAAACAATTAAATAATCCATTAATATATTAGTATATTGTTAATAGTTAATTAATATTATAGAAAATATTACTATGTTACTAACATAGCACTATAATATTAATATATTAATACTTATATAATGTAATATAATATATCTTATATTAATGGAGTGTCTTAAATGAATTAATTGGTTAATACCCTAATATCAAGATAATAATCTATTAATTTATTATGGAAATGTATTAATAAGTTATTGTACTAAAATTAATATAATAATAAATTAGTAAATTAATATTAATGAAATACAATAACAATTTTATTTAATTAATTAATTATTATTTTAGATTTTACTGTTGTGTATTTAAGTTATTAATTATTATTATTATTATTAGATTTTAATGTTATGTATTTAAGTTCTTTGCAATGTATTAAATACTATACTAGTAATGTGCTTAATCAAGGTATATTTATGTTGACTAATTAAATTTTGTCTAAAAAGGGTTAAAATTTTTATTTTATTTATTTATTTATATTTTTTTTTAATGAATGAATGATTGTATATTTGTGTTTAAGGGTTTCCACGTGTTACTTAATTTTAGCCCTTGTCTCTATTCATGTTGTTGGAAGATTTTTCGATTTCAATTCCTTCTTTCACCCTTCTTCTTAAATAATGGTCTTCCTTATGAATTAATTTTGCTTGTTCCATACAAATATATTTTAGTTGTTATGATTGATCCAAAATATAGGTTCAATGTTTTACAACATATATATATTTTTTTAAATTTATATATTTTGAAAAAAAAAAATACAATGGGATCAAATTTAAGATATAGGGGCCCGTGGCGAGTGAGAGAGAGAGGTAGGAAAGAAAAAATACATAAAGAGATAGAGGTGGAGAGAGAGAGGGACTCACAAGGAGAGATGGGGATATAATATTGAGGGAGAGAGGAGAGGGGGGAAGACAAAGAAGAGGAGAGGAGAAAGATAGGGAGAGAAAGGGAAGAGAGAGAGGGAGGCACAAAGATGGGGGGAAAGAGAAATTAGAAGGAGGGAGATAGTGAAAAATTTTGAGAGAGAGAGAGAGAGAGAGAGATGGGGGGGGGGGCAAATAGAGGGAGGTGGGAGAGAAAGCGAGAGAAAGGAAGGAAGAGAGAGAAGACTCAAGAGAGAGAAGGAGAGAGAGTTAGAGTTGGAGAGGGAGAGAGAGGGGGGAAGAAGAAATAGATAGAGGGATAAATATGGAGAGAGAGAGAGGGAGGAAGTGGCCAAAGAGCTCATCACCCTTGGGGTCCTCATGAGGGTGATTACATTTTTGGGTGATTTCTCTAAGTTTTCATGCCTATCTCGTTTTTAGCAACTAGTACTATCTTCTCTCCATATTATATAGCATGAACTTTTGTAAGTGTATCTTGTTGCTCTTGTTGTGCTCGAGAATCTATAGTTGTAGAATTTTTTGTAATGTCTAGTGCAACCCTCCTCAAATTAGTAAACTCTGAATTTACTTTGACAAAGATGCATATGATGTAACTTAGTTCAACTTTAATGGTGTTGGGCCCTCTCCCACATTTTTCTTATAATATAAATATATACATATTTGTTCCTTTAAAGAAAAGGTTAAAAATTATCAAAATTAAAATTTCACCTCAACTCCTCTAACTTTAGCTTAAAAATATCATAGGGAGCTCTACCAAGAGGCTACACACATGGTTCAAGCTTGATACAAAGGTTAAATATTTTCTTGGGTGGTATCGCATTAGGTAGAGAATCGTCAATTTATCTACAAATTCATCCAACACATTAGAAAGTGTTGGTAGAATATGTGTCCCCACTTCATCCTTATCTACTTCTCCAATAACTAATACAAAATGTTGAGACTCTAGGTGCCTCACTACCTCCTCATACTCAATGTAGATACAATTCAAAACTTTCTATGTAGCTTCCTTATTGTCATATGCACAACACAATGCTTCCATCCACCAAGTATCACTAACTTGTCCACAAATGGTATGAGAATTGAGTTCATTCTCCATAGGAATTCCTACCCAATAATGATTTCATATTCATCTAATTTCAATACTATAATTTTTTCATGGTACTTCCACTTATACAATTGAATGTGAATTTTGGATGCTCATTTGTTTCCTTATCCTTAGAATTTATAAACTTTATTAGAGCACCACATGATCCAAATCTAAGTATGTGTTCAATTTCCTAATCCTTGAAGAATTTTTGTGAGGCACTAGAATCCACCAACGCCTATATTATCCTTTCATTGATAATTAGATAAACATATGAAGGTTAATTGTGATTTTTCCCTTGATTGTTAGCGAGGGAACCTATGTAATAGAAATATTTCTCCAAGAATATATTGTACCTTCCATATTACATAGAAGCCTTATATGCACAACTTGTTAAAGTAAATGGATTTCAACAAAAGGTAACAATTTTTTTACCTCTACCTAAATTGACCTACCAATTAGTATAATGCAATGTCATATTCAAAATGTGAATGGGGTAACACTTTGATCCAACTACACTTGAACCCAAGGCATTCTAAAGTGTTTCATATATGATTATTGTCTACATATTAACTTTGTTGAAATTCACTCTAAGGTTTGGTGAGTAGTGATACTTAATCCTTAAACTAAATCACAAATAATAGAGAGCCCTTAAATTTTAAAAATACCAAAAAATACACATCATAAATAATAGAATGATATAATAAAGAACCCTAAAGTTAGGGTAACATCATCAAATATGGAGGAAATCACTCTACAATCTATGCTTTTTGTAGGAGTGAATATTTACATATCCAATGCAATTATACTCACATGTATTCCTAAAGTTTCATGTCAACTACACCTTACTATTATACCATTTCCTTCCAACTATATAGTGGGCCTATTTAGTTCTTATTAACTTGATAGTGTGCATGTTCCATGATTATGCATGTTTCATGAGAGAGAGGGAGAAGAGGAAATACATAGAGGGATAAAGATGGAGAGAGTGAGGGAGTGACAAGGGAGCGATGGAGAGAGAGTGAGAGAGGAGAGCGGGAGGGAAGAGAGATAGGGAGAAATGGGGGGAGAGAGAGAGAAAGAGAAAGAGAGAATGTGTATGTTTGGCCGTGTGATAAAGAGAGGGAATAAGAAATACACACACACACACACACACACACACACACACACACACACACACACATATATTAGATAACAAACTGAGATCCATCTTAACCCTGGTTCTAAAGCATTGAGAGGTATAAAATCTCTCGAGATGCTATCCTTTCCCCAAGTTTCTCACTCAAAAGATAGGTTTGCACATTGAGAGATTGGATCCCTCATGACACTTGATGGATCTAGGCTCTATAGAGTCATTGCATGTTCTGAAATTTGTAGCAAATAATGCATTAAAAGAAATATTACTTAGAACAAATAATTTAGGAATTGCAAACTATATACTAGGCTATTAATTTTGTTTGAATATTATAACTTAATGGAAAAAACTAAAGAGATAGCACTTCTTTTTCAATTTTATTTTAACATCAAACATATTATTAAAAAAAACATAGTAATTAATATATTTAATGAAAGTTTCATATTTTATATACAACCATTAACATAATTAATTGAATATAAAATTATATTTGTAGTATAGTTGTATAATAAATTAAAACTTAAAACAAATTTATTATAAAATAATAATAATAATATACAAATAATGAGCTAATTGTTACTTATTACATATTACGTAATACACTTCACTATATAATAATATAATAACTAAAAATTTATAATATAAGGAAATATATAAGATAGGTATTAATAAATGTAAAATATATATCATTAATTGGTAATTGACACTAATTATACAAGATTTGTATATTATTAATAAGTGGTATATTTTTAAAGAATTTTTTATTTGTTAATTTATTTTTTTCGCCCTTTATTATTATGGCATTTTTATTGTTTATGTTGAAATTTATTAGATTTTTTTAATATTTGATGGGAGGATGAAGTTGGATAGATCATATCTCATCCGAGTGGAAAAGTGGTGCATCAATTTGCCTACAGTATAGGGAGGACAACCAATAACCATATTGAGTTCTTGGCCTTATGGAAAGGTCTTGAAATTGTGTTGGAACACAAACACACAAATATAAATATTTTTGGGGACTTGTTGTTGATTATTAGCTAATTTACAAAGGCTAAATCAACCACATATGAGGAATCAACATCAACTAGTCCAAGAATTTTCTCCCTTTTGTCAAATTTTAAAGGGGTTAATTTTTTCCATATTCTTCCTCATGTGAACTCTCACGCACACACATTAGAAAAAAAGGGTCTTCGATGGCCCAAGGAGAAAGTGAGTTGAATCAAAGGACATGCCTCATCTCAATACCATAATATGCTACGCTTTAACAATATGTTTCTCGAACATGTTGGTCCAAGGGTGCTAAAGGATTCTTACAAGTTGGGTCATCGAGATCTCACTCCCCAAAATTCTTCTCTCTATGGCATCAAAAATGTAGCAAGTGAAACATGTATTTAATGGGAAGGTACAGGTGGACACATCCCAAGGCTATCCATTACAAACCAAGTCATTTCCACTTAATGGAAGATTGCTCACATTATCTTTAACTCTAGTGTAATATGGAGGCTAGGGTTTATTAGTTGGATAACTTGTTGGATAAAAAATTAATTCACCTATCCCAAAATGTCCCATTAATGGAAGTACCTAATGTTAGTGGTTCTAAAATGAGGATCATAGTATTATCATTGTAGGTTGGCCTATGTAAGGCTTAAACCTATCTTGATTTAACAATGTCTCTAATAATATCTTGGTGATTTAGTTTACTAGTCTTTGGCTTGTCACATTGTTATTTCCTTCTCTGTTTTCAGGATGGAAAACTCTAATGATATTGTGGAACTCACATAAGTAATTGAGCAAATGGTTAATACTGCACATGCGCTACTAGCTTCAATAAACAAGGTTGAGGATATGGTGGAATGGTGGCAAAGTTCTTTTTAGTTGTTCATGGAAGCTAAAATTCTCTTGATGACTTAAAGGAGGAAATTTTGCTTCTCCCAAATTAGGTGGTTGGATTGGAGGTTTCATCATCTCAGAAAGATGGAAATTCAAATGGAATGCATGCTCAAGACACTTCTATTTCTAGCGGAAAAATAACTTGTCATCCTTGGGGTCCTCATGAGGGTCATTTCAATGTGGGGTGATTTCCATCATGTTTCATGCTTTTTGGCAGCTAGTACTATCTTCTGTCCATATCATTTAACATGAATTTTTGTATGTGTATCTTGTTGATGGGTTCATACTGCATAATCTATAGTTGTATATTTTTTTGTAATGTCTAGTGCAACCATTCTCAAATTAGTAAACTCTCACTTTACTTTGACAAAGATGCATATGATGTAATTGGGATCAAATGTGAGGGTTTTGGGCCCTCTCCCGCATTTTTTTTATAATATAAATATATACATATCCGTTCCTTTTAAAAAACAAGTTAAAAATGACCAAAATTAAAATTTCACCTCAACTCCTCCAACTATATCTTAGAAATATCATAGGGAGCTCTAGCAAGAGGTTACATACTTGGTTCAAGCTTGATACAAAGGTTAAATACTTTCTCTCGTGATAACACATTAGGTAGAGAATCATTAATTTATCTAAAAATTCATCCAACACATTAGAAAGTGTTGGTAGAATAGGTGTCCCCACTTCATCCTTATCTACTTCTCCAATAACTAATACAAAATGTTGAGACTTTAGGTGCCTCACTACCTTCTCATACTTAATGCAGATACAATCCAAAACTTTATATCTAGGTTCCTTATTGTCATATGCACAACACAATTCTTCCATCCACCAAGTATTACTAACTTGTCCTATTAATTTAATTTCAATAGTTTAAAGTTTTCATGGTACTTCCACTTATACAAGTAAATGTGAATTTTGGATGCTCATTTGTTTTCTTATCCTTAGAATTTATAAACTTTATTAGAGCACCATATGATCCAAATCTATGTCTATGTTCAATTTCCTACTCCTTGAAGAATTTTTGTGAGGCACTAGAACCCATCAACACATATACAATCCTTCCATTAATGATTAGATCTGCATATAAAAGTTAATTGTGGTTTTTTCCTTGATTGCTCGTCAAGGCACCTATGTACTAGAAATATTTCTCCAATAAGATAGTATACCTTCCATATTCCTTAGAAGCCTTATATGCACAACTTGTTAAAGTAAATGAATTTCAACAAAAGGTAACAATAGCTTTACCTCTATCTAAATTGACATATGAATGAGTATGATGCAATGTCATCTTCAAAAGGTGAATGGGGTAATGCTTAGATCCAACTACACTTGAACCCAAGGCATTCTAAAGTGTGTCATTTATGATTATTGCGTACATATTAAATTTTTTGAAATTCACTCTAAGGTTTGGTGAGTAGTGATACTTAATCCTTAAACTAAATCACAAACAATATAGAACCCTTAAATTTTAAAAATACCAAAAAATACACACCATAAAAAATACAGTGATATAATAAAGAACCATAAAGTTAGGTAACATCAAAAACTATGGAGGAAATCACTTCACAATATATGCTTTCTCTAGGAGTGGATATCTACATATCTAATGCAATTATACGCACATGTAGTCCTAAGGTTTCATGCCAACTACACCTTACTATTATACCATTTCCTCCGAGCTATCTAGTGGGCCTATTTAGTATTGATTAACTAGCTAGTAGGTGTGTTCGATGACTATACCACATTAAGTTTATTATCCGAGTGGGTACCACCCTATGTACATTATATTTCATACCCCTTTGGATGTTTCATCCCCAAAACATGATATCAAGATATATAGTATTACATACTAGGAAATTTTGCTAATTAGTACCATACAAAATGTTGGGCCCATTTAATACTAGTGTAGCCTCCATATTGTTATTGGTACTCCCCATAGAAGGCCACTATTTTTTTAATGTTCCCTTACAATATTATTGTTATGTAGGTCCTAATTATATTTTAACCCTTTAGACTCCTATATATACCAAGGAGGCCTTGTCATTTGAATCATCTAAGAATTGGTCATTTATTGAGGTAAAGGGAGATCCCTTTTGAAGTGGCTTAAAATCTAGTCGTTGATCTATCTTTTCTTATTTTTTCATTGGAGGAAAATTGAGCCTAAAATTGTCCTCCTAAGGAAAAATAATAAAATAATATTTAAAATAATAAAATAAGAGTTATGAATTTTGGATGGAAAAGAAGAAAACTATTTTTTTTAATTGTATTTTTGGCTTATCTCCTTCTAGGTTTACTCAAATTTCAAGTGTAGACACTCTGGATGTGGAATTAATTTCTGCATCCAACGAGTACTCATCATGCATACTTTTGAGAAGACACACATTGATAAATATTGAAGATACATGTATACTAAATATTTATCAACGTGGGTCTTCTCAAAAGTATGCGTGATGGGTACTCATTGGATACAAAATTTAATTTTGCATCTAAAGAGTGTCTACACTTGAAATTTGAGGAAACATATAAGGAGATAAGCCAAAAATACGATTAAAAAAATTTGTTTCTCTTGTTTTCCCTCCAAAATATTTACATGTACCTATTTTTAAATTTAAAAGATTTTGACTCGTTTACATATTATGATATGGAAATTACGTGAAATTTTCATCAACACTTTTAGGCTAAAAATTCCTCTAATGTGTGTGATATTGATCTAGATACATAACATTTCATATCAGATCTCTTGCTTCTAGGTTTTTGGTGCTTCAAAGAGGTCATCATGCCATTTTCACTACTTTTTTTTTTTTGTGAAGCTTCGGACTTTGAAATTGTTACCATGTGGATCTGAAATCTTTATGAACAGCTAGTTATATTCTCAGATCTTGTTTCACTTTATTTTCAAAGATATGGTCCGAGGAAGTTACCATTTTTGTATACTTTAAAATTCAGTATGTGAAATAGGTGTTGAGGGAAAAATTGTCATGAACTTCACTTTGATAATCAGATTTGAATTCCATAAAAAATGAATAAAAATAATGGAATTTAGTTTTTAGATAGCGAGCTTCAAGGCTTAAGGTTAAAATAGTGACACATGGCAGTCTGTATAGATTCTCTCTACTAAGCCAATCCATAATCAGGTCTTTGTGAGAGGTTTAACACAACTTTATATTGAAGAATCCAATCTCGATCCAACTTGTGATGTTGGTAAGAAGACATAGATAGATGCCTCATAATGGAATTTCAGACCTTGGGAAGCTAAAATCACAAAGATGCAACAGTTTCAAGGTCAACCTTATCAACAAGCTCAAAATCAAGCTCTAAAAGGTGTTTATTTTTAAATTTGCATAATGTTTGTTTGAAAAACCAGTTAGAGGTGATTCAAAGGGAATAGTGAAGCATAGATATCATTAATTGGTTCCAAAATTCCTCCCAAAAAGAAAATGCTACACCTATTAAGCCCTCAAAATTCTCTATTATGATGCATGAAGAAGAAGAAATCCAACATGATACATCAAAATTATGGGAAGAAGTACAACAATTTTCACTCTCATAAAGAGAAGCCAAAAATGAATTTGAAGAAATGCTTGTTAATATAGATGGTTTAGAAGCAAAAATAAAAGGGGAAACAAATAGTTTAAAAGTAGACAAAAAAGTATAAATAAACTCAAAATTAGATGGTTTAAAAGCACACATGGAAGGTTTAAAGGAAGAGTTGACAAAGTTTCTACATGAAAGGCTTCCTAATGGTGACAAGATATTCCATGAAACTCATGATGAAAACATAAGAAATGTGAATCATTATTTTAGAGACTCTGACTTTGGTATGAAGATCAACCATATTCCAAATATCAATATGAGAAAATTTGATGGCAAGGGTTCGGTAACATGGATACTACAGATGGAGCATTTCTTTGATCTACATAATGTGCAACCAAATGGTTAGATTGATCTATGTAGTCCAATCCTTGCCATTCCAATGCGTGGTGTAGACGTTCTATTAGAAGTCCAATGGTTATAATCTTTGGGGATGATAACTTTTAATTTTCAAGAAGGTTTCTTGAAATTTTTCTAATAAGGAAAGGAAATTGAATTAAGGGTTGTCACATGGAAACATGGAAATATAATCAGCTATAATGGCATGAAAATTCATTTGAAGAAGGAAAAACAAGGAGTAATTTCATAATTATGTTCACTAGATTTTCAAACATCTAAGTCATCCATTTCTCTACTTCTCCAAAGAGTCCTTGACAACCATTCCAAGGTATTTGAGAATCCCAAAATTCTCCCACCTATTAACAATCATGATCATGATATGAACTTGATTACATGAAGTGTTCCTCCAAACATGAGACCTTGAATATATCCTTATTCCTAGAAGAGTGAAATTGAATGTATTGTTGCAAAAAGGCTAGAGGTAGGTATAATTTAACCTCGCCAAAGTTCTTTCTATTATATAGTAGTATTGATATAGGTGGATATTGGAGGCCACCTTAATTCTAGCATAACTTTCTATTTATGGCAGTCTTTCAGGTCCTAAACTACTAGATCTATTTTGAGGTCCTAAACGACCCTTTATGGGAAAATGGACAAACTGAAAAATTTGTATAATTTTTCGCATACATTCTTTTTTACCTCCTTGTGGAGATCTTCGAAACGTGTTATTATGATAGCCAACGAGAGATTGTAAACCAAAGTTACGACCCCAAGAAGTTGGTGGTCCAACTTACCCACACGAGGACTATAATTGTTGGTGCTTCATCTCCTAGAGTTAGGGTTTCACACTTCTTCTTTATGATAAAAGGAATTTGAGCCTCATTGTAAGATAGTTCAGAAGGCATTTATTTGAAACTTCTCTTCTTAGAGATAAGCTACAATCAACCGAGCTAGTTTATTTTCATTTTGCTTGTAAATAATTTTCAGTATTCACTATTTATTAATTGAAGTTCAATATTACTGTATCTTTGTGTTTTTGTTTAATTATGTATTTTATTTTTCTCCTTCATAAATTTGGATTAGTGGAATCAAAGCCGTATGTTCTTTCTTTGTATTTCTATGCATGTTCCTAATGAGGTGGGGTGTAAGGAATTAGGACTCGAACTAGTCAAGCCCCTGTGAGACCTCCCTCACAAAACCTGACGACCTCCCATGGTAGAAGAAAATAAAGACAAGTGAGAAAGAAATCCTATCAAATTATTTCTTGAAGAAGCCCTCAAACGATAGATGAATGAAATGATGGACAACTTTACCTAGATCTTTGGCGAATGCCAATAGGCAATCCATCTTCATGCAACAATCACTTTGGAGGCACCACCCCATTCAAGGTATAAGTTAAATTTGATGTCCCTATATTCAAAGGTAAAATTAGTGCAGATATTGTACAAAAATGGTAAATTCTATTAGAAGGTTATTCTTCAGCCCATATATTCTGTGATAGGGAAAATATTACTTTTGCATTATTTAATGTCCCCGCCCACATGTCAAGTACTAGTGGGATATTACTATGAGAGAATAGATGAGGAACCTTATCTGTTTTCAACCGCACCCTCTTGGAACTCTTTCTATGATTATTCCAAGGAACATTATTACTCTATTGGGAGATATGAAGACAAGTACATACATTGGACCACACTACAGAAACAAAGGGATCAAGATGTGCATGAGTTGATGAATACTTTTCATACTCTACACACAAATATGGGTATCAAAGACTCTGAAAGGCATATGGAACTCAAATATCGTAGTTGTTTTAATAAATATATTCAGGAAGAAATGAAGTTCTTGGACATTTTCTTGCTTGGTGTATCGTATTGATGTGCTTCCAAGATTGAATAAAAATTTAAACAAAAGAAGAGAGACTTTGGATCTACGAATCCAAAGCAAGGCAAGAGAATCCCAAAACTACAGGGATAGGGCCAAGGTGGAACGACCCAAGACAACCCATGAAAGCCACCAACAAGGAGTGGAACCGTGAAGACTACGTAGGACACAAGAATGTGGTGTGAGTTTCAGAAGGGCCCCACCCACAACACAAACGAATGTCGTCCCAAGCAGTCACTAGTGGTTGAGAAAAAATATTTGGAATATGATGCATGCTTCAAATCTGAGCCAAAACCCAATAAGGGGAATTAAAAGGGGAAGTATATTATTAATGCAAACCCTAGACTGCCACTATTTCGACCACCAAGGTCCAAAATATTGAGCCCGAATATGCAAAGGAGGGTGAGCATATCTTTCACTCACATATGTGGATGAAGGGTTCTCCATTATAGTTCATTGTTGATAATGTGATCCAAAAGAAACTCATCTCATTAGAGGTCATTAAGAGATTGGACCTAATTACCACACCATACTCACAACCATATACCATTAGGTTTCTCCACCAAGGATGAGATATCTATGTCAAGAAGCAGCATCGCCTTCCCTACAACATCAAGCCCTTCATTGATGAGGTATTATGTGATGTCACTCCTCTTGAAGTTTGTGATGCTTTATTAGTCCAACTATACATGTGGAAGTGATATGTTTTATATGATTCTAGTCCTTTCACTGTGATTATTAATTTGGGAAGGAAACTATACAAGGTACGAGAGGTAGCCTACCACCATGTCTTTGATCTCTGCATCTCCGAGAATGAGAATTTTTTTTATTATTATTTGTTCTCAAAGTAATGGGAATATCATGGCCACATCCATGGCCCCTCGAAAGGGTCCCTCCATGCAACAAAAGTAAGTTGATAAGGTTGTGGAAGAATACAGGGACATCTTCTCCTCACGCACAACAATACCCTTGCACTATTAGGTCAAGCACTTGATCAATATGACTATGAGAGATCCTTTACCCAATGGGCCAATATACCACCACTCCCTTTTGGAAAATGAGGAAATAAAGTGACATATATAGGAGCTACTATAGAAAGGGCACATCTATCCAAGTTCCTCACGTTATGGGAGGCCAATTGTACTCGTACATAAGACGAATGGAACTTGGAGACTTTGCATTAATTATGGGGAACTGAATAAAATCATTGTCAAGAACAAGTATCTGATCCCATGGATTAATGATCCTCTTCACCAACTAAAGGGTGACAAGTACTTCAGTAAGATTGATTTGATGTTTGGTTATCACCAAGTTCCAATAGAGCACACAAATGTGTAGAAGACCACCTTCAAATCCAAGGAGGGACCTTTTGAGTGGTTGTTCATGCCCTTCAGGTTGAAAAATTCCCTTGAAACTTTTATGAGGCTAATGGATGAAATATTATGGCCTTTGAACAACTTGTTTATGGTTTATGGTTTTATAGTTGCATCATATTTGGAAAGTCCTTCAAACCCTACAACAACACAAGTTATGTGCCAACCTGGAGAAGTGCTCCTTTAGCATTGACCAGGTCCAATATCTCAGCTACAAAATTGATGAGAAATGTGTGCATGTGGATCTAGATAAGATCCAAGTCATTCGGGATTGGCCAGCCTTGATGATTATGTCAATGCTTCACAACTTATTGGGCCTTTCTAATTTCTATAGGAGATTCATGTTGGGGTTCTCTCATATTACATGGCCCTTGATTCAAGTTACCGAGGGAAAATAAAAAGTAAATTTTTCTTGGTGCGGGGAACAACAAAAGGAATTTGTTGAACTGAAGCACTGTGTTTGCTTTGCACCAGTCCTCACCTTGCCAGACTTGCAAAAACCATTTGATATTGAGAAAGATGCCTCAGATTATGCTATTGTTGTAATAAGAGAAAAGATTGTTATAGGAGAAAATATTGCTATATTTTTCTATGAAGGAAAAATTTTAGTTGTAAATAAAACTGTGATAATTATATGAGATACCAAAATAAAAAACTTGTAAGAGTTGTACAAAGAATATTTAAGTACTGATAGACTTGTGGAAGTTATTGTTGAATTTCCAGTGAGTTATCTCTTGCAATTTAGAGAATTATTTGTATTACATGTAAAGACAAATTACAAAGACAGATTAAGTATTTGGTTTTAACTAGGGAAACCTTCGATATACACATATTCACATATACATTTTTTCCACTGGAAAAATCGTAATCTTTCGTTAATTTTGAAAAATTACATGTTGTGGATGCTATTAGCATATGCTGTAATCTTCTTGCCACTAAGGGCTCTATCAAAATTTATAGTTTACCAAAAACTTGTGCTACTTTGAGCTTTCATCACCACGCAGGGTGTTCAATCATTTTCTGTTATGGAGAAAAATATAAAAGAGTCTATTATATGGCCGTACATATGCCACACAGGGCAATAACACTTAACGTGAAAGATATATACATGGATTTGTCAAAATATGTTCATAAAAATTTACAAAAAAAAAACAGCGTCATATTCACATATACATATATAAATATATGATTACATATATAAAACATACATATGTTATTCATAATAAACACGTAAAGGAAAAGTTCAGATGATAGATACTTTCCTTCAAATAGAAGGAAGCATTAGAGAATCATAATAGGAAATTTTATATTATTCGCTGAACTTTATATGCTAGAAAGTATATAATGAAAATGAGAAATAGAGATGAACATTTTTATACACACTTAGATATTCTGATGAATATGTGAAGTAGAACAAAGATACTAGAAGAAATTCTAAAATTGTAAAATACACTATGGGTTTCTCTTATAACACAAAATATCTACACTCCTGGTATTTATTGTTGCATAGAAACTAAACCTATAGTTGTGTATTATCCCTCGACGACTTTCACCTTAAGTCTACACTCTCATTCATAACTACCACATATAACCTATGCCTAAGTGCTTGTATTGGCCCCCAATGCCTTTATCCCAATGCAAATAAGTTGTGCCACTTGATAATCTGCCTTGGTCTTCCTTACACAATGAGTTGTCCCAGTGGGATACTCCCATATTTTTTCTTATTTAAGACTATTATGATATATTTTACCTTGAAGTGGCTTCCCATTAGGTAAGGTCACCATTGCTTTAGTGCATGGAATATAGCCAACATTTCCTTCTCATAAATAGGTGTGTGTAAATACTTTTCCTTGATTGGATGAATTTCAAAAGAAATGGGTCTTCCTTCTTGGACTAAAACAACATCAATCCTATTTCCTGAGGCATCACATTCCACAATAAATGTTTTTTTAAGTCTAGTGTAGCTACGATTGGTGCTTGGCACATTGCCCTTTAAGATGTTCAAAGGCCTTAGCTCCTTCTAGATTCCAAGAAAATTCCTCTCTCTTCATTAATGTTGTTAGAGGCACTGTTATTCTCCCATAATTCTTAACAAATTTGTGATAATACCTTGTCAACCTAAGAAATCCTCAAAGAAGCTTTAGGGTTGTGGGGATTTTCCATTCCTTAATAACTTTAATTTTGTTAGGGTCTTCCTTAACAGCCTCATGAGATACAATATGACCCAAATATTCGATCTCTTGTACTTCAAAAAAAATTGGATATTTTGCATATAGTTGTTTCCCTTCCAATAGTTTGAGTGTCATGTCAACATGTTGAACATGATCCTTCCACAACTTTTTGTAGATTAGTAGATCATCAAAATATACTAACATACATTTTCTAGGGAAGGGATTGAAAATGGAATTCATCAAACCTTGAAATGTGGAAGGTGAATTAGTGAGGCCAAAAGCCATGACCAAAAATTCATAATGACCTTCATAAGTTCTGAATGTTGTTTTCAAAATTTCTTCAGTCTTCATTCTAATTTTATGATATCTTGAACAAAGATCCAACTTGTTGAAGTAAATTGCTCCATTTAATTCATCCAATAATTCATCAATTATAGGAATGGGAAATTTATATTTAATAGTATGTTTTTTGTGCTCCTTATAATCCCTATGCATATGCCATGATCTAGCCTTCTACTACTACTCGAGAAAAGGAAGAACTTTGGCTAGGTTTAATTATACGAGCCTCTACCATTTTTGTAACCATGCGTTCAATTTGACTCTTTTGGGCATAGGGATATCTGTAAGGCCTGGAATTTGGAGGAACGCTTCCTAGAATCAATTGAATATAATTCTCATAATAAAAAATAGGTTTTAGGCCTTTGGGAGTCTCAAATACCTTGGAATGATTGACCAATACTTTTTGCAGATCTCGAGAAATGGATGATTTTGGTGTGGTAACCTCTTGTGAGAATAATTGTGCAATTATGCCTTGTTGTTATTTCTTCAGAACATTTTTGATGCCATTAGAGTTTATTATCTTCCCTAGTTCCCCTACTATACCCTTAATTCAATTTCTTTTCCTTCCTAGAAAAAATTCAAGAAGAGTACTTGAAAATTAAAAGTTATCATCCCCAAAGATTGTAACCATTGGATTCCTAGTATAACATTAGCGCCACCCGCTGGAATGGAAATCATTGAACCATTTAATACATATTAACCCATGGTTAGCTTCATATTATGGCACTTTCCAGATCAATTTATTTTTCCACCATTTGCAACCATCACTTGACACTCTGATGCTGGATAAAGAAAATAATTCAATTCCTTGGCTATCTTAAAATGAATAAAATTATGGGTACTAACTAAATCAATCAACACTATTACCTTTTTCTTCTTGATATATCCTTCTACCTTGAGAGATTAAGGAGTGGTAATTCCTCCCGGATGCGGGTGTTCAAATGGTATGATGGTACGAAGGTGGTGCTTCACATGGGTAGGTGTCAGCCCATGCACGCCATGAGGTACCTTGCAGAACGAGTGAGATGGTCTCACGCAAGGTTTTTAAGGTGGTTCTTTTACTCCTCCATCCGCCTCTTGGTAAATTGTGCAATGGCGCTTCAAAATATTTGTGCTCCTGCGGCATCCTCGCATTCCTCTGCGATCTCTTGGCATTCCTTTGCGGCCTCTTCGCAATCCTCTATAGCCTCTTCGCACTCCTCTGTGGTACTGTTGGTAACTCAGGGTCATTCACTTTCAGTGCCCAATTCCGTCTCCGCTTCAGGCTCGAGAGTGTTTCATAGGCAATGCACTCAAGTTCAAAGGGCTCACGTCCTGGTTAGTCATTCCCCTCCGTTTATTTGCGTGCTTGTTAATCCTCTGTACATTACAATGCCGAGAGAGCGTCCTAGAATGGGTAGCAGACGTGGAGGCTCTCGTGGACGTGCCACCTCTCAGAGGTCTACCCCCATCTCCCCCTCTTCCTCTGTTGAGTTGGCACCTGAGCAAAACCGTCCTCATGTTACCAAATCCGGAAGAGGCAGAGGTCACGGGCGTGGTAGGATGGTTGAATGTGAGCATGCGACACATCCAACAGTCCGTTATCGTATCCCCTGCACTCTTGCCAATTCCACTTTCTTAGTTTCTGTTACTATAGAAAATTGTGAAAATCTCAGCGGCCAGGCAGCAGCACATTCGACAATTCCGCCAGAACAAGGGATAGCACCTCCAATTGATACTCAACGCCCGGTCATGGGAAGCTCCTCCTTGGCAACTCAAGCTACCCCTATAGGTCCAAGCGAGCCTGCTCAGGGAGTCCCAACCAGCTCGGTGGTCCTTCGCTCAGACTCGGAAGACTCTTTGCAATTTGGGTGCAGGGTAGTGGAGGAACCCTACACTACGGATGATGACTGATCTTGTATGGCATTCTGCTCTCGGCAGCCTAAGAAGTAGGCGCATTACTCTGTTTTTGAAACTCACAATTCTGCCTGTGTCTTTATGTCTCTGTGTCGACTGTATGGGTCTGTATGTCTGAAAGTCCTTGTTTAGCGCTGTACAACAACGCAATGGTTGTTTGTCTCAGCTTGTCCCTGTTTCGCAATGTTTCGGGTCTTTGGAGAAGACGAAATAGAAGGAAGTCCACAAATTTTGGAATGTGTTCATCTGGGCTAATTGTCATCCTCATGGCAAGATTTTCAAGGCTACAACCTTGTTGTAACTTTTTGACTATTTTTGTATAATAATAGAAGTAGACAGATTGAGAAAAAAAAAAGGAGTGGTAATTCCTACAAATGCATTACAAGATATGGCTGGATTCATTTCTTCATTTTCGAGGGTTAATTGTTGGTGTATATCCTCTTCTTTTGATGTTTCTTGTTACTTTTCTTCGTCCTCTTCACAATCTATGTAAAATAATTTCTTCTCAACACACTTATGACCTTTAGCTTAACTATGCCAACACCTATTTTCTCCAGCAACAAAATTCTTAACAAAGACCCCAGCAACAAAATTCTCCGCTTAATTGGTAACAAAATCAAAAACTCCTCTCTTGATTCTACCATTAAGAACAGATTAATACCAAATAGTGCCATCATCCCTAGAATTTATGGGGTTCGCAAAATCCATAAATCTGGAATTCCTCTAAGACCCATTGTGAACACCATAGGATCACCCACTTACTAGTTAGCAAAATACCTTGCAAACAAGCTTAGACCTTTATCTGGTAACACTCCCTCTTATATTAAAGATTCCGCCTCTTTCATAGAATGGATTAAAAACTTGGAAATCAGTGACAAAGATCTCCTAGTTAGCTTTGACGTAGTGTCTCTCTACACTATGATTCCAGTAGATAAAGCCATAGAAGTTTTAAAGAATATTACAGACCTTGAAACTATAGAACTAGTAGACATTTGCCTAAAATCTTCATACTTCAGCTTCAAAGGTAAAATCTATGAGCAAACTCATGGAGTTGCCATGGGTTCTCTTTTATCTCTTCTGATTGCCAATTTATACATGGAACATTTTGAAAAAATGGCCCTTAAATCTTTCCCCTTTACGCCTGATGAATGGAAAAGATATGTAGATGATATTTTCGCTAAATGGAGACATGGCTTAGATAAGCTTAATGAATTCTTATCCCACTTAAACAACCTCTCAGAACACATAAAATTCACTATTGAGATTGAAAAAGATAACCAGCTCCCCTTCCTAGATGTCCTACTTACCAAGAAAAATGGCAAACTAAGCCACCAGGTCTTCAGAAAACAAACTCACACAGACAAATATCTTCACTCCAATTCCCAACACCATATGAAGCAAAATGTAGGAGTCATCAAAACCCTGGCTACCAGAGCTTCAAGTATCTCTGACCTTGATCATTTAGAAGAAGAACTTAACCATCTCTGCAAGGTATTCATCAACAATGGCTATCAGAAAAACATTATCCAAAAAATATTCAAAGAATCCTCAACCAACCACCAAAAAAGGAAGACTCTGGAAAACCCTAGAATCTCCTTACCCTATATTAAAGGAACCACTCACAAAATCGCTAGAATTCTCACCAAGCATAACATTATGGTTGCCTTCACACCCCCTAACACCATAAAAGACATGCTAGATTCTCCCAAGGACCATATTGACCCAAAAAATCATAAAGGTGTATACTCAATTCCTTGTTCGTGTGGCAAAGTATATATAGGTGAAACAGGAAGATCCTTTGGCATTAGGCTAAAAGAGCATATTAGTGATATCTCAAGAAATAGGTCAGAAAAATCTGGGCTAGCTGAGCATGCTTGTTCCTCCTCACATTATATTTGCATGGAACAAGCAAAATTAATCCATAAAGAAGACCACTATTTAAAAAGAAGAGTTAAAGAAGCAATTGAAATCGAAAAGTCCTCCAATAATATGAATAGAGACGACGGACTAAAGTTAAGTGACTCGTGGAAACCCCTATTAACTAAAATAAAAAAGCAATAAAGATAATAATAACTGAATATATAATAATAATAATAATAATAATAATAATAATAATAATAATAATAATAATAATAATAATATAAATAAATAAATATAAATAAATAAATAAATAAATAAATAAATAATAATAGATTTATTTTATTTGAAATTTAACTAATAAGTTATATATATATAAATAATCAATAATATAATAAAATTATAACCAAATAAACAAACAATAATAATACTTAATAAATATAATAAATACTTTAATAAATACCTATCTAAATAAATAGGTATTTATTAATTTATTTTTATTATAATAAATAATGAATAATAAATTAACAACTAATAATAATAATAATATTATTATTATTAAATAAATAATAGATTTATTTTATTTTAAATTTAAATAATAAACTATATATAAATAAACAATAATATAATAAAATTATAACTAAATAAATAAATAATAATAATATAGAATAAATATAATAAATACCTATCTAAACAAATAGGTTCTTATTAAAAATAATAATAAATAAATAATAGATTTTCTTCATTTGAAATATAAATAATAAATTATATATATATATATATATATATATATATATATATATATATATATATATATATATATTTATAACCAAATAAATAAACAATAATAATATATAATAAACATAATAAATTCCTATCTAAATAAATAGGTATTTATTAAGTTAGAGAAAGATTTAGGGGAAAATCACATGGAATCTCATTTGCCACGAGTTTCAAACCAACTAGTGTGGTTCATCGGACAAGATGAAGAAACAAATTTAGCTCATAGTCTGAGCCTCCAACACTTCTAGTTTGACTTAAGGACAAGGGTCAAAATTATTATAATATTTTAATTCGTAAAAATAAATAAATTAAACCTAATAACTAAAAACTATAAGTTAATTAATAATTAGTTACAAAAAAGGCCTAAAAATATAAATAATTATAATTTAAAAGTATTAAGAATAAAAGGTAATAAGGAAATCAAAGTTAATAATTAAAAATTATAATTTAATTAATAATTAAAAGGAAAATTAGTTAATTAAATGACTAATGGATGAATAAAAAATTATATGAGACCTAATAAATAATTATTATTATTTTTTTTATAAGTTAATTAATAATTTAAAAAGGAAATTGGTTAAATGAAGAAAATATAATCTTTAAGAAATTTAGACTTCTGCATAACATTGTTTAGATAATCTTCGGCAAAATCACATAACCAATCTTTTGTCGCGTTTCGAACCAACCAGAACCAACGAGAACCAACCAGTGTGGTTCATCCTCAGTACAAGTTTCGATGAACCACACTGGTTGGTTCGAAAAGCGTCCACAAAAGATTGGTTATGTGATTTTTCCGAAGATTATCTAAACAAAATATAATCTTATTTAAAAGTATTATTAAAATTGTAAGTTAATTAAAATAGAAGAAGGTAATAAAGAGAATCAAGGTTAATAAAAATTAATAATTTAAAAGGAAAATAAGTAAATTAAAGGATATATAAATTAATTTTATATAAAAGTATTATTAAAAAAGTATGTAATTAAGGTAAAGATAAGAGACCTAATAAATCAAAACTATAAGTTAATTAATAACCTAAAAATATAAATAATTTTATTTAAAAGTAATTAAGAATAAAAGGTACTAAAGAAAATCAAAGTTAATAATTAAAAATTATAATTTAATTAATAATTAAAAGGAAAATTAGTTAATCAAATGACCTAATGGATGAATAAAAAATTATAATCGGCATGAGACCTAATAAATAAAATTTTTATAGGTTAATTAATAATTTAACAAGGAAATTGGTTAAAGGAAGAAAATATAATCTCATTTAAAAGTATTATTAAAATTGTAAGTTAATTAAAAATTATAAGTTAGTTAATAATTTAAAAGGAAAATTAGTAAAATTAAATGCTATTGTAATAAAGGATGGAGTAATATATAAATTAATTTTATATAAAAGTATTATTAAAATGTATGTTAAATAATAAAATGTAATTAGAAAAGGATCAAAAGACCTTATAATAAAGGAAAAGTTAAATGTATAGAGTAATGTATAAATTAATTTTATTTAAAAATATTAGAAAAACAAAGGATGATAAGCAGTAAAGAATTAGAAAGGAAAATTAGTTATATGGAGGCCCTTAAATAAATTAATCAATAAAAATAATAGGAATGAAAAAAAAAGGACCTTGAAATATGAGAAGAAATACTTTCCAACCATCCTCTCTATTGAGATTGCTTGGTCGATCTCAAGCGCTTCCCTGAATAGGTATTTATTAAATTATTTTTATTTATTTATAATAAATAAATAAAAATAAATCAATAAATAATAATGATAATAAAAATAATAAAAATATTAATAAATAGATAATAAATTTATTTTATTTGAAATTCAAATAATAAATTATATACATATAAATAAACAATTATATAACAAAATTATAACTAAATAAATAAATAATAATAAATATAATAAATACCTATGTAAATAAATAAATTAAAGAAGTATTAATTAATTTACTATTTATAAACCGACTAATAATGAAGACAACAACAATGCTTTTCAAATAACTATTAATAAGCTCAGTAATTTTCACGCTCTCTCTTCTCAAAACAAATCTCATTGCCCTGATGATGGACTCACTAAGCTAGTCCAAAAGTTGGTTTCAAAATTGTTCACAGGTTCTTCCTCAAAATAAAAAACACATTTTCTCTTTTTTCCTTTAGTTTTTTGGTTTCAACCTTGTAAGTTGTAGGAGGATAAGCCCAACAACACTTCCATCTTTATAATTGTGATTGGTAGACTTCCTTGTTGGCATAATTTTTCTTTAACTTTTATTTCCACCCTGAATGTCATCTCCAATGAATTAGGTTCCCAAAGGAAAACCTCATGTTGAATTTTATCTTTTAAATTACCTTTAAAGCCATCAATACTATGCTCCTCTAGAATATCAATTACCCTAATATTCAATTTTTGGAAGTCCTCAATGTGCTCTACCATTGAACCCTTTCGTTTGAGATTTATAAATTGGCTAAAGAAGATGTTTCTCTTTGTATCCTCATAATGTGTTATCATTTCCTCCAAAAAAATTCATTAATTGACAAGTGGTTTATAAGAAAAAAGTCATTGATATCATACAAACTAATTAACTTCTAAATATAAAGATGCAATGCATATCTTTTGTGAGTGTTTCACATTATGTAGATCAAAATATTGTTCCACATGTAGTATTAATGTTACCGGATCCTTACTTTCGAATGTGGTTGGTATTCAACCCAAAATTAGAGTCTCTAAAATCATGATTAACATTCCTTTTGTTATCATCATAATTTTCATGGAATACCTTTCCATCATTAGGAAACATTTCTTGTAGCAACTTTGTCAAACCTCCATTCAAACCTTCCATGTCTTCTTTTAAACCATTCATGTCATCTTTTATTTCTACTTTTAAACCATCCATGTCACATTTTATTTTTTATTTTAAACTATCGATGTCCTCTTTTAATCCATTCATGTCCCATTTTAGTTCATCTTTGTATGTTCTTTGTGAGAGAGAAATTTGTTGCAATTGGTCCCGTAATTTTAATATATCATGTTGCAATTATTCGTCTTCATGCATCATATTATAGCTTTCTGAGGACTTAATGGGTGTAGAATTATTTTTTTGGGAGGTATTTTAGAACCAAATATTGATATCTATGCTTCAATATTCCCTTGGAATCACTTCAAACTGTTTTTTCAAACAAACTTTATGCAATTAAAAAAATAATACACATATTTTTCTTCATTTTAGGAGCTCAATATTGAAACGGTTTTATTTATGTAATTTTGTCTCTCCAAGTTCTGGAGTTTTGTCCTATAGTATCCCTATGATTCTTATTTCCAATTCCATAAGTCAAACTGAGGTTGGTGATGAGCCTTGGTATTGCAACAAGAATGCTACAACTCCAAAGGCTACCAACTTTAATTATCAACCCAGGGATCGTACAAACATAAGAGGTATCAGCACTGTATGTGCAACATACAATGTGTCATTCCTTTGTTGTCATGATGTAATGGAGTGCATGTACTGAATTCAAATCCTAAACTAATTGCAGAAAATGAAATGTTCGAAATGGAATCTTAACTTATTGCAAGAAAGAAAGTACAATGAAAGAAACCTATTCGAATTGCATAAAGATCATGAACTAAATTTAAAAGAAACCTAGACTAACCCTATTTATCACATGTGATGATTTAAACTAACTAAGCATGAAATATGATCTGTAGAGTACTAACTGCTGTGTGCATGTGTAAATATAAAAGAACTTATTTTTTAAAACTTTTTTTCTTTATGAATGCAAATGGTAATCTTTCCTTGATCTTTGGCAGGGGAGACAAGTGTGGAGCAAGAGGGTTAAAATGGGATTGATGGAATGGAAGTCAAGTAGAGGCCTAATCCCAACTTCAATGATGAATTTTCTCAATTCGAGCTCAAAACAAGCTTTCCTACAGGATGCTATAGTGATTTCCTACAGGATCCCCTGATTTACTACACGATGTTACATATTTACTATACGAAAATATAATTCATCGAATGACCAAGAAAATAAATTTCAAATTGGATGGGACAAAATTTATTATTAACTAGGATGTCTTAGGTACCCATTCCAAGTGGAATCACTCAAAAATACCTCTCTTAACCCATCCTAAAAAATAGAAAAACTTTACTAGTCGAAAATCTAGAAATTCGAGAACTAGTGAGCTAGTAAATCTAAAAAATGGCTATCCTAATAAAGTGAAAATGAAATGGGGTAATTTTTGCTATGAAATAGAAATATTTTGTGATCTAATGCAAGTGGAACCAACTCGATTGAATCTCGTTAGCATTCTCTAAAAAATAGCAGACATTTATTGTTCTTTGCCACAAAGGGGTTCTAGAAATCTTGATTTGGGAATAAGAAGACTAATCCAAGTAGCTCAATGATTACTATGAAATTCCAAATATTTTCCAAGGATGAAATGATGCTTGTGATCTTGCAAAATAACTTACATCAACCACTTAACTCAATCCTACAACAAGAAATCATTAATACTAAATGCAGAAATAGAAGGAAATAAAAACAAGAGATGCATGTGAATAAGAAGTGAAAAGAAGGAAAGAAAACGATACAAATGGGCTCTAAGGCTCCTGGGATGGTAAAATCCAAGGAAAATCAGATACCTATGGAGGAGAACAAGATTTAGAAGCTAAACATGACACCAATCTTCATTATTTCGTCAATACAATTACATCCCGACAAGAAAATACATTGGAGCTACAAAAATACAATTTCTCTCCATAATAAGACTAATGAAAATCTATCCACATAGGAAAATTCGACTTGGTACTTATACAAAATGATTAGGAATCATTCCTCGTGAAAGGAGGAAGCTTTCCCCACGAAAATCCATTGATTAGTTGATCTGGTCCCCAATACTAGGAATCTACATTAAATGGCATGGAACACATTCCTAAATTTTCTCAATCATTGGAGTTCCACAATCTGTGTCATAATTCCATAATATATTGTTGATTTATTATTTATTATTGATGCTCCAGTAGTGAGGAACAAGTCCCTAAATTATCTCCTCCTCCAAATCTTCATAATGTGCCCAATATTCTCATAATATTCCACAAAAATAAATAATATTAGGCACAAATATCCAATTATTCATAAACCTTCCTACTAAATATATTAAAGTTAAAAATACATTATCTAATGCAGAAAGAGAGGTTTAATGTGCTAAAGGATGGTCATAGGCCTTAATTTATGTTTAATTTAGAGGCATGGACCTCAATGTATGTCTAAGTTAGAGGCCCATCATGCCCCCCTGCTGAAAGTGTTGCTCATCCTATGAGCAACTTAGTGACCTCATTGTGCCTCATTCATGGCCCTCATGGCCTCTCTCTCATGCATTAAGAATATTGGTTGTAAGTTCTGCAAGGACAAGCCCAAAAACATATTTGCGCAAAGAAAAATCATTGTTTCTTAAGACCATTAGCTTGCTTTCTTCCCCTTATTCAAGATGTGTTCTTGAATATTTTTAAGTTTGGCAAGGTCTTTCACACCATTATCAACCTTTTTCTACCTTGTTCTGCCATTTGGACACCTCTAACACCTTCAAAATGCATTTAGATGAGAACTAGGACATCTTGTAGTAATTCCTGTTAAAACTACAGGAAACCCTTTTTTAGCATAAATTATATTCTGAGCCTAGGACAGGCCCTCAACTTGACTCCCATGCCTTTTTCCCATTTTTAGGCCTTGGAAAAAAGCTAGAAAGATATTGGAGACCTCTTGGAAAACATATTTTCATCACTGCAGGTTGAGTTTTGTTTTGATGGTGAATGCCTCATTTCCTTCTGTTGCCTTCTTCTTCTCTTTTGTGGCCTACATGATTGCCTCATGGCCTTCGAGTCTGTTGTTTTGATTAGGCCTCTCTTAAGCTCTCCCATATTGGGGTTTAACATAATTTGTTCATTTCTTCCTTCTTGTAGCAACATTCTGCCTTCCTGTAGTAGTCATTCCTCCTCTTTCAGGGTCTTCTAAGTGTATGAGAGTGATGAGAAATGACGAAGAGGGATTGGATGATGATGCTAGGGCTCAAAGGGAGTAGTGTAGGTTTGTGAAATTGAGAGGATGATATGTTTGTTTTTCTTTCAAGAATGAAATTGGATGGATGAATGATAAATAGATAGTGAATATGAAGTGGATGGAAGGCTTGGAGTGTTGTGGTGACTTGGCCTTTGCAAAAATTTCTTCTTTTAACTGTTGTCCTCATTCCTTGAAATCGTCACCCTTAATAATTTAAATTTTCAACATTACATGAGTGAAGGAGTGAGCTGTAATTAACTAGTTGAAGGCGGCTGAGACAACTGACCCATCCTTGGCTTATAAAACCTTATCCTGCAGAATCTCATGTAGGATCTTGTAGGTTTTCAGGGAATCCTGTAGGTTTATAGGACAACCTTTTGTAGCTGACTTGTTTTGTCCATATCTCCCAAATAGTAGAATGGATTTACCTAAAAATTTCAGAGCATGTTGCCATCATCATTATGCACCTCCCCATAAAAACAATTTGGTCAGTGGATGCACGGATCTCGACAAAAACTAAAAATGGCTGAAGGTGATGGAGGCCGATTTCTTGGAAACCGTGCACTGGAA
Organism: Pinus tabuliformis; assembly: GCA_031772625.1. Classification (NCBI taxonomy): domain Eukaryota; kingdom Viridiplantae; phylum Streptophyta; class Pinopsida; order Pinales; family Pinaceae; genus Pinus; species Pinus tabuliformis. The sequence continues at coordinate 539,554,797 of CM062820.1, read as the reverse complement.
TTTGCTGAAATTTCTTGGTCATGTTACCATCATCTTGTTGACATGGCTAATGTGCACTATTCCAACAAGGGGAACTAACCCAATCACAAGCCCCAATTAGAACTTCTTTCGTTTCGATTGCCTAGCTCCGACGGGTTTTAAGGGACCCCGTAAACCGCTTGAACATGTCGAAAGATTGCTTCCGGGAGGAAGACTTCCATTAAATCAACAAAATGGAACAACTAACCTCTATGTGTTAAATCCTATCTATACTACTTCTAACTACTCTAATCTAGTCCTAGCTACTCTAATCTATCCTGCAAGAGAATGATACAGAGGTTTAAACATCATATATATGTTCAGCAGGAGCGTGATAAAGAAGGTTAAACATCATGCATAGATTCAAGTCCAAATGAATCAATCACTGAGTTCATAGCTGGAAAAGACTGTATTAAAGCTAAATTGCAATCTAATCACTCATATAGGAATCCACATTCCTCTAAGGAATTAAAACTGCAATTGATGTTTAATTTAGTTTCAAATCAGAGACCACTCACAGGTTTACCATGAAACTGAATCACATTCAATTTAACAAGACTAATAGTGAACTTTAAGTCATCAATAACATAAATATAAATCACATTTACATTCATGCTAGTAACAACACTCTGATCCAAAACAATACAATGAGTCTGAAACTAATGGCTCCTTCTTCCCTCAAAAACAATCCTCCTCATTCACAATAAAGCAACACTGTTCTTCTCGAAAATCAAAAGCCCCCTCTCCTCTTTCGGAGGTAATATTTATGCTCAAAGCCTCTCACTCTCAGTCTTCCCTTCCTCTTCGCCTTCCCTCTACTTCCTTCATTATGTCGATCAGAAGAAACAGGTGAAAACAATCGGTGTCACTGTTGAAACGTAAAGGGTGTTTCTTGTCATTAGGGCACTTCATTTCCTGGGCACTGAATGGTTATTGATTAGAGAGGATGACTGTGTGTCCTGTTCATGATGCGATCTGGAGCGGTTTCATTTTTAGAACACACAAGCAATGCTTGGAAACCCACTGAAAATGTTAAAGGTCGGCTCTTTCGACAGAATACCTCTACATATAAGGGTTTTCTGGATCCACTTGTGCATTCGTTACTCCTGGCCTACAAAAATAAGAGACACCAGTCACGCTTATAAAAATACAACAAAAATGCTTTAAAACATGAGTATCACCTCTATTGAATGCTTATCACATCAAACGCAAAAGAATCGGCCACTGGTTTTTAGCTTTATGCATAGATTAAGCCTAGCAAGCCAAACTCAATTTGCACTAAAAAATGTCGCAAAACACATAGCCGAATCCAAATTGTGGACTTGAAAATTTATATGCTCAGCTTTGTAATCATTGGCGGGTCTGGGAGGTTATGGTGCGCTATATATGTATATACCGGATCCCGCCGATAGTGATAAGTGATAGATACCAGACCCAAAACATGTATATACTGCGGTTAGTGATGAGCCCCAAAAATGGATAATTATTTGGGCTCATTCAACCTCCTAATTCGATTTAATCCACCATTCTCATTCGTTTATTGCATGTTTTTGATTATATTTATGCTAATAGAGTGAATTGGGTTAGTCATTATGCCAACAAGTCTAACGGGTGCTTTGTGTAGCCTTTTTGGTCAATTTGGAGACAAAATTGAAGGTCTTAATGAGCACTTGGCAGCCAAATTCGTGGGAGAACAAGGGAGAGGATTTGTAGGAAGGTGTCCCCTTCATTTCTGGGCCCTTACCTCGAATTCTCCACCATCAGCTCGGAGTTCAAGGGCCACCAAATCAATTAGCACAAGGGCAGCCAAGCAAGTCAAGTAGGACTGCTGTTAACTACAAGTTTTGGGCAGCCGAGTCCCTAAAGTTTAGGAGGACTGTTGGGGTCCTCAATTTGTATAAATAAGAGGGCTTAGGGCCTCATTTCAATTAGTCAATTTTGTTAGCTAGTGGTTAGTCATTTTGTAGCTAGCAGTTAGTCATTTTGTATTCATTTTGTAGTCATTTTGTAGTTCGATTTTTAGGCAATAGATTAGCTTTGCTTTCAGCTCATTTTCAAAGTCTCCTTGTGGACAGTTTTGATGTAACTCTTCTTTTATTGCTCAATAAAGATGAATCCAGCTTTGCACCAGCTATAAATCTCTCTTAGGAGGCTGTAGCTCTTGGGGTTGGGCCCATCTCAAGCGCCCAGTACCTCCTTTGTTTATCTTTATGTGTCTTTGCTGCATTCTTAGAATAAAATCTGCCATTTAGATCTAAATCTTGTTTTTTTATTTAGGTTGCTTTTGATGATTACAATAGATTTTCATATTCATATTGATTTGATAGGTTAATAACATAAAGGATCCTTGGAAAAAGGGCTCAAGCACCTCTGATCTTACCTCTCCCTCAGTGGGATCGGGAGTTGGGACAAAGGTGACCTTGCTGCCCAACAAAAACACTAGTTTGCTTGTCCATGCAATCTTTGGTGTAATTTTTTCATTTGTAGGAGTTAATCATGTGTTCAGGCCTTTTGAAATGTTTCTTTGCTTAAGTGCTGTACATGGTTCTCTTTATGAATAAAGCTGTTGTTCATTTGTTTCATTGACAATTAGACTAGATTAGCTAATATTTCGATTGTGTGCAGGACTTAGTTGATTCGATTAAGTGTACATCGTGCAGGGCATCTCCATCTCCCTATCATTCACCCAAGCTTCGTCCAGGCCAGCTGCTCCATCTCCTAGTTAGGTTCCTCGTCTCACAACTGTCTTTCTGCCCTCATAACCCTACCTTTTGTGCAGCATTACTTCAGTCTTCTTGGAACAAGTCCAGCCATCTACACCTTCTCCTCAACTCTATCCATCAATCCTTGGGTCATTTCAGGCCCCTACCCTGCCTCCCTATCCATACATGCACCTTACCTCACTCACCCATCCTCCAAAATCCAATTTTTAGACATCCTATAGAAAAATCACAGAACATCCTGTAGAAATCCTAAACATCCTGTAGAACCCCTGCAGACTTCCTGTAGAAGCTCACGAATGAGGTTTCTTGATAGCCAAACTCTGTGAAACTCTCTGGAAGGGTGTTAGGGACCCCTTAGGCCCTCTCTGTACCATCCCAACCTTTTCCAAGCATTTCTCCTCCTTGATCCACCCCTGCACAGTGAAAAGCCAGTTAAAAGCACATGCATGATAATTCTAATAACTTAGTCAAAAATACAAAAAGATGTTTTCTTCAGCTAGAGGCAGTGTAGACACATGTATTTTACCTTCATAGAAGTAATGGAATCTCTTTTCGTAGTTTGCATTCTCTCCTTTGCGTCAGTAGGACTAGGTGGTAGAATTAGGGTTTGCTAGGGTTTGCGTTTCTTTTTGGCTTTTAGTTTCTTTCCGCAAGTAGATTAGCTTCCTTTGAGTTAGCTTTCATCCATCAGTTAAAAAGCTTCTTCTAAGAGCTCATAGAAGTTGGCTTAAGCCCCTAGCGGACTTGTGCCAGCTGACCAAGTGACAGCTGCGGCAAGAGCTAGTACTTGTGCATACAACACCGCGTCTTCCAAGTTTGTTACAAACTACCGGGTTGATAAAATTAAAGAAGGGAGTTCCAGGAGTTGTAGCATTATTGCTGCAATACTGGAGCTCACCATCTTTTTGGCACCGTTGCCGGGGAAGCGTCAGAGTATTGGTGATTGCCACTTTTCTTCTATTTTCCACTACAATCTTCTGCTAAGTAGTTTATTTCATTTCCATTATGCAATTTTGTTTATGCAAAAGTAGATTAGCATTTCCTGCTTTCATAGATTAGCATTTCAATTCCAAAATTTCATTTCTGCAAGCGTAGATTAGCATTTCAATTCTGCAAGCGTAGATTAGCATTTCATTCTTGTAATTTCATTTGAGCAAAATAGATTAGTCCTTTCCTAATTTCATTTCAATTCCGCATTTTCATTTCAACAAGATAGTTAGTTGCAGTTCAATCTATTTTAGTTTTTGCAGGTACAAGAAGAAAAATACAAAAATCAACCAAAAAGATTTCATTTCATGCCTTGTAGGCGTAGAGATAAGTTAGAAAAATGATTGCACAACTCCCCCACTGCTTCACACAGCCAACATTCTCTCTTCTTCAATGGCTGTGGTTAAAGAACCCTTAAGTGGACAGCAAGACATATTTGAAGAACCTCAAGGGAAGAAGAAGAAGAAACCATTCCTCTGGAGCAAATGACTACAAGCAGAAATGTTGGGAGCAGCATCTTGTCCAAAGACGAATTTCAAGATGAGGTGGAAGATTTCAAGAGTGATATGAGGCAGTTTCTTGCCATGCAACTGGATACTTTGCAGATCCAAAAGAAGAAAGAGGAAGCCAAGAGGGCTTTGGTCATCTTTTGTCCCAGGTGCACTAGAAAGCATCCTAGGAATGAATGTCCATTGCACTCCATAGAAGTGTGTTTTGTTTGTGAAAGAGACCATCCTACGAATCAGTGCCCTTCCTTTCCCAGAATCAAAGTTGCATATCAAAGAGCCAAGGGAGCCACTGAATCACTCTATTATATGAACCAAAGGAGGCCACATGGACCTAGATCTTACCAGCAGGAACTGCAAGGGACATCCGAGATCTATTATGACCCCTATCAAGCCACTTTCATGCCTTCTTGGGGTCCCCCTGCTCATCCTTCCTGGTTCACACCTCCTCCTTGTTCCTTCACAGATCCATATTATGCCCAACCAACTGCTCATTCATTTCACTCTTATGCTCAGCCACAACCTCAGTGGAATGCACCTCATCAGGGGTGGAGGCCCCAATACAACACTCCTCCCACTTATTTTCCTCCACCACCTGCTTGTCCACAACCATCGCCTCCTGCTCCACCAAGGCAACCCCAAATGCCTACCCAACCACAACCCCATCCACATCCATCTCAAATCTACGCCTCCACTCAACTACCCGTACCACCATTTCCAAAACCATACCATGGAGCAGCTCAACCCAATTGCAAAGCTGAGGCACAACATGTCCAAACAACTGCTCTTGAGCTCAATGATCTTCACCATAGCTTAGGAAGAGTATTGCAAAAAAGAGACTATATTGAAAGCATTGAAGGACCACATCAGGCAAAAGAAGATTCAGAAGAGGAAATCAAAGAACCATGGGATTTACTTGATGAAGAGAAGACATCAGAAGCAGAGATAAAGAAAGATCCTTCATGGTTACCATCAAATCTTCCATGTATTCAAGAGAAAGATCAGCAAAAAGAGGAAGATGAGGAAGTCATAGTAGAAAGTGACATGAAACATGACCCAGATCAGCGAAAGGACCAAGGATATCAAAGCTATATTGAGATATGGTTCCAGACAGTCACTAAGTTGCAACAGTACTCTCTTCCTCAGCTATGTTTGATCCCTTCAAAGTCAGATCATTTTGTCTCTGAAATCTGGATCGTTGTCAAAGCATGCATTTCGAGCCTTCACATCATCTTGTCTCTAATCTCGATGTGCACATGGCTCCATTGGAAGTATTCTTATACTTGAAAATGATTTTGTTTTTCAAGTAGGGTAGGGTAGAAAAAAAGGAAAAAAGAAAAAAAAAATGAAAAAAAAAGAAAAATAAAAATCTAAGGTGAAAACCTCCTCAGAGGCGCCTTAGATTGGCTCATTGATTGAAAACTTCCATGAGGCGGTCAATGGGTTGGGAAAAAAGAGAAAAAAGAATAAGATCCCTGGGTGAAAACCTCCCTTGGAGGCGCCCATGGCAGGCAATTAGGGTGAAAACCTCCATGAGGCGCCCTAGTTGTTTTCAAAAAAAAAGAGAAAAAGAAAAGAAAAATAAAGCTAATTTCCATTGGATAATTGCAGGTTGTAAGAAGGACATTGCAGGTCAGGAGGATCACTCAAAGCAAAGACAAAGGAATTTTGTGCTTTCTACAAGAAGTTTTGTGTCTTCTACAGGAAGCTTACAAAAAAGCCAAATTGATCTCCGAAGAGGACCCGAAGGCTGGGAATATGTCCATGAGGCCTACAAGCATCCATGTTTCCATTCCTCACCCTTTTTCATCATTTTCCCACCTCATTGTGCTTCTTTTATGAAAACTGTGCCTTCTACAGGAAGTTCTGTATTTCTACAGGAAACATCCTGTAGAACCTTTGGACGAACCAAATTCAATTTTAAAAGGGAATCTAATGGTGGGAATATGTTGGTTAGGCCTGCAAGCATCTCTGTGTTCATCCCTCGCCTTTCTCCATCATTTTTCCACCTCATTGTGCTTCTACAGGAAGTTCCTGTAGAAATTGTAGGAAGCTAGAAATGGATTTAAAAAAAAGTGGTTTGGCGAACATCGTAGCTTCCTCAAGGGTTCAAAAGTCCTCATGCAACCTTCAAACTCCTCCTCCATCATCTTCATACCTGCATCACAACCCAAGTTCATTTTTCATACCATGCAACAAAATTGCAAAATGCCTTGAAGCAAAAATACCTAGAACAGAATTTGTTTTTGCCTTAACTTGAAAACCATGCATCCATTTGAAAAACCATTTTACAGAGAATCATACAGGGATGATGGCAACATGCTTGAGAAGTTTCAGCCAATTCTGGTGCATGGTTTCCACGAAATTAGCCTCCATATCCTTCAGCCATTTTTGCATTTTCTCCATATCCATGCATCCGTTTCAAAACCTGTTTCATGGGGAGATGCACATGGGTGATATTAGCCTACCCAAGTAGTTTCAGCCGATTCCAATGCACGGTTTCCAAGAAATTGATCTCTGAAATCTTCAGCCATTTTCCATTTTTCTCGAAATTTGTGCATCCATTGATCATGATTTTGCTATGGGAGGTGCATCATGATGATAGGGACATGCTCAACAAGTTTCCGATCAATCCGGTTCACCGTTTGGAAGCAATGGCGAAAACAAGTTCTGGTCCGGTGAACATTCAGCAGCAGCAGCTTGAAGGTGCAGATTTGAACGTGGAAACAAATGCCTGCAGCTTAGATCTGGTTAGAGGACACCTACACAAGGAAAAAAACCAAAAATCATCAACCAAGCCCTCATGCAACCAAAGGATCCTGGCATGCAGTAGCAAAAAGCACTTCACAGCAGCCATTCGACTTCAGGTACGTGACTAAAACCTATTCCTCTATTGCATGAATCTAATTAAAGAAATGCATGAACGAATGGAATGGTGAAATTGAGCCACGAATATAGCAAGGTTAAGCCAATTGCCTTCTCTAGCACTCAGCTGGAAGTCACGCAGTACACGTGGACAACTGACTTACGTGAAAATTAAAGCAACCAAGAGTGTTGGCCGGTTAAACTTCAGTTCAATTCACGACAGTGATTACAGGGGGAAAACACATAGTTCATAAACAACACTTCCAGTTGCATGTGGCCACGTACACTTGGCCACTTCACTCTCTCACGCAAATCACGCAGCAATTAAAGACGGCTTGGCTGAAACTCACGAACTGCTGTTCATCTGCACTTTCCACATCCTCAACTGAAGTGTGCACAATCGGTTAATTGGTTCTCTATCATCAACTCATTGATGATTGTTTTATTTCTCTCCGGAATGGTTGCAATGATCATGATGCGAACATTTGTACCGGGATATCTCAAAGTACAACCAATTAGAAACACAGGATGAGGCTCAAGAGGAAACAGGATGGAAGTCGGTCCATGGAGATGTGGTCAGGGTCCCAACCAATGCAAGCTTACTTTGTGTCTATGTGGGCACTGGAGTTCAGTTTTTTTTGCCATGACACGTTTCCTTTCTCCTTCGAACCGTGGAGGTTTAATGACAGCTATGCTGCTATTATGGGTGTTTATGGGTTTGTTTGCATGGTATGCATTGTCACGTCTATATAAGATGTTCAAGGGCACAGAATAGAGGAGGAACACGCTGAAGACAACATTCTTGTTTCCAGGCATTTCCTTTTGCATTTTCTTTATTCTCAATGCTCTGCTATGGGGAAAAAATCATCTGGTGCAGTTCCTTTCGGGACTATGTTTGCCTTGGTCCTTTTATGGTTTGGAATTTCTATGCCATTGGTCTTTGTGGGCAGTTACTTTGGCTACAAGAAACCTGCAATTGAAGATCCAGTGAAGACCAATAAAATCCCCAGGCAGATTCCAGAGCAAGCTTGGTATATGCAGCCCATTTTCTCAATACCAATTGGAGGCATGTTGCCTTTTGGAGCTGTATTCATTGAACTGTTCTTCATATTAACTTCAATATGGCTGCATCAGTTCTACGATATATTTGGGTTCCTGTTCAGTGTCTTTGTCATCCTCATTGTTACATGTGCAGAGATCACCATTGTCTTGTGCTACTTCGGATTGTGCAGTGAAGATTACAACGGGTGGTGGAGATCTTATTTGACTGCAGGCTCCTCAGCATTTTACCTGTTTCTCTATGCCACATTCTATTTCTTCACCAAGCTGGAGATGACAAAGCTTGTTTCTAGAAATTTATATTTTGGCTACATGCCCATCATGTCATACTCATTTTTTGTTTTGACCAGTACAATAGGTTTCTATGCATGCCTTTGGTTTGTGCGGACAATCTACTCATCAGTGAAGATTGACTGAGGCTCTGCATGCAACTACCATTTTTCAGAGGGGCCGTTTAAGTTTTGGTTTAGGGGAATGTTGCTTGCTCCTTTTATGTTGTTTTAGAGGTTTTTGGGTAACATTATAGGAGACACCAATGTCAATGTGCTGCTGTGGGTGTTAATTCTGAAGATCTTGCAGGAACACAATGCCGAAAGGGGGCCTCCCAACACAAGCAGAAGGGTCCCTACCAAGTTCCCAGGCATTCTCACATCCATCCCCTCCATGAACACTCCTTTTTTTCAGAGTTCGGACAAAATTTAGTCATGGTTCAACCCTCTACAGGAAGCTACAGGACTTTCTACAGGAAGTTCTGTATTTTTACCAGAAACATCCTGTAGAAGCCTTTGGGCATGCTAGAATCAATTATGGAGAGCGTATGAAACTTGAAGTTTGTTGAGGAGGCATGCAACCAATATTTTCTTCCATCCTCCACTGATTTCATCTCCTTTCACCACCATTGCCACCATCAGATTGAATATATTTTCACAATCATACCAAAGCTGAGAATTCTCTAGAAAAAGGAGCAAGTAGTTGGAAGAAGCAAAGAGAAAAGCATGGTTTCATAGCCGAGAAAAGGACATCACTTCAGAAGCTTGGCATGCCAGGGAGGCCACCAGGGCCATCAAAGATGAGGAGATAGATTGGTTGCTCAGAGGATGAGCAACACTTTCAGTAGGGGGGTGATGATGAGCCCCAAAAATGGATAATTATTTGGGCTCATTCAACCTCCTAATTCGACTTAATCCACCATTCTCATTAGTTTATTGCATGTTTTTGATTATATTTATGCTAATAGAGTGAATTGGGTTAGTCATTATGCCAACAAGTCTAATGGGTGCTTTGTGTAGCCTTTTTGGTCAATTTGGAGACAAAATTGAAGGTCTTAATGAGCACTTGGCAGCCAAATTCGTGGGAGAACAAGGGAGAGGATTTGTAGGAAGGTGTCCCCTTCATTTATGGGCCCTTACCTCGAATTATCCACCATCAGCTCGGAGTTCAAGGGCCACCAAATCAATTAGCACAAGGGAAGCCAAGCAAGTCAAGTAGGACTACTGTTAACTACAAGTTTTGGGCAACCGAGTCCCTAAAGTTTAGGAGGACTGTTGGGGTCCTCAATTTGTATAAATAAGAGGGCTTAGGGCCTCATTTCAGTTAGTAATTTTTGTTAGCTAGTGGTTAGTCATTTTGTAGCCAGTAGTTAGTCATTTTGTATTCATTTTGTAGTCATTTTGTAGTTCGATTTTTAGGCAATAGATTAGCTTTGCTTTCAGCTCATTTTCAAAGTCTCCTTGTGGACAGTTTTGATGTAACTCTTCTTTTCTTGCTCAATAAAGATGAATCCAGCTTTGCACCAGCTATAAATCTCTCTTAGGAGGCTGTAGCTCTTGGGGTTGGGCCCATCTCAAGCGCCCAGTACCTCCTTTGTTTATCTTTATGTGTCTTTGCTGCATTCTTAGAATAAAATCTGCCATTTAGATCTAAATCTTGTTTTGTTATTTAGGTTGCTTTTGATGATTAAAGTAGATTTTCATATTCAGATTGATTTGATAGGTTAATAACATAAAGGATCCTTGGAAAAAGGGCTCAAGCACCTCTGATCTTACCTCTCCCTCAGTGGGATCGAGAGTTGGGACAAAGGTGACCTTGCTGCCCAACAAAAACACTAGTTTGCTTGTCCATGCAATCTTTGGTGTAATGTTTTCATTTGTAGGAGTTAATCATACATTCAGGCCTTTTGAAATGTTTCTTTGCTTAAGTGCTGTACATGGTTCTCTTTATGAATAAAGCTGTTGTTCATTTGTTTCATTGATATTTAGACTAGATTAGCTAAGATTTCGATTGCGTGCAGGACTTAGTTGATTCGATTAAGTGTACACCGTGCAGGGCATCTCCATCTCCCTCTCATTCACCCAAGCTTCGTCCAGGCTAGCTGCTCCATCTCCTAGTTAGGTTCCTCATCTCACAACTGTCTTTCTGCCCTCATAACCCTACCTTTTGTGGAGCATTACTTCAGTCTTCTTGGAACAAGTCCAGCCATCTACACCTTCTCTTCAACTCTATCCATCAGTCCTTGGGTCATTTCAGGCCCCTATCCTGCCTCCCTATCCATTCATGCACCTTACCTCACTCACCCATCCTCCAAAATCCAATTTTTAAACATCTTGTAGAAAAATCACAGAACATCCTGTAGAAATCCTAAACATCCTGTAGAACCCCTGCAGACTTCCTGTAGAAGCTCACGAATGAGGTTTCTTGATAGAAAAACTCTGTGAAACTCTCTGGAAGGGTGTTAGGGACCCCTTAGGCCCTCTCTGTACCATCCCAACCTTTTCCAAGCATTTCTCCTCCTTGATCCAACCCTGTACAATGAAAAGCCAGTTAAAAGCACATGCATGATAATTCTAATAACTTAGTCAAAAATACAAAAAGATGTTTTCTTCAGCTAGAGGCAGTGTAGACACATGTATTTTACCTTCATAGAAGTAATGGCATCTCTTTTCGTAGTTTGCATTCTCTCCTTTGCGTCAGTAGGACTAGCTGGTAGAATTAGGGTTTGCTAGGGTTTGCGTTTCTTTTTGGCTTTTAGTTTCTTTCCGCAAGTAGATTAGCTTCCTTTGAGTTAGCTTTCATCCATCAGTTAAAAAGATTCTTCTAAGAGCTCATATAAGTTAGCTTAAGCCCCTAGCGGACTTGTGCCAGCTAACCAAGTGACAGCTGCGGCAAGAGCTAGTACTTGTGCATACAACACCGTCGCTTCCAAGTTTGTTACGAACTACCGGGTTGATAAAATTAAAGAAGGGAGTTCCAGGAGTTGTAGCATTATTGCTGCAATACTGGAGCTCACCAGTTAGTAAACCATTGGGTCTGGAGTATAGGGGAGCGCGACATATATAAGCCCTAGGACCCTATCGATTGCGGTATGCGATACAGGAGGCACACCTGAAAACATATATATGTTAAGGTTCATAAATCCCTTTGGGTCCGCTATGTTACCATTCCCTTTGGAAAACCCTGACTTTAATGTTTCATCACAAACACATGAATATATGGAAAAACCCGCGTATGGCCGTTGGGGTGGATTTGAAAATTAATATGCCTGGTTTTATAATCATCAGTGGGTCAGAGATATTTATGCACCCTTTCTATATAGCTTTGGGTTTGGGCTGATAGCGATCTGCGATGGGGCTCTAGACCCGAAATGTATACATTCGAGTTAGTAAAACCCATTGGGTTTGAAAGCCATGAATGCCTTGTGTAATTGTGAGAGGCCCCGAAAAGGATTTAAGCATGCTTTGTGAAGGATTTCCACTATAAGTCATTGTAATGGGAATAATGATGCGATGGGGTTTTGCGAGTTAAACCAACAAACTATTTTAATAAGGGTAGGGGTGATGGTTTGTGCGGGCGCCAATGTGGCATGCATGTTCATGAAGATTGAGAGATCCTGATGAAGGGAGAGAATAAATGGACAGGTTGTGTCATGAATGACCCATGCAATAGAGGACCATCGGGCCTTGAAAATTTGACTCGGCAAGGAGTTAACATTCATGAGATAAGACAGATCATTCTGAAAGATGAAAAATCAAACTTCTAGGGGACCCATTGAAAACTCGTTGTAAGAGCATGTTTCAATAGGGTGGTAGTTGTGGCTAAAACAAATGGCGAACTATTGGGTGAACCAATTATCTTTGTTTCCAAATAACCTTTAGATCAATAGAGCATCAGTGTGTTAAAATAAACTTAAAATGAAAACTATATAGATGGACAAGCATGGGTTCCACTTAAACATTACTGCTTCAGAGGGGATAGAGACAAAAAGCTTCTACTTGCTGATATGATTTTGACAGGCATTCTCCAATGGTAGTATTATGAGGTTTATTGGCCTTCCTTTACCTGTTTCCAACTTTCAAAAATCCCTTTGGGGCCGTCACTGGTCTATCCATACATGTTTAGGTGTGTACCTCAGCTCTTTATTGCTCATCAAGCTTGATGAAGACATGTTTTTCTTGCACTTTATATGAGAATTTCAGTGCTATATTTATTGATTGAATGGGGCGCAGTCATCGATCATGCCATATTTTTAAACCGCTTAAGCAAGGTTGGGCTTGCTATGTCAACTGGTACTCTGAGCCCAGCAATAGTCCTTACTCTAACCGGCTTCCCAAACAACTTGTCCTTCCAAATTGGCACAAGGACTTGACATTTCATTTCTTTTTAGATAAGTCCTTCCAGTTTCAGGCACAAGGACTAGAGCACAATTAGATTTTCCATAGGGAATGAGACAGTGAGCTTAGCCCATGAAAGGAGGTTTACTTGTGAGTAACAGATATTGGACCATTTAGTGTGGTGGATGGGACCAATGGAGAATGAATGTAAACCTTATAAGCAAGCATAGGCTAGGTCTGAGTGGGATTTGTTTAAATACAACATTGCTCCATGCCAGTCCAGCTGTAGTTACACATTTTTTGTTTTATATAGATGTCCTTACATGCTCCAGATATCCACGTTATCAACAGATCTCACATTGTTCCCAACAGATGCGCATGAGGGGTTTCGGTTTGTATTCCACTGCTGATTCTCAAGTGCTCATGGGATGATAGAAAGTTTGCTTGATTGGTAGGGAAGTGATGGATTCAGGAACAACAGAATCATCAACAAGTTAATGCAGAAGGGAAAGGCCGAGAGTGGTGAATGAGGGAAATTCTGAAAGGTAGAACGAGATTGGAGGACCACCATCAACTGGCTGAAAAGGAATGTGATTCAAAACAGTGGGAAAAAGGACTTTGCAGAAAACAAAAGAAAGGACAAGAATACAACTACACTAACAGCAAAATAAAATGAAATCTAACCTACTCAGGGGGTAACCACCATGTGGTGGCTACTGGAAGTATCTCTTGAGATGCTGGCTATTAACAGGGAGTTTTTCAGTTTCTCCCTATATGGTTTTCAATCTATAAATTCCATGACCAATTTTTTCCACAAGTTGGAATGAGCTCAGCCATGAGTGTTGTAATTTTGTGTGCTTACCTATTTGCTCACTCATGAGAGATGAAAAGTAAATAAATTTCTCAATGAAAGATATCACCTCGTCTTCACTTCCATTTATAAGTTTGTCATGCTCCCTTTTGTTAATGGATGCGTTTCTGGGTGTTCTTTCACAATGCAAGAACTCCAGGATTTGATTATCACCTTCGAACACCTGCTAATTTGGGATGTTATCAGTTACGGATGATCTGAAAATCAATTCAACATAAAATTTATTCTTGTTTAATCTAAGATTAGGCAAAATTTTCGCAACCATAGCAGCCATCAGATCGGCATCGTGGTTATACTTTGAAGGAATGTATGTGACAATGAAAGAATCAAAATTGTCAATTAAACTCCATACCTCATGTTGGTTCCTCACCAGGTGTGGCGGACTGCAGTGTATCCTTTTCTTTACCTGGTCCACCATTATTTGTGGGTCATAAAAAATATAAGAATTTTTACATCCCTTTCAATGGCTCTTCTCAAGCCCTTCAGCAAGCCTTCATGTTCTACTGTGTTATTGGTGTGCGTGCATTCCAACTGACTAGCCATCAGACGTTGGTTCCTTAGGGGGTCAATGAAAATGCTCCCAGCGCCTGCACTTTCAAGACAATTAGAGTCATCGAAGTGGAGGGTCCCGAAAATAAACTCTAAAGTTACGCTAAAAGAACTACTTCATGTGAAATTAGTCCTATCATCTACTATAATACAAGATAATTCATCAGTTGGATTGTGGGGGTGTTTAATTCTTTCTTCTAACTGTGTGTTTGTCAAATCCTCCTTGATTGTTTCTGCATAGCACTCCTCGAAACAGGTTTTCGTCGTATAAACATTGGAACTATAATTCCGAAGGATAGAGTTATAGAACATTACAGGTTCATTGGGTTTGTTTGGTTCCATTACCACATACTTCATGTACCTCTCCCGATCCACTCTCAGCATATCACTTTTTCCCCTCTGAGGAAACAAAAGATGGGACCAATCAGTTGAGAAATATCCATTTAGATTTGATGACCAGTCCCTACTAAGCAACATCCCATAAGCCTTAGGTATATCCACTACCACTATATCAATGACTTGAGTGTATTGAGGCTTGGAAACCATCTGAATCAACACATCTTTCAGCTCCCCAATAACTCTCACATTCATTCTGTCCAACTGCATAATTCGAGTTTCAGTTTTATTGGGTATTGCCTGAAGTCTCTTATCAACAGCATGAGGCATAACAGTGGATAAGGCACCAGAGTCTACCAAGAAATTATGCACATTCATGTTAAAGATTTCAAATGTGATAAAGAAGGGTGGAGTCATAGATTTCGATTTCCTCCCTATCATGCCTGCACTGACATCTTGGGGTTTTCGATTCATTTTAGATAACGTGGCCTCCATAGCTGATGGTATTTGGGCTGCACTAGTGGTACTAATAGGTTTGGACATTGGATTCTTGGTTTGGGTGCTTGAGGTGGTGGGGGTTTTGCAGTTCCACTCATTCATAGATTTCAGCAGCAAATATCTTTGATGCATTAATTTTAACAAGTCAAAATATGTGATATTGGCCATAGACTTCTTGAGATCATCCACAATATTATAATCAATGTTATAAATAGGATAGGGTAGAGTAAACATACCTGTTTTTCCATTTTTAGATGGGAGTTTACCATCTTGGGTAGCCTTTGTTGTAGTTGGAGATGCATTTTCTTTCTCTGGGTGACATGCAACAAGGGCATTCTTGGATTGACCGCCTGGTCTACTATTCTCGATAGGAAATTTGGGAGCAGATGCTTTTACACGGCGAACATCTTGCTTTTTTCGGTCTAAGGGCTTTGTCGCACCTAGAAGCGGCCCTTTACTGTGCGTGTGGATTTCATTAACATTGATTTCTGTAGTGTTATCTCCCTTGTCATCATTCTCATCATTATGGAAGTCCCACAACACATTGATTTGGATTTCCTCATCTGAGGGTTCTTCTACTTGGTACTCCTCCTCGTCTCGTTGTTCTGGTTTGAATTCCAGTATAGGTTCTTCTTTGTTGAGGAGCGATCCAATCAGAGCCAATTCTTCTATGTTTAAAGCCCCTTCATTAGGTGGAGCAGGCAATGCAAGCTGACCATGACCACCTTCTATTTTCTTCCGGTAGAAAGGTTTGAATGGTTTTTTGTTATTATAATCCCCTCCCTTACCACTAGTACTTTCTCCATGATTCCTTCTCATGTCAATGACTATGTTCGTAAGTTTTTTAATGATCCGATGCAACCCTTCCACATCTGTGGTGTCCTTGTCTTTAGTTTTAGCCCCTTTATTATCATTTCCATTACTCTTCTTGGGTGTTTGAGAGGCTTTATTTTCTCCAATTGTAGGGTGGCATGTTGTGAGGCTGATCATTTCATTTTCAACTTTCACCGCTTCATCGATAGCACCTTGTAAGGTTTGCACATTACTCCTTTTAACCCACATCGCTTTAGGGACAAGGAGAGCAGAGATATAGAATTCCATTAGCACCTCTTCAGTGGGTCTAGGGGTGGCTGGGATTTTGTTGAACAAGGTGTTGAACCGGATGTTAAAATCCTTAACTTTCTCCTTGCTTTCCATTTGCAGGGATAATTCTAAAACTAAGGCTGCAGGTGTTTTGTCATCACCAAACTTGTCCAAAAAGGCCTGTTGAAAAGCATCCCAAGAGGTGATTGACCCTATTCTCAAGTTGAAATACCATGTGGAGGCTGCACCGGTCAAAGTAAAAGAGAATAAGTAGCACACCAATTCTTCATCGGTGACCCCCAACCTTCACAAGGCTAGGAAGAAAGAGCGAATATGGTTATCAGCGGTATCTCCTCGCTCAGGGTTGAAATTGGGTAACACTCTTTCTGTATTTTTGGGTAAGGGATGTTGTTTCCCAGGTACCGCTACAACATCCTGTCCAAGCCAGGGAGGGAGTGATCGTGGAGGAGGTGGGGGTTGATTCCCACCCGGAGGAGGAGGTGGAGGTTGATTCCCACCCGGAGGAGGAGGTGGAGGCTGATTCCCACCTGGAGGAGGAACGTTGGCCATATTATGGGCAGGGATGTTTTGGTCGGAGGCTTCTCCACTAGGATTCTCAAAATTGTAGGTTTTAACCTCGTACAGAAATTACCTGCATACGAATTCTAAAACACATAAAATAAACAATGCAAGAGCATAACACATAAAACACATATACATAGAGATTTTCCCCTGGATCCCAAAACCAGGACTACGAGCTTGATTTTTCATTATGTTCCTTCAAAGTTATAATACATATTTATACATGTCGAAGCATCCAATACCATGGACCGAAAACCATCGCGTCCAATACCATCGACCAAAAACCATCGCGTCCAAAAAACATGTGCGAAAATCATGCATAAAAGCATAGGTGGGTCCAAAGCCATAATTTTCACCGGGCGCTACCCCGGACCCCATAAAGTGGGGTTACAAGTACGCCTCAAACCCCTTGTGACCACCCCCCCTCTAACCCCCGGTTAACTATGTGGGCTAGACGTGGAAAGAATATAACACAACCCAACATTCCCCCACTTGTTGTTTTCTTTCCATAGGGGGCCACAAGAGAGCTTAGTCATTTATCCATCCCTGCAACGCCCATTGTTTCTCTACACCAAGAGAACTTCTCAGAGCTCACAAATTTTTTCAATGCATCTGCAATATTCTTGAAAGTGTCCACCTTTACCAAAAACACCTTTTTGTCTTCTATCATATCCCTCACAAAGTGATACTGAACATCAATGTTCTTTGTCTTTGAATGATATGCAGGGTTCTTTGCCAAGAAAATTTCACTTTGGCTATCATTGTCTATCCTTATAGCTTCTTGTACTACCCCATACTTGAACACAATATTTGCAACCAAACTACTTCCTTGCTTGCATGAGTGGTTGCCATGTATTCTGCCTATGTATTTGATAGTGCCACTATAGATTGTTTCTTACTCATCCAACTGACTTCACCTCCAAATATGTTAAACATATACCCACTTGTAGATCTTCTCTGATCCAGATCTCTAGCCTAGTCTGCATCAACAAAGCCACAAATATCCAACGCTCTGTCCAATCCTAGTCTTCCTTGGTAGCACAAACCATTATCACTAGTGCCACACAAATACTTGAAAACCCACTTCACTATTGTCCAATGCTCCTTCCCTGGTTTTCAAATAAACCTGCTCAATACTCCCACTACATGTGCAATGTCTGGCCTAGTACAGACCATTGCATACATCAGGCTACCGACTGCACTGGCATATGGAACATGGAAGATGTCATCTTCCTCTTCTTGTGTCTTGGGACACTGTTTAGCAGATAAACTCACACCTACAGGAATAGGAACCTTCATCGGTTTACTATCCTGCATATTAAACCTCTACAATATTGTCTCTAAATACTTCCTCTAATTTAACCAAATCTTCCTCTTTGCCCAATCCCTTTTAATTTCCATGCCCAAAATATAGTTTGCAGCACCAAGATCTTTCATGTCGAATTTGGAGGAAAATTGGGTCTTCAAATCCTGGATAATTTCTTTGTCATTTCCATCCAGCAACATATCATCCACATACAAGACCAGATAAATAACATGGTCACCAATTAATTTAAAATACACACAATGATCTACTTTGCTTCCGGTGAAGCCAAGTCCCCATATAAATGTATCAAATTTCTGATACCACATCCTTGGTGACTTTTTTAACCCATAAAGAGACTTCCTTAACTTGCATACTAGTCTTTCTTACTCTTCACCGTAAAGCCTTCAGGTTGCTTCATGTAGATCTCCTCTTCGAGATCCCCATGAAGAAATGTTGTCTTCACATCCATTTGTTCTACCTCAAAATCAAAAGTAGTAGCAACATATAAAAGTAATCTAATAGAAGTTACCTTGGCAACGGGAGAAAAAATATCACCAAAATCAATTCCCAGCACCTGGGAATAACCTTTTACTACCAACCGAGCTTTGTATTTCTCCACGTTTCCTTCTACATTTGTCTTCTTCTTGAACACCCATTTGCTGCCAATGAGTTTCCTTCTAGCTGGCAACTCCACCAGATCCCAAGCCTCATTTTTGTGCAAAGGTACCATTTCATCAACCATGGCCTCTTTCCAAAGTTTTCCAACCTCTGAATCTACTGCTTCCTTCACAGTTCTGGGATCATCGTCAGTAATAGATAAAGAAAAATTTGAACAGAAAGTAGACAGACTATACCTTTCTGGCTGCCTTCTTTCTCAAACTGATCTTCTCACACCCCGAGTTTGTGGCTCTTCATCTTCTAATTCCTCCTCTGCTGTAGAGTCTGATTCTTCCTCCTTAAGCTCAAACTCTATCTTCTCAGGTTCCTTTGGTTGGACTTCATGTTTAATAACTTCTTTTACCTCTATGAACACCACATCTCGGTTGTACACAACCTTTCGTGTGATTGGTTTCCAAAGCTTATAACCCTTTAGACCATCCTTATACCCAATAAAGATGCACTTTTCAGATTTACTATCCAACTTGGTTCGTTTCTCCTTTGGAACATGTACATATGCATCACATCCAAATAGCCTCAGATGTGAAAGAGAGGGTTTCTTACCAGTCCATACCTCTTGTGGAGTCTTATCCTCCAACGCTGATGAAGTTGACCAGGTAACATGCAGTATCCACTGCCTCTGCCCAGAATTCCTATCCTAACCCGACACCACTGGGCATGCTTCTTGCCCATTCCATCAACATCTTATTCATTCTTTCTGCAACTCCATTTTGTTGAGGTGTATATGGAGTAGTCTTTTGTCATGCTATACCACACCTCTTACAGAATTCTTCAAATTCCTTGCTGCAAAACTCTCGACCATTATCTGTCCTCAACACCTTTATCTTCTTCTCTGTCTGATTTTCCACGAGAGCCTTCAAAGGCTTCAAATTTCTTCTTAAGGAAATATATCCATGTATTCCTTGAGAAGTCATCTATAAATGATATATAGTACACAAAATTACCCAGTGATGGAACCTTCACAGGTACAAACACATCACCGTACAGAACTTTTAATATTTTTTTCACCCTCTTACTACTAGAGGGGAACCTCACTCGATTTTGCTTCCCATATACACAATTTTCACAGAAATAAAAATCCAAGGAGCTATTACTCATACCTTCTACCATACCTTCACCATGAAGTATTTGAGGGAATTTCTCTCCAATATGTCCAAGCCTTTAATGCCACACCATGGTCTTCTCTCCAGAGGCCACTAGATTTTCTGCTCCACCTTCAGGAACCACAGAACTGTTGCACCCATCAACAACAGTGCTACCTTGCAGCTTGTACAAACTTCCAATCCAAACTCCCAACATCAATACTAGTGCTCCCTGAACCATTTTGCAGGTATCCTTCTTGAACACTGTTTTTACACCTGCATCATCCAACTTGCTTACAGAAATCAGATTTCTGGCCAATGTAGGAAGATGCAGAGCACCTGAAAGCGTTCTAACCATTCCACCTTGCAACTTAAATTTTACTTTTCCGCGACCAAGGATTATAGCCTTCCTATCATACCCTAAGAATACATCACCACCATCATATTTCTCATACTTGCAGAACCACTCTCTATGGGGAGTGAAGTGAAAGGGTGCACCTGAGTCAATCAACCATGCCTCACGATCTACATGTGTACTTAAAGAAGCCAAGTACACATCCCTACCTTCATCTGAGGTGGTTTTCGCCTCTACAGAAGGAGCATCATCAGATCCCTTTCCTTTACCAGGAGCTTTAGATTTACAGTCCCTTTTGTAGTGCCCTTCCTTTCCACATTTCCAACACACCACCTTTACAGGTTTTCTTGGAGATTTAGATCTCCCTCTAGATTTAGATCTCCCACTCGATGACTTGTTTTTGTTTCTGTTCTAGGACCATCCTCATATAGACAAAGCATCACCATTCTGGCTCTCCATATTTTTCCATCTCATCTCCTCCGTCAACAAGGCTAAGACTATTTCATCAAACTGCAAGGTAGTTGCATTGATACCTATTGCAATAACCAGACTATCCCACAAATCTGGTAGAGAACACAACAAACTAATGCACTTATCTTCATCTAAAATTTTAATATCAACAGATGCTAACTGACTTACCACAGTATTAAATGCATTTAGATGCTCTGTCACCTAGTCTCCATCTTTCATCCTCAAGTTATACAACTTTTTCTGCAAGAACAGTTTATTCACCAGAGACTTAGATTGGTAGAAAGTCCCTAACTTGTCCCATAAATCCTTTGCCATAGCTTCCCCTGATACATTCAACAATACTGAATCTGAGACACACAATCGTATTGTGCTCTTTGCCTTCCGATCCAACTTCTTCCATTCTTCATCGAACACTCCCGTTGATTTAGTACCTAGATCTACCGCAATCCTCTTTGCCAATAATCCTCAGATTGCCCCTAGATATATAAGTGATCAGGCACAAGCCATTGCACACTTTGAGGATATGGAAAGGCTACTTGGGGATAACTGTGTGCATGCATGTATGAGGAGATGGAACACCTTACCACATAGTCTACAGATCAGGGAATATCATTCCCCCATGAGAATGAAGGAGGCATTAAGGAGAGTACCAATGTACAAGCGCTCCATGCAAAGGCTGAAGGTCAACTCGATTGGCCTCAAACTGAGTCCCCCACTGTTGTTAGGCATGTTTGAAGGTAGAAGTGAAGAAGAAGAGCAGGAGAAGTGGGAAGAGATAGAAAGGAAGGTTGGATTCTATGACAAGGAATAGGAGACCACATCAAAAGCATGGGATGCTATGGAGGCCACTAAAGCCATAAAAGATGAGGAGATGGACTAAGTTGCTCAGAGGATGAGCAACACTTTCAGTAGGGGGTGATGATGAGCCTCATAAATGGGTAATTATATGGGCTCATTTTACCTCCTAACCTAGTCAAATCAACCATTCTCTTAGCTTATTGTATGATTTTCTGATTATATTTATGCTTATGGAGTGAGTTGAGTTAGTTATGAAGCCATGTGGTCTAACATGTGTTTAATGCAGATTATTGATGAATTTTGAGGTCAAAGTCAAGGATCCAGTGGATGAATGGTAGCAATAACTTGAAGTGGAAAAAGGAGAGGACTTATAGGAGGGAATCCCCCTCATTTATTACTCCCCACTTTGAATTCCCCTTCATTCATCTTGGAGTACAAGCAGCCAAGTCATGCACTACAAGGCAGCCGAGCAAGTGGAGGATGATTGATGATTATCTCGAGTTTTGGGAGCCAAGCCTCCCTGATTTTAAGGAAGTTGTTGGTAGCTTCATTTGTATAAGTAGAGAGGCCTAGGGCTTCACTAGGGTCAGATTTTTGTTGTATTTTTTCTTATGTAAACTCTGCTCCAACTTCAAGCTTATTATTTTGTGACAGTTCATGTAATCTTGCTATTGTTTTGGAAATAAAGATGGAATCATTTTTGAGTTAGCACTGAGTTACCTCAGAGGGCTGAAGCTCTTGGGTTAGGGTCCAATCCAAGTAGCCAAACTCCTCTTTACTTGTATTTGTGTGTTTATTTCAGTTTGTAGATTAGGTTGTTGTTAGATGTATTTCTTTTATGGTTAAGGATAGGTTGCTTTTAATGATTCAGTAGTTTGCTTTCAGTTGTGCTTTCTATAGTAGGTTAAGTAGTGATAAAAAGAAGATTCAAAAGGCTATCCATAGTGCCTTGGCCTCTCTTCCTCCCTTTGGGACCATGATTTGAGGCAGAGACCCTCTTGCAGCCCCAAAAAGACAAATTTTCCTCATTCATAAGATTTCTAGTGTTCACGGCTTTTTAGTAGGTTAATAGTCTAGTTCTGTTTTGCTTCAAATATTGTTCATCATGCTCACTTCTTTATTTGTAGTAGTATTCTTTCATGCTTTCCTTTCTTGCAGCATTTATCAGCATTTCCTTTCATAGATCATAGCTTAGACTAGTTTGATGCAAAACTCTATTTTTCCTAGATGCACTTATTCCATTGCTTGCTTGATCTTATTGGTTGATTGTCAGTTGTTTATGCAGTAGATCTATTCTAGTAGTAGGCCAGCCTATCAACCATCCCATCCTCCATCTGATCCATGCCCTACAGGTTTCCCAAGTCTCCCCTCAGTTCTGCCTTAATTTCCTGCCTTTTCCATAGAATTTCTTCCTCTCTCCTTGAGAAAATCCAATCATCTTTCTCTCTCCTAATGATTCTTGGTAGACCCTAGGCACCCTAACACCTCATTGCAACCTTCATCCACCTCTTCCACCCACTCTCACACCCACAAAATAGTGAAAACTGCTCTCGGCCTCCTCCTATAGGCCTCTTGTAGAACATTGTTTTTCCTCCTGTAGATTTCCTGTGTCCTCCTGTAGATTTTCATGTAGAATTTATTTTGAAGGCCGAGTGTGGGAAAAGCCTCCAGGAGGCCACCTGAGACCTCCTAGGACCCAACCACACCATCCTACATCCTCTTAAGTCCCAAAACCACACTCCAACGCCACCTATTCGCTGCCACATTCACAAACAATAAATTACATGCATGTCAAATTCACATAAAAACGTAAAAAGATGTTTTTTGGTCATTTACTTCTAGAAATATATTTTTTAGGTGTTTTTTACTTCCTTGAGTAGGTAATGGCATTATTTTCATGGTTTTCATAGTGCTTTATGCAAAAGTAGGATTAGTTGGTTACTTAGGATTTACTTGGTTTGCTTTACATTTTAGTCTTTCTCCTTTCTACAATTAGAATATCATCTGTAGAGTAATATTTCTTTTCTTTCATCACATATAGAGCTTCTTCTGGAATCCATAGAATTTTTCTTGAGCTCCTAGTGATCTTGCACTGACTGAACAAGTGACAACTTGCAGTAAGAACTAGTACTTGTGCATAGAGCACTGTCGCTTCCATGTTTGTTACGAACTACCGGGTTGATAAGAGTAAAGTAGGCAGCCCAGGAGTTGCAACATTATTCTGCAATACTGGTGCTCACCAGTGTGTACATATACGATACTTGTGGTCAGTGAACCTACGTGTATACGCAACTTGGTCAAGGTGAACCTACGTATACCTCTCTTTATTCATTCTTTGTAGTTTGATTTGTAATTCTTTGTTGTTAACCTTCTCCACTGTGAACTGTCATCTGAGAGAGTTGCCATTGTACATTACTTCTGAACTAATTCCTTTGGACTGCCCTACATTTTGTCATAACTGTCATGCATTCTGTCACATCTGATATCTCTTTTGTAGATTCATCTAGTTACCATATACAAGTGAGGTGTTCTGCTACAAGTGGGTTTCCATCAAGTACAACACATGCATCATAATGCCAACAATATTTGGAAATGGTATTGTAACGATGTAATCCTCAATGTAATAGTATATATAGGGTCAAATAATAATAATAAAGATAGATATTTGAGATCCATATTTGTGTTATGGTTGAATTTTTGTGATCCAAGTGTAAGAAAACATAATAATACCACATCTTTACATCCCTCAAGGTTACATAAACCTAGTTCTGCATCATCCCATAGTCACTTTCGGTGCGACTACAATCTACTTGCAGGTAGCTTCTGAAAGGGCCAGTGATAGAGGGTTTTTTTTTGGTGAACAATATAGATTGAAACTGGGTCAGCCCCAAACCAAACCAACAACAACTCTATGGTATGTTGTAATTGAACTAGACTTTATCCAACAACTCTATCCAATTTGTTTTAGTCTACATTAATAATATGCCATAGCTAATCCTCCAAAAATCTAATGATACATTATGTTTCCCCATCTATCTATGGATAAAATCCTAAACAATTTTTTTGGAACATCCCCAAGAACCTTGTGTTTCCATAAAACACAATCCTCAATGGAAGGCCCCATTACTTCACAACATTCTTGAAGAACAACTTTGCATTTTACTTTGTTGTACAATGCACCTTCATTGGAACAAAGATTGCATACTTGAAAAATTAGTCAAAAACTACCACAGTCACATTATACCCTTGTGAAACTAAAATTTGAGTGATAAAGTCCATAGAGACATGTCGCAAAGGTCTCTCTAAAATTAGCAAAGGCTATAGTCTACTAGCCTTTGTTCTAGTGGTTGTATTATCTTGGAGGAATAAAATATAAGTCTAGATGTTTTCTTCCACGCCTCATATCATATGTTCCTAGTAGTAACCTCAACCTAGAAATACTATTTCACTTCGATGACCCAGGTGGCCTACAAAAAGAAAATATTGAGACTCCCTCCAGAGTTGCATGTAAAGGATGTTGAGAAATCTAGGGCATAAAGATTAGGTGATTTCTCTTTTGATGATAACTGCTTGTGAATGATTTTAATTCTTTAACTTAGGATATTTTCTTTTCATAGATTATTATAGTTTTATTCTTCATCAAAAAACTACCAATGCATAAACAATAAAGAGACAAGAGACACAAAATGTAGGTGATCATCTAGGGCCAAAACCTCTCCAACTTGAGAGGAAAAACCAAATGAATTCTTCTTGTAGAGACTTCGATTGATGAATCCCAATACCAAGACCCTTGACCTATTTAACCTCTCCAAGACAAAGTCACATGACCTATTTACTTTAATCTCTTCTTTCTTGAGTCAATGATGGTAAAATTGTTTGCTTCTCCCTCCTTCTCGATTATCCTTTAGATCTAAGATTCTTGGATCAGACCTACAACCCCCGACCTCTTTAGAAACCCTAGTTGCAGCATGTGCAATGGATGTTGACCAACTTCTGCACCTTATTACCACTTCTCTTGGATGGAAATACTTCCTTATATACTTTGGCTTGATGAATTTAATCTCTTCTACTTTGATTCATATTCTAGAGTGACCTTACTAGCCTCAACCCTTCTTTGCAGTACTAGATTCTCACACATGTGGAGGTGACAACCCAAAAACAGATCTGAAATAAACTTGATGGTCCTCCTTTCTTCGCTTGATTATAGGATTCTTTCCATGTAAACTTTGCACTTATTTTCTCCCTTTAATCCTTGGCTGGAATTTTGTGTCTAGAAAGAAGGTCGAGTTGCTTATATATAGTGGTTTTTCCATCAATAATAAGCTCACTCTAACTAGTGCCTAGGCCGAAATTCCTTTTCTAGAATTATCCTTAGGACAACTTTAAGGAGTGTTTGTGACAAGGTCTTGGAATGTGTAACATACCCAAATGAGTCTTCAACAATTGACATTGACTCATTATACATTTTTACTTGATGACCAAACCTAATAGCTCATAATGGGAGATTTAACTATAAAATAAAATTCTTTGCTCATGAAACCCGTGAGACAAGCATTACAAAAAAGAAAAAGAAAAAACTTCTTTCCATCAATTACATAAAATCATAATTACACGTCATTATGAAGACCGAATCTAGTTACACTTTTCAAGACTCCCTCTTAACTAGGGAAGTATTCATAATCCATAAAAGCTACTTTGACATTCTCAATCTGAATAATTCACATAAGAATATTCGGATTGGTAACCCATATGTATAACATCATATCATCCAACATTGTCACATAGAAAGGCATTGACTAACCACTCTATTTCTCCAAAAGATCAGAGCACAATGTTGGAAAGACCAATGATGTATAGACACTCTCATCATTATCTCTCTCAAAAGATCCCTCACTCGGGTTCTCTTAGAGTATTTTCCACCAGGAATATTCTTATCTTGGATTCTGAGTCCTTAAATAATATCAGTTCTCTACAACTACTCTTATCTCAAAATCCCTAACTCATCCCCAAAGAGCATTGAATGTCAGATGTTTATGCAATTCTCAATTATATATTCCCAAGTGAAGACAAGAATGATGTTTCTATCTCTACCTCTTAATTAGGGAGGATATACATATTCCAATGAAGGAATGTAATCATTCATATGGAAGGAATGTATCTAAGCTCCCTTTGGCATAGGAATTTTATTCCAAGTTTCTACCAAGTTATAAACTTGTTTTCGGGCTCCCTCTTAATTAGGGACCTATAACAGCTCTTTTGGTGAAGATGATGGGACAACCAGCTGCTTAAATAACTCCTCCTCATGATGTCATGAACTTATTTTCTTTATTCAAGAGTCTTCATGTTTTTGAGACTTCTTCGTAGGGCATAGACCATCCATTACTTTCATCCATGAGTTAGTCATGTAATTATAGAAAAGTGATCCATGAGTTCCTATTTCTCCTTCCTTCATGCCATGCTTCCTTCTTCATGCCATGTTTCCTTAAGGATATTTCATCCTATTACATGCACATCATTGTTGGAATATATCCATGGCTCTTCCCTTGGGAGCCCCGCATAAGCCCATCCAGATATCAAAAAATAAGGAATGGACATTAAATCAAAATTACCTTTGTGATGGTCTTACATCATGACATCTTCTAGTTTGCATCAACATACTTCATACACATTGAAACATCTCCAAAATATATATATTGTCAAGGGTCTCTTCCTTTTTCATACTTTATCATAGTATTCATATCTTTCATGGAGTTAACCTAGTCAAATCAATCAGTCCTCAGATGTTTATTTCCTTTTCCATAGTTTCATATTTCAAGATCTCTTCCTTTCTTCTAGGAACTTCTAGTTACAGTTCCTCCAAAATTTTGAACCACCTCATATTTCATATGAGGACATATTATCTTTATTTCATCTAGAAAATGTGTGACCCATGCCTTCTTGCATCCTTTAAAGGGAGGATATCCTTTCTTTTGATCATCCTCTCGAGATAGATCATTTATCCACATTACCTGCAACCATATGACATGACTCTACAATATCGAATACAAGCTTACATACCTCATTTTTTTATTTATTTAGATCATCCAACATGCTTCATCAGATTCCTTGATTGAAAGAACTTCAATCCCTTGATATGATTCACTTCTTTTGTCATCATACCATCATCCCATGAATTCCCACAAGATGGAATTCTTGATGAAACCCTTACTTATTTTCGACTGGTGAACCTTCTAATGAAGATTCTAATAGAATATTTTGAGTATCCTCATCCAGTAAAATGTTCCCTTTTGAATGATGTATGATGGGCTTTGTGCTAGATGACTTTTTCTTCCTTTTCCCATAAGTTCCACTTATGCTTCAAATGATGTTACCAAGAGTTATATCCTTTCATAGGTGACTGCCATAAACTTCTATTTTAGCAATTTTTATCTATGATCACGAGCTCTTGCTTTTAATTCTTATATGATGCCATGATGCATCCTATCATTTTCCTTAGTGATTCATGATAGCCATAAATTACAACAAAAAAATTGAAAATAGGAACTTGAAAATAACTAGGTGAGGAAGTCTATCTCAATCGTAGTAGAGATCTCTTACTTCCTCTTTCTTTCACTTCTTCTTTTTAGCTTCCTCCACTTCTTCGGTGATATGGGATTCTTCTCTACCTCTTTTTTTGTTTCCCTTCTTGAGCTAAGGACTATCTCTTT
This sequence comes from Pinus tabuliformis, assembly GCA_031772625.1. Taxonomy (NCBI): domain Eukaryota; kingdom Viridiplantae; phylum Streptophyta; class Pinopsida; order Pinales; family Pinaceae; genus Pinus; species Pinus tabuliformis. Next base: position 539,526,716 of record CM062820.1, on the reverse strand, counting down.
CTTAATTCCCATATTCTTTACATCCATAACATTCAGCCTTAGCCAAGTTATTATTCCTTTTCTGAGGACCAAATTTCCCATACTTTCCTCTTCTCTTTTACGTGGTAGCATATGCTTGATTTTGCTCACTGAATCCTACATTAGTTTTTTCCTTCAGTCTAGTTTCTTTAATTTTTCATAGAGACCATAAATCATGGAATGGATTATATGATTTCTTCCCATAAATGCTTGAAGTAAAGTTACCCCATTCCTCTAATACTGCATTTAGTACTATAGCGGTCGTCTCCTTGTCAGACATTATTTCTCCTAGATCTTGAAGTTGATCCCTTATTTCAGATATCCTCATAAAGTATGAAGCTATTCCTTCTTATTTTGATATCCTTAGCTTGTATATTTATTTCCTTAGAGAGATAACTTCTCCTGTAGTGCTTACAGAAAACAACTCTACCAATTTGTCATATATTTATTTTGAGGTGTCAAGTTTAGATACATATGGAATGAGGGGATACTTGATTCATTATATGAGAATACTTTGAGCACTCACTTCCCCTTTCATAAAGTATGCAAGTTCTTGAGCATATTCTTTCGCTGGTTTGGTGATAAACCCTTTGACATGATCCATAGCCTCATTTTCAATAAGATTCAGATTTGTCCTCTACTTCCATGCAAGATAGTTTGAAGCCCCAACCAATTTGTTTATTTCCTTGCAAAAAGACATTTTGATAGATTCAGACATAAATATACTTACTTGTGAAGATGCTTCTTCCTCTTGCTACCTGCTTGAATTTGATGATGATATAGTTAACAAAAAACTTCTTCTTAATGAAGATAGTTCTCTTCAAGAATGATCCTTGTCGCCACAAAGAGGACAATCACTTTATACCCTTTGATGGTGATGTACTTGTTGATACTGATGACTTTTTGATGATGTCTTGATACTTCTTGGATTATATTCTTCAATGGTAAGGTCCTTGTTTCAACAAGAGGAAATCACCTTAGAATTTTTGACAATTATGACAACGTCCTTGATCTTGATTCTCTAGGATGAATAGTATTCAAGAAACTTTGATTTGTAAGTCCCTTTAACTTGAGTATGGCTTTTGTGGTATTTTGAGGATCCCAAGATTTCTTTTAGAGTAGAATTATTCTTTGATCTAGGGCTTTGACACTTCTTTGTAGATCCTGAATTTTGCTTTGATATCTTTCGAGATTTTATCCTTGAGTTCTTGTGTGACTCTTGACGAGATTTTGTTTCCTTTATTTGTCACCTAAGATCTGAAACCAAGTTGAAAAATCTAGGGCATCAAGACTACATGATTTATCTTTTGATGATAACTACTTCTGAATGCTTTTAATTATTTAACATAGGATATTTTCTTTTCTTACATTATTATAGTTTTATTATTCATCAAACAACTACTAATGCATAAATAATAAAGGGACAAGAGACACAGAATATAGATGATCAACCAAGGCTAAAACCTCTCCAACTTGATAAGAAAACCCAAATGAATTCTTCTTCTTATAAAGACATTGATTAACGAATCCCAAGACCAAGACCCTTAACCTATTTAACTTCTCCAAGACCAAGTCACAAGACCTCTTTAGTTTAACCTCTTCTTTCTTGAGTCAATTATAGTAAAATGGCTTCCTTCTCCCTCCTTCTCGACTATCCTTTATATCTTGGCCTCTTGGATTAGACTTGTAACCCTCGACCTCTTTAGAAGCCATAGCTGCATCATGTGTGATGGATGTTGACCAACTTCTACACCTTGTTACCACTTCACTTGGATGGAGAGTTTTCCTTCTATACTTCAGCTTAATGAATGTAATCTCTTCTTTTATTTGGCTTCTAGAGTGACCTTACTCATATCTACCCTTCATTGCACCAAACAATACTATATTATCACACGTGTGGAGGTGATAACCCAGAAACAAATCTAAAATAACCTCGGTGATGGTCCTCCTTCCTTCACTTTACTATAGGCTTCTTTCCTTGTAAACATCACACTTCTTTTCTTCCTTTAATCCTTGACTGGAATTGTGTGTCTAGAATGAAGGTCGAGCTACCTATATATAGTGGTTTGTACATCAAGAATGAGATGACTTGAATTCGTGCCTAGTCTGACATGTCTTTTCTAGAATCATCCTTAGGCCGACTTCAAGGAGTGTTTGTGATAAGGTCTTGGAGGGTTTATGACATAAATAAATTCTCTTTTACAATGTGTAACATACCCAAATGGGTCTTCAACACTTGACATTGATTCAATAGACTTTATGACTTGATGACCAAACCTAATAGCTCACCATGGGAGCTTTAACTATAAAAAAAAATTCCTTGCTCATGAATCCTATGAGACAAGCATTACAAAAAAATAATTTTATTTTCTTCTTTTCATCAATTACATAAAATCATAATTACACATGTTATTATGAAGACCGAACCTAGTCACACTTTTCAACAAATGATGGATGACTTAGGCACATAAATGAAACCACCAATGTACATAAATTTTCCATCTAAAACATTCTTATTTGATCCTTTTTCACATGTTTAACGATATCAAAAACAATAAAAAAATTAATTCTCTTGTAAGCCTATGGAAATTTTATGTCGAATAACCATTTTTACTAGCAACTCATCCTCCTCTATGATTGAATGTTGTGCTTTCCTATGGGAGGGTTAGGATCATTTTGTTCCATGATGCTAACCATGCCATTGATTGGTCTTCGATTTAAGTCGAATTGGAGGACAATTTCAGATACAACTAAATTACATTCTTGAAAACAATATTAGTTTTCCTCATATTATAGCCATCTCCCATGCACAACTTTATTGGGTCCATTATAGTCATGAGTAGGTGACATGAGACATCAGAGAAATTTTGAGGTAAAAAATGCACCTCAAAACAAAAATGTACAAACGAAATCAACTTTATAAGAACCAATAAGATTCAATATGACGATGTCAACCATGGGGATGATTCACCATTTTTGGAGTAAAAAATGTAAAAAATAAATAAATACAAAATACAAAAATTACTTTTTCAACTCGTATTTTAAACCTATCTCCCTACGGTTTTCCTCAAATTTGAAGTGAGAACATTCGTTGGATGTATAATTTAATTCCTCATCCAAGGAATGTTAATTGTTCTTAGGGATATGTTGTTCTTTTCTTTGATAACTTCATTTCATTATTTCCATATGAAATTCACCCCACAACATCATAACATTATTCATATTTACATCATTATTCAACAACATATGTGACTATATAGAAAGAACAATATCATCATTAATGCAATGTAATAGAAAGGAATAAATAGAAGAAAATAATTCACACATAGAGACATGAGGATTGGTCGGAGACCAGGGAAAAACCCACTATGGGAAAAACCCTTTCAAATTCTTCTTCTTATTAGATTGTCATTGCATGATTCAACAAAAAAGAGTACAATGAACCATATATTCACCCATAAAACTATCCAACAACATCAACTAAACAATATTCATGAAATGAACCCAACAATGAAAACACTCAAAAACTGAATTTAGAAGCCTATGATCAACTATTATTGTCAGCAGACAGTAGTCGAATATTGTGGCCAATGAGTAAAATCTGTGGTCAACTGAAAAATCAAAGCTTAGGTCCCAACTGCACCCAGAAAGTGACGTGCATTGGAGAGGATTTAATCCCATCGATGACCAGGCCTACGTGTGTTTATAGCCAATATTTCTCTGTGACATGCCTGCGACTGAAACCCAAAACCCTAAAACAAAGATATGAGCTTTGGACCCTACAATTCCACCCTCATGCAAACCCATTCCTTCACGACCCTACCTCGGACCTATGTGGGCCAAAAAAATGAAAGAGAATAGAAGAATGATCCAAGATAATTTTCCAAATGAGGATGACGTCACTTGTATTTATAGCCTTCAAAGGGTGTCCAATTTTCTTTAGGGGCAACTTGATCAAATATGATCATGTGGGATTTTAATTCAAAAATACACTTTCCCCTATCCAAATTGAGCGCTTCAATAGTCAAAATTGGTCCTATCGAAAAGAGAAATCTCATCCCATGGTTGGATTTTGTCACTGAGCTACCAAATTAACACTTCCTCATAGGTAGGGAGAAATTCCAACTACATCATGTAATTATTTCATGAATCCTATCATCAAATCATATCCCCTCTCATGTCTCTTGTCATCAAATGTCATCACTACTTATCTCGATTCATCTCTACTTATTCTTTCTCATCTCTTGACTATTCCTGCTCATATGTTGAACATTCTCGAATATAAAAGAATAATAATTTGACATCAGAGGGGAGCCTAATATACCACACTCTATCCATCAAGGAGCCACTGCTACCACCCAAAATCACTGCCACTAGGGAGCCCAATGCTACTACCTAGGAAACATCAACGAGGAGGAAATTCTACAACCTGCATCAACATTAGAGAGACTAGCTAAATCCAGAACAACATCAGGGAGCTTAGTCTCAATACAAAATCTCATGCAGGAGAAAAAAATCTCCAACCCCATATCGAGCAATAGGTGATGTAGGGTAGTACATCTCAACCCATCATATTTCTCATTGATCTTCCAAAAATTAACCCTCAAGAGTCTTGTGGTAGAGCACCTTCATCATATAAATCTTGGGTTGTACACCCCCAAGTACACTCTCAACCCGTTGGCCAAACATGGAGTTGTAATCCCAACAAGCCCAACTTGTGGGTATGGTGTCGACTCCGGTATACTCTGCAAAGACCAAGATATGGGAGAAACATCCCCAGCCCTATGGGTAATAGATATGGGAGAAACATCTATGACCCTATTATCCATAGATCCCTCAACCCTAGGAGCCCTCCATCCCAATTCCTCACCTTGGGAGCTCAGACACAGTGGGAAGCGTTGACTCAGTGCTCTTGATCAATCCTACTCTCTGTAGATTAGAAACATATATATATCACAAAAATGATACTTTATTCATCCTCCCTCTCACAGAAGCAGAAACCATAAACCGAAGCTTGTCTCTTATGACAATGTTGTCTCAATATATGAAGAGATTTAAATCCCAACTATATACAAGTTCTCTGTCAATATTATCGCAATGTATCCTGGTGATATCCAAAACCTACATAAATGGATCTCCAAAGAACTTCTTTAACCTACCTCATAGCTAGCTATGCCATGATTCTTCATTTTAAACTTCAGAGGCCATCTCCCTCTTACTTTGAGCATCAGAGGTTCATTACTTGTCAATAATAGACCATCAGTATATAAAACCAAAATCAAAGTCATATTGTGGGCCTATTTTTAAGTAGGGGCTTATATTTTTCGCATCTTCTTGGCTTCACCAGATAACAATCAATTTGGACATATCAAGATGAGAAATCTTGCTTCATATAATTCTTTCTGCAAGCATAACACTTGACCAAGATGATGTACTCAACCTCACACAAATCAACACTATGAAATCAAATCAACTAAGTCAACTTATCAAGCCTTATATGCCATATCAAAACCATAAAACTTTATGTCAATATCACTATGACAAACTTCTTCAAACCAAATGTCAGATAAAACTCACATCTAAATACCAAGTCATGATTTCATTTGTTGTCATGTCAACAAATCGTTATTAAGCAATATCAAATTCCATCATGGCATCACAACATGAATTATAACTAGATGCAAATGCATATACCAAGCATAAATCACATCTTTTTATACTTCAACAAATGTGCCAAAGCCAATGATGTCAATAAAAAATCAATTCCAACATTAATCACTAAAATTCACTATGCTCACATAGCACTGTCATCGAGGAAAACCATCAATTATCAAATCAAAAACCCTAATTTGTCACCACAATGAGTTCAATCACTCCATAACATATCTATGAACTATCAATCATCAAGTCAATGCTCGAAAGAATCATTAATAGGCCAAATCAAACCCTTGCAACTATTAGCAGATAATTTCATACACTAACTTCAATGATCAAATCAAAATATCATACTAATATGGATATTTCAGTCCCCAACAAACACAAGTTTAGTCAACATAATTACATTCTCTATAGTAAGCCAAACATTCAAACTTCCCTACTCATAGGACATTCTCATGTCTGCTCCATATTTGTAGGATTGTCATACTCCTAATGCATTCCCGATTTTATGCATAAATATTCAATTTTGTGACCTATAGGCACAACTACACCCATATGCCTTCTTTTGTGTGGTTGGTGGCCTATAACCTCATTGATAAGCTTAATTTCATGTGGTTGGTGCTTAGACTAAGAAAACCATCTCTTCTCAGATTTGGGCTTATTGCGGACCAACAACATCAAATATTTTTCTATTTATGTCAGAAAACTTCAACAATAAGGAATCTTCTATACATTTAATACAAATGACAATAGGTATAGGGATCTTATGAGGAGTCTCCCTCTTAATCAATAGCCACTTTAGGCTTCATCATTATCAACTTATCCATAATATTTTCATGCATCAGTAGAACTATTAGATCACAAAATGAAGTTATATCAAGTTCTTAACACATATATTCATCATGGTCATAACACGTCAGTATCAACGACTTCATGATCTCATATGAACATGGCACCAAATTTACATCAAGGGTTATAGTAATATAATTGCAGAAGTTGTTAAGTTATTTATGATACTTTAAGGATCATAATAAATTCATTAGTTCTTCTACATTCATTCAATCATCAAATCAAGGCATCCAATTTTTACCATACGTCATAATTACTAAGCCAAGGTCAACAAGGAGATATTGAGCAATAATATTATTGTTACACTTCCATCATCATGGTTATCATGCTTATCACAAGAATTATCAATAGTATCAAGCTACCATATATGATAATCAATGTGCTATCTTTATTTATGGGATCAAGATATCCATCATGTCTAATATATGAGATTCTTTTCCAAATATAAAGTATATCAACATATCAAAAATCAATGTGTCTAAGTGACTTTACCATGACTTAATAAAATGTAAGATACTTGTCTAATATCAAGTGCATCATCTCATCATAATTACCATGAATCAAAATCACTTTCATATGCATGCATGAGCCATTTGTGAAGGAGACGTTCTCATCATACCTTAGGGCTTACCTTATCATCCAATATTGCAGTTGAATCATAACAATGAAACAATATCATATATACCTTGTAGTATTCAGATACATGTGTATCTTCTTATTTGGCATTGGCAGCAGTATCACTTTGCCAACTTCCATCCTTTCCTTCATCTCAGATGATCCTCAAGAACGATCCACTTATCACATCTCATCAAGAGGTTAGAAGTATCCAAATACTCAAATATACATGTAGGAAGCATAATCAATGATCAAATGAATAAGTCTAAACAAAAGTAAAGGCATAAAGAAGTAACATAAATCAAAGAAAAAAATACTTATCTTCAATGAGATGTGGTCATATCCCTCTTGAACTAGCCTTCAAAATTGATTACGATCCATTATCCATATGACAATGTTTCCTTCAATATTTCTATCAAGTTCATCAACAACTAAGCCTAAAAGAGACTATCCCATATAGGGCTTCATCAAATCTATCAAAAGTCCTTGAATATCTCCACATTGATCATGCTATGTTTTCTAGATTTCATATCTCAAATCATTTCCATAAACCGGGGTTTCTCCCAAACCTTAACCTCATAATATCCATCAAACCCTAATAACCAAATTGTCCAAGGTTTCTATAAAATCCTAGAATTATTTTATGCCTCCTCCATCATATCATGCTTCCATCAAAGGTGTCTTCATAGGGTTCATCTTCAATGAACTTTCTTCATCCCATCTTTGATACCATGTTAATTTTTTTAGGGCTATATCGTTATTTTCTTTGATAATTGCATTTCATTATTACCATATTAATTCACACCACAAAATCCTAACATTATTCAGATTTACATCATTATTCAGAAACATATGAAACTATATAGAAAGAACAATATCATAATCAATGTAATGGAACATAAAGGAACAAATAGAAGAAAATCATTCAAACATAGAGACACCAAGATTGGTTGGAGACCATGGAAAAACCCACTATGGGGAAAACCCTTTCAAATTCTTATTTTTGTTAGATTGTCATTGAATGATTCAACAAAAGAGAGTATAATGATCCATATCTTCATTCACACAACTATTCAACAACATCAACTAAACAATATTCATGAAACGAACCCAATAATGAAAATACTCAAAACCCTTATTCAAAAGCATGTGATCAATTGTTATTGTCAGCGAACAACTGCTGAATACTATGGTCAACGAGTGAAATCTGTGGTCACCTGAAAAATCAAACCTTAGGTTTGAATCACACTAGAAAGTGATGTGCATCTAAGAGGCTTCAATCGCATGGATGACCTAGCCTACGTGTGGCTACAACTAATATTTTTCCATGACATGCCTGCAGCTGACACCTAAAACCATAAAACAAAGATGCAAGCTTCGAACCCTACAATTTCACCTTCATGTGAACCCATTCCTCTATGGACCTACCTCAGACCTATGTGAGCCAAAAGAACAAAATATAATAGAAGAATGATCTAATATGATTGTCCAAATGAGGTTGAGATCACTTGTATTGATAGCCTTCCAAGGGTGTCCAATTTGCTTTAGGGTTGACCTGATCAAATATGCACATGTGGGATTTTAATTCAAAAATACACTTTCCCTTGTCGAAACAGAGCGCTTCGATAGTCAAAATTGGTCCTATTATCTCAAAATCAGTTCCTAATAGGCTGCTGATTAGGTAGACCTTAAGTAACTATTTCAAACCTACTTTTGGCTGAGGCTTAGCCTCCTCAACCTGAGAGGGCTCTCTCAAAGGATTAACGATTTTTGATTATGAGTAAGATGGCTAACTCTTATGAAACAAATGTAAAAATGTAAGTGGTGGAAACACAATTAGAAAGTATCCATTGGGCTTATGGAGTTAGATATGCTTCAGTATTGTCAGTAAGGTTAGCTTTACATAGAAGTCAGGGAATTTAGAACTCAATGCATGTAGAATACACCAGAAACACATAGCACCAACACAATTTACAAATGCACGAAAGAAATTAGAGCACTGTTAGTGATTTCTAAGTAATCACACATTCATACCACTGTAGATAATAGGAAGAGAAAAATACAAGACATTCAGAGCATCAAATTCCTTCAAATTCTTGAGAAGCAAAGTCAAAGTACTGTATTACTAAAAACAGAGTCTTTACATAAAGCCAAATATGAGAGCTTTTCTGAATAATTTTCCAACCCTTTGTACATCAGATCTTCTGCTATATATAGAGCTCTTTCTTACATGACTTAGATTCCTCCTCCAGCATGAGGGGAATTCGAATTCATCCTACTATGACACCTATTGATACTTAAAACTAACTATTAAATGCAAATGACAGCTAACTAGCAATCCTACAGACCTAATACAACTAGGAGTGTAACTTCTTTATGACTAAACCACCTCAACTAAAAATTAAATGCATTCTTTGAAAACTGTAATCTCATGAAATCGAATTTGATGAAGCCTCCCACGTTATCACCTCACTGCTGATGCCAAGCCTTATAAATTACGGAACATGTTTCCCTGTTTTTAGGTTTAGGATCCTTGAAAGTTGGCACGTGGGACAGAGTCTTTATCTCCTCATCCATGACACATTTTACAAAACTGAAGGAGGTTTTTGTATTCCATGTTGTCTAGAACAAAAACCTCTCATTATTTTTTAAAACACTTCTCCAACTGTCTAGAATATGTCCTTGGAAAACACATGTAAAACAGGAAAAATCCGTTCTCTGAAATTAAGGTTTCAAAGAAAGCTTGGTATCTCCAAACTGAAAACACTTATGAAGAAAGTGAGATAGGTTATTGTAGCTAGAGAGTTGATGAAGAAAAAAATCCTTCAAAATTCCAAAATACCTTTTCCTGTGACCACAAACTGTCTTTAAATATCAGGTGCAAACTAGCAAATTCTGGTTTGTGAAAAACTGCACCTACAACAGTTTCGTAGCGCAAGTTTAACCATAAATTCCTCCCACCTCAGAAAGAAGTTGAAGAAACTAAAAGAGGTTTTTGTAGCTTAGGCTGTTGGAAAGAAAAACTGCTTTCAGTTTTTGAAATTGAGTTCTCAGTTTCTTAAGAGATCTTCTGGAAGTTGACTAGTAAAAGCAGAAAACATATATTTTTATGCTGAAACAGGCTACTTCAGGGGTTTCGTAGCACACTACAAAAACTCCTAGTCCAGAATCCCTAATTTCATAGCGCAACCAATGCAAATTCTAGGTTTGTTAGGCCCCTATACTACTAGTGTAACCCCTTATTGTTATTAGTACAACCCACTTATTATATTGATGTACCCATGTAGTGCCCATATTATTACTCTTGTGCCCCATAGAAGCCCACTATTGTTATTATTGCGCCCTTACATTATTATTGTTATGTCGGCTTTGATTATGTTATGACCCCTTAGACTCCTCTATATAGAAAGGAGGTATTTTCATTTGTATCATCCAAGAATTGTTCATTTATGTAATGTAAAGGAGGTTTCCCCCTCGAAGAGGCTGAATTCTAAGGTGTTGATATATCTTTTCTATCTTTTCTTGAGCTGGTTTCATAACATTTGGTATCAGAGCTTTGGATTCTAGGGTTTCGCTGCTCCAAATAGGTCATCGTGGCATTTTCGCTATAACGTTTTTTTCTATGACGTTTTAGAAGTCGTAAAAAAAACCCATTTGAGAGCAAATCACGCTGAACCTTGGGTCTGAATTGCAGAGCGTTTCGTGCAATATTTGCGGAGATATGATCTGAGGAAGTTGGTCTTTTTGCAGACTCCTGAATTACATTCAAAACATATGACCTGGGGAAAATCGTCATAACTTTCTCTCTGGGGATCAGATTGAAATTTCGTAAGAAGGTACAGAAATAGGACAGTCTGTAGTTTCTTGTATGGATGTTTCAAATCCAAAGGTTGAAACAGTGACTCGTGGCACGTCCTACAAGTTCGCTCTTCTGGAAAGGTCTATAATCAGGTCATCTTGGGAGATTGTGCATAACTCCTTTTTGGAGAATCCAATTTGGATCAGACTAGTGGCATTAGAAATAGGACATAGAGGGTTACTACAGGTAAAAATTTCAGAACTTAAATATCTGAAAGTATAGAGTTACAGTCGTTTCAAGATCGAGGTCCTAAAATCAAGAAAGAGCAAGATGAGGAAGTTTGATGGCAAGGATCCGATAAATTAGATACTTTAGATGGAGCAATATTTTGATCTAAATGGTGTACCAATGTTACAAAAGGTATGTATTGCATATTCATATTTAGAACCGGATCAATTTTTATGGTATAAAGGGCTTTGTTCTCGTAAACAACTTGTTACGTGGTCAATTCTCACGGAGGAAATGATAGCACATTATGAGGATACAAAGAGCAACACCTTCTTTAGAGCAACACCACAACAATTGGAAAGAGTAAAAGGGCTTTGTGACATATTGGAAAGTAAAATTATGGCAACAAGGAAGTCTACCCCTCACAACTATAAAGATGGAAGTGTTGTTTCTCCTAGCATTCCACAACCTACAAGGGTTACGCCACAACAATTGGAAGAAAAAAGAGAAAAAGGGCTTTGTTACAATTGTGATAGCAAATGCACAAAAGATCATAAGTGTGCTGAGAAGAAATTATTTTACATAGAGTATGAAGAGGAGGAAGAAAAGGATCAAGAAACATCAAAAGAAGAGGATATATGCCAGGACTCAACTCGAGAGAAAGAAGAAATGAATCAGACCATATCTTGTAAACTATTAGCAAGAATGACAACTCTCAAGATAGAAGGACATATCAAGAAGAAAAAGGTGAAAGAAGTGAAAGATCACATCAAGAAAGAAGAAATGAATCCAACCATATCTTGTAATTCATTGGTCGGAATTACCACTCCTCAAACTATCAAGATCGAAGGACATATCAAGAAGAAAAATGTTCAAGAAGTGAAAGATCACATCGAGCGTCAAGAAATGAATCTGACCATATCTTGTAAAGGATTGGAAGAAATTACCACTCCTCAAACTCTAAAGATAGAAGGACATATCAAGAAGAAAAAGGTTCAAGCAGTGAAAGATCACATCGAGCATCAACAACAAGTTCTCCAACTTTTAAAGGATAACGCCACTTTGGTGCAAAATCAAACGAAACAACATGTAGATCAACATCATAGTGAAAAATGTTTTGATGTAGGTGATTGGGTATTTTTACTGCTACATCTAAAGAAAGCTATTTATGAGAAGGAAATGTTGGCAATACTACATGCACTTAACAAATGGCAACCTTGCCGAATGGGAAGACTCTTCAAGGATGAGGATGTGGAAGCATTATTTTGTGCTATTTTTATTATCCAACCAGATTGGATAAACAAAGCAAGGGATGAATGGAAGAAGGAAAAAGAAGTATGGCCACTTATTCAAAAGTTTCAAAAGATTCCAATGCAAACAATATTTCCAGAAATTGAAGAGGAAGGAAAAATCATATTGGAACCTGGGGTAGTCACAGAAACAAGAACCCGACAGCTACGAAATCAATCAATTTCAGAGTATCTCATCAAGTGGAAGAACTTACCTACTGAATATTCCACATGGGAGGACAAGAATTTTATACGGAAGCATCAAGAACTACTCAAGCATTCAGGACAACGCTTTTTGAAGGAGAGGGGCATGTTAGGCCCCTATACTACTAGTGTAACCCCTTATTGTTATTAATACAACCCACTTATTATATTGATGTACCCATGTGGTGCCCATATTATTACTCTTGTGCCCCATAGAAGCCCACTATTGTTATTATTGTGCCCTTACATTATTATTGTTATGTCGGCTCTGATTATGTTATGACCCCTTAGACTCCTATATATAGAAAGGATGTATTTTCATTTGTATCATCCAAGAATTGTTCATTTATGTAATGTAGAGGAGGTTTCCCCCTCGAAGAGGCTGAATTCTAAGGCGTTGATCTATCTTTTCTATCGTTTCTTGAGCTGGTTTCATAACAAGGTTTTGCGCTATGAAAAAACCTAGAGTGAGTTTTGCACTATGAAAACCTTGACACAAGTTTGACACATGGAATTTTAGGTGATGTGAGACCAGTGATGGGCAAGAACGAAGTGTTGACACTATTTGACCATAACAACAAGACTGTTTTCTAAATCTTAGACACTAAAGCGACCATGGAAAGACTAGACCAAGAATAACACCAATCCTTAGGAATCTTAGTGATGTCAAAACACATGGTGAGGTTTTTAGGACATGGAATGAGGCTGTGAAACTTTTTTTTGGAAAAGAGAATTACACTTATTGAGATGAGATGACTCAAAACCTATAAGACTATGACTAGAAACAAGGCAAACTTTCCAAAGCTTAGAAAAAAAAAAATTAGGGTGATAATATTGGCTCCACTAGGAATAGTGTGCCGTTATGGTATACTAAGAACCTATAGCTCCAGTGCAGCTATCCATTCTCTAGAATAAAACTCTGAACTTCTGCCCAATCTACTCCTCAAGCCTTTAATGATTTGCTGCAAGAAGAATTCAAATTGCACCTACTGAAATAGATGCTCAGTCAACCTACCCTGAGCTTATTTGCACATTCATACCTACCCTATCTGCTGCAGTCTCCACTTGTAGCTCAAGGAACATGAAACTTCCAATGAAGCCAGTTGTCGATTTGATCTAACACTTGAATCTCTTGACTGTGCTTGAAGCAAAAATAAACTAGATACTGAAAGAACCAAGGCAACATGAGGTGTAACTGTTCTTCAAGATGAAAATATAACTAGAAGCCTCAAAAATAAATCTTTTCCATGAAGTCAGCTATAGGGTCAAAAAAACACATGGTTATTTTGATGATTCTCATGATATTCTGCAGCTTTAGACAACTCACCAATACTTTGATCATCTGCATAAGGCTTCAGCTGTATGCTCTCAAACTTCTCCTCAAATTGATTTTCAAAAATAATGTGTTCTTCCTCAATCTCAAAAGAGAAAGGAAGAAACACCCTCTCTTTATATTCCGCCATAGAAAGCTTTTGAAAAGTATGATCATGATCATGAAGACTATATGAATGAATTTGACCTTGTAAGCCTCCAATGTCTTTCACAATGTTCTTAGCAACTTCATCCAAAAATTTCATCTTATCTTCTGTCTTGCACTCAAATGATTTTAGATAAGAAGACAAGGACAAAGAAAAATTTTCATCTATTTCTTCATTAATATGATCATCATTCCATTGTTTGAAACCTTGAATTGAAGAAGAGTTTGCCACCAAATCTGATCTATCTATCCATTCCTCCAAAAACATAAGCCAAAAGTCTGCAAATGACTTAATAGATTTGGTAGGAAGCTTTCAATCCACTGTTTACATTTCCCTTGAAATGAGTCATAGAACAACATAATGCAAACATCCTCATGTTTTACTTTTAGAAGCTCGGTAAAATCACATAAATCTGATATATGCTTCAAGGTTAAACTCAAATCTTCTCCATTGAATTTTGGACCATTCCATAGAAAATATGTATCCTTGGGAAAATAATTTGGGAAACCATGAATTCCTGATAACTTTATGCATGCATACCTTGAAATGAGAATGGTAGCATCTGAGTTATTCATAACTCCAATGGTATCACCATGAATCTATGAATTTTGAATTCTTCAACAATGTGGTTGCCAAGGTAGTTTTGCAACCTCAAAAATATTTCTGAGCTCCTGCTACCTTCAGAAGTTCAGCCTCTTGATTTCGGGAATGAATAATCTTAAGACTCCCGACAGACGCACCAAAATGTTATCTCAAAATTAGTTCTTGATAGGCTGCTGATCAGGTAGACCTTAAGTAACTATTTCAAACGTACTTTTGGCTGAGGCATAGCCTCCTCAACCTGAGAGGGTTCTCTCAAAGGATTAATGATTTTTTATTATGAGTAAGATGGCTAACTCTTATGAAACAAATGTAAAAATGTAAGTGGTGGAAACACAATTAGAAGTATCCATTGGGCTTATCGAGTCAAATATGCTTTAGTATTGATAGTAAGGTTAGCTTTACATAGAGGTCAGGGCATTTAGAATTCAATGCATGTAGAATACACCAGAAACACATAGGACCAACACAGTTTACAAATGCATGAAGGACATTAGAGAACTGTTAGTGATTTCTAAGTAATCACACATTCATATCACTATAGATAATAGGAAGAGAAAAATACAAGACATTTAGAGCATCGAATTCCTTCTAATTCCTGAGAAGCAAAGCCAAATTACTATATTACTAAAAACATAGTCTTTACATAAAGCCAAATATGAGACATGTTTTCTAAATAATTTTCCAACCCTTTGTACATCCGATCTTCTGCTATATATAGAGCTATTTCTTACATGACTTAGATTCCTCCTCCAGCATGAGGTGAATTCGAATTCATCCTACTATGACACCTATTGATACTTAAAATTAACTATTAAATGCAAATGACAGCTAACTAGCAGTCCTAGAGACCTAATACAACTAGGAGTGTAACTCCTTATTATGACTAAACCACCTCAACTAAACATTAAATGCATTCTTTGAAAACTGTAATCTCATGAAGTCGAATTTGATGAAGCCTCCCAGGTTATCACCTAACTGCTGATGACAAACCCTAGAAATTAGGGAACATGTTTCCCTGTTTTTAGGTTTAGAATCCTTGAATGTTGGCATGTGGGACAGAGTATTTATCTCCTCATCCATGACACATTTTACAAAAATGAAGGATTTTTTTGTATTCCATGTTTTCTAGAACAAAAACCTTTCATTGTTTTTTAAAACACTTCTCCAGCTGTCCAGAATCTGTCCTTGAAAAACACGTGTAAAACAAGAAAAATCCATTCTCTGAAATTAAGGTTTCAAAGAAAGCTTAGTATCTACAAATTGAAAACACTTATGAAGAAAGTGAGATAGGTTATTGTAGATGGAGAGTTGATAAAGAAAAAAATCCTTCAAAATTCCAAAATACCTTTTCTTGTGACCACAAACTGTCTTTGAATATCAGGTGCAAACTGACAGATTATGGTTTGTGAAAAACTGCACCTACAACAGTTTCGTAGTGAAAGTTTAACCATACATTCCTCCCACCTCAAAATGAATGTGAATAAACAGAAAGAGGTTTTTGTATGCTGGTCTGTTGGGAAGAAAACCCTCTTTCAGTTTTTGAAATTGAGTTCTCATTTGCTCAGGAGACCTTCTGGAAGTTGACTAGTAAAAGTAGAAAACATAGATTTTTATGCTGAAACAGGCTGCTTCAGGGGTTTCGTAGCGCGCTACGAAGACTACTAGTTCAGAATCCCCGATTTTGTATTGAAGCCAGTGCAAATTCTGGGTTTTGCGCTACAAAAACACGTAGAGTGAGTTTTGCACTACGAAAACCTTGACATAAGTTTGACACATGGAATTTTAGGTGATGTGGGACCAGTGGTGGGAAAGAACGGAGTGTTGATCCTATTTGACCATGCCAACAAGACTCTTTTCTAAATCTTAGACACTAAAGTGACCATGGAAAGACCAAGACTAACACCATTCCTTTGGAATCTTAGTGATGTCAAAACACATGGTGAGGCTTTTAGGACATGGAATGAGGTTGTGAAACATTTTTTTGGAAAAGAGAATGACACTTATTGAGATGAGATGACTCAAAACCTATAAGACTATGACTAGAAACAAGGAAAACTTTCCAAAGCTTAGAAACAAAAATTTTAGGGTGATAACAGGTCCACTTGAAAAGAGGAATCTCATACCATGGTTGGAATTTGTCAATGACCTATAAAATTAACAAGGATAACCCATTTTTCATACTTTTGATGGGCCCTGCTACACAAAAAATGAGAAATACAATCTTGTTTTTTCATGTATTTCTCTTTTTTCATGTAGTGGGGTCAACTCGAAGTATGAAAACTTGGTAATCCTTGTATGAAGAATTAAATTATGTATCCAATGAGTGTTCTTGCTCAAAATTTGAGTAAAATTGTAGGGAGATAAGTTGAAAATATGAGTTGAAAAAGTAGTTTTTTACATTTTCCCTCTAAAATTTGATGATGTAATATAATATTATTTTATTATTTCCACTATTGTTTTATAATATTCCTTAGGAGGCCCATTTTAGACCTCAAAAATTTCTCTAATAGCTAGAATATCTTCATTTTTCCCTAGATTATAAATGTATACATAATGATTTTTCATTTTTGTAAACTGATGCAAAGGATTTTCTTTTTTTTTGTTGAAGCAAGAGTCAGTCCTTCTATTCACTTATATGTATAGAATAGATTACATAAAATACATCTAACCCATCACTTTGAGCTTTGGGAAAAGAGCCAACGGCTCGAGAACTGGGCTTAGGACCCAAAAAACTGCTCGAACCATCATCTAAGATCTAATGGTCGAGGATCAAAACGTGACGAAAACACGTGACCCTGAAAAAAACTAAAAGCAGACCCAAAGCATAAATAGAGACCACAGTATAAAGATTTCAGGTCTGCTAGGGAAGCTAGGAAGATAACCCAGACCCACCAACATGCACATTGATCCTAGGTCGTTGATCTGCAATTGCTTGATCCCAGGGTTGTGAGGAACATTGGGCTGAAAACGTAGCAACCCAAAATAAACATGTAATTAATCAAGTAATTAATATTCAACATGCAATTCAACTAATTAACTTCAAATTCAAAACTATGATTAGAGCACTTATCTGTGATTTCGGTTGAAGTCTGCTATCTGCAACAAGGTTTTGGGGACGACTCTCCACCCAACCGTAGGCTCAATTGTGCAACGTCTTGCTACAACTGGCCACCCCCGAGCCCTCAATCAACATACTACTGCCAGTGACTCCTAGGTCTTAGTATACCATTCTCCCAAGAGAATGAAAGACAAAATCTCGGAAAGATGGAATGCAAGAATACCTCTCATCTTCCTCACCATCTATTAAATATAACAACATTGGAAGGGGAACCACATGCACACACTCCATGTGTCTACATGCAACTTTCTTTTGATTTTTAGCTTTCTTGTTTTATTTCTTTGCTTTTCTTTTGATTTTTATCTTTTCTTGTTTTATTTCCTTCTTTTTGATAGTTTTCTTGTTTTATTTATATTTATTCTTATTTAGAGTTTTAGTATGGTTATTACTATTTTTATTTTTATTATTTTTATTTATTTTCTTTGTATATATTTTTAATATCATTTATTATTTAACATTTATGATTTATTATTTTTATTATTTATTATTAAGTGATTTATTATTTATTATTTATATTATTATTATTATTATTTATTTATTATTTATTTATTTATTATTATTATTATTTATTATTTATTATTAAGGGGAGGGATATTACATACTCTCCCACTTTAAGGAACTTCGTCCCGAAGTTATGTTGAATTATGTATTATTTTTTTTTTTATTTTATTATTATTAAGGGGAGGGATATTACAGAAAAGAAGCAGGAGGAGTACCTGCCCGATAAAGGTGGTATTCACTCGCCTCCTTGAGCCACGTGTTGAATGTTTAGTGGCATCAGGTTCATCTCTAGAAAACCGCTTCGAGTTTTGTGGACACTTGAAAACCTGAAAACCACCTTACCTGTAGCATAACTCAAATTACCGTGGATTCTCTCCACCCACTGCCAACCATTTGGCTGAGAGACACATTTGTGCCAATGCCACCATTTTTTCTAATTGCACGATTGTTATCCCAACTCCCTGCACAACCATGGATGCTTGAAAACCCGAAAACGACCTTACTTATAGCATAACTCAAATTACCGCGGATTCTCTCCACCCACTGCCAACCATTTGGCTGAGAGACACATTTGTGCCAATGCACCCATTTTTCCTAACTGCATGATCGTTATCCCAACTCCCTGCACAGCCAATGAGGAGTTGATCTGTGGTATAATACAAGTTTATGCAAATCCCTATGATGTCAATCGCCACCCGCCCAAGAACCCTGGGTCTGTACCATTTTGGGCTAATATTTCGGACAAAGGACTGGATGTTCTTTTCCTTAATATGCCTAGATAGCTACTTCATGTAGACTGTACATCAACTATTTCCAGAGCTCTACAATTTGCTAGAATCCCTTATTCTGATAGAGCTCTCGGTCCACATTTGCCTATCTGAGAGACTCATCCCTCAATCTGCCTTGGGGGACATCTTTCCATCTATATTTATTGTTGTTTTTAGCACAGAGAGCTCCTTCATTGGCTAAAATGTCTGCCAATTTGTTGGCTGTCCGATGCACATGCACGAAACTTAGGGTTCTCATGTTCTGAAGGTGGGACTCGATCCTTTGATAAATGATGCAAAGGATTTTCATTAATAAAACAAATTTTACATTGATTTTGCAGGTCCATATTTTTCAAAAGGTACCCCCTAAAAGTTGAGGTCTCCTAAGAACTACTTCAAACATAAATATAGTGGTCGTCAACACTAAACTGAGGTTTCAAAACTAAGAGACCAAAACTAAACCAATTAATGATTCATCATTTGGGTAACCATTCCCATAGTATATTTTTTCTTTCGAAACATAATGTAAACAACACCTAAATGTTTCCATCGAAGAATAAATAAATGGTGATATGAAGTTATGAGAGGAGAATATAGCAGAAATATGGGATAAGAGAGATTAATAAGAATTTTTTATTTTTTCCACATTTTATCATATTTTTTTAACATTATCTCTAAAGGGATTTAAAAATTCAATTGTAATAACAAAAATCAAGTTTAGGAAACATAATGACAACAACCTAACTTTTCCAATAAACCTTCACCTGACATTATCCAGGGGGACTCCTGAAATGCTCTGAATTTTTCTATCCCAAATCATCTTGGAACCATTACCAATTCATAGTGCTCATCGTGTTGATTCCAGTGATATATTTAGATTCTCAAGTGAGGTCTGTGTGAGAAAAATAAATCCCACTGAAGTTTTCAAGGAATAGGTAAAAAAATGTGTCCTGCACAGGACAGGTGTCAGTTAATAGTCAACAGGAAGTAGGTCAATGGGTAGTCTAGTCAATAGTGGCAGAGGCATGGAGGGGCAGTATCATGGATCAACCCCGTGACCTCTCCAAATCTATCACAAAAATTTTACCAACTCTCCATGCGTTGTGTTTATAGATCATGGAAAATAAAATATATATAATTTTATTGATTTTGGTGTTGGGAGGAGGAATTGAAGGAGCCCGCCAAGATTGGCGAAGCCCACCAGGATTGGTGGCCTCGCCAATCCCACAACTGTTTTGGCATCAGATAAGTAAAGATTCCAGAGTTTCCAAACTTAGAGCGGCATAACATTAAATTCTTATTATTTAAATTAAGGTTGATGTATTAATATTATAGTTGTAGTATCGTCGTCATGGTGAAGGGTTACATTAAGGTTTTCGGGTTGATGGTTCCATGGGGTGCCATACCATTTCACCGCCAAGCCGAAAACTGGCAGGACCAATTTTCATATGCCATAGAGATTAATAAACCTTGGTCCATTTTTTGATGAACATAGATTAAATCCTCCAAACTATATATTAAATTAAAACGCTGAACCCGAATCCAAGAAGGGGTGCAATTTTAACATAAATTCAAAATTTGGGTTTTTGGTTATAAAAAAATTAATGTAAGACATGCACCGAGAAGGTTCATTTGTCCACCAAAGTAGTTGTTAAAAAAAAACTAGACTATTTGCCCAACTGAGTCCATGAGATTCGAACTTCCTACCTACCCAATGATTTTTAAAAGGATAACCAGTGCACCAGTGGGTTGGAGGTGCTTCGAGAGTTGCAGAACATGGTTTTGTATGCAGGAGAATAAAGTTCATTTGAGCATAGTTTGGGCATCCTTGCGCCAAATTGGGAATGGAGACAGGTGACAAAAAGCTAAGACTAAGGGATTTCTATTTATAGTGATCAATATTTCCTACGTGCAATAATTCGTTGGTAATTTTTGAATGTGAATAAATCCTTGGATCATTTCCTAATAAAATGGATGCCCATTTGGAAGCAGACCCGGAGACATAGTCCAGGAGGGATGAACTCTGTCAATAATTTGTTGTGTTTGCTTCTCTTTATGTTGTTCGATTATTTGTTTCTCTTAAGTTTATGTTTATGACGTATTGATCATCAATTTCCCTCTTTCATTCATGATCAAGCAACCTTAGTTAAATGTCGGTTAAGTTGTGAAATCGATCCTATGTCATTTTCAGATCATATGTTTTGGTATCAAAGTAGGTTGATCATGATTAAACATGATTTTTGCCAATGTGAATGTTGACTAGATCTAGGTTGCAATGTGGAGAAGGGAAACTTGAAGAGGCCAATCCATACATTGGAAAGAGGAAATTCATTCGAAAGATGGCAGGTGAAAATGAAGGAGAAGTTCTTGAGCCTAAGTCTAATGAGTAGTTTTAGAAAATGTTCCTTAATATGCAATGGATTGTTGCAGAAATTTATGAAGACAAGAAGACCAGAGATGCAGTGTCGTCTTTGAAGATTAAGAAGGAGAAAAAGGGAAAGGAGAAAACTAATGGTAATGAACCAACTTCTCCTCCATCTTCATATTCATCTTCTTCTGATGATTCAAGTTCATATTTTGAATCCAGGAAGAAACATAAGAAATCTCCTTTTTTGAAGCTTGATGTTAAGTTTGAATTACCGAAATATGATGGTGAATTGAATCCTAAAAAGTTAGATAACTCGACTAAACAAATTGAAGTTTATTGTAGAATTCAGAATACTGATGATGATTCTGTGAAAATTCAGTTAGCTACACTTAGAATGGGGAACAACTATTATTTGGTGGGAGAGTAAAACTCAATCAGGTTTAAAGCTTAAAGGAAAAATTATCTTTTCATGGCCTAAGTTTATTAAAGCTCTTAGAAAGAAGTTATATCCTTTAGGATATATGAAAAAGGTTGTAATAGAACAACAACACTTAAGGCATGGTAAAGGACAGAGTATGCAAGAGTTTACACAGGAGTTTAGGAAAAATGATTTAGCACTTGATATTCCATTGAACAGACGAGAAACTTTGTTAAATTATATTGGAAGTTTGCATTATTATTTGCAACATACATTGTTTATGTTTAATCCAACTGAGTTTGATGAAGTATGAGTGCAAGCCATCCATATAGAATAAGGTGACATACCCTTTAAGTTTTCAAAGAAACCATTCAAGAATTGAGAAAACAAGATTTTAAAGACAACAAACGGAAGATAAAATCAAAGTGGAAGAAATCAACACCAGTTATGAAAGGAGAAAGGACTACTTGTACTCATTGTCAGAGGGTTGGACATGATGAGTCCAAGTGTTGGAAGCTACATCCAAAACTTAAGCCCAACAAGTTCCTTAAGAAGAAGGGTGAGAAGAAAGCTAATGCTGCAATCCAACAAGACTTGGGATCTGACACAGGTGATGAACAAAAGATAACCACTATGGGTCTGACAGGTAATCCTTTTGAAGCAAGTTCTAGTTCTATGTGTTCTGTATCTTCTTCTAAATCTAATGAAGTGATTGAAGATAAGAAGAGAATTGAATTGTTTCACACAAGGATAATATCCAAACACACTAAGATTGATACATTATTTGATAGTGGAACTCAGGCAAATCTAAATCTGAGAAATTAGTAAAAAAATTGGGATTGGAAACTAATAATCATCCAAAACCTTACCCTTTAGGATGGTTAGAGGAAAACACTTAGATGCATGTCACAAAATAATGTCGGTTATGATTTGCAATCACAACTAATTTTGTTTATGAAGTTGATTTAGATGTGATTCCTTTAGACATATTTTGAGTTGTGTTGGGTAGTCCTTATCTTTATGATCAAGATGCCATATTTCATAGAAAGGAGAATAAATTCATCTTGTTAAGGATGGAATTTAATATGTTGTCACAACAGACAAGATTAAAACAAGCTTGGATTTAATCAATGTAAACTAGATGAAAAGACCAATAAGTTCAAGTAAAAATTATGTTCTCATGATTTTTAAGGAACAACCTAAATATAATATTGATGCTTTTCAAGGGTGTGATTGTCAGTTTAAGGATAATTTGGATGAAATAGTTGATTATTATAAAGAATTGTTTAAAGAACCAAAAAATCTACCTCCAAAACAGGAAATACAATATGATATTCAATTACAATCTAATGCCCCTCTTACAAATATTGCCATGTATCTTATGTCGGTCATAGAAAATGAAGAAATTAAGAAAAAAAATCAGGAATTGATTGATGAAGGCTTTATTCGACCCAGTTCTTCTCCATGTGGATCACTGATCATTCTAGTGCCTAATAAAGATGGAACTTTGAGAATGTGTGTTGATTTTAGAGCTTTAAACAAAATCACCATAAAGAACAGGTATACTCTTCCAAGAATAGATAATTTGCTTTATCAGTAAAAGAATGTGTCTACTTTAATAAATTGGATTTAATAAGTGGTTATCATCATATTAGTATTGCAGAAAATGACATATGAAAAACTACATTTAAGACTAGACGTGGGCTTTATGAATGGTTGGTTATGTCGTTTGGTTTATGCAATGCTCCAACAACTTTTATGAGGATGAATGATGTGTTTCTTCCTTTTCTTGATAATTTTGTCAAAGTCTATCTGGATGATATTCTTATTTTCATTTCATGTTTGGAAGAACATGTAAAGAATGTTAAACATGTTTTTGATGTGTTGCAAAGAGAGAAATTGTATCTCAAACTTTCTAAGTGTGAATTTGGAAAAACTTCCTTAATCTATCTTGGCTACATAGATGGAAATGGGTAGCTTAAAATAGATCCAGCTAAAATTGATGTGATAGTTAAGTGGCCAAGACCACAACATGTGACGAAAGTTAGAAGTTTCTTGGGTGTAGTTCAGTATTGGAGAAACTGATGCTAGTGGGTATGCAAAGGGTGCAATGTTATTGCAAAAAGGAAAGCCTATTTGTTTTCATTCAGAAACATTTTTTAAAGTAGTTGCAAATTATCCAACTTATGAAAAAGAACTATTTTCATTAGTAGAAAGTGTTAATAAATGGAAACATTACTTAATGGGTAAAGAAATAGAGATCATCAACCACTTCAATATTGTTAAGTTATGGTATGTTCTATGCTTATAACAGTTTACTTATTTTTCTTATTATATTCCACAGATTAGCAATCACATGTACATAAAGTAAAATGCAGATAGAACATTAAACGATCGATAGAAAACAAGCCAAGACAAGAGACACAAGATGTGGCGACTAGCCAAGGACAAACCCCACGATGTGTGGGGAAACCCTTTGATTAAATATTATTTTATCTTAAATAATTTAGTAGAGAGAAATAGTACAATAAATCTGATTTATATTAGTAGTAGCAAACCCTAGATCAGCAACATCAGCATTAGCGGCTTCATCATCAAACTAGGGCAGACGATATCTCACAAACCGACTGTCGGATCGGCTTGATTCGACCACCAAAAGTTGCCTCTTCCAGAGGAGGTTCAGATAAACCTATAGTGTAGTTTAGATGAGGATATCTTCTAGTCCATGCAGGTCAAATTTCACTTCTGCAGTTGTAGCTTCAGTTTTAGCAGCTTCCTTCAAACTAGGGCAATCGATATTTTACAAACTGTCTATCGGATTGACTTGATTCCACCACCAAAAGTTACAGATTTCAGAGGACGTTCAAATGAACCTATAGCATAGTTCAGATGAGGAGATCATCTAGTCCACGCAGGTCAAACTTTACTTCTTCAGTTGCAACTTTAGTTTCAGCAACTTCCTTCAAACTAGGGCAGTCGATATCTTACAAACCGTTCGTCGGATTGACTTTATTCCACCACCAAAAGTTGCGGCTTTAAAAGGAGGTTCAGATGAACCTACATCATAGTTTAGATGAGGAGATCTTCTATTCCACGTAGGTCAAAATTTACTTCTGCAGTTGCAGCTTCAGTTCCGGCAGCTTCCAGCTTCACATGTGTGAGGGAGAGACCCTTTTCTGCACAGTAGAGAAGAGACTCTTTTCTATGAAATAGAGAGAGAGAGATGCGATGAGATGAGTGAGTCCAAATGAGGAAAATTCCTCCTATGTTTATACACAATGTTGGTGTTTGAATAGATGCAACTGTTGGGCTTCTAAGCCTACATGAGTTGTAGGTCAGCTTGATAATAATTCCATAATAAAAAAAATTCACATCTCCATGAATACTTATCGAAATTGGATGATATTTATATCAATCCTACACTTCTTGATGAGAGGAATCTAATGAACATATTATCAGCCACGAATAAGATGACCCACATGATTTTTTTCCTTAGATTCTAATTTTAACACTCCCTCTCAACTAGGGAGAACTTCATCTGCAATCTGTCTATCGGTCTTTACTATTCATCCATCAAATGCACTGCCCTGTATAGCCTAACCCTTGCCCTGCTCTGCTCTATTCTTCCTGTTTTGCTTTGTCTTGTTCTGCACTTTACTCATCTGTATGGCTCTCCTCTGTTATGCGCTACTCTGCTTTGTTCTGTTCTGCTCTGCTTTTGTCCGAATTATGAAGAAAAAGAAATGATAGAGGATGTATCATACTGACTCAAAGTCAGTCTCAGAGTATGTACCACTAGTCCCAGACCAGTCTCAACCAACCTGAAGTCAACATCATAGTGAGTACAAATCCATAGCTCCCAGACCAGTATCATCCTCCACTGACTCAAAGCCAGTCTTAGAGTGCGTACCACTAGTCCTAGACTAGTCTCAATTGACCCGAAGTCAGCTTCATAGTAAGTACCACTCCTACCACTCGTCCTAGATTGGTATCACAGTCTCAGAGAGAGTACCACTAGTCCCAGACCAGTCTTAATCGACTCGAAGTCAGCATCATAGTATGTACCACTCTCACTAGTCCCATGCCAGTACTGCACTGACACGAAGTCAGTCTCAGAGTATGTACCACTCGTTCCAGACTAGTCTCAATTGACCCAAAGTCAGTGTCATAGTATGGTACAACTCCTACCACTGGTCCCAGACCAGTATCATTGATCCCAAATCAGTGGAGGTCATCCTAGCATATGGAGTACAGTAGATACAATGATGCGTCCATTGGTACTACTATGGTCCCTAACTTCATTTCCCTGCTCATTGATTAGATGAGATGTACTTCCCATGAGTCCCAGACTGCATGGGTAGGATGCCTTGACAGGAGAACTAATTAATCCTATGCTCACAGGAGAACACATCAATCCTACTACAATCGCCATGGAGAACACATCAATCCAGGCCACCATGGAGAACACATCAATCCAGGTCGCCATGGAGAACACATCAATCCAGGCCGCCATGGAGAACACATCAATCCAGGCCACTATGGAGAACACATCAATCCAGGCCTCACAGGAGAACACATCAATCCTGCTATAGTCACCATGGAGAACACATCAATCCTGCTACAATTGCCATGGAGAACACATCAATCTAGCC
Source organism: Pinus tabuliformis (assembly GCA_031772625.1). Taxonomy (NCBI): domain Eukaryota; kingdom Viridiplantae; phylum Streptophyta; class Pinopsida; order Pinales; family Pinaceae; genus Pinus; species Pinus tabuliformis. The sequence goes on along the minus strand of CM062820.1, from coordinate 539,500,151 downwards.
CTCACAGGAGAACACATAAATCTTGCTATAGTCACCATGGAAAACACATCAATCCAGGCCTCACAGGAGAACACATCAATCCTGCTACAATGTCGCCATGGGGTGTACATGTATACCATCAGGGGATAGTGAATTATCCTATGGTCATATTCTGCTCCAAGAAGTACCTCGCACTCCCCTGGAGCTCCCAGAGCTCAATGCATCATACACGACCCTCATCGGAGGGTCTTTGAACAACTCCAAGTTGTTCTCAGAAAGTAAGAAATTTTACTTTCCCAAGGGGTTTTGTCAGAATATCAGTGACCTGTTCATCTGTACCGATATGTTGGAGCCTTATAGCTCCCCGCTGCACCATATCTCGAATATAGTGGTATCCGATATCAATATTCTTGGAGCGATCATGAAATACGAGATTCTCTGACAAACGAATCCCACTCTGGTTGTCACAAAGGATCACGATGGTATCCAATGTAAATCCAAACAACTCATTGAAGAGCTTTTGCAACCAAACTGCCTCACAGGAGGCCATGTTGGCAGAAATATACTCTGCTTCGGCAATGCTCAATGTCACCGACTTTTGCTTCCTACTCATCCAGGATATCGAATCAGATCCCAAGGAGAAACAACACCTGGAAGTGCTCTTACGGTCCTCCACATTGCTTGCCCAATCAGCATCTGTGTATCCAAATAGTCTCACATATCCGGTAGTGTATCTTAATGCATAAGTGATAGTGCCACGAAGATATCTCAACAGATTCTTGGCACCAATCCAATGTATGTGGTGGGGTTCAACCATATGTTGACTCAATGTGTTGACTGCGAAGCATATATCTGGACAGGAGTTCACTAAGAACATTAATGCTCCGACGAGTTGTCAATACTTGGTAGCATTTCGTAAAATAGGTCCAGCAACACTACCGCTTAACTTCTTGAAGTCAAGCTCCATCAGGGTAGTTACAGGCTTCCAATCCACCATATCGAATCTTTCCAATATCTTCACCACATATTTTCCTTGAGATAGGAAAGTTTCCCCTGGCTTCTGCCACACTTCAAGTCCTAGGAAATAGTGCATCAATCCTAGGTCCTTCATTTCAAATTCAGAAACCAACTCCCTCTTACATTTGAGAATGAGAGGGTCTACACCTATTAGAAAGAGGTCATCCACATACAACACCAGTATGAGAGGTTTATCATCTACAACCTTAAAGTAAAGGTTAGGATCGGCTTCACTCCTAGTGAATCCCATCTTCATCAAGTAGCTTTTGATCCTCTCATACCTTGCTTGGGGTGCTTGCTTCAACCCATAGAGAGCCTTCTTCAACCTGCATACATGAGATTTTCGATCATAAATCTCAAATCCTTCGGGTTGCTCCATGTAGACCTCTTCTTTGATCGAGCCATGCAAGAACGTGGTCTTGACATCCATATGATGTAGGTTCCATCATTTTGAAGCGGCAAGGGCTATGATTGAGTGGATGGTCGTATATCTAGCAACAGGTGCAAATATCTCATCATAGTCTATACCTTCCTTTTGGGAGAAACCATGAGCAACAAAACGAGCCTTATACTTTTCCGTACTTCCATCTGCTGCATGCTTTATCTTGTAAAACCATTTGGAAGTAACAACTGTCTTGTCCTGGGGTCTGGGAACTACTTCCCAGACATCATTCTTCATAATAGACTCATATTCTTCGGTGATAGAATCCTTCCATACTTGATGCTTGACGGCATCTGAGAATGATGAAGGCTCATTTTGAATGATCGTGCTCATGATGGTCAAGTATCCCTGATACCTATTAGGTTTCTTACTTTCACGAAAGGTTCCTAGGGGTGCAACATGTCCTTCAGCATCATCAAGTAGCCCCTTAAGCCATGAAGGCCTCTTCCTAGAAGAGGAAGGCTCATGTGGAGGAGGATCAATCAGATCCATGGGTTCTTCTACATCAGGCATTGATTCATCATCCTTTTCTTTTGGTTCCCTGGTGTCGACTTCTTAAGAGCTCCTCAAAGTTGGAAGATTGTCCACCTTGCTGAGAGCCATATCTTCGTCAAAGGTGACATTATGACTAATCATGACTTCCCTTTGACTGGCTACATAGATTCTATAGCCTTTAGTATTTTCACCATAGCCCACAAAAATTCCCTTCTTTCTAGATGCACCCAATTTATTTCTTTTCTCTTTCGGCACATGAAAATATACAGGGCTTCCAAAAATTCTAAAATGAGAAACATCAGGCTTCTTACCGGTGAACTTTTCTTTAGGAGTCTTGGAACCCAATGCTTGATGAGGGCATCAATTTTGTACATATGTGGCAATGTTTGTAGCTTCAGCCCATAGAAACTTCGGAAGTCTTTGATCATGTAGCATGGCCTGGACAACTTCCACAATCGTACAGTTCTTCCTTTCTGCCACACCATTCTGCTCAGGAGTATGTGGTGTAGTAGTCTCCTTCTTAATGCCAGCCTCAGATATGCTTGAGTGAACCAACTGTAATATATCAAAGGTCTTGCTTTGGCTTGAGGGGAATGGTCCCCTTTTGAGCTTTCCTTCGGCACATCCTAGACATACACCTTCTTTCTCTACTCGGAATTCGGGCATCCCTATCACCATTTGTCTTACACCGAGTAGAGCTTTATAATGAAGGTGGGCAAACCTTTGATGCTAAAGTTCAGACTAAAGAGATGTGTCATAAGACATGACACCTAGAGGACTTCCATCGACCTGATATAATGAATCAACACAAAACCCAAGAGTAAAGGCATCTTTAAAATTATTTTTTGATACACGTACCTTGGCATCACTGAAGGTTACCTTGTAGCCTTTGTCTTCCACTGCCGAGATGGACACTAGGTTCTTTCAGAGGTAAGGTGCATTTAATACATCCTGGAATCTCTAGCCTTCTTGAATGCTTGTTCTCTTCCTTGATTCCCAGCTCTCCTCTTACCTTTGCTATTGAATTTGTCATTCCTTTGATTACCATCAGAGGGATTTTGATCATCATCCCGGTGTGAGTCCTTTCTTTCAGGGCACTCCCTTACATAGTGACCTTCTTTATCGTAGATGCAACATCGTACTTTTCTTCCACCCTTAGGTCCAACCTTTCCGTTTGATTTAGTCACGGAATTATTTCTTTTCTTAGCATGAGAAGGAAAGGCAGTAGGAGGACCTTTAGACATGGGAATTTCTTGCTCTTCTACCCTTGTTTCTTCTTGAATGCATTTAGCCATTAATTCCTTGTAACCAAGAATTACATGATCGTTCAGAAGAGTAGTGCTGAAGACGTACCATTCGAATGGTAATCCTCCAAGAGTCGTGAGTGCCATTTCCCTATCAGAAATAGTCTCCCCAATAGATAGGAGATCGTTATTGATCTTGTTGATTCTTAAGAAGTATGCTTGCATACTCTCATCTTCACCCTTCTTGATTTCCCTCATCTTATTTCTAAGAAACAAAACCTTGATTTGCATCATTAACTTTAAATAAACTCACTAGTCTATCATAGATTTCCTTGGAGGTGTCCAGATCAGAGATGTAGGCCACCAAGTGCTTGTTGATAGAGTCCCGAATGATCTTCTTTGTTTTGACTTCTCCATTTTTCCATTTGTTCCAGGCAGTAGCAGATGCATTTGATGGAGGCTCAACAATATTTTCTCTTACATGGTCCAACACTACTTGATCTTCTAAGGTTAGATTGATAGACATATTCCATCCATGATAGTCAGCTTTTTGACAGAGCTTGTCTTCACCTCATCTTTGATACCATGTTAATTTATGGTATGTTCTATGCTTATAATAGTTTACTTCTTTTTCTTATTATATTCCACAGATTAGCATTGATCACATGTACATAAAGTAAAGTGCAGATAGAACATTAAATGATCGACAGAAAACAAGCCATGACAAGGGACACAAGGTGTGGCGGCTAGCCAGGGGAAAACCCCATAATGTGTGGGGAAACCCTTTGATCAAATATTATTTTATCTTCAATAATTCAGAAGAGAGAAATAGTACAATAAATCTGATTTATATCAGTAGTATCAAACCCTAGATCAGCATCATTAGCATTAGCGGCTTCATCATCAAACTAGGGCAGATGATATCTCACAAATCGACTGTCGGATCAGCTTGATTACACCACCAAAATTTGCAGCTTTTAGAGGAGGTTTAGATGAACCTACATCACAATTCATATGAGCAGATATTCTAGTCCACACAGGTCAAACTTCACTTCTGCAGTTGCAGCTTTAGTTTCAGTGGCTTCCTTCAAATTAGGGCAGTCGATATCTTGCAAACCGTCCGTAGGATTGACTTGATTCCACCACCAAAAGTTGTGGCTTTCAGAGGAGTTTCAAATTAAACTACACCATTGTTCAGATGAGGAGATCTTCTAGTCCACGTAGGTCAATCTTCACTTCTACAGTTTCAACTTCAGTTTCAGCAGCTTCCTTCAAACTAGGGCAGTCGATATCTTGCAAACCGTTTGTCGGATTTACTTGATTCCACCACCAAAAGTTGCGGCCTTCAGTGCAGGTTCAAATGAACCTACAATGAAGTTTAGATGAGGAGATCTTCTATTCTACATAGGTCAAACTTTACTTCTACAGTTGCAGCTTTAGTTTTGGCAACTTCCGGCTTCACATGTGTGAGGGAGAGACCCTTTTCTGCGCATTAGAGAAGAGAATCTTTTAAGCACAGTAGAGAGAGAGAGAGATATGTGATGAGATGAGTGAGTCCAAATGAGGAAAATTCATCCTATATTTATACACAATGTTGGTGTTTGAATAGATGCGACTGTTGGGCTTTTGAGCCTACATGAGTTGTAGGTTGGCTTGATAATAATTCCATAATAAAAATAAATTCATATCTCCATGAATACTTATCGGAATCAGATGATCTTTATATCAATATTACACCTCTTGATGAGAGGAATCTAATGAACATATTATCAGCCATGAATAAGATGACCCATGTGAAGTTTTTCCCTAGTTTCCAATTTTAACAAATACCTTCAATCTCAAACTAAGTTGCAACAATCTCGACATTATAGATGGATGGTTATTTTGCAGCAGTTCCACTTAGTGATTAAGTATAAGAAAGGTAGCACAAATAAAGTAGTTGATATGTGATGGAGGAGCATCTAGACTTAGGCAACAATGTGATTGTGTGTTCACATGTTGTGGCTAACAAGGATTGGAGAGAAAAATTGATTATTATTTTTCTTATTAATTGCTAATTGTGTAGTAGTTAGTTTGTTGTCAAATTCTGGATAAAATAGGAATAAATGGCAAGTTGATCCTCCCTATGGGGAGATCAAGCCAAATAGATCAGATCATTAAGTTAGGATAAGATTTGGTTTCTAAAAATAGTAAACTCCTTCATTTGTCGAAGGAGGCTCTTAGTTGGTGATTGGTTTTCTTATTGTAATGTCGAGTGAGGAGAGACAGAGAGACAGAGTAGAGAGAGTGAAAAATCAAGCTATCGAGATCTAGATGGGATAAGACCCACTTTCATGAATAAAAATCTGGTTTTTTTTATTAGGTACAAACCTCAGTTTTAGTTCAGCCTATCATCCTCAGACGGATGGGAAAACTGAACTGGTGAACATGAGCTTGGGAAACATATTAAGGAGTTTGATTTATAAGAATCCAAAATAGTGGGATTTGGCGCTTGCTCAAGATGAATTTTCTTACAATGACACTCCTAACCAAAGTACCAAAATGAGTCCATTTCATATTTTTTTTGGAATGCACCCAAGAGGAGTATATGACATTAGATATTTGGGAAACAAGGAAACCAGGACTGCAAAGGCTAAAGAATTTGTGAAACAAATGTAGAAACTGGAGGAAGATGTCAAGAAAAAGTTATAGGAAAGAAATAGGAGGTATAAACAAAGGGCTAATGAGGAGAGGACATAAAAGAAGTTTCAAGTGGGTTATTTAGTTATGGTTTACCTAGGGAAGGAAATATTTCTTGTCAGGACGTATAACAAATTGAAAATGAAAAAGATAGGGACATGCAGAATTTTGAGGAAGTTTTCCTATAATGGTTATGAGATTAAGCTGCCGGAAGGAATTGGCATATATCCTATCTTTAATATTGCAGACTTGTACCCGTACAAGGAAATAGAGGAAAAATCATAAGATAAGCCTTTAGAAGAGGAGGTTAAGATTCTAAATTGGGAGGAATAGATGCCAAAGACAACAAAGAAGGAAGTAGAAGCCATTCTCAAGAAAAGAGCAACAAAGAAGACTAGGGGCGAAACATATTATCAATATCTAGTCAAATGGAAGTGACAACCAGTTGAGGATGCTAAGTGGATGACAACAGTAGAGCTAAAAAGATACCAAGTGAACCCTGATGATTTGATAGAATAGTATTTTTATTCCCTGGGAGTATGATGCAGGAGCATGTAGACTTAGCCAACAATGTGATTGTGTGTTGACATGTTGTGGCTAACAAGGATTGGAGAGAAAAAATGATTGTTAATTTTCTTATTAATTGTTAATTGTGGTAGTTAGTTTGTTGTCAAATTCTAGATAAAATAAGAATAAATGGCAAGTTGATCCTCCCCGCGAGGAGATCAATCTAAATAGATCAGATCATTAAGTTAGGATAGGATTTGGTTGCTAAAAATAGTAAACTCCTTCATTTGTCGAAGGAGGTTGTTAGTTAGTCATTTGTTTTCTGATTGTAATCTCGAGTGAGGAGAGACAAAGAGATAGAGTAGGGAGAGTGAAAATTCAAGCCATTGAGGGCCAAATGGGATAAGACCCACTTTCATGAATAAAACTCTATTTTTTATTGGGTATCAGAAGATTTCTGTTGATTTTGATCATGGAGTAGTTTTGTTGGGTTGTTGATGACAGTCAAATGTTGTGACAAAGTGAATCCATACGCACAGGATCAAGATCTGGCTCGATCACAGTCAAGAAGTTATTCCTTCTCACAACCATGAGTTTGCTGAGCATTGATTTGATGGTAACCTTCACGATTTTATTCCCAATCCTATAGATCATGCCTCAACAATTTGACAAAGGAGGAATCACAGAAAAACAAAAATCTAGAAAAAATCTGTTAAATCACATTCCTGAGCTCAGTGTTGAGCTTTTCCTTCTCGCACTACGTTTTTGTTAGTTGGTGTTGTGCTTCCCCTCTTTGCACTACCTTTTGCCTGAAATTGCTGTGTTTTTGTGTATAACATTGGGCTTTTGTCACAGACCTACTAATTTATTTTCCTCACACTAGAGAGTCCTCAAATCACCTTCATTGATGTAGGTTGTCCTCTTTGCGATCCACCTATAGTTTCAATATATTTTGGGTTTTTCTGAGCTTTGTTTTAGGTATTTGTGAATACAATATCGTAGGCTATAGTGGTCCTTTAAGCTGGTTCTACATCAATATGTTGTCATGACCTTATTTGAATCCTTTAGTTATTATTCAAAATAGTTCTTTAGCACATGCAAGTTATATTGAACAATATGCTGAAGATACTGATTTCAAAGATCTTTATGAATCACTAACTCATGGTGCTCAGGTGGAAGAATTGAATTACCATGTTCATGACAGGTTACTGTATCATCTTGGCAAGTTGTGCATACCGCAGGGAGAAAGAGTGCATATGATCAGGGAAGCAAATTCTTCTCTTGTCGCAGGGAATTTTGGTGTAAGTAAGACAGTGGCACAATTACAAAGATACTGTTATTGGCCTCAAATGAATGAAACAATTGCTCAGCACATTAAAGGTTGTGTCATGTGTTCCACAAGTAAACCAAACAACATAAAGTTTAGTTTGTATATGCCACTTCATGTTCCTCCTAGGCAGTGGGATAGTATATCTATGGATTTTGTAGGAGGACTTCCTATGTCTAGAAAAGGGAATGATTATTTATATGTTGTGGTTGATAGATTTAGTAAAATATGTATTCTTGTTCCATGTAAAAAGAAAGTTACTACTGAACAGACTGCACATATGTTCTTTTCAAATGTATGGGTTCATTTTGGGTTACCTACTTCCATCATTTCAGATCGGGACTCTCATTTCATGGGAGAGATTTGGTTCACTTTGTGGGGACTCATGGAAACTAAGCTGAGAAAGAGCATAGCTTTTCATCCACAAACAGACGGTGAAACAAAGGTGGTAAATAGAATAGTGGTACATCTTCTTAGAGACTATTTTTGCAAACATCCTAAGTTGTGGGATGAATCTTTACACTATTTCCAACATGCTTACAACCGAGCTTGGCATTCTTCTACAAGTAAATCTCCTTTTGAAACATGTTTTGGATATCTGCCGAAATCACCAATGGAATTCTTGTTTGGTGACAAAGCTTAGGAGGGTGGACATGGAGATTATGACAAAGCAATCAAGTTCATTCAAAAAATCTAGATGATTCATGAACCAATGCAGGATCAATTGGAGAAAAGTCAAGCCAGGTACAAAATGCGCCATGATAAGAATCAGGTGGATCATCACTTTCAAGTTGGTGATCAAGTATGGCTACACATTAGAAAAGAAAGGATGAAAGGTGAAGGTAAAAATTTGAAACCGATGTGGTATGGACCTTTTGAAATTGTTGAAAATATTGGGCACAATGCATTCTGGTTAAGTTTTCCTCCATACATGCACATATATTCAGTTGTAAATGTTGAACATTTAAAGTTGTATGAACCTCCTATGATCATGGATCTAGAGGAGAATGTTGAAATTCCAACTATGGATGATTTTGCACCTGAATACATGACTGAGTTGCATGAAGATATTATATTGGATAGGAAAGTCTGCACTTCCAGGTGTGGAGATGTTGAATATCTTTGAGTGGGACTCAAAGGCATGAATCAAAGCAACACAAGTCGGATGGTGATTAGAAGGGTGAGGGAGTTGTACCCTCACCTTATATCTGCTTAAAACCAAACTTTTGGTGGTCTAAAATATTACAGCGGAGAGGAATGATCTAGGAGGACCCTTGAAATGCTCGAAAATTTTCTATCCCAAATCATCCTGGAACTAGCATCAAGTCGTAGTTTTTTTCATGCTGATTCTGGCGATATATTTGGTTTCTCAAATGGGCTCCATATGATAAAAATAAATACCGCTGAAGTTTTGAAGGAACAGGAAAAAAAATGTGTCTTGCACGGGACAGGTGTCAGTCAACAATCAGTGGACATCAGGTCAATGGGCAGTCTAGTCAACAGTGGTGGGGGTGCAGAGGGGGAGCTCTAGGGCTCGACCCCATGACCTCTCCAAATCTATCACAAAACATTTACCAACACTCCATGTGTTGTGTTTATAGATCATGGAAAATAAAATATATATAAAGTTTATTGATTTCAGTGTTTGGGGGAGGAATTGGTGGAGCCCACTAGGATTGGTGGCCCCACCAAGCCCACAATTGTTTTGGCATCAGATAAGTAAAGATGGCGGAGTTTCCAAACTTGGAGCGGAATAACATTAAAGGTGCATTATTTAAATTAAGGTTGATTTTTTAAAATTATAGTTGCAGCATCGTCGGCATGGTCAAGGGTTACATTAATGTTTTTTGGTTGATTCTTCCATGGGGTGCCATACCATTTCATCGCCAAGTCGAAAACCGCCAAGAGTAGTTGTCATATGCCATGAAGATTAATAAATCTTGGTCCAATGTTTGATGAAGAAGGATTAAAACCTCCAAACTATATATTAAATTAAAACACCGAACCCGAATTCAAGAAGGGGCATGATTTTAACATAAAGTCCAAATTTGGGCTTTTGGTTATGAAAACTTTAATAAAAGACATGCACCAAGAAGGTTCATTTGTCCACCAAAGTAGTTGTTAAAACAAACCAGTCTCTTTGCCAAACTGAGTCCATGAGATTCGAACTGCCTACCTGCTGAGTGCTTTTTAAAAGGCTAACCAGTGCACTAGTGGTTTGGAGGTGCTTTGAGAGTTGTAGAATAGGCTTTTGTATGCAGGAGCAGAAAGTTCATTTAAGTGTAGCTTGGTCATCCTTCAACCAAATTGGGAATGGAGATATGTGAAGGAAAGCTAAGACAAAGATATTTCTATTTACAATGATCAGTAGTGCCTGTGTGCAATAATTAGTTGGTAATTTTTGAATGTAAATAAACCCTTGGATCATTTCCTAATAAAACAAACGCCCATTTGGAAGCGGACTCGGAGACGTAGTCTAGGAGGGACGAAATCTGTCAACAATTTGTTGTGTTTTCTTCTCTTTATGTTGTTCTATTATTTGTTTCTCTTAAGTTTATGTTTATGGAATATTAATCATCAATTTCCCTCTTTCATTAATCATCAAGAAACCTTAGTTAAATGTCGGTTAAGTTGCACAAATAATAAATCCTGTGTCATTTTTCAGATCATATACTCTGGTATCAGAGTAGGTTGATCATGATTAAACAAGATTTTTTCCAATGTGAATGTTGACTAGATCCAAATTGTAACGTGGAGAAGGGAAACTTGAAGAGGCCAATCTAGACATTTGAAAGATGAAATTCATTCGAAAGATGGCAGGTGAAAATGAAGGAGAACTTCTTGAGCCTAAGTCTGATGAGCAATTTCAATAGATGTTCGTTAATATGCAATGGATGATTGAAGAACTTTATGAAGACAAGAAGACCAAAGATGCAACATCATCTTCGAAGAGTAAGAAGCAGAAACAGGGCGAGGAGAAAACTAATGGTAATTAACCTCCTTCTCCTCCATCTTCATCTTCTTCTTCTTCTCATGATTCAAGTTCAGATTCTGAATCCAAGAAGAAACATAAGAAATATCCTTTTTGGAATCTTGATGTTAAGTTGAATTGTCGAAATATAATGGTGAATTGAATCCTGAAAATTTAGATAACTGGATTAGACAAATTGAAGTTTATTGTACAATTCAAAATATTGATGATGATTCTGCGAAAATTCAGTTAACTACACTTAGAATGGGGGAACAACTTTGATTTGGTGGGAGAATAAAACTCAGTAAGATTTAAAGCATAAAGGAAAAATGATCTCTTCCTGGTCTAAGCTTATTAAAGCTCTTAGAAAGAAGTTCCATCGTTTAGGATATCTGCAAAAGGTTGTAATAGAATGGAAACACTTGAGGTAGGGTAAAGGACAGAGTGTGCAAGAGTTTACACATGAGTTTAGGAAAAAGGATTTAGCACTTGATATTCCATTGAACACATGGGAAAATTTGTTACAGTATATTGGAAGTTTGCATTCTTATTTGCAACATAAATTGTTTATGTCTAATCCAACTAACTTTGATGAAGTATGTGTGCAAACCATTCATATTGAATCAGGTGGCAGACCTTTTTAGTTTTCAAAGAAACCATTCAATCATTCAAAAAATAAATATTCTAAAGGGAGAAAATGGAAGAGAAAATCAAAGGGGAAGAAATCGACAACAACTACGAAAGAAGGAGAAAGGCCTACTTTTACTCATTGTCAGAGGGTTGGACATGATGAGTCGAAGTGTTGGAAGCTACATCCAAAACTTAAGCCCAATAAGTTCCTTAAGAAGAAAGGTGAGAAGAAAGCTAATGTTGCAATCCAGCATGTTTTGGGATCCGACTTCAGTGATGAACAAAATATAACAGTTATCGGTCTGATGGGTAATCCTTCTTAAGCAAGTTCTAGTTCTACTTGTTTTGTATCTTCTTCTAAATCTAATGAAGTGATTGAAGATAAGAAGAGGATTGAATTGTTTCACATAAGGATAATACCCAAACACACTAAGATTGATACATTATTTGATAGTGGATCACAGGAAAATATAATATCTAAGAAATTAGTAAAAAAATTGGGATTGGAAACTAAGAATCATCTAAAACCTTACCCTTTAGGATGGTTAAAGGAAAATGCTTAGATGTATGTCACAAAATAGTGTCGGTTAAGATTTGCAATCACAACTAATTTTGTTGATGAAGTTGATTTAGATGTGATTCCTTTAGACATATGTGGAGTTGTGTTTGGTAGTCCTTATCTTTATGATTGAGATGCTATATTTCATAGAAAGGAGAATAAATATCATCTTGTTAAGGATGGAATTGAATATGTTGTTAGGGCATATAAGATTAAAAAAATCTTCGATTTAATCAATATAAGTGAGATGAAAAGACTCATAAGTCCAAGTAAAAAGTATGTTCTCATGTTTGTTAAGGAACAACTTAAAGATAAGATTGATTATTTTCAAGGGCGTGATTCTCAGTTTAAGGATAAGTTGGTTGAAATAGTTGATTCTTATAAAGAATTGTTTAAACAACCAAAAATTCTACCTCCAAAATGGGAAATACAACATGAGATACAATTACAATCCGATGCCCCTCTTCCAAATATTGGCATGTATCATATGTCGGTCATAGAAAATGAAGAAATTAAGAAAAAAAAATCAGGGATTGATTGATAAAGGCTTTATTAGACCCATTTCTTGTCCATGTGGATCACTGATCATTTTAGTTCCTAAGAAAGATGAAACTTGGAGAATTTGTGTTCATTTTAGAGCTTTAAACAAAATCACCATAAAGAACAGGTATCCTCTTCGAAGAATAGATGATTTGTTTGATGAGTTAAAAAATGTTGTCTACTTTACTAAACTGGATTTAAGAAGTGGTTATCATCATATTCATATTGTAGAAAATGACATATGGAAAATTGCATTTAAGACTAGACAAGGAATTTATGAATGGTTGGTTATGCCGTTTGGTTTATGCAATGCTCCAACAACTTTTATGAGAGTGATGAATGATGTGTTTCATCCTTTACTTGATAAGTTTTTCATAGTCTATCTTGATGATATTCTAATTTTCAGTTCAAGTTTGGAAGAACATGTAAATCATGTTAAATAGGTTTTTGATGTGTCATAAAGAGAGAAACTATATTTCAAACTTTCTAAGTGTGAAATTGGAAAAACTTCCTTAATCCATCTTGTTTACATAGTTGGAAATGAGCAGCTTAAAATAGATCTAGCTAAAATTGATGTCGTAGATAAGTTTCCAAGACCACAAAATGTGACAGAAGTTAGAAGTTTCTTGGGTGCAGTTCATTATTGGAGGAAATTTATTCCTCATTTATATTTTATTGCATCACCACTTCATGATTTAACAAGTTCTAAAGTTCCTTTTGAGTGGGGAGGAAAACAAAAAAAATCATTTGATACTTTAAAGCAGAAAATTGTGAGAGATCCAATCTTAGCATTACAAGACCTTCAACAACCATTTGAAATAGAAACTGATGCTAGTTGGTATGCAATGGGTGCAGTTTTATTGAAAAAAGGAAAGGCTATTTGTTTTCATTCAGAAATTTTTTCTAAAATAGTTGCAAATTATCCAACTTATGACAAAAAATTGTTTGCATTAGTAGAAAGTGTTAACAAATGGAATGATTACTTAATGGGTAAATAAATAGTGATTCACATAGATCATCGACCACTTCAATACCTTCAATATCAAACTAAGTTGCAACAACCTCAACATTATAGATGGGTGGGTTTTTTGCAACAGTTCCACTTAGTGATTAAGTATAATAAAGGTAGCACAAATAAAGTAGTTGATATGTTGTCACGACCTTCTTTGAATGCTTCAGTTATTCTTTAAAACAATTATTTAGCGCATGTTGTTCGAAATAATACTGGGGGGTGAATCAGTATTAGTAACTCAATATTTTTTTATTTCCATAGGAATATTTTTATATGCTACTTTAGCTAAGTGAACTAGTGTGTACACGTGACTGTTATTAAAGAAACTAGCATATATGCAGAGAACTTTTGATTTACCCAATTTATCATGTATTGAACTTTAACAAGTATGTCAGATATTAATTATATAGTGCAGTAAAAATAGAATAAAGCATAAGAATCACACATGAACACCAAGATATAAGGTGGAAACCCAATGTGGGTAAAAACCACATGTTGTTGTCATCTTTGTCTTCTTTTAATAATAAGAAAATTTTGTTTACAATTTTGTACTAGTTCAGACTTATACCAGTACACAGGCTTTGACCTACAGAAGGCTGCTACCTTCTCTCATTTTCTAGCTACTACTGGAAGGGAGCTACAATCCCCTAGCTCTCGTACTAGTCGATATGTTTACTAGTACATTGGTGCTGACCTAGAGAAGGCTACAACCTTCTCTCTTCCTCCAGGGACCACGTTTCATAAATTTTCAAACTGGATCCATCAACAACATCATAACTGAAATTCAATCATCAAATAAATCTGCATCAACCAATCACCTTTTGAACCAACCACAACCGAATCAATCAATCACTTTGAAAACCCATCAATCTGATCATTCAAAATACTGTCACCAGAAACCAAGACAGAACCCAGAACACTGCAACAGCAAACAGAAGCAACTAAAACATATTTTATAAGCTATACGCTACTTCCATTTTTCGAACCTGTGTGTATACTTTCTTTTCCCAAAGCCAACCAACGTGTATATCTGCAAATATAAAATCAGAGTTCTGCAGCTATTCCAGACTTTAGTTATACCTAGATCATCTCATTTACAAAATAATATGTGCGTCAGTATTCAGATCTAGAATATACATGAGCAAAAAAACATGATGATAGTTCATTTTACGCCTTAAAATACCGATCCATCATTAGATCTAATCCCTCATCATCCGCTAAGGTTCATCCTTGGTTTAGATCCAGCACTGCACCATAACCCAATAACCGGCATACTAGATCTCACAATTCGTCAGATATTTGATACTTGCACACCTTGGCCTAATGATCTTCTCCTCCTTTTATAGTTTGTAGGACTTTCTCAATACCATGGACCAAAACCACTTAGGACCAACACCTTGGACCAATACCATGGATCAAAATACCATGGACCAAATACCTCAGACCAGAAACTTAGTTTTCCAAGGTATATGCGATTTTCCTTCTGTGAAAGTGCGTGTGTACGTATACGTGACTTGTATATAATGAACATGCATGTATACGCAACTTGGTCAATGGTTAAATTGCATATACCTCTCTTTATTCATTATGTGAAGACTGATCTGTAATTATTTTGTTGTTTACCTGCTATACTATGATCTTTCATTTGAGTGAGTTGCCATCAAGGACAATACCTGTATCATAATGCCAACAATCTCATGGCAAAAACCACACCAAAACTACACCAAATCACTCTCCCCCTTTGACATCAAGGGAAAAGGGTCATGCTCCCCCTGAAATCTCTGATATGTTGAAGTGTGTTGATTGAGCTCCCATGATCGAGTCCATGCTCCCCCGAAGCACAAGCAAAGTCTGCACAAAGATGTTCTAAAGAATAATATGACTCTATACATACATCACCAATGACCTTCCTATCACCAATGACTCATACATACATCCATATCCCAACCAAGTGGGGATATACCAAATTTGACTCATCCACCCAACCAAGTGGGGATGTACCAATTGTTTCTACATGACAAAAAAAAAGAAACATTACATCATCCATCCCATGTATAGTGGGGTTACAAATTAGGTCTTTTAAAGACCTTTACATTAAATGATATACATGATATATGTAACAGAGACCAAATATCAAGACCATGATAGTCATCAACAACTATCATATGATCTGCACCATCAACAACATCTGTCAACAACATCCAGACCAACAACTTGTATATGTCCATCATTAGTTTCGAAAATATCATCAACTTGTGAAAAAGTATGTCGGCATATATCAATTCATCCTCTTCATCTCATCAAGATCAACTTGCTTCATTCCCTTATCATCATAAAGTAAGAACTCATTAGGTACCAAAGAATTCTAGTCATAATGCCAACAATGCTTTAGTAGAAGCATACCATGTTCTCCCCCTGAACCTGTTCCACATGTCCATTGTCAAATTTGATCATTGCATATGTCAGTAAGAGATATCAAAGCATCATCTTTAATCAGATATACATCAAGTTATCAACAACTTTATGAGGACCAATATATTTTCATATGTTATCAAAAAATTGTAACCATCATCAAACAGAGCAGATAATTGGTAGAACCATAGCAGACCCCTTTTTTCTGAGTCTGGCTGACTGCTTTTCTTCAAACCAACATATATGTGATTGTTCCCATAGAAACTCGCGTATGTACGCGACTACGCTTCATGAAACTCACGTATAACCACCTTTCTCTGAAAAAAATTGGATTTAACAGCAGGATGATGTAGCAACTACTCCCAGCTTTTGTCTGATATATTCAAATCTCTCTCTGGGCAGTGGTTTAGTGAATATATCAGCAACCTGTTCTTTGGAGGGAACATACTCCAATTTAACCTTTTGTTCAAGCACTTGTTCACGTAGGAAATGATATTTTATGGGTATGTGATTTGTCTTGGAGTCCATGACTGGATTCTTTGAAATACTGATGGGACTTGTATTATCACATAGAATGGAGATGGGTGGAGTACATGTGATATGAATATCTTGCAAGGTTTTCATCATCAAAAGTAGTTGTGTGTAGCAAGATGCAGCAGCCACGTATTCTGCTTCAGCTGTAGATAATGCAATTGAAATTTGTTTCTTGCTGAACCAAGACACTAACCCGGAACCCATATGGAATGCACCACCACTAGTGCTTTTTCTATCATCAACACTTCTTGCCCAATATGCATATGTATATGCATGAAGTGTAAGATCTGTATCTCTAAGATACCATAAAACAAAGTTCTGTGTTCCTTGAAGATATTTGAAAATCCTTTTGACTGCCTGAATGTGTGATTCCTTTGGTTTTGCTTGGAATCTTCCAACTATTCCCACTGCATGCATGATGTCCGGTCAGGTATGTGTTAGAGAAAGCAGACTTCCAATCATGGATTTGTAAGTTGGTTGATGTTCTACTGCTGATTCATCATTTGAGCTAAGACTACATCCTGTTACCAATGGGGTACATATTGGTTTAGAATCTTCCATGTCGTACATTTTCAAGATTTGTTTGAGATATTTGGTTTGTGAGAGAAAAATACCATCTTTATTTTGTTGAACTTGTAGACTAAGAAAATAGGTAAGGTCACCAAGCAAGGACATTTCAAATTCTTTCTACATTATTGAAGCAAAATTGTGACTCATGGACTCTTCATTGCTACCAAAAATGATGTCATCAACATAAACAACAATTATTAGCAATTTACCAGTGTCAATCTTTTTATATAGATTGCTATCTGTTGACCACTTTGAAAAACCTTGTTGGTGGAGATATTTGTCAAGACGATAATACCAGGCCCTTGGAGCCTGTTTTAGACTATAGAGAGCCTTTCTGAGTTTTCATACAAGTTTTGCATTATTTCCAAGAATGAATCCTTCTGGTTGTTGAATATATACTTCTTCTTCTAAGTCTCATTTAAGAAAGGCAGATTTACATCCATTTGGTATACTTTGAATTCCTGAAAACTAGAAAGAGAAAGAAACATTCTTATGGCTTCAATTCTAGCAACAGGTGCAAAAATTTCTTCAAAATATATATTTTCTTGTTGAGCATATCCTTTACAAACAAGTCTGGCCTTGTTTCTAATAACTTCTCCATTTTCGTTCAGGTTGTTTTTGAATATCCAGTTAGTTCCTATGATATTCTTATCATGAGGTCTAGGAACTAATTCCCAAGTATTATTATTTTCAATTTTCTCAAGTTCTTCATTCATGGCCTTGACCCAACATTCATCTCTGCATGCTTCATTTACATTTTGAGGTTCAGTGGAAGATAGTAATGCTAGATAGCTTGAGGCTTTGGTAATAGTTCTTCTTGTTTGCACACCTACCCCTTTTTCCCCTAGAATTTGAGTTATTGGATGATTTTTTTGAACATACCTGGATGGAGTCTTTTCTTCTACCGTTATCTCTTCTTTTGGTGCTTCATTGGTTTCTTCTTCAGAATCAGTGTGATTTGATGTGGGAAAATGATCCTCATCTTCTTCATAATCTTTGTTTTTATCTATTTTGGATTTTTTCATGCTTCATCAACCACAATATCAATACTTTCAATAATTTTCCCAATTATTTTATTGTAACATCCTTTACTTCAGGAAGAGTAGCCAAGAAGAATACCTTCATCTACTTTGGGTTCAAATGTACCAAGTTTTTCATCAGTCCTTTTGCTGTCACATTTTCTTTCAAAAACTTTGAAGTATTTTAAAGTAGGAGTCTTACCATACCAAAGTTCATGTGGAGTTTAAGTGCTGTTTACCTGAACATTTTCTTGGTTGAGAATGGTGATGGTGGCGAATGCAGCATCACCCAGAAGGTTGCAGGAGTTCCAGATTCATCTAGCATAGCCCAAGCCATTTGTTGAATAGTTCTGTTCATCCTTTCTACCACTCCATTTTGCTGAGGAGTCCTTGCGGTGGAGAACTACCTTTTTATTCCATGTTGTTCACAAAAGTCAAAGAATTCATCTGAGGTAAATTCCCCTCCTCAATCAGATATGAGGTATTTGATTTTCTGATCTGATTCATTTTCAACCAAAGTTTTGAAGGCTTTGAGCTTTTCAAATGCTTAATCTTTATGCTTTAGAAGACCTATTCAACACATTCTGGAAAAATCATCAATGAACAATATAAATTTTTCTTCTCCACGAGGTGAATTTTTCCTTGATGGTCCACATAAATCAGTATGAACAAGTTCAAAAGGCTTACTAGCTGACCCTTCCTTTTCAATGAAGTGAGATTTGGTTTTCTTAATGAATTGACATGATTTTCATATAGTAATTTTAGGAATGTTGATATATGGAAGATCACGAACAACCTAGAATCTACATGCTTTTCTTATTTGAAAAAAGCTTAGATGTCCCAATATTCTGTGCCATAGCCATTTTTCATCATTTTTGCTTAGATAACACTATTGTTGTCCTGCCTTGAGTATGTATAAGTTGTTTGGAGTTCTTATACCTTTGATCACGGTTTCTTATGTATCAAGCTCATGAACAACACATCCATTTGATCTGAACACCACTTCATTTCCTTGATCACACATTTGACTCACACTCAACAGGTTATGCTTTAGACAATCAACATACATAACATTCCTAGCTTTAACTTTTTATTTCAAGAAAACATAGCCTTTAACTTTTATGATAGCAGGAGTGTCGTTCCCAAATGAGACATTATTTTCCTTTTCTAAGGCATTATATGAGTGTAGTTTTCCTTTGTCACCTATCATGTGTTTTGAGCATACACTATCGATGTACCATTGGTTTTCTTGTCCTTATGTATACAAGGCTATACCAAATCTTTCTATTTGCGATTCTTTATTTCTCCATATTTTGGGATTTAATTGAGTTTTCTCCTTTTGAGATATTTGCCGAAATTTACTCCTGCATTCAGATTCTTCATGGCCAAAGTTGTTACAGATTGAGCATTCTATTTCATTTTCAAGAAGAGAAAAGTTATTATAGGAACTTTTCTTTATCCCTGTCACATTCCTTTGATTTCATGCTTCTTTACTCATGATGGTTTTGTAAGCAACACATTGAGCAGCTTTGTGTCCAAAATTATGACATGAGAAACATTGACCATTGAAGAAGTTCCTGCAATTATCGAATCTATTGATCTGGTGATTGTAGTTTCTGTTCATCTTTGAAACAAATTGAGTATGATTTACCTGAGGTTGGTTGTGAATTTTGTTCATCCTTGGAGCAAATTGAGCTTGATTTACTTGGTGATCTGCTTTATGCCTTTTCTGACGATTGCCATACTGTTAACTGTTCTTAGCTGCATCAAGATCAAGATAGCTTTTAGTGGAGGTTGATGGATTTTTTGATTGAGGTGATTCTTCAGTATATCAAAGACCTATCTTTATCAGAGGAGAATGTTGCACTTTGATAATTTCATCTAAGGTTTCTGATCCTTTAGTAAATCTGAGATTGAGAGATTTTTCTTTCTCAAGATCCTTTCTTAGACCCACAATTTCACATTCCAGTTTTTCATTTTGATTTTTTCTTTCAGGAAGTTGATTAATCAAGGTATCTATAATCATATTATTTTCTTCTAAACAAAATTTGAGTTTAGAGATTTCTTCATGAAGTTCATTTTCTTCTAAAGCATCCAAAAATTTATCATCTTCATAAGCCATTAGAAGTCTATAGTCATTACTATCTTCATCTTCATCACTATTTGATAATCCATTGCTATCTTCATGAGTATAGTAGCTCTTTTTACTTACACTTTGTTTTCTATTCCATTTGGCAGATTCATTCCCTTTATCATATTTATCTTTATGAGGACATTTGGTAGCATAATGACCGACTCTAGCACAGGCAAAACATTTGAAAGGTAGTTTACCTCTAAATATTCCAGAACCCCATTGAAGCTTCTTGACAAAGATTAATTCATCTTCTTCTTCTGAAATATGTCCTGATTCATTGAATTCTTTTTTTCCTTTTGCTGAAGCTTTAAATGTGGCTTCTCTCATATCTGATGGGCCACCTTTTCTCATCTCAAAGGCAGTTAAGATTCTATGAAGTTGTGTCATAGTAATAGTTTGTAGATCCTGTTTTTCTTCTATGGCAGATACTTTAAATTTGATTCAAATTTAGCAGACAAGGATCTTAAAACTTTCTCAACTAAGGTAACTTCCTTTATCTCTTCACCCGGATTTTTCATGCAATTAACAACCTCATATATATATATATACGAAGAAACTGGAAATACTTTCATCATTGTGCATCTTAAGAGTTTCATATTAAATTTTGAGAGTTTGCAGTTTAGCACGTTTTACCTGAGAGTCTCCTTCATAGCTTAGAACCATTTTGTCCCATATTTCTTTGGCTGATTTGAGCTACATAACTTTGACAAAATCTGATTGTGATAGGCTTCCCAACAATGTATTGATAGCCTTGGCATTGGTTTCATATTGCTTTTTACCTGCCGTATCTGTAGCAATTGCTGATGGAAATGTATATTGTCCTTCCACAATTTCCCAGACATATGTTCCAAGTGATTGAAGGTAGGTTGTGGTTCTTATATTCTAATAAGAAAAGTTGCTCCCATCAAAGATTGGCAGTTTGATGGATCCGTCGCTTTCTTGATTATTCATGATGATCGATCTTCCTTCAGGCAATCAAGCTTCTTTTAAAGGACCTGCTCCGATACCAATTGTTGGAAATAATACTGTGGGGGGGGGTGAATCAGTATTAGTAACTCAATAATTTTTCATTTCCATAGGCATATTTGTATACACTACTTTAGCTAAGTGAACCAATGTGTACACGCGACTGTTATTAAAGCAACCAACGTATATGCAAAGAACTTTTGATTTACCCAATTTATCATGTATTGAACTTTAACCAGTATGTTAGATATTAATTAGACAGTGCAGTAAAAATAGAATAAAGCATAAGCATCAAACATGAACACCAAGATATAAGGTGGAAACCCAATGTGGGTAAAAACCACCTGCTGCTTTTGTCTCTCTCTTCTTTTAATAATAAGAAAATTCTGTTTATAATTTTGTACTGGTGTAGACTTATACCAGTATGTAGGCTTCGACCTGAAGAAGGCTACAACCTTCTCTTGTTTTCTAGCTACTACTGGAAGGGAGCTACAACCCCCTAGCTCTTGTACTAGCCGATATGTTTACTAGTATGTAGGTTCCGACCTAGAGAAGGCTACAACCTTTTATCTTCCTCCAGGGACCACGTTTCATAATTTTTCAGACTGGATCCATCAACAACATCATAACTGAAATTCAATCATCAAATAAATCTACATCAACCATACACTTTTTGAACCAACCATAGCCGAATCAATCAATCACTTTGATAATCCATCAATCTGATCATTCATAATACTCTCACCAGAATATAATAACCAAAACCCAAGCCAGAACCCAGAACACTGCAACAACAAACAAAAGCAACTAAAACATATTTTATAAGGTATACGCTACTTCCATTTGTTGAACCTGCGTGTATATGTGATTTTCTCAAAGCCAACCAGCGTATATATCTACAAATATAAAATCAGACTTCTGCAGCTATTCTAGACTTTAGTTATACCCAGATCATCTCATTTACAGAATAATATATGCGTCAGTATTCAGATCTAGAATATACATGGGAAAAAACACATAATGATAGTTCATTTTACGCCTTAAAATCCCGATCCATCATTAGATCTAATCCCTCATCATCCGCTAAGGTTCATCCTTGGTTCAGATCCAACACTGCACTATAACCCAATAACCTGCATACTAGATCTCACAATTCATCAGATATTCGATACTTCCACACCTTGGCCTAATGATCTTCTCCTCCTTTTATAGTTTGTAGGCCTTTCTCAATACCATGGACCAAAACCACTTAGGACCAATACCTTGGACCAAATTCCTGGGGTCGATACCTTGGACCAGATACCTTGGACCAATACCATGGATCAAAATACCATGGACCAAATACCTCGGACCAGATACCTTGGACCAATACTATGGATCAAAATACCATGGACCAAATACCTCGGACCAGAAACTTAGTTTTCCAAGGTATACACGCTTTTCCTTTCGTGAAAGTGCATGTGTACATATACGCGACTTGTATATAGTGAACCTGTGTGTATACGCAGCTTGGTCAATGGTTAACCTGCTTATTCCTCTCTTTCTTCATTCTATGAAGACTGATCTATAATTCTTTTGTTGTTTACCGGCTATACTGTGATCTTTCATTTGAGTGATTTTCCATCAATGACAATACCTGTATCATAATGCCAACACATGCAAATTATATTGAACAATATGGTGAAGATACTGACTTCAAAGATGTTTATGAATCACTCACTCATGGTGCTCAGGTGGAAGAAGTGAATTACCATCTTCATGACAAGTTACTGAATCATATTTGCATGTTGTGCATAACCCAGGGAGAAAGAGTGCATATGATCAGGGAAGCACAATCTTCTCATGTTGCGGGGAATTTTGGTGTAAGTAAGATAGTGGAATAGTTACAAATATACTGCCATTGGCCTCGAATGAATGAAACAGTTGTTAAGTACATTAAAGGTTGTGTCATGTGTTCCACATGTAAACCAAGAAACATAAAGTTTGTTCTATATATGCCACTTAATGTTCCTTCTATACCATGGGATAGTATATCTATGGCTTTTGTAGGAGGACTTCCTAGGTCTAGAAAAGGGCATGATCATTTATATGTTGTGGTTGATAGATTTAGTAAAATGTGTATTACTGTTCCATGTAAAAATAAAGCAACTGTTGAACAAAATGCACATATGCTATTTTCAAATGTATGGGTTCATTTTTGGTTACCTACTTCCATCATTTGAGATCAGGACTCTCATTTCATGGGAGAGTTATTGTCCACTTTGTGGGGACTCATGGACACTAAGCTAAAAAAGAGCACAACTTTTCATCCAAAAATAGATGGTCAACCAGAGGTGGTAAACAGAACAGTGGGACATCTTCTCAGAGGCTATTGTTGCAAACATCCTAAGTTTTGGGACGAATCTTTACACTATATCCAACATGCTTACAACTGAGCCTTACATTCTTCTACATGTAAATCTCCTTTTGAAACATGTTTTGGGTATCTGCTGAAATCACTAATGGACTTCTTGTTTGGTGATGAAGCTCAAGAGGGTGGACATGCATATGACAACAAAGCAATCAAGTTCATTCAAAAAATGCAGAACATTCATGAAGCAATGTAGGATCAATTGGAGAAAAGTCAAGCGAGGTACAAAATGCTCCATGATAAGCATCGGGTGGATCATCACTTTCAAGTTGGTGATCAAGTATGGCTACACATTAGCAAAGAAAGGATGAAATGTGAAGGTAAAAAGTTGAAACCGATCAGGTATGGACGTGTTTGAATGGCTACAACCACCCTCCAAAATTTTTCCTTAGCTTCATTTTAGAGCCTCCCTACCAACCTTTCACAGCAGCATGTCTTTCCTTGTCAAGTACACAAGCTTCGGTGATCTCCTTGTAGAATGAAAACCTACCCATCAAAGCTTGTTGCATCGCCCTCATACGTTGTTTCAACGAACTTAGTCCAGTTGCAGGCTAAGTAACTCCCTCAAGAAGTTGCACAATTCTAACCTTCCCTCCAAAAATTGAGAAATTCTGTCTTGCAGCATGATGGGCTCCAGAATTGTGCAAATATTCCAGTCAGGCTTCTTCCAGAAAATTATGCAATTCCTCCCAAAAGGGTTGCTCAACCTGGGAATTGCGTAATCCTAGACAACCGTCAGCTGCTCTACCCAGAAATTGCGTAAATCTCCTAGCTATCCAGCCTAACTCCCTTCCAAAAATGCACATTTTCTCCAAGCAGTTGAGCATCCTCTTGCATGTGCAGTTGAGTTGACTAATTTGCATGCATGCGATGCTTATACCAAAGCATCATGAAAAGGAATCCCTTGATTTAGGGATCTAATTTTAGCAGCTGGAGGTTGCATGCAAGGATCATTTAAGAAACCTCCCAACAAGTTTCGCTCCTCCTATATTTGTTACATGCACGTCACATCTTCGATTTTATCAAAACTCATGAACCAGACACTACAGAGCTCATTCCTCACATCAACCTTACATCCCACATCACATCTAGGAGTCGTCGACACATTCAGCTCAGCTGTGTTGGTGTAAGCTCACCTTCCATGTCTTGTGTTGCATTTTTGGCACTTTTTTTGTTTCTCTTTGTATGCATGTTTTCTGCTTGATTTCAGTGAGTGCTTGGTCTCATTTTGATACATACTAGCTTGTGCTAGAACCATTTTAGTTTTCGTTAACATCTCACTACTATCGCATGCATGAAACTATTTTTCACGAACGGTCGTCGATTCAGTGACTCACCTCATCCACATGCATGTTGTTCTTTTTTCAAAATCTTTCTTTAAATGTCTACATGCATGATCATTCAATTATTCTTACACTCAATATCACCATGCATTCACATTCATATTCACTTTCAGTTTCCCATCAGCGGGTCTCGGTAGCCTTGGACCAGACTCTGCCTCACCGAGACAACATTGTGAAATCCTGAGAGGGCAGGCTTTGTCTTTCTCTCAGGAAATTTGAATTTTTGCCCAATGATTATCCTCCATTCTTGCATTGTGCAATTCTGAGGGACAAGGACTACTGGCCCAAAAAATTGCGCAATGCAGTCACTGAGCGAGCAACCATTTCCAACTAAGATTGCACATTGTGCAACTCCAACAATCAGTAGCCAGGTTGGAATATGCATTGCTCAGTTCCAGCAGTGAGTCAACCTCCTCATAGCCTAGATTGTGCCTTATGCAGTCTTGGCAGTTAGTCTCCCGACCTCCCGGCAAAAATTGTGCAACCTTCATGATCATTCACACAGGTATGTTACAAGTCAGTTCTCAAGTTCATTTTGGTTTTCAACTGACAGATTGCTTGCCATGAGTGTTTTCATGTCTCTAGGTACCACATGTGTTCATCTGCCTCTCAACAGTACAGGTACAATGGTTTCCAAGAGAGCAGAGTCGAAGACACCATTCAGAGCACACTTGGGGATGTAGTCGATCAAGTGTCTATGAACTTGCCTAGCCATGAAGAAATTAAGTTGTTCATAGACAAGGACATCAATATATCATGGCAACAACATCACAATGAGTGGAATCATGAACAACAACTGAAGGCAACATACCGGATGCAATGAATGCAAGAGGAAGGTTGTTGACAACATAGAGGCGGAACAAAGTTGCAAGCTCAAGTAGATCCACTTCTGGTGAAAGAAACTTTGGAGACTCAGGCTATGAGGTGATGACGCAACATGAAGATCACATGAAGGCAGAGAACAGAATAGAGAAGGAGTTGCATGTGCTCAAGAAACAACTCAATGAAGAACAGGAGCTACATAGATAAGAGAATGAGTTACAGCAAGAACAAGTACATCATCTAGTGCAACATTCACTCATAGATGAAACTGCGCTTGTACATGTTAAAGATCCATCCCAACAAATGGCACAAAGAAGATATGGTGAGCAGTGTTGTTGATCACATGCAAGGGAATTCAGTAGCATGCATGTCATCATGCACATGCATGCGATCCCACCCATTTAGCAAACTCACTAAGGTAAATACAAGAAGCAAGTTGAACTGGAGTTGAACATGTAGTTGACAGTTGATGTGCATGACCACCAACACACACTGGAAGATAAACACAGACACTATGCACTAGTGTGTTGTCGGTTCGGCCACACCCAAGAAGACCATGCACATGTAAAAGACGAGTTGGAGGAAAGAGCCACACCAATCAACCTAGATGCAATGGAGGCAAGAGTTCGCTTCAATAATATGTCACCATGCAGCATGTTATCACCCTAAAATCTTTGTCTCTAAGCTTTGGTAAGTTGCCTTGTTTCTAATCATAGTCTTATAAGTTTTGAGTCAGCTCATCACAATTAGTGTAATTCTCATTTACAAACCCTTCTTTTAGTCATGGTGTTAAAAGGTCTCTAGGTCATTTCATGCTTTAAGAGTTAGGTCATAAGGTTAGAAATCTTTCAAGGTCATATCTCTTTTCCATCAAAGTTTGAAGCCTTATTCCATGTCCTAGAAGCCTCACCATGAGTTTGGAAGTCATATCTCACATTGCTTTGGAGAAATTTTCAAACTAGCTTTGAAATCACTGAACTAGGAGTTTTCGTAGCGCGCTACGAAACCCCTGTAGCAGCCTGTTTTAGCAGAAAAACTCTGTTTTCTGCTTTTACTAGTCAATTTCCAAAAGATTTCGTGAGCAGCTGAGAACTTAATTTTTCAAACTGAACGAGGCTTTTCTTCCTAACATGGTACAATACAAAAACCTCTTTCAGTTTCTTCAAATTCGTTCTGAGGTGGGAGGAATTTATGGTTAAACTTGCGCTACGAAACTGCTGAAAGTCAAGCTTTGTCTACTATTTTTAGCAGTCTTTTTCAAGATCCGTTTTTGGTTACAGGAAGACCTATTTTGGAATTATGAGGGAGGTTTCTCTTCATAAAATGTCCATCTACAATAACCTATCTCACTTTATTCATAAGTGTTTTCAGTTTGGAGATACTAAGCTTTCATTGAGACCCTACTTTCAGAAAACGGATTTTTCCTGTTTGCCACGTGTTTTTCAAGGACAGTTTCTGGACAGCTGGAGAAATGTTTTAAAAAACCAGGAGAGGTTTTTGTTCTAGACAACATGGGCTACAGAAACCTCCTTCAGTTTCGTAAAATGTGTCATGGATGAAGAGATAAAGGCTCTGTACCACGTGCCATGTTCAGGGATCCTAAACCTAAACACAGGGAAACATGTTCCCTAATTTCTAGGGTTTGTCTTCAGCAGTCAGATGACCACGTGGGAGGCTTCATCAAATTAGACTTCATGGAGTGTTAGGTGTAAAATAATGCTTTAAATGTTTAGATAAGGATGTTGTAATCATAATAAGGAGTTACACTCCTAGTTGTATTAGGTCACTAACACTCCTAGTTAACAGCTAGTTCTAATTAATGGTTGGTTTTATGGTTAGAATAGGTGTCACTGATGGCAAATTAAAATTCTCTTGATGGGGGATGATGGAATCCTAATTGTAAATGCTTTATATAGAGCAAGAGGTCGAATTAGCAAAGGGGTTGGAGACTTTTTGGCTCAACTGCTGCTCTATGTGCAGACTGTGTATATTTTTAACCTAATGCAGAATTTCTACTTAGACAACTCAAGATTCATGAAGAGTTCTTGTATGTTCTTGTTTTGATGGCATCTTCCAATACTTACATTGTAGTGAGGTTTACTTATGATACTCAGAATTCATCAATGATGCTCTGACTTCCTTCATAGATAAACTAACTGTGTTTCACTGTTTTATATTTGCATTTCTGCACTTGAACTCTATAATGCCTTGACTTCCATGCTAGGTAGAATGTTTTGGCTTCACTACTCAGGATTCAAAGATGGTTTTTAATGTCATATTGTCTCATGGCTTTCCTCTTTCACTTACTTGCAGTGGTATGAATACATGTTACTTAGAACTCATCAATGATGCTCTAACTTCTTTCATGTATTTATAAACTGTGTTTCCTTGCATTGTATCTTTGTTTTGTTGATGTATAAAAACTCTCTATGCCCTGACTTCATGTTAAGCTGATCTTGATGTGGTACTGAACATACTTTGACTCCATAGCCCAATGGTAGCCAGCCTTCATCTTTCAACCTATAAACATATACAATCACAAACCATAGAGTTAGCCATCTATCTTATTCTTTAATCAAAATCATTAACCCTTTGAGAGAGCCCTCTCAGGCTGAGGAGGCTAAGCCTCAGCCAAAATTTTGGTTTGAAATAGTTACTCAAAGTCTTCCTGATCAGAAGCCTTTCAGGGTCTGATTTTGAGATAACATTTTGGTGCGTCTGCCGGGAGCCTGAAGTCTATTCATTCCTGAAATTAAGAGGTTGAACTTCTGAAGGTAGTAGGAGCTCAGACATCTATTTGAGGCTGCAAAACTACCTTGGCGACTCCACACATCGAATAAGAAATTGGAAGGTGACTCAACTGCTAGAAGATCAGTAGCTTGATGAAGTTTCAAGATGAATTCCACTGCAAGAATGAATGCCAGGTATGCTCCTATGAATCGGTCTCATATCCCTGGTTTTCCTAATCCTATGCCAAAGGTTGATTGGTTAGAGGATCTTCCGATATTCAAAGATGAAAAGAAAGACAATGCTGCTCTTCATTTGGTTAGGTTTCATATGCATGTACGCAATCTTAAGGTTCACTTTCCTGAGGATTGTCTCATGAGGATGTTTATGACCACTTTAGAAGGAAAAGCATGGTCTTGGTATAAAAATTTGGAAAATGGTTCATTATATTCTCTTGCTGATTTCCATGATGTGTTCTATGACATGTATAAAGAGTGTCATCCCTCCTTATTGCTGGTCAAAGATTGTTGTAAACATTCTACGAGTTTTATTCAATATTTGGAGGATTGTTATGATGATGATGAATTTATGGATGAAGAAATTTTAGAGGCTCTTCATAACAATGCATTTCAACACCAAGAAGAAAGTATAACATCTCATGAAATGCAGCATGAAGATCAGCAGGGGTTTACTTATGAAAATCATATTACATCCTCTGAGATTGATGTAGAGATGCAGCAGACTTCTCAGTCTTCGAATCATAATGAAGATGAAAATGATTACACATAGAAAAAAGAAATACTGGAGGAAATTTTCTATGACCCTCAGGCGGAGGAAAAGGTTGTTCATTTTTTTGATTCCTTGCAGCAGCTTGCATCAAAGAATGATCTTTATAATGAAGAAAATTACATTGTTTGTGGGCATCATTTAGAAAGGAAGTTGGATAGCATATCAAATAAATTTGGTGTGGCTGAGGATCAGTTGTTTGAAGATATAGAATGTTATGAGAATCATCAAACTAACCATGTGTTTTTTGACCCTATAGCTGACTACATGGAAAAGATTTACTGTTCAGGCTTCCAATTATATGTTCATCTTGAAGAACAGTTACACCTCATGCTTCCTTGGTTATTTCAGTATCTGGTTTATTTATGATTCAAGCACAGTAAGGAGATCCAAGTTTCAGATCAGATTGATGATTGGCTTCATTGGAAGTTTCATGTTCCTTGAGCTACAATTGGAGAATGCAGCTGATAGGGTAGGTAGGAATGTGCAAATAAGCTCAGGGTAGGTTGACTGAGCATCTGTTTCAATAGGTGCAGTTTGAATTCTTCATTCAGAAATCATTAAAGTCTTGGGGAGAAAATTGGGCAGAGGTTCAGAGTTTTATTCTAGAGGATGGATAGCGGCACTGGAGCTGCAAGTTCTTAGTATACCACAAGGGCACACTATCCCTAGTGGAGCCACTGTTATCACCCTAAAATCTTTGTCTCTAAGCTTTGGTAAGTTGCCTTGTTTCTAGTCATAGTCTTATAAGTTTTGAGTCATCTCATCACAATTAGTGTCATTCTCATTTACAAACCCTTCTTTTAGTCATGGTGTTAAAAGGTCTCTAGGTCATTTCATGCTTTAAGAATTAGGTCATAAGGTTAGAAGTCTTTCAAGGTCATATCTCTTTTCCATCAAAGTTTGACAGCCTTATTCCATGTCCTAGAAGCCTCACCATGAGTTTGGAAGTCATACCTCACATTACTTTGGAGAAATTTTCAAACTAGCTTCGAAATCACTGAACTAGGAGTTTTCCTAGCGCGCTACGAAACCCCTGTAGCAGCCTGTTTTAGCAGAAAAACTTTGTTTTCTGCTTTTACTAGTCAATTTCCAAAAGCTTTCCTGAGCAGCTGAGAACTTAATTTTTCAAACTGAAAGAGGCTTTTCTTACTAACATGCTAAAATACAAAAACCTCTTTCATTTTCTTCAAATTCGTTCTGAGGTGGGAGGAATTTATGGTTAAACTTGCGCTACGAAACTGCTGAAAGTCAAGCTTTGTCTATTGGTTTTAGCAGTCTTTTTCAAGATCCGTTTTTGGTTACAGGAAGACGTATCTTGGAATTATGAGGGAGGTTTCTCTTCATAAAATGTCCATCTACAATAACCTATCTCACTTTATTCATAAGCGTTTTCAGTTGGGAGATACTAAGCTTTCATTGAGACCCTACTTTCAGAAAACGGATTTTTCCTGTTTGCCACGTGTTTTTCAACGACAGTTTCGGGACAGCTGGAGAAATGTTTTAAAAAACCAGGAGAGGTTTTTATTCTAGACAACATGCGATAAAAAAACCTCCTTCAGTTTCGTAAAATGTGTCATGGATGAAGAGATAAAGGCTCTGTACCACGTGCCATTTTCAGGGATCCTAAACCTAAAAACAGGGAAACATGTTCCCTAATTTCTAGGGTTTGTCTTCAGCAGTCAGATGACCACGTGGGAGGCTTCATCAAATTCGACTTCATGGAGTGTTAGGTGTCAAATAATGATTTAAATGTTTAGATAAGGATGTTGTAATCATAATAAGGAGTTACACTCCTAGTTGTATTAGGTCACTAGCACTCCTAGTTAACAGCTAGTTCTAATTAATGGTTGGTTTTATGGTTAGAATAGGTGTCACTGATGGCAAATTCGAATTCTCTTGATGAGGGATGATGGAATCCTAATTATAAATGCTTTATATAGAGCAAGAGGTTGAATTAGCAAAGGGGTTGGAGACTTTTTGGCTCAACTGCTGCTCTATGTGCACACTGTGTATATTTTTAACCTAATGCAGAATTTCTACTTAGACAACTCAAGATTCATGAAGAGTTCTTGTATGTTCTTGTTTTGATGGAATCTTCCAATACTTACATTGCAGTGAGGTTTACTTATGATACTCAAAATTCATCAATGATGCTCTGACTTCCTTCATAGATAAACTAACTGTGTTTCACTGTTTTATATTTGCATTTCTGCACTTGAACTCTATAATGCCTTGACTTTCATGCTAGGTAGAATGTTTTGGCTTCACTACTCAGGATTCAAAGAGGGTTTTTAATGTCATATTGTCTCATGGCTTTCCTCTTTCACTTACTTGCAGTGGTATGAATACATGTTACTTAGAACTCATCAATGATGCTCTAACTTCCTTCATGTATTTATAAACTGTGTTTCCTTGCATTGTATCTTTGTTTTGTTGATGTATAAAAACTCTCTATGCCCTGACTTCATGTTAAGCTGATCTTGATGTGGTACTGAACATAATTTGACTCCATAGCCCAATGGTAGCCAACCTTCATCTTTCAACCTATAAACATATACAATCACAAACCATAGAGTTAGCCATCTATCTTATTCTTTAATCAAAATCATTAACCCTTTGAGAGAGCCGTCTCAGGCTGAGGAGGCTAAGCCTCAGCCAAAAGTTTGGTTTGAAATAGTTACTCAAAGTCTTCCTGATTAGCAGCCTTTCAGGGTCTGATTTTGAGATAACAGAGCATGTGCACACCATCACAAATGACCAAGCTTGGCATCAACTCACCACCTTCACCATCACAAGCATGTCAAATAGTTGGTCTCACCACAAAGGACCGAGTGTCAGTGATGTCTTTTATGGCTGGCTCAAGCCATTTTGTCTCACATGGGCACATGTGCATTGTAATGTAACGTCTTTTCAAGTGGAAGTTCAAGTGTCGATAGTTGGATGTAACAACCATAGAGTAGATGAAGAGTCGTAAGGGTAGATGAACTATAACAAAGGGGAATGGTCAAGGGTCACCCCACCCTTTGCTATAAATAGAACCTCATAACTCATTGTAAAGGCTTTTGGTCAGCCAACCTTCCGATAAAACTATCTTGGAGAGAGCTTGGATAGTATTGTAACGAGCCTTGGCTTCTCCACTGCGCAAAGCTAGTATATCTCTTTGGAGGAGCAGATAATTGTGGCTGTAACGTTCTGTTGTCGGAACTAGTGGTTAGACATGGATGTATTGTATGATTGGAACTTACACTTCTTAATATAATAGAGCTAGCACATTTCATGCATATGTTTTATTGTATTCTATGCTATCTCATTCACTCTAAATGATATATGTATATGTTTGGTTATGCATGCATGTATGGACTATTATGTATAAGTATGTATGAATATTTTTGAAACGTAGTGTTGGTTTAACCATCACTTTGGATTGCTAGCTAACTTTCCTTCCATGTTGTGGTGTATCTTTGCTCGTGTGTTCCCTTCTTAACTCTGTTCTATCACAAGTTTCCAAGGGGCACACCCATCTTAACCCCCGTGTGTTAGAACCTCTCATGCATCTTCCTTGGCTTGCTATAGATGTCACACCCTTGCTACCAATAGAGACATCTTACTTTCCTCTGTGTGAAATCATGGTCAAGGCATTACCATACAACCCACTACTGGGACTCCTACACCAAATGGTCTGAGGTCTAATTGGGACTTCTTAACGGGGAGATCCCCTTACATGTTGGCAGGTCCAACACCATCAAAATTTTGGCGCTAGAAGGAGGGAAAGATGACAAGCTGAGCCCTCATCATCTATTTTGAATATTCGCACATCTATCATGGAGTGCCTTATAGTTTTCCCTCCTAAATGTCTGTCTAATGGACATATCTTTCACGTCGAGAGGGAGTTTTGGGATCACTTGTCACAACTCACGTATGATGGTGAAGGCGAAGTGGCATGGCTTGACCACTTAGATGACTTCCATGTGCTCATGCAGGGCATGGAAGATTTTAATGAAATAGAGGGCTCTTCGCTGCTCGCACACACACTTCGTGACCAACCATCACAATGGTGTGGCACACTACCTCATAAATATGTGCACTCATTCAAGTAATTCAACGATCTAATCGAATCTGTTTTCCACCATTTTGATCCTAGAGTGCTTGATAAAAATTTGTTAAAACAATGGAAGGCCCCGCATGAATCAACCATGGAGTTTTCAGAGTGCTTCCGTCTATTCATGTTTGAAGCCCTGAAAAGTGAAATGAAATTTCAGTATCTCATGGACAGATTCAAATATTGTCTTGTCCAATATGTCAATCCCAATAAGAATTTC
Organism: Pinus tabuliformis; assembly: GCA_031772625.1. Lineage (NCBI taxonomy): Eukaryota > Viridiplantae > Streptophyta > Pinopsida > Pinales > Pinaceae > Pinus > Pinus tabuliformis. Next base: position 539,466,704 of record CM062820.1, on the reverse strand, counting down.
AAGCTTAAACCTTGCTCAGCATACTTGGGTCATGGAGCTGCGCAATCACAGACGAACACGGTTACTCCCATAAGTGGTTGTGCATCATCCCCTCATCAAATAGCTCCACCATCACAGAGTGATGTGGGAGAGCATGCACACACATTTGTTCAACCAACACATCCTCCCAACATCACTCATCCAATTTTTGCGAGCACTTGGTTGTGCATCCCATACCTTGTCACATGTATTTTGTACCTCTACCTTTATCTTTGAACTGGGATAATCCTCCAGATGACACTATCTTGTGTTCTTCTTTTCCGGACTCTACACCTATTTTGAACAAGGATCGATCTATCGATGGAGTTGGTGTTGCACAACCAACGTGCACTAACATTCATGAAGAGCATGAATGGGAGCTTCAACATCTATCGGTAGTAGAGGACCATCCCTTTCTATCTGTACCTCCTCCTTTTTTCCTGAACTCCTTGGTGATCCTGCCATCCCTAATTTTTCATGTGTATCTCCATCCATGGAAGCACCCATTGTTGATCATTCGCAGGACACACCGGATGTCAATCTATCATCTGACAACAGAGAGGACCGATTATTCTTTGAACATCCACTTCATTTTTCATCTATCATTTCTGGAAATGTAGAGGATGAATGTTCTTGCTTCTCATCTACCCCTCTATGCGATTCATCGAATCATGAGGATGTTGACTAAGATCCTACATTTTCTGATCTTATTTGGCATGATCCCTTCACCTCATCATCTGATCACAATGCTGATTCACTCTTTCTTAATCTGTCTAAGCCACAGGTCTAAGATGATCCATATGTTAATGAATACAAAACCCCTTAGATTGTCGAGGCACTTCAGCCCGAGCTGATGGTTATGTCACACCCTCGCTGTCCTGAGGTTGGTTTCACTTCTGATCAAGAAATCGTTCAAACATGCAAGGCTCCTCATCACTCATCTGTATTCATTGAAGATCAATCTAATACTCAGATTTCACTTCCTCCACTTGAACTACACGATCCCATTTCTCATGCATGGGAGGAATCTTACTCAACAAGCACACTTGCGCCACGTAAGTGGTCTACCTTCCTAATGTATGCTTGCATATCACAAGTAAGATTATGTGTATGCTTAAAATATATACGTAGTGTCACACAACATCATGGTATGTTCATGGAATGCATCTCATGCACTATCACTCATTTTTGTTCCATGCTCGCTTGTAAGCTCAGAGTGTGTCTGTCTTCATTGTTGTATCTTTCACAGTTGCTAGTCCACACAACTGTGTTGCTCGTGGACCATGCCTTCACCAACATGGGTCAACCAATGCGTCAGTGGCTACATTGGAAATATCACATCACATGATGAGGTCAATGCACCATTAACTTAGGAGTAGGAGTAGTGTTTGCTTTCAGTTTGGTTGCTTGCTTACATGTTTTCTTTCTTGCTTTGCATGTTTGTTTGTCTGCTTGCTTGTTTGTTTAATCACTTTTCTTTTGAATTTAATTCTTCTACTGCTTTGCTTTTCTTATTTGTTTTCTTGCTTGTTTGCTTACTCACTTTTCTTTTGCATTTAATTTTTTCTTTGTTTTTTGTTTGCTTGTTTTCGTTCGTAGGTTAGTTTTGCATTAAACCATGTATGACTCTTGAAACAAGTTGGATAAATTACAAGAGGCCTTGAGCAGCTATCACTACTTGGTTATCTGTCATCTTGCCTCTGTATGAAGAACTTGTTACTTTTAGTTAATGATACGTCGATGGAAAATACGTACTGTTCGAAATGAACCTTGGCGAAAACACAACGCTTGCACACTAACTAGTGTCACTTACTGTAGTCAGTTGTTTTTGGGTTAACCCTTGTCAGCTTAGTCAAGTGGAGTAAGGTGAGGGGGGCAACCTTAACAAGCACATCAGAGGTACATAATAAACTACTTCTCTAAAGGAAAAACCTCTTCTGCTCTCAATAAGTCGGGATCCCTCTTCTTCCTTTGAAATGAATAAGTGTTATGCACAGTTATGAAAAAAAGAAAAAAAGTAATAATAATAAAAAACTGAATAAGGCGAAAGAAGAGAGAGGCTTGTTGCATAGAGAGGTGATGCAAGTAACTTTGCCGGGATACTGACCAAGCTCGCTGGAAGCAGAGTGATGCTTGTGTTCATGCGTGACTCCACCGGGGTATTGCACAGGCCTCCCTAAACCCCAATCATAACAATTGTGTTGACTTGGCTTGGAGTGTGTGTCAATCGACCAAGAGCTTGGTAGATGCTACATCTTACAATCAAGAAAGTGTGGAAACCAAGACAAATTGAGAAATGAACTATACTTCCGGAGATGTTAGAATTGCTTTTCATGAACAAGGTCCATTCAGAGAGTTGGAGTTCTACCATTGTGTTGCCAAGTGTTGTAGCGGCTACAACCACACTCCAAAAATTTACCTTAGCTTCATTTTGGAGCCTCCGTACCAACCTTTCATAGTAGCATGTCTTGCCTTGTCAAGTACATAATCTTCGGTGATCTTCTTGCGTAATGACAACCTTCCCATCAAAGCTTGTTTAAACCCCCTTAGAGGTTGTTTCACGGACTTGGTGAAGCTGCAGGCTAAGAAGCTCCCTCAAGCAATTGCGCAATTCGTGAGGGCCACCAGCCTTCCCTCCAAAAATTGCGTAATTCTGTCTGGAAGCCTGCTGGGCTCCAGAATTGTGCAAATCTGCTAGTTATGCTTCATCTAGAAAATTGCGCAATTCCTCCTAGTAGGGCTGCTCAACCCAGGAATTGCGCAATCCTTGGTGGCAGTCAACTATTGTGCCCAAAAATTGTGCAAATATCCTGGGTACCCAACCCATCTCCCTTCCAGAAATGCGCATTTTGTCCCAGAAGTTGAGCATCCTCTTGCATGTGCAGTTTAGTTCACCGATTCCCTACGGGACAGAGAAAAACTGATTTGCATGCATGGGCTGCTTCTCCGAAAGCAACATGCAAAGGTATCCCTTGATTCAGGGATCTACTTTTAGCAGCTGGAGGTTGCATGCAAGGATCATTTCGGAAACCTCCCACCAAGTGTCGCTCTTATTATATTTGTGGCACGCCTGTCACATCATCAATTTTATCAAAACTCATGAACCAGACACTCTAGAGCTCATTCCTCACCTCAACCTTGCAACTCTGACATCCCACATTGCATCTAGGAGTCGTTGGCACAATCAATTAAGATTTTTTGGGGTAAGCCCGCTTCCATGTCTTGTGTTGTGTTTCTGGCACTTTTTGTGTTTTGCTTCATATGAATGTTGTCTGCTTGATTTCAGTGAGTGCTTGTTGTCATTTTGATACATACTAGCTTGTGTTAAAACCGTTTCACTTTTCGTTAACATCTCACTGTTGTCACATGAATGAAATTGTTTTTCATGAACGGTCTTCAATTCAATGACTCACCTCACCCACATGCATCTCGTTCCATTTTCTAAATCTTTCGTACACTATCTACATGCATGATCATTCACTTATGCTTACACTTAGTATCGCCATGCATTCACATTCACATTTTCTTTCAATTGCCCGTCGGTGGGTCTAGGCAACCTTGGCCTAAACTCTGCCTCACCATGACATCATTGTGCAATCTTGAGAGGGAATGCTCTATCTTCCTCTCAGGAAATCCACATTTATGCCCAGTGAATGTCCTCTAGTCTTGCATTGCGCAATTCTGAGGGACAGTGATGACTGGCCTAGAAAATTGCACAATGCAGTCACTGAGCTTGCAACCATTTCCAGCTAAGATTGCTCATTGTGCAATTCCAGCAGTCAATAACCAGGCTGGACTATGCATTACTTAGTTTCAGTAGTCAGTCATCCTCCTCACAGCCTAGACTATGCCTTGCACAGTCTTGGCAGTGAGTCCCCCAACCTCCTAGTAGAAATTGTGCAACCTTCACCATGACTCACATTGGTATGTTGCGAGTTTGTTCTCAAGTTCATTTTTCTTTTTTACTAACAGATTGCTTGCCATGAGTGTTTCCATGTATCCAGGTATCACAGGTGTTCATCTTCCTCTTAGAAGTACAAGTACAATGGTTTCCAGGAGAGAAGGGTCAAGGACACTGTTCAGAGCACACTTGGGGATGCAGTCGATCAAGTGTATATGGAATTGCCTACCCACGAAGACATCAAGTTGTTCGTAGACAAGGAAATCAAGATATGATGACAACAACATCACAATAAGAAGCATCATCAACAACAACTAAAGGCAGCATACCGGATGCAATGAATGCAAGAGGAAGGCGTTTGACAACATAGAAGTGGAACAAAGTTGCAAGATCAAGCAGATCCACTTGTGGTGAAAGAAATTTTGGAGACTCAGGCTATGAGGTGACGGTGCGACATGAATATCACGTGAAGGTAGAGAATGAAACAAAGAAGGATTTGCATGTGCTCAAGCAACAACTCAAGGAAGAATAGGAGCAACGTACACAAGAGAATGAGTTGCAGCAAGAATAGGTGCATCAACAGGTGCAACATGCACTCACGGATGAAACTACACCCATACAAGTTAAAGATCCATCCTAGCAGCTGGCATGGAGTAGACATGGTGAGTAGTGTCATTAATCGCATGCAAGGGAATTCAGCAGCATGCATGTCATCGTGCACACACATGCGATCCCACCCATTTAGCACACTCACTAAGGCAAAGACAAGAAGCAAGTCGAGCTGGAGCTAAATGTGTAGTTGACAGTTGATGCACATGACCACCAACATACACTGGAAGATCACCATAGACACTATGCATCAGTGTGTTTCTGGTTCAGCCACACCCAAGAAGACCATGTGCATGTAGCAGATGAGTTGGATGAAGGAGTCACACCAATGCACCCCGATGCAACGAAGGCAAGAGTTTGCTTCAACAAGACGTCACCATGGAGTGCATGCATACCATCATGGAAAACCAAGCTTGGCATCAACTCACCACCTTCACCATCACATGTATGTCAAAGAGTTGGTCTCACCACAACGGACCGAGTGTCAGTGGTTTCTTGCATGGCTTGCTCAAGCCATTTTGTCTCACATGGGCACATGTGCATTGTAATGTAACGTCTTGTCAAGTGGAATTTCAACTGTGGATATTTGGATGTAACAACCATAGAGTAGATGGAGTCATGATGCTAGATGAACTATCACAAAGGGGAATGTTAAGGGTCACCCCACCCTTTGCTGTAAATATAACGTCATAACTTATTTTAAAGGCTTTTGGTCATCAAAGCTTCCGATAAGACTTTCTTGGAGAGAGCTTGGATAGTATTGTAATGAGTCTTGGCTTCTCCACTACGCAGAGCTAGTATATCTCTTAGGAGGAGCAGGCGGTTTTGTCTGTAATGTTCCGCTGTCAGAACTAGTGGTTAGACATGGATATATTGTATGACTAGAACTTACACTTCTTAATATAAGAGAGCCATCAAATTTCATGCATATGTTGTATCGTATTCTATGCTTTCTGATTTACTCTAAATGATATATGTATTTTTTTGCTTAAGCATGCATCTATGGACTATTCTGTATAAGTATGTATGAATATTTCTGAAACGTGTTGTTAGTTTAACCTTCACTTTGGATTGCTAGCTAACTTGCCTTCCATGTTTTCATGCATCTTTGCTCATGTGTTCCCTTCTTAACTCCGTGCTATCACAGGTTTCTAAGGGGCGCATCCATCTCAACCCCCATGTATTAGAACCTCTCATACACCTTCCTTGGCTTACTATAGCTATCACACCCTTGCTACCAACAGAGACATCTTACATGCCTCTGTGCGAAATTGTGGTCAAGGCATTACCGTACAACTCACTGTTGGGACTCCTACACTGAACGGTCTGAGGTCTAATTGGGACATCTTACCAGGGAGATCCCTTTACATGTTGGTGGGTCTAGCACCATCAACATTTTGGCGATAGAAGGAGGACTAGATGACAACCTGAGCCCTCATCATCTGTTTTAAATCTTCTCACATCTATCATGGAGTTTGTTATAGTTCGCCCTCTGAAATGTCTGTCCAACAGACATATCTTTCACGTCAACAGGGAGTTCTGGGATCACTTGTCACAACTCACGTATGATGGTGAAGGAGAAGTGGCCTAGCCTGAGAACTTAGATTACTTCCATGCACTCATACAGGGCATGGAATATTTTAATGAAATAGAGGCTTGTTCGTTGCTCGCACACACAGTTCGCGACCACCCATCACGATGGTGTGGCACACTACCTCATAACTTTGTGCACGCATTCAAGGAGTTGAACAATCTAATCATGTAGTATACCTAGGGGGGATAATATGGGGTGCAAAAGGAGGTACCCAAGGGAATAATGTAATAATGGGATGGGCCATAGTAATAAATAAGGTGGTTAACCTGTATCATGTAAGGGACCACAAGTAGTTAACAATAATGTAATAAGCCCATGGTATTAGATAGATGGTATTGAGCGAACCATGGTATTATATGTATGAGGCTTATATAGAGGCTAGATATTCCTCGTTGAAAGGTGTCAAGGATTATTGTATGAACAGGCATATGGCTTGTGGAGTGTTCTCCTTCCTTAAGGAGTGAATGTATGGTGTTGCCCTACCTTATGGGTTTGATTAATAAAGAAGCATTTCTATCTATTTTGATCTTGTTATTCTTGGGTTTATTTATATTATCATATATTTCTGGGTTAGATCTATAACAAGTGGTATCAGAGCACTTTCTTGGGCAAAGTGGAGAATTTTTTTTTTTTTTTGCAGGAATTTTTTGGGGCGGCGAGTTTGAAGATCAGATCTATATGATTTGGTGAAAAATCTACAAAATATAATTGCAGATCTGGATTTTTTTTGAAAAAATGCCCAAGTTCAAAAAAAAATTGGCCAAATCGGAGTCCGGATGTAGGAGATATCACTGATCTAAAAATCAGTGGTGTTGCAGACATTTTTTGGGGCAGCAAGTTTGCGGCATAGATCTATACTTTCTAGTGCAAAATCTACATATTCTAATTGCAGATCTGGATTTTTTGTGAAAAAATACCCAAGATCAAGAAAAAAATCAGTCAAATCAGAGTCCGCATGAGGGAGATATCGCTGATTTAAAATCAACTATTTTTCAGCAATTTTTTGTGACGGCGGGACAGTTGCAGTGCGGATCTGCAATTCCAATGCCTAGATCGGGATTTATACCACATGAGAAGATGCAGAATGGTTATTCCATTTCCAAAAATAGGTCATAATAGGGATTCTGAGCAATATTGACTGAATTGTGGCCATCTCAAATTTTCACCAAGTAAGCGATTTGTTTTCAAAAACCCTCTTCATGGCTTATAACAGTAAGTTTTTTACAGGAAAAAATAATGGGTCTTCTATTGAAAATTTTATAGCACATCTTAAGTTTGACTTCCCAAGGTGTTGGAAGGACAAAATAGGGTATTATTTGAAAGATGAGGCTGCTATATGGTGGAAATCACTTGACAGTGAGATTTTGAAGTTATGTCATGCTCACGAAATTGAAGAACTAATTTTGGACAAATGGTCTCATACTAGAAACGGGGAAATCAAAAATCCTAGCAAAGATTTTATTTTTTCAAGAAAGAAAGAAACCAAGAAACCTAAAGGGTTATTTTCTGCTGGTATCTCCTTATTGCAGGTTCATGGATTGATTCAGAAGGAGAAGATCATTGTGTCTATAAATCCTAGTTGCAAGCATAATTTTATCAATGTTAATTTGGCAAAAAAATTGCAAGTTCCAGCAAAACACATTGAAAACAGACAGGTTGATAATGGGGATGTTCAAGTTTATAAAGATTTGAAGCTTTCTATGGATAAGTATGTGTTGCATTGTGACTTTTATACTTCAGATATGGATAACATGGATGTTGTTTTGGGATATCCTTGGATGGAATCTGTGGGTACTATCAATATTAATGTGCAGAAGAAATTCCTGAAGCTCTGGTATAAAAAGAAGAAAATTACATTGCAAGATATTTCCATTAAGACCCAAGCAGAAGATGTTCCAGGGACTGACACATCAGATGATGAGCCCTTGATGGTCAACAACCAAACACAAACATCAAACCAGGTACAGGTAGAGTCCAAGGAGGCTGAAGCAGAAAATGTTACAGGTATAGATACATCAGATGAGGAATCAGTGGTTGAAGTAATATTGGAAGATAAGCAACAAAAAAATATGCCACAACATGTACCAACTACCAATCAGGCTCCATTAGGTGGTTAATTAAAGAAAAAGACACCGTGGGTTAAAACTTTAGCATATCACAACCCACATCACCCCGCAAGAAAACAACTAGAAAGATGGCAAAAAATTAGCCACAAGGACAACAACCCTGGCATGAGAGATAGAGAGGAGCGATGATCCACATAGAAGAGATGCGACGGTCAGCTTCCATCTCAAGTGAGTGAGGCACCAGCTAAATCGATGGTTCACCTTTCTCTGGAATGGATAGATGCACGTGCATGGTACCAGTGGACTACTGTTTTGAGCAGATCTTATTATTTGTGTCCTTCCCATGTTTCGGGGACGAAACATGTTAAGGGAGGTGGAATGTAGTATACCTATGAGGGATAATATGGGTTACAAAGGGAGGTACCCAAGGGAATAATGTAATAATGGGATGGGCCATAGTAATAAATAAGGTGGTTAACCCATATCATGTAAGGGACCACAAGTAGTTAACAACAATGTAATAAGCCCATGGTATTAGATAGATGGTATTGAGGGAACCATGGTAATGACCCATGGTATTGTATGTATGAGGCCTATATAGAGGCTAGAGACTCCCCGTTGAAAGGTGTCAAGGATTATTGTATGAACAAACATATGGCTTGTGGATTGTTCTCCTTCCTTAAGGAGTGAATGTATGGTGTTGCCCTACCTTAAGGGTTTGATTAATAAAGAAACATTTCTATCTATTTTGATCTTGTTATTCTTGGGTTTATTTATATTATCATATATTTTTGGGTTAGATCTATAACAAGTGGTATCAGAGCTATAACAAATCAAATATGTTTTCCACCATTTTGATCCTGAAGTGCTTGATAAAAATTTGTTAAAACAATGGAAGGCCCCGCACAAATCACCCATGGAGTTTTCGGAGCACTTTCGTCTATTCATGTTTGAAGCCCCGAAAAGTCAGATGAAATTACAGTATCTCATGGACATATTCAAATACTGTCTTGTCCAATCTGTCAATCCCAAGAAGAAGTTCAAGCTTAAATCCTGGTCAACATACTTCGATGATGGAGTTGTGCAATCAAAGATGGACATGGTCACTATCACAAGTGACTGTCTATCGTCCCCTCATCAAACAACCCCACCATCGCAGAGTGATGTGGGAGAGCATGCACACACATTTTTTCAACCATCACATCCTCTTGACATCGCTCCTTGTGATTTTTTCATAGACTTGGTTATGAGTCCCATACCTCATCACATTTATTTTGTACCTCAACCTCCATCTTTGAACTGGGGTAATCCTCTGGATCACACTATCTTGTGTTCTTCCATTCTAGAATATACACCTGTTTTGAACAAGGATCAATCTATCGATAGAGTTGGTGTTGCACAACCAACATGCGCTGACATTCATGAAGAGCATGAATGGGATCTTGAACATCCAACAGAAGTAGAGGACCATCCCTATCTTTCCTCACCTCATCCATTTTTACCTCACCTCCTTGGTGATCCTGCCATCCCTAATTTTTCATGTGTATCTCCATCCATGGAACCACCCATTGTTGATCATTCGCAGGACACACCGGATGTCAGTCTATTATCTGAAAACAGATAGGACCAATCATTCTTTGACCATCCACTTGATTTTTCATCTATCTTTTCCAGAAACGCAGAGGATGAACATTCTTGCTTCTCATCTACCCCTCTATGCGATTCATCGAATCATGAGGATGTAGATCAACATCCGGCATCATCAGATCACGACGTTGATTCACTCTTTCTTAATCCATCTAAGCCACAGGTCTAAGATCATCCATTTGTCAACGAAAATAAAACCCCCTAGATTGTCGAGGCACTTCAACCAGAGCTGATGGTTATGTCAGGTCCTCACTGTCCTGAGGTTGGTTTCACATTTGATCAGGAAATCGTTCAAACATGGAAGGCTCCTCATCACTCATTTGTATGCATTGAAGTTCAATCTACCACTCAGATTTTACTTCCTCCACTTGAACTACATGATCCCATTTCTCATGCATTGGTGGAATATTACTTATCAAGCACACTTGCGCAACATAAGTGGTCTACCTTACTCACTTATAATTTCATATCATAGTCAAGAGTGTGCATATGCTTAAACTCTTCATGTAGTGTCACACAACATCATGGTATGTCCATGGACTGCATGTCATGCACTTTCACTGATTTTTGTTCTTTGTACGCTTGTAATCTCGGAGTGTGTCTGTCTTCATTGTTGTGTCTTTCACTGTTGCTGGTCTGCACAACTGTGTTGCTCGCGGACCATGCCTTCACCATTATGGGTCAACTAATGCACCGATGGCTACATTGGAAGTATCACTTCATGTGATCAGGCCCATGCATCGTTAACTTAGGAGTAGTAGTGTTTTCTTTCAATTTTCTTGCTTGCATGCATGTTTTCTTTCTTGCTTTGCATGTCTGTTTGTCTACTTGTTTGTTTGTTTAATCACTTTGCTTTTGTATTTACTTCTGCTTCTTCTTTTATTTGCTTATTTGTTTTCTTTCTTGTTTTCTTACTCACTTTTCTTTTGCATTTACTTTTTCTTCTGCTTTGTTTGCTTGTTTTCGTTCGTAGGTTAGTTTCACATGAAACCATGCATGACTCTTAAAACAAGCTAGGTAAATTACAAGAGGCCTTGTGCAGCTATCACTACTTGGTTATATCTCATCATGCCTCAATATGAGAAACTTGTTACTTTTAGTCTGTGATACGTCGATGGAAAATACGTATTGTTCGAAATGAACCTTGGTGAAAATACAATGCTTGCATGCTAACTAGCGTCACCTACTATAGTCGGTTGTTTTTGGGTTAACCCTTGTCAGCTCATTCAAGTAGAGTAAGGTGAGGGGGAAAACCTTAACAGGCATGTTAAACATACATAATAAACTACTTCTGTGAAGGAACAACCTCTTCTGCTCTCAATAAGTCAGGATCCCTCTTCCGTCTTTGAAATGAATAAGTGTTATGCATAGCTATGATGATGATAATAATAATAATAATAATAATAATAATAATAATAATAATAATAATAATAATAATAATAATAATAATAATAATAATAATAATAATAATAATAATAATAATAATAATAATAATAAGGCGAAAGAAGAGAAAGGATTCCTATGCAGAGAGGTGATGCAAGTAACTCCGCCGGGGTACTGACTAGGCTCGCTGGCAGAAGAGCGATGCTTGTGTTCCTGCGTGACTCCATCGGGGTACTATGTAGGCCTTCTCGTAGCAGAGCAACATGAAAGATGAAACTAAGATTCTAACGACTATACTGATTATGCACCAATATACCCCTCAACCCCAATTGAAACAACTATGTTGACTTGGCTTGGAATGTGTGTCAATCAGCCAAGACCTTGGCAGATGCTACATCTTCCAATCAAGCAAGTGTGGAAACCAACATGAATTGAGAACCATACAATACTTCCGGAGGTGTTAGACTTACTTTTCATGAACAAGGTCCATTCAGAGAGATGGGATTCTAACAGTGTGTCGTGAACTGTTGTAGCGGCAACATCTACACTCCAAAATTTTTCCTTTGCTTCATTTTGGAGCCTCCCTACCAACCTTTCACAGAGGCATGTCTTACCTTGTCAAGTACACATGCTTCGGTGATCTTCTTGCAGAATGAAAACATGCCCATCAAATCTTGTTTCATCCCCCTCACAGGCTGTTTCACCAGACTTGGTCCAGCTGTAGGCTGAGGAGCTCCCTCAAGAAATTATGCAATTCTGGAGGGAAACCAAACTTCCCTCTAGAAACTTCGCAATTCTGTATGGCGACATGATGGGCTCCATAATTGCGCAAATCTTCCAGTGAGGCTTCATCCAAAAAATTGTGTAATTCCTCCCAGTAGGGTTGCTCAACCCAAATATTGTGCAATCTTGGGTAGCAGTTAGCTCCTCTACCTAGAAATTGTGCAAATCTCTTAGGCAGCCAGCCGAGCACGATTCCAGAAATGTGCATTTTCTCCCAGTAGTTGAGCAGCCTCTTGCATGTGCAATTGAGTTGACCGGTTCCCTCCGGGATCGAGCAAAATTATTTTTAATGCATGGGATGCTTCTCCCAAAGCATCATGCAAAGGCATCCCTTGATTCAGGGATCTACTTTTAGCAACTAGAGGTTGCATGCAAGGATCATTTCGGAAACCTCCCACCAAGTGTCCCTCTTCCTAGATTTGTGGCATGTCCATCACATCTTCGATTTGATCAAAACTCATGAACTGGATGCTACAGATCTCATTCCTCACATCAACATTACAACTTTGACATCCCACATCGAATCTAGGAGTTGTCGGCACATTCAACTCAGTTTTTTTGGGGTAAGCCCGCCTTCCAAGTCTTGTGTTGAATTTATGGTGCTTTTTGTGTTTCGCTTCATATGAATTTTTCTTGATTGATTTCAGTAAGCACTTGTTGTCGTTTTGATACTTACTAGCTTGTGCTAGCACTGTTTCCATTTTCATTAACATCTCACTTTTGTCGCATGCATGAAACTGTTTTTCATGAACGGTCATCGATTCGACGACTCGCCTCACCCACATGCATGTTGTTCCATTTTATGAATCTTTCTTTCATTGTCTGCATGCACGATCATTCACTTATGCTTACACTCATCATCGCCGTGCATTCACATTCATTGTAGTCTTGGCCCAGACTTTGCCTCATGAACACATCATTGCACAATCTTGAGAGGGAAGGCTCTATCTTTCTCTCAGGAAATGCGCATTTCTGCCCAATGACTATCCTCGAGTCTTGCATTGGACAATTCTGAGGGACAATGACTGTTGGCCCAGAAAATTGTGTAATGCTTTCACTGAGCCTGCAACCATTCCCAGCTGAGATTGTGCATTGCACATTTCCAGCAGTCAGCACCGAGGGTGCACTGTGCATTGCTTAGTTCCAGTAGTCGGTCAGCCTCCTCACAGCCCAGACTGTGCCTTGCATAGTCTTGGCAATAAGTCTCCCAACCTCCCGGTAGAAATTGCGCAACCTTCATGATCAGTCACATAGGTATGTTGCAAGTCAGTTCTCAAGTTCATTTTGGTTTTTGACTGATAGATTGCTTGCCATGAGTGTTTCCATGTCTCTAGGTATCACAAGTTTTCATGTTCCTCTCGGCAGCATAGGTATAATGGTTTCCAGGAGAGAAAATTCGAAGACACCGTTCAGAGCACACTTGGGGATGTAGTCGATCAAGTGTCTATGGACTTGCCTACCTACGAAGACATCAAGTTGTTCATAAACAAGGACATCAAGGTATGACAGTAGCAGCATCACAATGAGCAACATCGTGAACATTAGTGGAAGGTATCATACTATATGCAACGAATGCAAGAGCAAGGTTGTTGAAAATACAGAGGCATAACAAAGTTGCAAGCTCAAGCAGATCCACTTATTGTAAAAGCAACTTTGGAGACTCAGGCTATGAGGTGACAACACGACATGAAGATCATGCGAAGGCAGAGAATGGAACAGAGAAGGAGTTTCATGTGCTCAAGAAGGAACTCAAGGAAGAACGAGAGCTGCATACACAAGAGATTGAGTTGCAACAAGAAAAGGTATAACAACGGGTGTAACATGCACTCACAGATGAAACTACGCCATTACAAGTTAAAGATCCATCCCAGCAGCTGGCACGGAGAAGACATGGTGAGCATTATTCTTGATCGCATGCAAGGGAATTCATCATCATCCATGTCATCATGTGCACGCATGTGATCCCACTCATTTAGCACACTCACTGAGGCAAAGACAAGAAGAAATTCCAACTGGAGCTGAACATGTAGTTGACAGTTGATGTGCATGACCACCAACACACACTGAAAGATCAACACGAACATTATGCTCAGTGTGTTGCCGATTTAGCCACACCAAATAAGACCATGCACATGTAGCAGACGAGCTGGATGAATGAGCCAAACCAATGCACTCAGATGCAATGGAGGCAAGAGTTTGCTTCAGCAAGATGTTAGCATGGAGCGCATACACACCATCATGGATGACCAAGCTTGGCATCATCTCACCACCTTTAGCATCACAAGCATGTCAAAGAGTTGGTCTCACCACAACGAACCGAGTGTCAGTGATGTCTTGCATGGCTTACTCAAGCGAGTTTGTCTCACATGGGCATAAGTGCATTGTAACGTAACATCTTCTAAAGTGGAAGTTCAAGTTTAAGAGAAATTCTTCGGTGTAAATCACAAGATAAATCATTTGTCGACGCATTTCGAACCAACTAGTGTGGTTCATCGTCAGGACAAGTCGAAGAAACAGATCCAGCTTACCATGTTAAATAGTATGAGCAGAGGCTCCAACGGATATCTTGACCAAAAGATAATTTTGACTTTAGGACCAAAGTCAAAATTATTATAATTTACTGGAAATTAGTTAAATTAGGTGAA